>CM065366.1:30000-647500 GCA_033032245.1 Poecilia picta
GGCAGGCCCCGGACACACAGCCTGCCGGAGGAGAAGGACAGGAGGAGCTGCCGCTCCCTGGTGTTCAGAACGCGGTGTTCAACGTCGAGGTGCTGGCGTAGGTCATAGCCGGAGTAAGGGCAGATCGGGCATCGGTGGGAGTACCTGGATCCAGTCATACCTGTCAAGAGAACAAGAGATGAATGGGGGAGCTGGCTGGGGCAGCTCCCTTATGTCTGTCCGAAACTCCACCCTAACCGGTCGCTCATTGGACGACCCCTAATCAGGTTTATGGGTGGCAGCTGTTACCCATCAACGGCTGTAATTACCGGAAGTCGGGGGCGTCAGTTAGGGGGCGTTCGAAGGGAGGGGCCCAAGTGCGGGTCCGAAGTGCGTCTCCGAATTGCGGGTCCGCAATGCGGGTCCGAAGTGCGGTTAGGGCTGGCTACCCTAACCCTAACCCTTAACCCTAACCCTGGGGGTCCGGAGTGCGGACCCCCAACACGGGGCTGTCGAGCAGGCGACCCCCCACCGTAGTCCGGGTCCGTAATGCGGACCTCCAACACGGGGCTGTCGAGAGGGCGACACCCCCCCACCGTAGTCCGGGTCCGTAATGCGGACCTCCAACACGGGGCTGTCGAGAGGGCGACACCCCCACCTTAGTCTGGGTCCGTAATGCGGACCCCCAACACGGGGCTGTCGAGCAGGCGACCAACCACCCGGCCGGCCGGCCGGCACCGACGAAAGCCGGCCGCCGGCCTCGCTCTAACCCAAACCTAACCCCTAACCCTACCCTAACCCTAACCCTAACCGCTAACACCATACACCACCATAAAAAGATAGTTCCTGTTGCTCAAGGTGGTCACTGATCTCGAGAAGAGTGCATACCCTTTGAGGTACCTAAATGCGGGCAGGGAACCAATCATGGTGGGCCCGCAGCCTCAAAGAGTGAACCCACAAAACCTAACCCTTCCTCCTGAGGTGGAAAAATTAATTTCCAAGGACCTGAAATATTTAGATAAAGAATTCAGATTTATTAACAACATACCTAACCTAAATATAGAAGAAACCAAAGCACTTAAAGAATTAATTGATAGCAAAAATATTATAATTAAACCTGCTGATAAAGGCAGTGCTATTGTGATAATGGATAGAGAACAATATTTATGGGAGGGCTACAAACAATTATATAATGAAACATATTATAAGAAGTTAGAAGGTCCAATTTATAAAGACACTGCCCCCCTAATAACCAAAATAATACAAAATTTGCACAAAAAGAAATTTATTAATGCCAAACAAAAAACTTACCTGCTTGGGCCTCCTGAACCCAGAGCCAGGAGATTCTACTTGCTCCCTAAAATCCACAAAAAAAGAGAAGCTTGGAGCAAGAAAAATGAGATCCCACCTGGAAGGCCAATTGTCTCAGACTGTGGGATCGAAACATACAACACAGCTGAGTTTATTGATTATTATTTATACCCTCTGTCCATTATACACAAAAGCTATGTTAAAGATACATATGATTTTATTGAAAAAGTCAAATTAGTTTCTCTACCTCAGGACTCTATTTTATTTACCATTGACATCGACAGTTTGTACACCAATATTGACATAGATGAAGGAATTAGTTGCATTAAAAAAACATTTTTGAAACATCCAGATTCGAGGAGGCCAGATCGTGAACTGATACAGTTGCTGGAAATCAACCTGAAAAGGAATGACTTTGTGTTTGATGGCAATTTCTTCCTGCAAGTGAAGGGCACAGCCATGGGTAAAAAGTTTGCACCTGCATATGCAAACATATTCATGGCTGATTGGGAGGAGGGTGCCCTGAACACTTGCAGAAAGAGCCCCCTGTTTTATTACAGGTACTTGGATGACATCTGGGGGATCTGGACTCACTCTGAAGCAGAATTTAAGGAATTCCTCCAGCACCTAAATACACATAATCCATCCATAACAGTCAAGTCCACTACTAGCGTTAAAGCCGTAGATTTTCTGGACACAACAACATTTAAAGGTCCAAATTTTGACACATCACACAGATTGGATATTAAAGTTTTTTTCAAAGAAACAGACACACATGCCTTATTATTTAAAACTAGTTACCATCCCAGGCACACTTATGCCGGGCTCATTAAATCACAACTCCTCAGATTCCATAGAATATGTACGCAGAAAACAGACTTTGAGGAGGCCGCTAAGATCCTGTTTTCTGAACTTTCCAAGAGAGGATATTCCAGAACTTTCCTAAGGGCATGTAGGAAAAACTTCTTGGAGTCCAGACCCCCCGATTCATCCCGATGATTCCTCTGATCACGACCTTCACCACTTCAGCAGGCCGATTTGTATATAATATCAAACAGAATTTTACTAAATTCCAATCAGAAACTTCTTTACTCCAAAACTACAAAATAATTGCGGCCTACAAAAGAAACAAAAATTTGAGGGATTTCCTCGTTAAAGCTGAAGTCAAACCTCTGGAGAGGCCTCAGGTCAAAGGTCAGAGTGGATTTTTCAAACAGTTGAGTTGGGTACAAAACAAATTCAACAACACAATTTTCAAATTAGATCAATTAGGACACCCTAAATTAAAAAATTGTGTTTATTTGATTACATGCAAAATCTGTAAAATCAATTATGTGGGCGAGACGGGAAACACCCTCCTCACCCGTTTCGTCCAGCATAGACATAATATCCAAAAGCAAAAAAAGACTCATGTACCTTTAACTCAACACTTCATCAGGCACAATTGGACCTCTGTCTCTGCTCTGGTGCTGGAATGCAATCCAGCTTGGTCTCCAGCCCAGAGGAGAAGAGCTGAAAGGCTCTGGATCCGCAGGCTGGACACCAGAATCCCCAGGGGTCTGAACGAGAGGTAGGGTCCACCTTGGCTTCTCCTGGCAGAACGTGCCCGTGCATTTCTGGGGGAGGGGAAGAGGGTGAGAGGAAGGAGGTTAGGGACCAATATTTGGTCTCCTGACCTTTGACCCTGAACCCAAACCCTGACCCCAACCCAAACCCCAACCTACCACCTGCGGAGGGTGAGAAGGGAATTTGTATTTTATATATATATATATATATATATATATATATATATATATATATATATATATATACACACACACACTTATATAACTAATTTATTTATTATCATGAATCGCTATCATATTAAATTATTTTTAATTAATAGTAAAAGCTTTTCTCAGGAGTGATGGGAGACACATACCAAGAGACCAATCAGTTGATATGTGAACCTAAACCAGTCTAAGTCTCTGGTGCTGCTCATTCGTGCGTCCTTGGAAAACCCCCTACTGGCAGTTTGATTTGTATTCCCACCCAGCAGGCAGGCAGGCAGGCAGAAAGTCAGAGTGACGAAACACTGATGAGAAAGGAGCGGACAGACTGGCTGAAGCAGAGGCAGGGGAGGAGTCCTGCTGCCAAGGTGAACCCTTAGAGCTGCGTGTTTATACGAATGTCCCGAGTAGAAGCGGAGCCGCGGATTGCGCGCCTGTCTCCGGGATGACGGTCAGAGCCGTTGGAATAACCTCACAGACACGGAGCCGTCTTCGCTTGGAGGACGCATTATTTATTTATTTTTTTCCCCCTGCGTGTTTGTGGAAATTTTGGGGCATAAAGTTATAGCTGCCATGGAATGATTTGAGTGATTTACTCCATCGAGAACAGCGGAGGGATTCAAGGTGAGTTTCTCCCCGGTAACAGGAGGTTTATCACCTGAGCTGCCTCATTATTAGCCTCATCAACATGTTTGCTCTAAATGTCAGGATGACAGGTGAAGAAGAGAAGCTGAAAGGCGTCTCAGAGTTACATAATGTAAAAAATCTCAACCAGGCTGACTAAAGGATGATTTTATGCCACCTTAAATATGACATATGGGCAGGGCTGATCTGGTTTTATGGAGTCTTCAGCAGAATCTGATTTGGGGCCCACTTCCTGTTCTTAACCACAGACTGTGTTTTTATTTTAAAACAGTTTAATTAGCTGAGCTTAAAGGCAATTATTAATAATTTGTCATTGTTTGCTAAGGTGGATTTAAACAATTCAAAACTATTTAAATTAATCTATTGAGTTTTTTTAAAAGAGCATTATTACCCTTGAGGGTTCGTACATTTCCCCACATTAAAATTCAAGTACCCTTCAAGCATTTATAAAGTTAGTTTTCAAACTTTTACGGCACCACACTGTCTTCTTTAGTTTATTTGTATTATTTTTAGTCACCAGTTTCAATTCATTTATATGGCATAATTTGTTACTGTTAATGTTTTGTGATAGTATTCTACGTAGCAGGGATAAAGTAAGCTAAAATATAACAAAATTTATCTTTTGAAAATTCTCAATCTCACACAGTACATTTGTTTTGTCTGAGAACAAAACAAACTTAACAAAAAAATCCCAATTTCAATCACTTTAATGTATAAAACATAATACCACCTTTTTTTATTTACACAGATCAATAACTCACTGAGTATAATAAATGTTACTTACATTGAATAAATCAGTTTGTTCAAGTATATTATCTTCCTGCTCTCCTAATTTTTTTACAACTTTATTAGAAAATTGCAGATAGAATATCAAACACTTTCAAGGACGATTAATCATGATTAGTCTATTCTTGAAATAATCGTCAACTAATTTAGTAACTGATTAATTGTTAACCAGAGCACACAGACTCTAAGAAAGGAAATTTGCCTAAAGAGCATTCTCGGAACAGTAATTAGACCAAAGCTGGGCAAAAATATATACATTTAGCATCTTAGGTAAAAATAAACAACAACAAAAACTACAATTGATTAAAATATTTTGCTAGAACACTCCCAACTTGTCCAAGCAGGAATGTTTCTGTATATTTTTCTAAAACATTATCTCCTACGAATTCCACCTAAATCTGTAAATAAACTCAGAAAATTAAACATAATCTAACTTTATTGTATATATTTAGGAGGTCCACAAAAGATTCAGGGTTTTAAAACCTTCAGGAAAATCAAAGATTAAAAAAAGAGTCCAGGAAATGACACTTGAAGAACATCTGTTAAATATTGGTATATTTCCTCACTGCCTGCATCCCTATAACTCTACATGAGGAAGATAAGGCAAAAAGAATCAGACCAACAAATCCATCAGTTTGAGAACAACATGGATCTTGGATTTATAATCCCAAACTTTAAGTGAAATCTGATGACAGATCTGTTGTGACACCCTGTGGCCTTGAGCCATCAGGTAAAGACACATATCCACCTTAAAACAAAGAGACTACTGGTTTTGAATCCTGGCTGACATGTGAAGCTCTGTTTGTACAGTCATGGCCAAAAGTTTTGAGAATGATTCAAATGTAGATTTTTAAAAAGTCTACTGCTGCAGTTTTTAAAATGGCATTTTGCATATACTCCAGAATGTTATAGAGTGATCAGCTTAACAGCAATTAATTGCAAAGTCAATATTTACCTAGATAATGAACTTTATCCTCCAAAACA
Organism: Poecilia picta; assembly: GCA_033032245.1. Taxonomy (NCBI): domain Eukaryota; kingdom Metazoa; phylum Chordata; class Actinopteri; order Cyprinodontiformes; family Poeciliidae; genus Poecilia; species Poecilia picta. Next base: position 35,475 of record CM065366.1, read on the forward strand.
CATTTCAACTTCATTGCAGCCCTGCCTTAAAAGGACCAGATAAGAAAGACCAGCATTAACACAGGTGTGGGTGTTGATGAGGACAGGGCTGGAGATCAATCTGTCATGATTAAGTAAGAATGACACCACTGGACACTTTAAAAAGAGGCTGGTGCTTGGCATCATTGTTTCTCTTCTGTGAACCATGGTTATCTCTAAAGAAAGTCATAATTGCACTGCACAAAAATGGCCTAACAGGGAAGAGTATCGCAGCTAGAAAGATTGCACCTCAGTCAACAATCTATTGCATCATCAAGAACTTCAAGGAGAGAGGTCCCAATGTTTCCAAAAAGGCTCCAGGGCACCCAAGAAAGACCAGCAAGCGCCATGACCATCTCTTAAAAGTATTTCAGCTGCGGGATCAGGCTACCAGCAGTGCAGAGCTTGTTCAGAAATGGCAGTAGGCATGTGTGAGTGCATCTGCACGCACTGTGAGGCGGAGACTCTTGGAGCAAGGCCTGGTCTCAAGGAGGGCAGCAAAGAAGCCACTTCTCTCCAGGAAAACCATCAGGGACAGACTGATATTCTGCTAAAGGTACAGGGAGTGGATTTTTAGCAGGTACAGAAAATGACTGGGATTCATCACAGTCATTTTCTGTGATGAATCCCCTTTCCGATTGTTTGGGACATCTGGAAAACAGCTTGTTGGGAGAAGACGAGGTGAGCGCTACCACCAGTCTTGTCTCATGCCAACTGTAATGCATCCTGAAACCATTCATGTGTGGGGTTGCTTCTCAGCAAAGGGAGTCAGCTCTCTCAGTCTTGCCTAAAGACACAGCCATGAATAAAGAATGGTACCAGAATGTTCTCCGAGAGCAACTTCTCCCAACCGTCCAAGAGCAGTTTGGTGATGAACAATGCCTTTTCCAGTATGATGGAGCACTTTGTGATAAAGCAAAGGTGATAACTAACTGGCTCAGAGAACAAAACAGAGATTTTGGGTGCATGGCCCAGAAACTCCCCAGATCTTAATCCCATTGAAAACCTGTGGTCAATGATCAAGAGACGGGTGGACAAACAAAAACATAGGAATTCTGACAAAGTCCAAGCATAATTGTGCAAGAATGGACTGCCATCAGTCAAGATTTGGTCCAGAAGTTGATTGAGAGCTTGCCAGGGATAATTGCAGAGGTCCTGAAGAAGAGGGGTCAACACTGCAAATATTTACTTGCTGCATTAACTCAATCTAACTATCAATAAAAGCTTTTGTTACTCATAATATGATTGCAATTGTATTTCTGTATGTGGTTAAAACATCAATTATTCTATTGATTATTCTAACCATAATCTAAACGATCAATGCATAAAAAAATGGTGAAATGTAGCAGATTTTTCATTTGACCACTTCAGCAAATTAGAAACACATTAAAAATGCAAATAAATCATTTGTAGTACATGTAATACTCAAAATTCTATGTCTTAACACCAAAGTTTTAAATGTTTTAAAACTATTTAAGTTTGAAATTAAATGGTTTTTAACTAACTCCAAAGCCACTGGATGCAGCTGTTGATCTGCAGGCGCTATCTCTTTGTTGCCATCGTAATTTATTTTTTTTACTAGCTGGGTTTATTTCAAATTCAATGGATACAGAGACAGAAGAGGATGGGAAAAATAATTCAAAGGGAAAGAAGATAAGAATAGAGGATAAAAGAAAACGCCATAGAAGTCTCACATAATATAAAAAAAAGTTTAGATTTTCAGATGTCAATTGATTCTCACTGGATGTTTTGTCAAGATATTGATCGAAAACTGATGGTTACATCAATGTTTTTCCCCACTTTTTATATCCTCCACACAAAAATATGGATTAATCTAAATTGTTATGCTACAAATGCCTATAGTTTTATGGCATTTTACTCATCTTTGCCCGAGGTGCCAATAAGTACATAGTGCTGTAGCTTCTCTGATCTGTTGAAAGGATTTTATACACCATATAAAATGGTTCTGTAATTACAAGCAGATACAGTATACAAAGGAACCACCAAAAGACTCACATCACACCCTTTAACTCTTCCTGTCGCTCTGAAAAATCAAGTATCAGTTCATTTGAGATACATCAAGTAAAGGAGGGAGACAAGGCTAGTATAAATAGTGTCAGCATGTGGCTTAGCTGCGGTTTTGCTGCATATATGTATGTTTACGCGTGTAGAATGCTGTGGGTTATAGAGGAAATAAACAGAAGCTTTGTTCCACATCAGATTGAAATACCAGTGGCAAATAATTAGGCTTTACAAAGGATAAGTCACAAATGTTGTAAAGTACAATGGGCACTGCCATATGAGTCCCTAGGGATGCTGCAGGGATGGTCAATGACACCAACACTTCCACTCCTGCTATAAATGTATCTGTAATACAGTGGAAGATTCCGGTCCAGATACAAATTCACTTCATTTAGTTGAATGCACTTCAGATTGATGAAATGTCCCATTTTCAGCTTAACTTGCATTCATGATGTGGAATAATCTCAACAGGACACTGATTGTCTCATCAGCTCCTTACAACCCCACTGTGTCTTTTTAATTCTCCAAAAATGATCAAACAGATTATTTCTATAGGTAAATTTAAGCAGCTATTTTCTGAGATCGGCCAAAATGGTTTGACAAAAACAGGAACAAATCGCCACATTAGACACTGAGAAAAAAAAGATAAAATCTTCCAATTTCTGAGAAAATTGTGATTTCATTTTTTTTCACAATACACTATTTGAAGAAAAAAAAACAATCCATGCTTTAATTACCAGCTCCTCATGAGTTTTTTACTCTGTGCACTGTCACACTGTGTGGTTTTATGAGTTTCTGTTGTGCATTTGGTTTCAGAAAGACTGTCAGGCATTTGGTTCATCTCTTCCCACAGACCTGACTTGCCGCCTAATCGTCATATCTCCTGCACTACTCCTGAGAATAAGTAAGACAGCAGGAAACACGTCCATTGGACTCAGCGAGCTTTACCTTCTTCACATCCTGGTGAGGGTCACACCAACCTCGCATGCACTTTTTACCCCTTGCTACCCCGATGTCTGACTGTGATGTCATGCTCCTCCTGAGCATTGCACCAACAGGTTAAACCTGAACCATGTCCAGATAATTGATGATTTTGTACCTACCTTTTAAACAAGCTCTGCCCTTACGCTCTCAGCCACACTACTTCCCACTTTCTCTGTTTTGATTTCGGCTGGTTAAGTCATCAACAAGCATTACCACGGTTAGATTTAGATGATAGACTGCAGATCTCTATCTTATGCCAAATTTCTATAGTTTCTACCATATACCATATATTACATGCGTTTGTTTGGCTTTCAGGCAATAAGTTACAAGTTAGAGTAAAGCACATGGCTCATTAACATCAGCAACACATTACTGAGTAAGGAGCTGCTGGGGAAAAAACTGTAGGACAGGGGTGTTCAAGTCCAGTCCTCGAGAGCTACCATTCTGCAACTTTTAGAAGTGTCCTTACTCCAACAGACTGGGATCAGCTCTAAACAGGCCTGGTAACGAGCCATTCATTTTGTTCAGGTGTGTTGGAGCAGGGATACATCTGAAAGTTGCAGGATGGTAGCTCTCGACGACTGGACTTGAGCACCCCTGCTGTAGGAGATGACAGCATCCACTAAATCCCTGTGAAAAAAGAACAATGCCAGGTCTAATTATTTGATCAGAGGCACTTATGTCTGCAGAAATAGTTTTTAGATTCTAACAAAATGAGTTTGAGAACTTTTATTGTTTTAAGAACATAACTAGAATACATAGAATGCCACTGGCACACAGATCTGAGCCTGTACTGCTACAGCAGTAAGAAGTACAACATGACAATGACAAGGCTGTGAGCATTGGTGCACACTGTTCTGATTAACTGCATATAGTAGCTATAACACCTAAAATACAATTATTTACATCAGGCTTTCTTTGGGCTGAAGAAAATATTATCTACCATGTATATGTTTATTGTTTTCATTTGTATTTTGGCATGTTCCAAGGACCATGGTCCATGGTCTAAGGTTCACAGAAAATATATATATATACATTTTTTTCGTTTAAGGGTTTTGTTGGCTCTAGTGGCCTTTATTTGAAAGTAGTTTGATGGGAAGGAGGGGGAGCACACACATGCAGCAAATGTTGCCAGGCTGGGAATCGAGCCTGCGACCACTGCCACAAGGACTAAGGCAATCCATACATGGGTTGTGCTTTGTCCCTGACCACCACAGAACCCCATATATATATATTTCTAACTAGTTCTGGACAATATAGAAAAACATTTAACTTATTAAGAACATGATTCGACTGATAAGCATAGTGGTGTCCAAAGTCGGTCCTCGAGGGCCGGCATACTACATGATTTAGTTATCTCCCTGGTTTAATGCACCTGGATCAAATGATGGCTCATTAGAAGGCCTAAGAAGAACATTGACAACCTGAAAAGGTTGTTAGTACCACCAGGGAGAGAACTAAAACATGCGGTATGCCGGCCCTTGAGGACTAACTTTGGACACCACTGGATAAGCATTTCATATTAGTCGTGTAGAATTTGAGTTTTCTGCGTGTTTATTGTTTGTTCTGTTCCTTGTAATTCTCTGTGGTGTCCTGTCTCTTCCCCCTTGATTGTTTCCCAGGTGTGTCTTGTTCCTTGATTACTCTCCCTGTGTATTTAAACCCACCTGTGTCCTTTGGTCCTTGTCTATTGCCGTCTTATGTTGTGCATCAGTTTCTGTTAGTTTCCCTGTGCTGTCTGAGTGTTTGGATTCTGTAACTTGGTTTTCTTCATCAAATACCTCATCTCATCTTGTCAACCTGGGCTCGTGGCGTTCCTTCTCCCCATCACCAACCGCACATCATGACAAGTCGATATCAATAATTTTTTGTTAGCTGCGAGACTGTTTTATTCAGTTTCCTCTTGAGGTGGTGTTTTCATTTTCTCCTTTTACTCAGTTTTATTTTTAAGCAGTTATGAGATACAGTGGCAAAACTGATACTGCACAAGTTACTCAATAGGTTGTTGCTAGAGTGACTAACCTATGTTGAATCCTTCCCAGAAACCAGACAGATGCACAAAGAGTTCAGTGAAAAAATATCAAAAACAAATGTTACCATCTCCACAGAAAGTCATATCTGGACAGATGGAGGTCTTCAGCCTAATTACAGTCTGTCTGTTTGGGGTTGTTGACATGGAGCTGTGTGGGAACTTCTGTGCTCCAGAATTAATTCTTTAACTGAACAGCAGAGTCTGTGAATCATTATGGAGAAACAGGACAGAAATCTAAGGATTTGCTGTTCATTAGATTTGGTTTTGTGCTTTTATGACTTAAACGTTTAGTCATTTGTTAATATTCACTTTTTCTTGCATGGTTGCTGGTGCCCATCTCCTGCTGGAGGTGGGGTACACGCCAAACAGATTGGCATGTGCCAATCCATGGCAACACAGAAACACACAAGACAAGCAACACCCATTCCTGAGGGTTAATCCATTATTCAAAGAGTCTGGAACCCATTCCAAAACCATGTAATGGACTACAACGCAGGGCATTCTGAAATGAATAAAACAAAAATAAAACACAAAGAGTCTAGCACTACTGGGAGAAATGGCTCATGGTCTTTTGCCAAATGCAAAAGAGAAATCCTTCAGCCACTACGCCACTCCATTTTTGTTCATATTTCTTGCACTCTATCTTCAGATGTTTGCATGTTGTTTCCTTCAGTGGTTCTTGGTTCAGGTGAGGGTAGGGAACAGGTTTGACAGTGTGAAATCGAAACACAGCAAATGTTGCAATTTTGATCTCCATTCCCCTTAAAGGAGCAGTATTGTGTACAATTGACTTTTATGAGCTTTACCTCATGTTATAATGTTATGACCAGTTTAATACGTAACACAGAAACACACAAGACAAGCAGCAATTAATCAGTCAACAGTTGTGTTTTTGAACTCTGGGAAGAAGATGAGGTACCCAGAGAGAACCCAGATCTTCTCAGGTGTTGGAGCTGTTTGTTGGAATTTTTTTAACCTAAAAGTAATACCTGAACCTCATAAGTTTGAGATGTAAGCTTCCAATTACCTCCTTATTTTATTTTATCTCAGAGCTCCTCTGTGGGCATGAATCTGATCCCAGCATCTAAATGGTCTGCCTCTATTCCCCACTATATCAAAATTCTGTTTCTGTTTGCAGAGCAGTGGGAGAATGAAGAGTCCCTTCAGGATCTAAGGGGGAGGAATTTGGCTTCTCGACGGTGCAGGCGGGACCCCCGACTCCCTGAAGGGACCAGCTGTTGGGCTGCATGCCGATGAAGTCATCACTTCTGTGGGTTTTGGTGCTTCTGATTGGATGTCGCCTCCGTTCAACCCTTCAAAGATCACAACCTGAATGAAGACCATTTGTTTTTTCTCTGACAGGAAAATGTTTTCAGTCATGTGGATCCTGCTGAGTGCTGTGGCAGCTTTAAGTGGATGTTTGCTACAGAAAAGAGGAGGAAAAGAGATTTTGTCTTTGATTCTTTAGAAATAGTCTAACTGAAACGATTAATTGTTTTAATCATGATTAACTGAGCAACTCATGTAGTAATTGGTTAATCATTAACTGGAGTAAAAAGTACAGAAAAAGGCTATTTGCTGAAATAGTATTTTCAGTAATTAAGCCAAAACAGTACACAATAAATACATTTACATTTAGAACAAAAACACCTTTGTAAATATGTTCTACCCAGAACTCCTCCAGTGGCTCAGTTCAGGATTCACCTGGTTCAAATTTTGTACACAACAAAATCTCCTGAGCTCTTTTGTTATTCAATTAGTAATCAGTTAATGCAAACAAAAAAAAGTCAGATTGCACATCATTAAGTTGCTTGCTGTTTTAAGCAATAAAATTTATTTTCTTATTTAAAAAACAAGGGAGTTCGTTGATTTGCATCTTTTAATGCACTTCTAATATTGCATAAAAAGGCTTAAATATGCTTAAAGATCTTTAAAGTGCCAATATTTTATCCGATTAATCGTCCAAATAATCAATGATTATCGTTAATTGTAACCCTATAAAATAGCAGAATTTTGAGGAGAGCAACACAAACCTCTACTGCTTTTAAGAATTTGATCAGCTGTTAACACATTTAAGAGTAAAACATGGATTGTTTTTAGCTGTTATATTAATGTTCATCACAGACATTCATCCTTATTTTTAATTTGATACTTTGACTTGCAGTATATCAGTCTTCAAACATGTGACTTTTGGTGTATTTTTCAATCTGTCTCAATCTTTATGAACTTGGATGGTCTTTTCTTCCTTTCATTGTTGTGAAGAAAAGTTTTGAAGAACATTTTTTATCTCCTAAAAACATTTTTATCTCCTTGGGCGGAGAAGTTACTACTCTTCTTGTCACCGCCATGGTGATGTCCCAGGGCACCTACACCTTCCTGGCTTGTTTTTCTGGCTTTTGGTTGGTCTGGGCCCTCATCGTCATGCTGTGCTGCTTCTGCAGCTTTTTACAGCGCCGGCTGAAGCAGCACAGAGAGGACAGACTTGGAGAACAATGTTTGCGGGCCATGGAGAGGGAGCTGCTTTCTGCTCATCCTGTCAGATACCCACCGGCAGCGCCACCGGTGCAGCCTCCACAGGTGCAGAGGGTGCCGTCACCGCAGATCTACCCTCCCCAGATGCTGGCAGCGCCCACCGCTCTGCTGGTTCCTCATCCGATGCCACAAGCCAACTGGGTCAGCATGCCAGGTAATGTTTCAAGGAGTGACATGAGTGAGAACTTAAAAGCAATGTTTTATGTCCAGAAATTTGTTTCAGCACAGCTCTCTTAGGCTAGATTCACACCTGTCCTGTTTAGTCCACATTTCTTGAACTCTAGTTCGTTTGTCTGGAAAGTCTGGTTTGCTTGAGGATGTGTAAATGCCAAAAAAGTGAACTCTGGTCTGTCAAAAAGCTCGGGTCTTGGTTTGGCGGAAGTGAACTCTGGTGCAGTTCGAATGCATATGTGAATGGCAAGCAAAACGGAGACCGCTACAAGAGCAGAAAGCGAACTAAATTGCTGGGCATTCTGGGTAAATAGAATCAAAGCAAATATGTGAGTCTAGAGCTAGTGGGACAAATGGTTTGTGTGTCTTTTACCATTGACTAGAGAAATCCTACGCCTGCTAAAATCGGACACTACTCTGTTTTTGTTTACACTTAGAGATAAAGAAAATTGTGTGCAGTGTCTTCTCTAGAGATTTTCATGTTGTTTCCCGCAGTACTTCTTGATGCAGTGCCCTCACAGGCGAAGAGGGGAAAAGGTTTTTCAAAGCGATAGGTTCATTTGACATAGTGCAGTGTGAAAGCAGAGCGCAGCAGCTGAAAATGTAACAATTGTTGCAATTTTGGTCCCCTACCACTTTAAGAGTGCAGTATTGTGTAAAATCTACTCTTTTGAACTTTACATCACATCATAATTTTATTTCCTTATCAAACGTACATATAGAGTGCTGCTTTGATTCTTTCATGTATGTTTGAGAAATTCTGTCTAGCGACTTACAACCAGTCAGAGCAGCCTTAATACTTGTGCCGCCTACTTAGCCAAAGCTCCACCTTGGAGCTGCAGTCCTCATTCCTCTCAACTATCCCAATCAGCTCCTCTAGATTAGTGACAGGAATTAGCAAACAGCTGGTGGAACTGCACATCTGCTGAGCTCATCATAGAAACTATTTCTCAGTAAAACACTGGTAAAACATTTTGTTAAAGGGTTAATAGAGGAATGTTGTCCTGAAAACGAAGCGTCAGAAAGACCAGGAGCTTCTTAAAGAGACAGAGGTCCCATTTAAGTCATTAAATTACAAATGTATTTTAAGTTATGTTTGATCTAAAAAGCATTTTTACATCAACTGAAAGTAACATAGTTACTTGACCATGCCATAAAATATATATATATAATAGTGCCCCTTTTAAGGAGGGGCACTATTAATGCAAATGCAGGCTATGTTTCTGACATTTTTATTTGTGGAAATGTTTTAAAACTATCACATAAAAGTGTAAATAAAATACAATGAAAGTTGTTTGTAATGAGACAAAATGTCCTAAAGTTGAGTGGTTTGAAAACCTTTGCTAGGTGTATTTATCTGAGGACAAGATCAGAATTTTACCCACAAAACTTACATTTCCAGTTTACCGTCACTTCATGTTAGCCTCTTTAAGATTTAACTTTAAACGCGTAATAAACCCGTATCACGCACCATAAGATACTGGTTTCTCTGGGTGTCTCAGACCCCCCATAGGGCCACATAATGGCAGCTGCTACCGAGGCGTGTTCGTCGGCTGTGGATGCTGACCAGTGACAGAATGAGCGACAACATGGTCAGAACCCCAATTTGATACAGGAAGTAGAGTCAGCAGAGCAGATTTGCATTGGTGCCAACACTGAAACCTTTCAAGCATTTAATTATTCTCTCAATGAAAACTTTCTCGGCTGCTGAAATTTGAACCAGTTGACAACAAATGTAATGTTAAGGTATTCAAACAATGCAATTCATAAGAATATTTTTCCCTCCTTCATATTTCAAAATCATTAGCCGTAAGTAGCCTACCTTCCAGAAAATTAAAAAGTTCAGACGTTCCTTTTCCCTGCCAGCCTAAAGCAGAACTATGCAGGTTTTTAATCTAAATTTATTCATGAGATTTAGGTGCTGTTTTACCTTTCCCTTCCTTACAAAGATACAAACACTGTTTCTCAGAAGGAATTCAGCCTTAAAAAACACAGTGCCAAGCAATCTGGTGTGCAAATAATCCAGAAAATAAAAATGCAGAGATGTAGCAAAATAATTGAACAGTTGGTGTGCAGCATTAAATAAGAAGTATCTCGTACATTTATGATTAATCATTCAGCATTCTTCACGACCGGAGAAAATATGTTAAATACTGATGAATTCATGGTTATCTACAGAGTAAAACAGAAATAAACAGACTGATAAAGGAAGACTTGCTAATCCTTTTAGAACTCTGGATGATACTAACAAAACAAGAAAAGAAAAAGGATATCAGACACTTGTAGAAACTCCTGTCAGAGGCATGTAATGAGCAGAGAATCACAAAGAGGATAAAACAAAAGCCTGGAGTCTTGCTCACAAGGCAGACTGATTAAGAGCTCCAGTAACCAGGCAGCAGCAGGGAGAAAGCTGCACAATTCAGTTGTAGACGTGAATGAAAGAGCTGTGGAGATGCTCTGATCTCAAATGTTTAAGGGGGAAGAGGGAAATCTGCACCTCTGAGGAAATTAGGCTTCTTGTTCCTCTGTAAATCGTTTCAGCACTGATATTCGAGGCTCCAGTGAGCTGGTTTAAATCATCAAAGAAATATATTAATGCCCTCACAGCTTAATATCTAACACTTCATAGTTAATTGGCCAGCAGGGGAAGGAAGAAGAGAAGGAAGTTGCGATTTTCCTCACAGAGATTAAGACAACAGAAGTTATTGGACTGTAAAGTCCTTAAAAAGGCAAAAGGAATAGAAATGAGGAAAAAACATTAAGAAAAAAAGAAAAAGACAAAAAAAATCTAAATTTAAAAGGGTGCAGCTGCTGCTTGAAAACAGTGAGCAAACCAACTTCCTGCTGCTTTGCTGTGGAAGTTGATTCATGATGGAAGAATATAAGAAAGAAGAAACCAATGGAAAACATTGGTTGCTATGGTGATTTTAATAAGTGTTTTAAAAAAAACACTTATTAATCCCTAAGGGGATTTAAGTGCAACTCAAGCTGTCCAAGGTTCTTCTTCATAGATGCTCATGGTTGTGGGCAGGAAGGCTCTTCTGTATCAGTCTGTATTACAGTGGCTCTGAAAAAGCCTCTAACTGAAGAACCTCCGTTGTAAATGACATTAGAATGGTCAGGGTCGTTTGTAATTTTCTTAATTTTATAAAGAATTCTCCAGGGTCCACTGAGTATTTCTGCAGACGAAAGCAGTCTGTTTTACTTGAAGTCTGAGGACTACAGAGAAATGAGGCAAGAACAGCACCCTGTGGGGCTCCTGACCACCTGGTTAACTCCCAAAGCTTTGGTCTGTTGATCCGGGTTGATCCAAAGTAAATCAGGATGAATTATGTTAAATGTTCTGGAGAAATCAAAGGGTTTGATCCTCAGTGCTGTCTGCTTTGTTCAGATGACAGTGGGTTTGTTCAGATGACAGGGATTAATAAGTGTTTTAAAAAAACACTTATTAATCCCTAAGGGGATTTAAGTGCAACTCAAGCTGTCCAAGGTTCTTCTTCATAGATGCTCATGGTTGTGGGCAGGAAGGCTCTTCTGTATCAGTCTGTATTACAGTGGCTCTGAAAAAGCCTCTAACTGAAGAACCTCCGTTGTAAATGACATTAGAATGGTCAGGGTCGTTTGTAATTTTCTTAATTTTATAAAGAATTCTCCAGGGTCCACTGAGTATTTCTGCAGACGAAAGCAGTCTGTTTTACTTGAAGTCTGAGGACTACAGAGAAATGAGGCAAGAACAGCACCCTGTGGGGCTCCTGACCACCTGGTTAACTCCCAAAGCTTTGGTCTGTTGATCCGGGTTGATCCAAAGTAAATCAGGATGAATTATGTTAAATGTTCTGGAGAAATCAAAGGGTTTGATCCTCAGTGCTGTCTGCTTTGTTCAGATGACAGTGGGTTTGTTGAATTGGTATATCATCTTCAATGCCATTATCAATTAATTGTTAACTCTAGTATGCACTCACCAAGGTCATTTGATGAAAGAACAGTAAGAGCAGTAATTAAACCAAAACTGTTAAAAAATTGATACATGTGCTGTTAAGGTAAACATATAAATAATCTGTAAATATGTTCTAAAAAAGAACTCAAGTGGCAGTTTTCAGGCAATACAATATTTTTTTATGTGAAAAACAATTATGTAATGTATTTCTAACAATGTAGGAAAAAGGCTTAATTGGGTAAATGAAAAATCTGCAGAATGTGCTAATTTTGTTGTCTATTTAATTAATTAGCCATGAGAATAATCAATTACTAAAATAATCATTAGTTGCAGCTCTACTTTACAGAGCCACAAACAATAAGGTGAGTTTAAGTTAGGGTTAGTAGCTCCTAGAGATTGCTATCCTCTGTCCATCAGAGTAAATCTGTGATTGTCCCTGTGGACACAAATGTCCACCTTGACGTCGGCGCTGTTGATGTCTCCATGCTAATGTTTCTTTCAAGCCTCCGTGGCAGCTGCTCATATTGTTCGCTGTGGCACGTTCAACATGAGAAACAATGAGGCTGAGTTCCTGTAGGTGTCTGTCAGCCCTGACGGGGGAGGTGATGGACTGCAGCCAGGTACACAAACACACACAAAACACATTTGCATCCATAAATACACCCAGCTCCATGGAAACAGATCCGCAAACAGATGTTAGTTTCCAACAGTGATGCCTGGGTGTACGGCCTGAAAGAAATCATGTGGATTGAAGCTGTTGTGATTTATCCTCCTGTTTGATTTCCAAAAATTTCACAAAAATCAGACTCATTGAAAAGAATATCTCCCTTTAAAATATTGTCTTTTTCTGATTGCAGATAAAGTTGAAAATTCAGACTGACGTGGCCTATTGAGACTAAATTGTTGATTGCCTTAAAACCCCACTTAGCTCATTTAGACTAGCCAGCAGTAATTGGCAAAAACATGCTAATTGTGTTTGCTAATTAGTATGCGTTTATAGCTACTTCTTTAATGAGTTGTAGCTCTTTATAGGAGAGCCCAAATTCAAGGTGTTAAATTATTAACTCAAATTTCTTTTAAGTCAAAATTAACATTGATATCATTTTTATAAGGTTACATGGTTACTTTTTTGTGCTGCAAAAGGTACAATGTTCCTGGAGAAATATGTAATGCCGCCCATTTGGGTAATGGGTTTGTTGAAGTCAACCATTACAACATCCAGATGGATGATGAGTTGCAGCATCATTTTAGTCTCCAATCTTAACTGACATATGGTTAACCAAAATAAAGGAAAAATAATATTGCATGGGTTTCAGACTTTCATTTAAATTTTAGGCAGTGTTAGTGCACAGTTGAAGCCACCTTTGCAAATGACATCATTGAAGCCTCAACCACAGCTCAGGCACAATAATCAACTTTCTTCTATGTCCATCTCAGTCCATACAATATGATCCTGCAGAAAGTCCTTGAGCTGAGCTGAAAAGAATAGTGCATAAGAAAGGACCAGGACTCTACAGTTAGAAACATTGTGAGAAGGGAACTAGTCAAAGATTCCTCTTTTATGCTCTCACCGTGTGAAATGATCCAGGACCAGACTAAGTGCTGTCCTACTGGTCTGTACAAAGACTTACCAGCAGGTGTGCTGATGAGTGTGGCACAGCAGAGTTTGTTAAACACCTGAGAGTTTATAAACTCCATGCAGTGGCGCAACTACACATTTTTCAGGTGGATGCGAAAACATATATCGGCGCCCCCCCCCCCTCCCCCAGGGAACATCAGGGTGAAGTTGCGATTATCTTCTCTCCCCCCCCCTCCCCCCCCCCCTCCCCCCGAGGTGACTATACATGAAGCTTAAAACTCGCTACCTTTACCTCGTTATATGTGCGAGGTGAAGGAGCGAAAGACGCGCTGAGGTGTTTGGGAAAACATCATAGACACGTCGCCCCCTCCAGACGGGGTTTTGGCACCCCCTCTGGTGCTGCGCCCCTATGCGTTGCATACGCTGCATAGCCACTTTTTGCGCCACTGACTCCATGTTGTACATTGTCATTCCTTGCCAGGATTTACAGTGTGGAAGCACGAAGAAAGATCCAACTTGGCTCAAGCAAACAAAAATAAATTAAGACCAGTTTACGAGTCATGTCCCAATGGCATGGACAGTATAAAAAAATCTGTGAAAACAATGACACAAAAACCCTGACAGAGCTCTGCAAAAAATAAAAAGAATCAGTGAAAACTCTTTTCTTGATCTTGTCAGAATGCCGGAGAAAAAACCCGCATGTGATATCACAGCCTCTGTCATTCATTCACTACACTCCATTGTATATAACACACTGTATTAGTCAGTCATGAGCAGTAAGTGGAGATCTCAGCCATCATCAGCACTAAGCCGATTCATAACTTTGCATTGGGGTGTGGGTTTGTTTGGCATTTTGCTCCCGCCGTTGGAATATCTGAGTGTGCACCGTAGAAAATACTGGATGACAAACTGCTAAAAAGCAGTTAGACCAAAGGAATATGGAGAGCTGTAGAGTGATGAGACAAATTGAAACAAATGAGCAGTTTGTTGTCGATGTACTGCAGGTTCTCTGAGAAGAACAAATATGGAGGCTTAGGAAAGACGAAGAAAGAGCTTGAGATCACAGCGACAATTGTTTATATTCCTGCAGATCAACATGTTGCCATGTATAACCCAGCAGGCAACAGGTTTATGATCATTGTCCCAAAAACGCAGCATGTTTGCAGACGGATGTCGCTGCAGCCTCATGTTCTCTGCACGCAATCTTCATTTTCTGCCACTTCAGGCAAACTCTTTTCACTTTGCAATCATGGAGTGTCATTTGTAAAATTTAAAGCAGAAAAAATATATTAAAAATGTCTTGCAATAAGGCAAATTGATCTCCAAATAGCAATCTTGGGGCACCATTTGCAGTCCTCTGAATGTGGTCCAGCAGAATTCTTTTTTTTTTACGTTTGGTACAACACATGATTGGTCGATACTTACATGTTAACCCAAACTTATCCACTGATGTTTTCTTCAACCTCAAGGGTTTGAGAGAGGGCTACGTTTCACAATACTCAGTCTACTGTTGTCAACTTGGCAACTTTTATGTATATTTAAAACGGAAACAAATCTGTGCTTTTTAAATATTGATGAATGGCCAGAAAATTGCAACATATTTATTTTCACATATCAATCTACTTCAGTAGATAATTTTTACTGACTACAAATAATTCAGTAAAATAATAATTCAGTAGAAAAAATATCAGGGGTTTCTTTTACTGTTAATTTGGTAAAAATAAAATACATTTCTTATCTCTTATTAAGCACATTTTACTATCCAATTGTTAAAGAAATCACCAGATCAGCTCTACACTGTTGATGTTGAATCAAACAGAAAGAGCTGCACTTTTCACACATTAATGTTACAGGTACTTATTATTTGTAAATGGATACTTTGCTGCAAATTATAAAGCGTTCAATAAAAGAATGTTATTGCATTTCACTCAGATCTGAATTAACTTGGTAGTATTAACTAAGTAAATTTGTTTAAGTTAACCACTTAAACAAAATACACAGTCCAGTCACATTAATGTGACCATCTGTCAAAAGCCAGAATAACCACCTTTCGCAGAGCGAACTGCTACGAGACGTGCAGGAAGAGAGTCACTTAGGTCCCTGAAGGTCTTCTCTGGGATGTTGAGCCATGCCGACTCTAATGCCGTGGCCAGCTGCGCTAGATTACGCGGTTGAGGATCCATGGCGCGAACAACTCGATCGAGATGGTCCCACAGATGCTCGATTGGGTTTAAGTCAGGTGAGTTTGCTGGCCAGGGGAGGACGGTAAACTCATCCTGGTGCTCTTCGAACCACGCACGTACACTGGCAGCTGTATGGCACCTCGCATTGTCCTGCTGGAAGATGCCATCATCCTGAGGAAAAACAATGCGCATGTAGGGGTGGACATGGTCCGCAAGGACAGATGCGTACTTGTATTGATCCATCGTGCCTTCCACAATAATCAGTGAACCCAGAGAATGCCAGGAAAACATTCCCCAGACCATAATGCTCCCGCCTCCAGCTTGGACCGTTCCTGCAATGGTTGCAGGGTGGTTCCTTTCAGAGGTTTCACGCCTTATACGCCAACGTCCATCTGTCCGATGGAGCATAAAACGCGATTCATCTGAAAACGCTACCTGTCGCCACTCAGTGGACGTCCAGCTGCTGTACTGGCGTGCAAATTCTAGCCTTCGTCGTCGATGAACACCAGTCAGCATAGGTGCACGAACCAGGCGTCCGCTTCGGAGGCCCAGACGCAGCAATGTTCGCTGAATAGTGGTTTGGGAGACACTTGTGGTAGCCCCTTGGTTCATTTTAGTGGTCAGTTGCTCAACGGTAGCCCGTCTATCTGCCCGAACGCATCTCCGCAACCGTCGTTCGCCTCTGTCATCTATGGCCCGTGGTGCACCACATTTGCCACGTCGTTGATTTTGGACAGTCCCATTTTGCCATGCACGGTACACTTTTACCACGGCGGCACGCGAACAGTTCACAAACTCAGCCGTTTCGGAAATGCTTCCACCCTTGGCCCGAAAGCCAATGATCATGCCCTTTTGGACGTCGGATAAATCGCTTCGTTTCTGCATTACGCCAACGATTGAAATGTTTTCCGAAGCCCACACACACCCTTTATATACGCTCAACTGCACTGTGCTGCCACCTGCCTTCTGTGATTGGTTATTTAACTCTGAAGTGGAAAGTACGTGGTGGTCACATTAATGTGACTGGACTGTGTAAGTTTAAGTGGCTAAATGAAAAAACTGCAGAATGTCCAGGCTGGGCCAATTTTTATATTTGATCAATCTTCAGTGTAATCAATTACTAAAATAATTGTCAGTAGCAACTGTATTGAGGAATTTTATGCCTGATCCGTTTCTAAGCCAGTCTTTTCTCTCTTCCAGACACAGATGTATTTGGGAAGCCGCCTTGCTATGAGGAAGCAGTCCTGATGGAGGACCCCCCTCCACCCTACAGCGAGGTCTTTGCTGACCCTCGAGGGGGAACGTACCTGAAGCCCGGCCCACTCCGGGGAGCGCCGTTGCCTTCCAGGGAAAACCTGAACCTACTTCCAGTCGTCACATTAGAGACCAGCAAGCTCCCTGTGGCCACCATGTTCCCTGACAGGGGTTACTCCTCGCTGATCCGCCTGCCTTCATCCCAGCGCTGGGACTCGTTGGGTCATCTTCTGTCCAACATGGCCCTGAACCACAACAGCCTGACCCCACCGGGGGTGCGCTCACTGCAGGCGGCCACCACCACCGCCATGGTGACCATGCCGCGCAGGGAGCCTAGGACTCATTATGAGAGTATGCAAAGTGAAATACAGGGACTTCAGGGGAGAGTGAGGGGATTTCAGGGAGGGTTTCAAAATATTCAGGGGGTTCATGGACTAAGAAGTCTGGAGCCTAGCTGCAGTATGCCAACCGCCTTCCCTTTGCTGGGTCGCAGCACTGCGGTCTGAGCCTGGATCCCTACTCGGAGCATCATATCAATCCATTAAGAGGAAGTGCAAATGAACTCAGGAGTGCATTTACTTAGTTTTCAGAGTTAGTGTATGAGTACAGGAGAACACAAACAAGTTTGTACCAGTAGCTATGCTTCCATTGATCATATATTTCTGAAATTTGACATTTGGAAAATAAATTTGCTTTAGGAAAATGCACCAATTTTTAAAAAAAAAAAACTTGTTTTCGATAAAAAGTTTTGCCGTTAGGATGAAGTGGTTTTTTTGGCCATATTGAAATTGTTTTACGTCAAAAAACTGCAGTGGAAACCTTTTTTGGCATCGCATAAGTCGCAATCAACAACTGGATGTTGCTACTAGTGCTAACCACGAAGAACAACAGGAAGTTATTGGAGGATCATGGAGCAACATGTTTTTAATAACTTATCAAGTGAACAAACTTACTCACATGTGATTTCAGTTGTGCTTCTTATTTAATGGAAACAACACAACTCCGAAATTGTATTTTTTCAATATTAGCAGGATATTGATAGTTTTGCACACATTTGTAATTGAAACACAGCTGCAGTTTTAGAGCTTCAGTGGTGCTCTGCCATCACTTTTGAGGCTGACAGAGTTGAAGAACTTTGGAAGTGCAGAGGAGGAGAGAAGAAGAAGCCATAACAAGGTAAAGATGTGCAACAAACAAGCTGCAAATCCAACCTCCCCTGGTCTTTATTTCCATCTCCACCTCCTCTCTCATTCATCCCTGATCTCTGCTTCTGTCTCAGAGCCACCCATTGTACCGGCCTGCTGTTGCCATGGCTCCAGAGAACTGCCTGTTTCCTTTATCTGCTCTTATTTTCTTTGTATCACTTGGCTCACAGCTTGCATCCTCTCAAGTACTGTGAGAATTAAGGGTAGGAGAAAAGCACATGGTGACCTTTGGTGGGATCCAGACATCGTGTGACACCAAACAGAAGACCGAGCTTCTTCTAAGAACGGAGAACAACCGCTCAGAATTAAGAAAACTTAGATTTTTGTTTTGTAACAACTTTGTCATTTTCAGTGCCATCTTAACCATCAGGAGAGATTTGTTTTTTAAATTACATGACGTCAGCTGGATCTCTGATATGAAAAGGAACTTTTTTATGTACAGCCATGAAAAACAATCTTTAAAACATTATCAGAATGCTTTTTTTCTTGTGTAATAAAACATTTTCATCAACGATGTTTCTTCCCTTTGTTTAGGGAGCAACAAAGAGGAAAGTGACTATATACACTTCTTTTAATAGAACAAAATGCATAAATCAATCAGCTTGCTATCCAAATCTACAAGGTTTTCCTGGACTGACTCTAATCAATGACTGGAATACCCAAATATGGAAACATTTTTTTTCATATCCAATACATTCAAACTCATAAAATCTCCCAATATTTGGTCAATAAACATGTCAACCAATGCAACATTTTGAAAATTTTGTAGGTATGGAGTACATGAATAATAACGGATGAAGGATGGAGACTAAACTGAACCTCACCAAGCTCTGCAGACACCTTGGTAACAAAACTTTTATTTGATTCAGGTGTGTTTGAACAGGAATAAAACATGGGATTTGTTTTTTTATGTGAGGAACAAAAACAGATTTACTTCCACATTCATCCACCCAACCTTTTAACTTTGGGTAAAAATAAATAATCGTGCATGAAAGAAAATCCACCCTAAAAACACCGCCTGAGGTGAAGCAACTTTTAAAGTTTCTGGCACAGATAAAATAGGTATTCAGATTAACTTTTTTAACCTACAACAGAAGAATCCCCTGTTGGTTTAACCTTTAAAAGGATTATCAGCAATGATGGGCAAATTCTAGATGACAAAGCTATATTTGACTTCACAGTCTCAGCCTGTAAGCAACAAACAGAGCAATTTGTTTAAATGTCACATGCTCTCAACCCCTCATCATGTCTCACTGCTACAAAATGATGCTTGTAAGAAGGTTTTATAATCCGATCATAAAAATATCAGAAGCAGTTATTATGACAATGTAACATTATTATGACAATGTATTATGACAATGTGGAGATCGAAGCATGTTGTTGATTAAAGTGACATTTTGTCATTCAACACACAGACATTTACTGGAAGTATTACACAAATTAATAATTTGTTAAATGCACTTATAAATCACCTAGATTATTATTTTTTCATTAAAGTAGCAATAATCAGTACTTTCCAAAGTTAAAATGGAAAGACTCAGTTTGTCAATTTGTATTCAAATATCACTTCATACCTTCATGTTTCCATTTCTTACTTGTAAACAGCCTTAGAGTACACTTTATTTGAAAGGGGTGAATAAGACTGACATGACACTTTCATAAGCATGACATAACACCTGTCATGAACATGAATAAGCCTTCATGAATATTTATGACTGTCATAAAACGTCATTCGGTAAATTATGACACTATTAATACAAAGTTGACATTATTCAAAATGTCTTTGTTATGACAACTTGAAAGTAACCAAGAAATCATTACTATTTAAACTTTACCTTTAATCACATAAAGATACCTAATTTTTAAAGTGCAATCAGTAATACTTTTATTACAAATTTATATCAGTAATGATTTCTTGGACATTCCAAGTCATTCCATTTTTGGAAAGTACTGATTATTGCAACTTTAATGAAAAAATAATAATCTAGTCTTATTATTTATTTTGCTTTAAGCATTTTTAAAATGCTTAAAACAAAATAAAAAAAAGACTATGCTAATTTTGCGAGAAATAGATGCATCTAAAAATGTTTTGAATGTTTATATATATAATAAAATCCCTTCTCACCCTCTGCGGGTGGTCTCTCTCTCTCTCTCTCTCTCTCTCTCTCTGTCTCTCTCTCTCTCTCTCTCTCTCTCTCTCTTTCATCCTCTGAGCTCGGTCCTCTACCAGAGGCCTGGGAGCTTGAGGTTCCTCCAGTATCTTGGCTGTGCCTAGTACTGCACATTTCTGGACTGAGATATCTGATGTTGTTCCTGGGATCTGCTTTAGCCACTGCTCCAGTTTGGGGGTTTCTGCCCCGAGTTCCCCGATGACCACAGGCACCACTGTGGTCTTCACCTTCCAGGACTTTTCCAGTTCCTCTCTGAGGCCCTGGTATTTCTCCAGTTTCTTGTGTTCCTTTTTCCTGATGTTGTAGTCACTTGGTATTGCTACATCCACCACAACGGCTTTCCTCT
This sequence comes from Poecilia picta, assembly GCA_033032245.1. Taxonomy (NCBI): domain Eukaryota; kingdom Metazoa; phylum Chordata; class Actinopteri; order Cyprinodontiformes; family Poeciliidae; genus Poecilia; species Poecilia picta. Next base: position 55,909 of record CM065366.1, read on the forward strand.
GTTCTTTATCCACCACTACAATGACCGGTTGGTTCACCATTAGTATCTTGTCTGTCTGGATAAAGTAACATGTCTGTTTTAACATGTAACTGTAACTTATGTGCTATAACATCTGATTACTTTTCCCAGGAAACAGAAGAAGATGAACATGGCTGACATGATAGAGAATGATGAGGAGAACCATCAGAACAACAACTGTATCTCCTTCAGGAGGAAGCAGCTACCAGCAAAGGTGGCAGAACTCCATGGAGAGTTGAAACAAACAAAAGAAAAATGAAAATTGTTGTGTCAATGAGCAAAGTCTCTTTATTTATGCACTCTACACATTACTGTACATACTGTAGTTTATATTGTAAGTTTCTAGTTTATACATAATTATATCCACTCACTGTTTAATGAGTGTCTTCCTGTCTTCCTGGAGAATCTTTATTGTAAGAAAGTGAGAAAATGTTTCCAAAACCTGTAACCTTAATTAGTGATAATTAAGACTGAGCTTAAACTTTTAATTCTTTGTGTCCAAAATGTGAAAACATGGAAGGTTTGATTAAAACTAGAACCAGTCAGATTAGGAGGAATAAAGCTTTATTTGTTCTCAGGATAACTTGTACATCTGGTGAATCATAATTAAATGTATTGAGAAGTTAAAAACTACAGATTGTTAATGCATTTCAACTCTGTAAGAACATCAGCCACATTTTTTTAAAATCAGAAATGTTTCATCAGCATATTGAGCTCATGTGATCCCTGCTTCAGACATCCTGAAGGTAAACACAGACCAGCATTCAGGAAGACGGACATTGATGAGACAACTCAGAGGAGCACGAAGAACCACGATGGTCTGCAGCGGCAGTTTACCAACATCTGAAAACACATTGGAATATATTATGAATATTCTGACATTTTTAAGTCATTTGCAACACCCTGACTAACATTAGCTCATACACAGTCCAGTCACATTAATGTGACCACCACGTACTTTCCACTTCAGAGTTAAATAACCAATCACAGAAGGCAGGTGGCAGCACAGTGCAGTTGAGCGTATATAAAGGGTGTGTGTGGGCTTCGGAAAACATTTCAATCGTTGGCGTAATGCAGAAACGAAGCGATTTATCCGACGTCCAAAAGGGCATGATCATTGGCTTTCGGGCCAAGGGTGGAAGCATTTCCGAAACGGCTGAGTTTGTGAACTGTTCGCGTGCCGCAGTGGTAAAAGTGTACCGTGCATGGCAAAATGGGACTGTCCAAAATCAACGACGTGGCAAATGTGGTGCACCACGGGCCATAGATGACAGAGGCGAACGACGGTTGCGGAGATGCGTTCGGGCAGATAGACGGGCTACCGTTGAGCAACTGACCACTAAAATGAACCAAGGGGCTACCACAAGTGTCTCCCAAACCACTATTCAGCGAACATTGCTGCGTCTGGGCCTCCGAAGCAGACGCCTGGTTCGTGCACCTATGCTGACTGGTGTTCATCGACGACGAAGGCTAGAATTTGCACGCCAGTACAGCAGCTGGACGTCCACTGAGTGGCGACAGGTAGCGTTTTCAGATGAATCGCGTTTTATGCTCCATCGGACAGATGGACGTTGGCGTATAAGGCGTGAAACCTCTGAAAGGAACCACCCTGCAACCATTGCAGGAACGGTCCAAGCTGGAGGCGGGAGCATTATGGTCTGGGGAATGTTTTCCTGGCATTCTCTGGGTTCACTGATTATTGTGGAAGGCACGATGGATCAATACAAGTACGCATCTGTCCTTGCGGACCATGTCCACCCCTACATGTGCATTGTTTTTCCTCAGGATGATGGCATCTTCCAGCAGGACAATGCGAGGTGCCATACAGCTGCCAGTGTACGTGCGTGGTTCGAAGAGCACCAGGATGAGTTTACCGTCCTCCCCTGGCCAGCAAACTCACCTGACTTAAACCCAATCGAGCATCTGTGGGACCATCTCGATCGAGTTGTTCGCGCCATGGATCCTCAACCGCGTAATCTAGCGCAGCTGGCCACGGCATTAGAGTCGGCATGGCTCAACATCCCAGAGAAGACCTTCAGGGACCTAAGTGACTCTCTTCCTGCACGTCTCGTAGCAGTTCGCTCTGCGAAAGGTGGTTATTCTGGCTTTTGACAGATGGTCACATTAATGTGACTGGACTGTGTATATACTCGGCATTATTACAAGTTTTATACAAAAATCTTTGTTGGCTTACCTGCACCATCTGAGCCACCTGCTTTCCTCTCGCTGCAAGGTGAAGATCAGCTCCTTCTCACCACATCGCAGCATTCCTCCCACTGGCGCATTTTCTTGAAATCTCATAAAAGTCACAATCAGGCTATAAAAAATAATTCAGATCTCTCTTCTTCTTTTGTATCAGAAAAACAACAACTCGCGCTGTTGGGATAGAACCACACTGAAGGTGTTCATGATGTTTTCAGACTAGGGCTTATTAAACAGTAGGAGACTATTAATGGACACCACTTTGCATTACAGCCCCAGGACTCAGGTTCATACACTGTCTACTCTGAAGAAGATAAAAATGGAACTGAAAATAAAGAATTTGCTGATTTCTGACCAGAATATCAATGCAGTCATTGTGTTCTTGTGGCTGTGAGAGAAATGATTTTTCTTTGGAGAAGTAGCACTTTTTTCCTCACTGTATTCCATTAAAACAAGCTTCATTCTGCTGGACATTTTTCCTGTTAAAAGGGTTTTCTTTTCCACTGTTCTTGCTCACTTGCACTTTATAAGGGTTTGCTGCAAAGAAAACACAATGGAGCATACTTTATTCCTAAAAATATATCTATTTTTATTTTGCCAATTGGTATTATCAGCTGAACTTGCTTGACTTGTTTCAGGATTGACCTGCAATGTATGTAATTGACTTTAACCTCTTTATGCAAGTCTCCTTTGAAGCCATTACTGCAGGTCCCAACAGGCACTGTGTTCTTAGTTTAACTCACCAATGTGCTGTTTTTGAATTACAGTATGGATGTTTATGTTCTCACCAAGGTTCAGTCTTTTAATTTGCAGTTACTGAGTGTTTGGACCAAATTGATATTTTCATTTGAAAGGAATAGACCAGCACCTTCAGCCTGATGATTCACAACCTTTTCACACCTTCAGAGCAATGTCTCCTGGCCTTGAGGAGAGTTAAAAAATCTAAGTGAATTTATTAGCTTAGAGACACATTTCACCACGGAGACAAAGTCTTTGATGATTCATCCTTTGAGGTTATATAAAGAGACAGAGAGAAAGAAACCATTCAGGAGTGTTTCCACAACTACAAATGTCCTCTTAATGAAGGGTCTCTGGAGGGGGAGCAGCACATACTCCTGCTCTCTACATCAGGATGTTTTCATTTTGTCCTGGTTCGTTTTCATATTTGAGGTGGAGGTCCAAATTCAGCCATGGTTAGCCAACATAAAAATAGCCCAATATTTACCATTATGAGTTCGAAAACAGACACTTCTGCATCCGATTATGAAAATCTGGAAAAACTGGGTAGAAAAACTAATTCCACAGGTTGTAACCATCAGTAGTTGTTCCTAAAAATAATCAAAAGAAATAGAAAAAAAATATTTTCCAACATTTTTTAGAGGATAGTACAACAGATAAAATGTTTGTTCTGTAGTTTTATCACTGTTCAGATTTACCAATCAGTAGTTGGTAAATCTACTGATTTACCAATTGTCATTTGGACAGCTATTGTGACCGCTGAGATGGATTTGTGAATTATAGCAGTGGAAAGGTAAAATAATTTGAGGTTAACATGTAACACATTTTAATTATTTTCACCATTTAATTATTTTTGATGTGTATCTAATTAACCGACAGATTTAAATTAGTGATGCTCCGGTCTTCTTTTTACTTTGGATGCTTCAGAGCTTTAGTATGGGTTGATACTGATGGAAAACAGAGCTGAATGCAGCTAAAGTAAAATAAATAAAAAAAACTAACCTAACAATAGATTGACTATGATACCTTGGTCAAACATAAAAATAAACTTCAACAAACCATCTTTCAAATAGTTCAGAAAGTTAAATATAATGTAAAATAATAAAGCATGATATTATTCAGAACACAAAGCATAGAATTATGCTGAATAGATCTGTCACCAATACCCAATCTAGATTTTTTTTTCAATATTTAGCCTATACAGATAATATTGGATCAGTGCATCTCTAATTTAAATAATTTTAGGTACAATTTTGTATATAAACATGGATTTATCAAGTTATGCATTTATTGTATTACAGCACTGCAACTTCACAATTTTCCCTAATCCACCAAAAGGACGAGTGCCACCTTTTTTATTTACATAAAGGCTGTAATATGGGATAGGGGAGTGGTTAGAGAACAACCAGATTCTGCCAAAATGCAGCAAGAACAGGATTAAGTAACACCTGAAAGTCTTCATGTCCTCAGTTTCAGAACACATTTAAGGATTTTGATTAGGAATATTAACATTACAAAGTGATAAAAGCTTCACTGAAACATTAAAGATGATAATGCTTCTTTGGCAGAAATGAGACAGTCTGACACTTAATTCTGCACAAACATTTCCACCATAACAACTGAAGGAAACGGATGCTGGAGAAGTTCCTTCAGCATCAGTCATGACCTGACTCTCTTCATTAAGGGCATAGGAACACGTTTATCAGTGGGGGGGGGGGGAATGTTGGGATCCAGAGGTTTGTCAGCTTTTTCCACTAGGGGGAGCCTGAGACCTTCCTCCTGAGGGCATGGGTCGGCGTCTACACACCTGTGTTCAATCTACTCATTTGGAGGAGGATGCTGACACTTCTCTGCCAGAGTGTTAGCCAGTAATGCTGCCCTGGTCCTGAACTGTGAAGTCAACAATCAACCCTTGAGACAGAACCCTCCCCGCCTGGAGTCTTACCTGTCCGTCCTCTGCCACTGACCTCAGTCCTCAACCCGCATCCAGCTGACCAGCCTCTAGATTCTCTAGGTCCTCTCCCTGTACAAAACCTCCCCTGAGATCCGCTAGACGAACCAAGGATTCTATTTATCATTGTTTGTATTCACTGTAAATAAATTACATCATTGTATTCCTTGTCTCTGGAGTGTTTCTGCATGTGGGTTAGAAAACTTGAGACCAACATGACAGAACACTCTGGCCAACAGCTTAGCCCCGCAGATTCACTCCAGAGAGCTTTGGAGCAGCAACATGCCCTCATTCAAAATCATGACGCCACCTTACAAGAGCTAAATAAACGTCAAGCTGAGACGAACCACACTCTGCAAGAGATCGCAGGTTTTTTGCAAAGATCCAGTTCACAGGCTTCTGCTGCCGCACCAGCCTCGGATCCAAATCCATCTTCCAGGTCAGAAAATATAGTCCACTCCACAGTTTCTGATTTCCACCCATCCCTGCTGGAGATATTCTCGTGTGAAGCAAGTAAGTTCAAAGGCTTTCTGTTTCAATGCACCATAATTTTCAATCACTTTTTTTCAAGAATTTTCAAGAAACGTGGAGTCCTGGTCCATTTCCTGTCATTACTCCTGCCTCCGTTTGGCCGCCCCTCTGAGTCAGTCGCCGGCAAATCGTCAGGAGGCGGACCAGCCCGATCTCTCTGCTATTCCACCAGATTATCATGATTTGGTTCAGTAAATCTAGTGCTCTTTCTCTCCCTCCACACCACCCTATGACTGCGCCATTGATCTTCTCTCCGGAGCACCACTGCCTAACAGTCGGCTTTATAATATCTCCAAACCGGAAAGAGAGACCATGGAGAATTATATCAATGAGTCTCTGGCAGCAGGAATCATCCGACCCTCTTCTTCTTCACTTGGATCAAGTTTTTTCTTAAGTAAGAAAGATGGTTCTCTGCTACCCTGTATTGATTACCGGGGGTTAAATCAAATAACTATCAAGAACAAATACCCGTTGCCCTTGTTAGCTTCGGCTTTCTAACCGAAGCTAACAATCTATTCCAGGACTATCTCTGAACATTGGAGACATATTTGCTTAGTTCTTCAGCGACTTTTGGAAAATAAACTGTTTGTCAAAGCTGAGAAATGCGAGTTTTAACGCCCATCTGTTACTTTTCTGGGATTTGTGCTTGAGGCCGGGAAGGTGAGACCATCAGAGGATAAAATCAAAGCAGTTTTGGACTGGCCCACTCCTGAAAACAGGAAACAACTTCAAAGGTTTCTGGGGTTTGCCAATTTCTATCGAAGGTTAATCAGAAATTACAGTCAAACGGCCCTACCTCTGACAGCGTTAACGTCTGTTAAGAAAACATTTCACTGGTCACCTGAGGCTGAAGCGGCATTCAAGAAACTCAAAACTATGTTTTCTAACACTCCTATCCTTATTCAACCTGACCCCTCCAAACAGTTCATCCTGGAGGTGGATGCTTCTGACTCGGGGGTGGGAGCTGTACTATCTCAAAGTTCAAAATCTGACCAGAAAACTCATCCTTGTGTATTTTTCTTCCACAGACTCACTCCAGCTGAACGAAACTATGATGTTGAGAGCTCCTCGCCATTAAATTGGCATTGGAGGAATGGAGGCATTGGCTGGAGGGGACCAAACATCCCATTCTGGTATGGACTGATCACAAGAACCTCTCCTACATTCAATCCACCAAACAATCAAACCCCCATCAGTTTGATCTTTATTCTTTTCCCGATTCAATCTGACCATTTCATATTGCCCTGGGTCTAAGAACATAAAACCAGAGGCTCTGTCCTGTCTTCACGCCTCCGATTAACCTGAGACACCAACCATTATTTTACCTGCTAGTTGTACTGTAGCCACAGTCACCATGGAGGTTTCAGACCTAATTAAACAAGCACAGACCTCCAAACCAGATCCTGGTACAGGATTAGTATGTTCCTAATATTAGTATGTTAGTATGTTAGGATGTTCTATTAGTACAGGTACTAATAGAACATAGAACTTCTTCGGTGAGGGTTAGATTAATTCTTTGGACGCATACCAATAAGTTCTCGGCTCATCCTGGAGTCAGTAGAACCGTGGCCCTAATTTCCCGTCGGTTCTGGTGGCCATCACTTCATAAAGACATAAAAGAGTTTGTCCTTGCCTGTCCTGTTTGTGCCTGGAATAAATCATCTAATCAGTCTCCCTCAGGTCTGCTTCATCCATTGCCTATTCCCAAATGCCCATGGTCACATATCGCTATAGATTTTGTGACTGGGTTAACTGTGTCCAAGGGCATGACCACCATACCCACTGTCATTGATCGATTTTCAAAAGCCTGTCATCTCATTCCACTTAGGAAACTTCCCACAGCTCTTCAGACCGCTTGTTTTCAAACTGCATCCCACAGGAGATACTTTCTGACAGAGGACCACAGTTCACCGCCCAGGTCTGGAAACATTTTTGTGCTGCCCTAGAAGCAAACGTTTGTCTAACTTCTGGTTACCATCCCCAGTCAAATGGTTAAACTGAGCGAATGAATCAAGAGCTGGAGTCCACACTCAGATGGATCACTTCCACCAACCCCTCTGACTGGAGTCAGTTTCTGCATTGGGTGGAGTATGCGCAAAATGCTCACGTTTCATCTGCTACAGGTCTGTCACCCTTTGAAGTCTTCTTAGTTTGCAGCCGATGAGAAGGAAATTTCAGTCACCTCAGTTCAGCATCACATCCGCTGGTGCCGCTCTATCTGGAACAACAAGGTAGCAGCTCTGAATCATTCATCTGACCTAAACCGCTGGTTCACGGACTGGAGAAGGCACCAGCCCCCACCTACTCGCCGGGACAGCCAGTTTGGCTATTTACCAGAGACATTCCGTTGAAATCTATGTCACGAAAACCGTCTCCTCGTTTCATTGGCCCGTACAAGATTGAGTCTATCAGTCTCTCTGCTGTCCGTTTGCATCTGCCTCCCTCTCTCCGTATTCATCCCACATTCCACATCTTCCAGATTAAGCAAGTCCTGACCAGCCCACTGTGCCCTCCTTCCCCCCCTGGTGGGCATCCAGCCTGTCTGCCAGGTCGTTGATTCCCGTCGTCGGGGCCGAGGCTGTCAGTACCTGGTCGACTGGGAGGGCTTAATTGCTCTAATGGCTTTTATTTGGTAGTAAATTGACAAAAAATATTGGGGTAATGAGAGAAGGAAAGGGAACCCACGACAGCCACATTGAAAACTAGAGCCTCCATATATGGGTTGTGCTTAACCCCTGCGCCACCACAGCACACCCTGTCAATAGCATTTCAAAACTCAGATTTCAGACTTTTAATATATACTTTACACTGTTCTGTGTTAGATTAAAATGTTCATAGTGTTAACTTTAGACAATATACACTAGTGTTGTCAGCACTGATTGTGTTTAATTTCAACTACTGTGAGTGTTGATTCAACTATGTCACAAATAACTCTTTCAAAAGTATAATTTCTACACCATCCAGAGTGAACTAATATAGACACTTTCAAATTATTGAATTTAACTCTGTAGGAGTTGATGGAACACTTCCAAATTTGCTGTGTACACTTGGAGACAATAAGGACGATCCTCTTATAATTTTGTGTCTCATAGTAAAGATAATGCCAGTCAGGTATCATAACATTTTATTCAATTTTTTACATCGACAATGTCACTAAAATCAGTCGGTCTTGTGAAGCTTTAAGTAACCATGAGTAAACAATGCCTGGGGAAGCCTACTATATAATTCACTGGGGCAGATCTTTTTATAGTTGTATGTATAGTATACGCGAGTGGAAAGTTTCAAAATCAAGCGTTTTTTGCAACTGAGGTGGAGAGAAATATGCCTTCCTCCAATATTGGGGGTTCCTACGCCTAACCTCTTCATCCAGTCTGGGATGGCATCTGTGAGACTCCAAGTTGCTTGGAAACCTGTTCAGCAGTGTTTACATGTTGTAAAGAAACAGTCTCACCCACCCCTAATACCACATTGCTACGACAACACCAGAGAATGGCATATCCTCTGAATTGGACTGAGTTATAATTTGCCAGAACAGGACTGTACTTGCTTTATAATTGGATTGAAATAAATGCAGGTTCTCTTTTATTGAGCTTGTTGGAAGAGTAGTAAATGTTTTCTTGTTGCTCCCTCTCATCTGAAGGTTTTGGTTCCCTCAGGTCTGATGGCGATCTTTCCAATTCAGGCAATAACTGACTCATTTTCTGATCCATGGTTTCTTGTCTGCTCTAGCTTTGCTTGTTTACATTTTTACTTAATATTCTACGCAAAAATATCTAATCAGACAGCATCTGTGCTGTGCTATGCTTTCAGATTCTCAGTTAGATTTAGGTGTGGTCTTTGAGTAGACCATTCAAACCAAACATTCTTTGATTTATTGCATTCTGTCACTCTGCCTGTTCTATATAAATAAACCTGACTTATCCTGTTGGAAGGTGAATCTCCTCCCATTTGAAGTTCATTGCAGACGGCTACGTAGCTTGTTCAAAACAGCCCCTTTGTTCTATGGACCCTTGGCTATTGAAAAACTATTGCTTGCTGAAGGCATGGACTTTACTGAAGTTTAAAATTTTCCCCAATTGGCTTGTTTGTTCTACTAAAGTACTTACTTTCCTAACCTGCTACAGTAATGACCTGAAATGTTGTGAAAAGAAGCCGTTGAGAGGAAACACAGTCTAAAACTGCGATTTATGAGACGTTTCAAATCTATTGACATGGAAAAAAACTGTTGATGAAGAGGAGCATTTTAAAGGAAGTTGGGTTTCTTGGATGGAAATTATGAATAAACTAGGACTGAATCAGAATCATTTTTGCGATAGTTTGTGACAGGAGTGGAAAATACATTTTTCACATGATGAATGAAACTCTTGGGTTCTGAGCCAACAGAATTACAGATTGGAGAAAATTCAGCAGGGATTAAGTCTTAACATGTGACATACGAATGGTGTTTTATTTGTGTTTGTCATTGATTAATAATAAAAATAGTAACACGTTTGTTAGAAAAATTATGTTTGTTATTCTTACATTTGTAATTTTACTAGTTTTTCTATGTAGAGGTTTAGGGTTCAAATTTGTTGAAACTGTGGAGACAATTACATCTTCCTTAATCAAGCATGTGTTTACAGATGGTGACTTAGATCTTCCTGGGATAGTCCTGAGCTGTAAACATGTCTATGTCTCTGTGTCTCCCCTCTGTCTGTCTGAATTCACATCCTACTGTGAAGATAGGATGTGGGTTTCACCCTTTTCACAGCCTTCTTGCTAATAAGAGTCAAACAAACTGAAGGTTTTCAGAACACATGGTGAGCGGCTTGGAGAAGCAGTTCACTGTGTCTTCTCCTTCTGCAGAAGTTTGGTTAAATATTACAAAAATATTTTTCCGAAACCTAATGTTTTTTTTAGCATTTTATTTCTTTTTTTGTCTGATTTTTCTTCTCTCTTTTCTCTAAGAATCAGTATTTCCATTCATTAAATTGTGTATCTCACTTTATTTTGCTTAAATGCATCCTTAGAATGTCTCACAAAGAGTTCTTTATACATTATATCTTGTCTTTGCTTTTGATGTGGTGAACTTTAATGCAAAGCCTGGTTTTTTAAGGGTTAGAGTAGGAATTTTATTTATATAGCACATTTTCAGCAACATAGAAAGTGTGCTTTACACACTTTTTGTTCAATAAAGATTTTTAAATAAATGTTTTTTAAATAAATGTTTGTCAATGACTATATAAAATAGTGACTGCTATTTGTCAGTTTTCAAAAGTCACTTTAGCTGTTTATAAATATAGTAAATAAAAGTTCAATAAGTGCTGCTTTAACCAGAATTTTTATGCTGGTTCCATTGCAGATTAGGCTGCAATGTGAACATGCCACAGATAATCACACACTCACACAAAGCTGCTCTTATTGCTTTTTTATTGTCTACAGGGATGTACAGCAAAACGGATCAACACTGTTGTGCCAATATCCAAAAAAGGGGACCTGAAAATTGATTCTATCACACATGTTGACGGGTTATTAAAAAGCATACAGCTTCAGCAAGCCCCTCCTTTAACCCAGTTTCCACAGCAACCAAACTAGTCATTGCTTAGCAACCAAACATAACAAAATACTGAGGTGGTTCCTTTGTCTTGGCACAAAACAATATTAGCAGGTGTGGGGCAACAATGATTTTTTTCATTGATATATTTATATACTTCAAGCTGCTTTGAGTACCAGATGTCAGGGAAGTGTCAGAATTTATTTTTACACAAACATTATGCTTATTTATTCAATTTCTTTAGTTTATCTACATTTTCTCCTCCTGAGGGAAACAACTTTAAAAATTAAGTGTGGAACTCAACCAAAGACCCAGGACTAAGCCATGTGATACACCAGAAACAACAAATACAAGGCTACTGCTGTGCTGCGTGTTATTCTAACTGAAGGCAAAAAGAAGTTTGTCAAAACTAGTGGTTTTCTTAAAAAATAGAATAACAATTTTCTTTGTTAGCTTTGTGGATAGATTTTTTAGGATAAATTTACAGAATATTTTAAGGTAAGAACGGAAAGACACTTTATGTTCCTAAGCCATTACCTTGTCATATATTTGGATGCTGTCATCATTTTCAGTTTACTACTTCTTCCAAAGTGTTTTGTAAAAGACATAACCAAAACACATAACATCTTCGGCTTGATTGGAAATAAGTCTACATTATAAATACTTTAATCAAATTAGCAGAAACAGTAGCCCAGTATGCCTGAGTAATATGTCTGAACATATTACTCAGGCCTGAGTAATATGTCTGAACATATTACTCAGGCATACTGGGCTACTGTTTAGCTCAGTATGTCTGAGCTAAACAACTCAGGCATACTTTATGGCAAAGTCACACTTCAATGTTTAAAAGGATCACAGAAAGCTGGATTTTACCTAACTGAATTGACATTTTCCACCTTTTATTTTCACATTAACTGCAGTTAATGTTTCATGATTGTTCTACTTTGTGATGATGTCCCACAGAGGACAGGGGACACTACAAAAGGAGTGAAAAAGATTAAATAAGCGGCGCCACAGACTTGTTCAAAGAATTTTCAGTTCAGAAATTTGACCCTGCAAAGTGTCAAATTTCAGTCTCTCTGACTTTATATTAATTTATTCCATAAGATTTATATTTGTAATTTAATTAACAGAGGGAAATTTGATAGGCAAAACAAAACAAGAAAAGCTTAACTAACTTCTTTCAATTTGGAGACAAATCCAGGACATCTGGTCCCCTGCAGATCAATACAAAGGCAAAAACAGTAAAAAAAAAAAAAAAAAAAAAAAAAGATCAAATTAAGCTGAATTTAAGATTAAAATTAAAAATAAGATTTAAAAACTAAGAAGGGTAAGGCATGCTGCCCTGGGACAGAAACTTAGATGTGTCTCTACTGGAGACAGAAGAAATGTATTGCATTTCTATGCTCTTTTAAAAAAATTTAAAAATATGTACAGTATATTTATCTAAACTGTTTTGTTTGTGTAAATATATAAGTGGTAAATTTTAATGAATCTCAGGGCTGATGGTGAGACTGCAGTTCAACCACAAGGAGGCAGAAGAAGCATAAAAATGCACTGGGACAGAAAAAAGGCTTTTTAATGTTGAACGCAGTTTTAAAATCATACAAAAGGAGTGAAAAAGATTAAATAAGCGGCGCCACAGACTTGTTCAAAGAATTTTCAGTTCAGAAACACCCGAATAAATAACTTTTCCTTTATGAAGGTTAAGTCTAAATACATGATTAATTGAGCTGCAGAGGTGAATATGTTCAGGTATGAAGGAAGGAGAAAAGAAGAGAGTGAAGATAAACACGACAGCTGTTTTGATGCGCTGGATTTTTTTTAAGGTGTTATTAAAGTACTACAAACTAAGAGCAAGGGCTGCCGGCCGCACACTCAGCCTCATTGTCTCTAATGCGCTACGTGAAATAATCGTGTACACAAACAAAACCCCTCAATCCAGGCTAAAACATCTGCATAGAAACAAAAAAAATCAAAATAAATAAACACAGAAAACAGATCAGATCTGAGCCTTTTCAACTCAAATGGTGGCTACTGTTTCCTCTAAAAGATTATATTGAAAGAGTTTTAATGCAAGACCTTTTGTTATTACTTTTTTTGTTTGTTTGCTCTTTTTTAGAAAAGAAAGAAATCTGTTTCTTCATGAAGCTCGGTTCCTACTTCCTCCGGGAACAACGGTGATGTCAGAGCAGCGGGTTAGTCGTCATCCTCGTCAACCACAGGATCCGTGTCCCAGCAAGTGATGTCAATCTCTGAGCGGACACAAAAAGAGAAGCTGGTTTTATTCTCTGCAGAAGACAAACTTCTGACAGACAACGTAGCTGAGACTGAGATAGAAACAAGAAAGGACAAATGGGGTATCAGATAAGCCAAGAAACAGCTGGAGAACTTTGCAAACATAAAAAACAAGTGTCAGCTTGTGCAGATGTTTGTTTGATAAAGTGTGATCCAGTCCACATCCATCCATCCATCCATCCATCCATCCAAAACATAGTTAATCATAACAAAAAGCATGTTTTAACCACAATGCATCTCTTTTCACACAGAAGCATTAAGATAAGAGACTGGCCAAACCTGGAGGCTTGTTATAAAACACAGGTGCTGGCTTAGCTGATGACTCCTCTGATTGGCCAAATTCTTCCTCCTGTGATTGGCTGAAATAGCCCTCACTCGCCTAAAAAAACAAATGAGAGGAAGGAAAAAGAGATGACAAAACATAGTAATGACAAAAATTGTAGACAATCACCAGGAGCTTGAAGCCGTCTGACCTGAGTTCCCTCTTTCAGTAGCGTCTCCCCATTGGTCATCAGCAGCTGCCCATCATCCGAATCCCGTCCCTCCCCAGAAATGTGCTGCAGCGCATGCTGGTAGCTGAGGGTCATCTGGTCGGACCCCGTCATATCTACCAGACTGGTGGGGTCATCTTCGGTGCCGGTGCCCAAGCAGAAAGTCCCATCCATCATTTCGTCAAAGCTGAGAAGGGGCTGAGGCCGGCCGCTACCGGCAGCAATGCTGGGTGGGTCATGGAGAACGTCGCCGTCTCCCATCAGGTCAACTAGACTGGATGAATGGGTGGAAGGAATGGGGTTGACAGTGGGGGCGGAGCTGTTGTCCCACAGGTCAACCAGGTTGTCTGTCCCGGAGACCCATGCAGAAACACCGGAGGGTTCACGAGCCTGCGGCGCGACGCTCTGCACAGGCTTGGTGGACGTCGACTCCTGTACGGGCCGTTTCTGTTCCTCCTTTGGCACCGAATCTGGAGGAAACAAAATCATAATTATTACTAGACAAATTATTCTCTTCCTCAATTGTATTTTTTTAATTACAGTTATGCCATGTAGCTAGTACATATTGGACCCAGAAAATATTGAACTTATCAAACATAAAATGAGTCTGAATCAGCCTTTCCCTTGGTTTTCTAAGTGGATAAGTAATTTAAGGATCACTTTTTGAACACAAAAACATTTATTGAGATTCAGATTCAAAGTTTATTGTCACTGTCAAAAAAAGGCAATTAAATTGTGTTTGGAGTACAACACTAGAATTTGTCATGCACATGCATGACAAAAGTAGAACTGGACTGTGCTCATCTTCCATTCATAAATCTATCTATATAAAAAATATTAATAGAAAATGTGATTTATATGGAATCAATGCCACTAAAACAGAAAGACATTTCAATATATGGGTGATCTGTAACCACAACCTGTGAAGTCTCCCATGCTACAAGTACATAAACAGAAATCAGATTCTTTTTTCAGGAAAAAATATATATTTAATGTGCTGAATGGATGTATTGCCACTTATTGAAAAACAGAAAAAGAGTGGAGTGATCTTCTGCTACAAAGATAGTCTACATAGGAAACTTGGACTAAACTTTCTGTTGTCAGCCTAGTTTGGATTTGGTGAAAGCCAAAGCCAAATGACAAAACCAGATTTGCCTTTAATTTTGGAAAATCTTGTAATCCCTTTGTGTTTTTCTAAATGTTTTATGATTTCATATCAGTTCTGTAAATCCTCTCAGTTCTAAAATATAATATTTAAAGTTGATGAAATCTTACATAACCTGCTGAGCCACTGGTAACACCTCTTCTTGTTTTAAGTTTAGCTTCAAACAAAAAAAGGGCACACAAAAGTTGAACAAAAACAGATAAAGATTCAGCTGACAGTAGGAGTATTTTCTGGTTGTCATACATGCAAATTCTTATACATTTAAGTGAGTTTTGCGTTGAAATCTTGCAGGTCAACCCTAATCTGCTGTGTACTTCAGGATGAGCTGACAGGAAACTGTAAAGTGGAACAAACCACCTGGGTAGATGTTCACATTTTGATAGATACATTGTACACATGAAAGAATGCATAAAAAATTCAAAAAATAATAATGTCTACACTGCTGCTGTGGAAAAACAGTCTAACCAGGTACAGTCAAGCTTTCTGTGTCATTTCCATTCTTTAAATAGTTTTCCTAATTGGACTCCAGCTGAATAATTGAGTTCCAAACAGGACAGGCGTTTCACTGGCTGTGGTTCTCAAATATTGGGGCGCGCCCCCTGGGGAACAGGCGTTTTTTTTTTGGGGCCGTACTAGTATAAAGTGTAATTTCGCATCCACTACAGTGGTGTTGTCATTGTTACTTCTTTCACGTTTGCGACAGTGCAACATTTTACGACTTACAAGACAACAGGTTTGCTTTGGTTAGCAGTGTTGAGTCAACAGAAAGCTCTGACTGCATTCTGTCTGTAGCCTCTGTTATTCAACATAACAACCCCCAACATAAAAAAGTTTTTAACAGGGATGAAAAGAAAAGCGGAGAGAGACAAAGATAATGAGACAAAAGAAAGTCACCCCCAAAGCTAAGACGAGGAAATACGACAAAGCGTTTTAAGCGCTTGGCTTCACTGTCACTACAGTTGGAGAAGAGGAGAGAGTGGTGTGTTTGCTGTATCTAAAAATGCTCTCAGCGGACAGCATGAAGCCAAAAAAATTAGCACGTCACTTAAATACGTTACACACTCCAATCATGTCAATGAGCCGCTAGAATTTTTTCAGCGAAAACATATTGCCAACAGTCATCCCGCTTTGTGAAGGCTACTTCAGTAAACCATCCAGCGCTGTTAGCATCATATAAGGTGGCGTACCAAATTCCGCAGTGAAAAAAGCCCCACACTTAGCTTACATATTTGAAGTTGTTGTCCGGCCGGAGCAACATATTAACAACTTAATCATCATATAGTCCATCATGGTTGTTGTTTTTCTTCCCACTTGCGCGTATCAGGACGCAGAATAGTGAGATTTGTTGAGAATCAGTGACGTTCAGTTCGGATGAATGAGACCTGAACGTTATGGTCACATTTGAATCGGATACGTATCAGATATGGGTCACATTCTAAAAGAATCCGACATGTACTGTTCACACTGCCACGAAAAGATTGGATACAGGTCGCATTACGTCAAAAAAATTGGAATTGGGTCACTTCAGGCTGCAGTGTGAATGCACCCATAGATGACATTGCTAACAATCTTCAAGAACAGCTGGTAGATAAACTCAAAGACAAACGTTTTGCCTTACAATTTGATGAAGCAGCTGACAGCAACAAAGACTGTCTGTTTATTGCTAATGTACGTTTTGACTTGTCAAACTCCCTGTGTGAGGATCTACTTTTTTGTAAATATGTCAGAGACAGAGCCACAGCTGAAGAGCTGTTCAAAATTCTGGACTCCTTTTTGACTGAGAATGAGCTAAAGTGGAAGAACTGCATTGGTGTTTGCAGTGATGGTGCACAAACCATGGCAGAAAAGGACTTAGGGCAGTCATCAAGACAGCCTCACCTCATGCTGA
The DNA here is from genome assembly GCA_033032245.1 of Poecilia picta. NCBI lineage: Eukaryota > Metazoa > Chordata > Actinopteri > Cyprinodontiformes > Poeciliidae > Poecilia > Poecilia picta. Next base: position 72,724 of record CM065366.1, read on the forward strand.
GTGGACACACTGTATTATACACAGAGTGTATACAGTTTATAGTTTAAACAAGGATTTATTTATTTTTAATCTCAGGCATTGATGCACTTAAAATCTTTTCTGTTGCAGACTTAAAACACGATTTAATAAAGTTATTCTTTGTAAGTTTGACTATATGTCTTTCTTCTTTTCTTTTCTTTAATGTTAAGAATAAAATGTTATGCAGAGACGGATAGTCACGGTGGGGAGTGGGGGGCGCGAATAGTTTTCTTCTTGCTAGGAGAAAACTATTTCTCAAAATAATTGAGAAGCACTGGGCTAGGAGTAAATGTATGCATCATTTCAGAATAAAGATGCTTCTTTGTACCCCACTTATCTTCTCTGTGGTCTTCCTCCTCCCTGTTAAAGTCCTCTTTGATTGGTGTAGTGACTATTTTCGGAATGGGCGAAATGGCGGCCATGTTGCGCTCTATGCTCACTTCATCATCATTGTCATCTGCAAAAAAAAAAACAGACAAAAACAGATACACATAATTCACAGACCGTTTTGTTTCCATGCACTTTCCCACTGAGAAGTCAAGTTCTGATATACATATTCAAATGAAGTATTTCTGAGCTGAGGTAAACATGATGAAGCATGATAAAGGATTGGCTCCTCATTCGCAGAGGAAACTTATGTGATTCCTCCTCGATAATAAACTGCCCCCAAGTTAGGGTGAACATCTATGGTGCTTTTTTATTCCTAATCAGGAAAAAAAGATTTTAGCTTTTGTTGCTTTATAATGCAAAAAATCCATAAGATTCAAGACTCAAAGCATTCAAGATTGAAAACAACTAGATTTCCTCTGTTGATTCTTGAAGATGTTTCACCTCTCATGCAAAATAATTCACCAGGTCTGAACAAGACTAGTGGTTCAACAAGGGTAATGAAAAACTCTATCAAAAAAATTTTTCTAATACCTACACTGTAGCCTGGACTTGTCATACACAGATTGAAACACATGACCAAAGCAATTTACATGTTGCTAGGTAACATGTGTAGTTGTTCAAAAGATGGATTATCAAAGTTCCATCTTTTGAACAACTACACTGCAGTCTGCGTTTGTCACTTACACTTAACCTAACATGGACAGTTCAAAACTGGCACTTTGAGATTTTTTCTAATGAAAAGTGCGGTACAAATTTAATTGATTATTATTATTATTAAAACATGTGACCAAAACAACTCACATGCTATAGGAGACATTTCTGGATTGTCAAGTGACAACTGCAGAAACATGGAACAGAACAAACCATAGAACCAGTAATCACATGACTTTCACTTCCATTATTGATCTTAACAACTCAATTACTGTATTTATTCTTGAAATAAACTATAAACTTAACTTCAATCCATGTGCAGAACTGAGGAAAAGTTTTGGATGTGAGGTGAATCATCTTCATGAACAAAGAAGTCCAGTTGCTTTTAAGTTAATCACTATTAAAAACACAATGTAAATAATCCTACAAATCATTGACAGGAATTAGTTTCACCACCATACAGTTTTAATTGAATTTCAGTGTTCCTACACATTCCCCATACAAATTAGACTTTTCCATGCTCAAATTTCCAAATTCTAAGAGTGTTTCGAAAATAAAAAATAAACTTTACTACAATTTTTGAATCATTAGTCAAGCTTTCAATATGGAAAATGAAAAAAAAATAGATGTCAGGTTTTTTGGTATCATGATGTGTAGGGACCCTGACACCAACATCATCACAGTAGCAGCTATCACACATTAAATCCAAGACATTTCTCAGATGTTTCATCATTCATTGATGTCCAAGGCACTCTAGTAAATGCTAACAAGAGTTCACCATCAACCCAGTGAACCGCTAATGAAGAAATACAATAAAATGGCAGAACATATTCAGAAATAATAGGATAAATCTAATTAGATTAAAAAGTAAGATCTTAAGCTAATCAAATAACTTTATGCAGTGTTTCTCAACCTTTTTCGGCCCAGCCCAAATCTGGTTCTTAATCAAATCCTAATGAGTCAGATTGAAAGTGTCATGGAGTCATCAGCCTCATGACATTAACACTGACATGAAAAATAATATTGAAGAAATAAAAATATCAAATCTAATTAAAAACATAAATAAGTGATCAGTTATTTACTGTTATGGTCTGTAAGATATATTTATTCTCAGTACTAGATGTGGTCTCAACAAACCCATAACATTTTAACAATATTGTTTTACCTGAAATAGTGTCTGTTTATTCTTGCCATACAGTCCTCTTTATTGATCGAAAGGTCTTGCCATATCAGTTTATTCCTCTGTATTTACTTTAGTTTCTTAGTTTATTCTTGCATTTTGTTCTTAATTCATTTCCAATTAGTTTCCTTTGATTAGTATTATCCTCTCTTGGTTTATTGCTATGTCCACTTTAGTTTCTTTCCTGTTGCTAGATTTATTTGATCGTTTATTGACCATCAGTAATCTTCACTCCTCACCTCCTGCGCCGCCTTATCGTGATGTGTTTCACATTATGTGTTGATTTTTCACTGTTCAGCGTTGGATTCTCTGTTTTTATGCCATAATTCACATCTAGTTCGTCGCTCCGTTTTATGTCCCGCTTTTCCTGTTTCAGAGTTTTGCGCAATCTGCGGTCATTTTTATTTTTTTAATCCCCTAAGGTGCAGGGCGGTCGGGAAGCGTATCGATGGGGAAAAGGCATTTCTGCATTGTGGATTACTGAAATGTAAAAGTGCTGTGTTGTTCTATCACACCCATTTCATACCTGACCACTTATAGCACCGGTGTTAACGCTATAAAATAAACGCTCTCTATGGTGGTATCACCATGAAGGGATTTCTTTATTTAAATGGGTTCATTTTTCAGAGGGATAGAAAATGAGGGTATCGTGATTTTAGTAATTACATGTTTATAAGAGCGATTTTCTGTTGTCCTTCCATGGAAGCATGCAGCTTTCAAACGGAAATAAAATACTTTTTAATAAGTTGCTACTTTGACATGATCACAGCACTGCCAAAACATATACAAAAATACCAGACAAAGTGAATCAGAGCACCGTCATCAGCCGGTGTAACGCTTAACTGATGGGGAGAAGCTGATACGAGCAGGAGCGGATCTGCGCCAAACGCTACAAACACTGAATAGAAGAATAGCTGCCATCGATACAGTTGCAGCCAGGCATGATTTAATGTTGCACAATACAGTTTTACCAAGTTGCTCAAAGTCTAAACTGGTATTGTTGTGCATTTAAGATGTAAAGTTTACCTTCGACCAAACGCCCCCCAAAGGAATCCCAGCGCCCCCTGCCATCCTCTGAACGCCCCCTGGTGGGCGGTACTGCCCACGTACCGCTATGCTAAACCAAATCCAATCATGCCTTATTTTTTTTTTGTTATTAAAGTTTTTATTAATGTTTCAGAACACGTTTACAATCTTTCCCAACCCCTTCCCCACCCTCCCCGTCAGTGCATCATTTCAAATCAAAAGTTTCATAAAAAATTAAATATCCTCGGTGTTAGCAGAAACAACCACAGTAAATGGAAGTAGTCACTCGTCAATGTTTTCCAAAACAGGAGGCCAATAGTACCTTAACTTGTCCCAGTGTTGCAAGAGAGGAAACAGTTCCAGGATTTCTTGAAGTTCTCCATGTCATCATTTAGTTTAGCCAACATTTGTTTATACGACACCATTTCCAACATTAATTCCAACCAGCCCCTAATATTCGGAGCGGTTGGGGATTTCCATAGTCTGAGGATTATTCTGGCAGCTGTGACCGTCCCCACCTGCATTACAGTATTTTGGTGTTTTGACATATTAGGCATCACTGTTTGATCCCCCAACAAGCAGAGTCTTGGTGACATAGGTATCCCCACACCTATCCACTTTCCAATGTGCTGCAATACCATTTTCCAGAATGGGAAAATGAATTTACATTCCCAGATCGCATGTATAAAGGTTCCCGGGTCAGTTTTACATTTCCAACATAGGTTATTGGTGAGCAGACCCATTCTATGGAGCCTGGATGGGGTGAAATAAAATCTATGTACAATCTTATAGTGTGTAAACTTCCCTCTTGATTCTTTAATGTATTTTCCATTATTTGACAGTATTTTCAACCACTCTTCATCAGTAAAAATGCATCTAAGGTCCCGCTGCCAGATAGTCCCCAGACTTTTACATATATCATTTTGCATACTATTAAACAGTTTGTAAAATGTGGATGCTTTATATTTAATTCTACTTGAGCCCATATATTCTTTTATTGGATTATCTTTATATATGAATTTGTCTTTAATAATACATTCTCTAATTTGTAGATATTTCCAGAAACTGTCCTTCTTTATATTATATTTCAGCATGACATCTGAAAAAGACGTAAAAAACCCATCTGCATACAAATCATCCACAACACGTATTCCCTTCACAAGCCATTGTTCCCAATAAACAGTTTTCCTTCCAATACAGATGGATGGATTCAGCCACAATGAGGAGTATAACTGTTTCGAATGTGACATCTTGCATATTTTATGTACCTCCTTCCATACTAATTTAGAATGTGCCAATACTGGATTTGTGGGAAGAGGTTTCCTATTATCTGTTTTACCATGAGAAAGAATATCTATCGGTCTAAAGGGGTTAACTAATTCTTCTTCAATATTCATCCAGCTTAGTTTTGTTTCTCCCTTTTCAAAATACTTGGACAACTTAACCATTTCAAATGCGAGATTATATAGTCTTACATTAGGGAGAGCCAGGCCCCCTATGTCCCTTGCACACCACATTTTCCTGATGTTAATTCTGGGTTTCTTCTTGTTCCAAAGAAAGTCCTTCACATAAGCCTCATACTGTTTATAAACCTGGAAGGGGATGTCAAGTGGCACCATCATGGACACATAATTGAATAAAGGGGCTATTACCATTTTAATTACATTCACCTTTCCCCATAAAGAAAGTCTCAATTTTGTCCATTTATCAAGATTAGTTTTTATCTTCTGAAGAAGCGGTTCCATATTCAGTAGCATTATTTCCTCTAAATTTGGGTGGAGTCGTATACCTAGGTATTTCATACCTGACGGGACCCACCTAAAGTTAAATGGCCAATCATGCCTTATTTACAAATAATTAGTATGTCCTTAATTTTTTCTTCATTTCACATTCTGACCTGGTAAATTATCAGCCATTTCATTAACTATGTTATTGTTGGCAATTGTCCGATAAAGTACATTTCTTGTAATGCTAAATGTGGAAAGTGGTCAACAGAAACTCTGTAGTCATAAGTTGAAAGATGGCAAAAAACAATCACCACTGTGGTCTTTATGTTGACATTTATACAAAAATTACATGAACCTCCAAGGAAACCCACAAGTTCCACTGTCAAAGAACAAAGCTAAGCAGTAGATGACTTTCATGTTTTAAAACAAAAAACTCACAGATCCGGGTAAAAGGCAGCAGGAGGAATGGGTTTTAGAGGATGTGTTAGCAAAAAGGTTACAGAGTCCACAATCAGGCGCGCAAGATTAAAACAAACAAAAAAAAAATCCGGAAGTGAATAAAACATTGCAATTATTCTTCAAAATCAAACCAGAACCACCATCGTACAGAAACATTTATAGACTAGTTTAACATCAGACTGGACCACATCGAAAGCATGATGACGACATCCACTGAATCACAAAAAATCCATAAATAAAGGGTTTACAGCTCCAAAGGACAACTTAGTTTCCACTGAAGACATTATAGCCAAGAGATTAGAACCAATTTAATACAGTCAAGTTGTTTTCTGACCAAATAATTGGATAATTTGATCATAAATAATTTCATTCCAGAAGTAAAGAGCAGAAGGTGTTTCAAGGAAACATTTCATAGTTTTCCTCTGAGTCTCCAGTCAGTGGGAGCTTACCGACTCACTCATAGTCCAAGAGACAATGAAACCAGATACCTGAGCTACCTCAACCGGCTCCTTCTGATGAGGATTGAGAGGTAAATAAACCTACAGGATTCTCTTTTTGTTTCTAATCTTGACCTCCTTGCTCTTAAAATATCTTATTGTTGGTGCATCAGATTTAACATGTGTTCGTTTTTGCAAGATATATTTTTGAAACTAAGTCAGTGGTGTCCAAAAACATTTTGTCCTGTGGTTTGAAAAGACATCTTTTTGCCGCCACCCAAAAAAGAAAAAAAAAGTGAGAAACAGCAAACCAATATATAATTTTTTTGTCTTTCTGCTTACCACTGAAGTACGCATGCAGCATTTAAATTAATCAAATAAATATCAGATTTTATTTTTCAAGGTGTTACGACTGACGGGGTAAAGGTGTTTATGGATAATGAGTCTGCAGGTGCCCGTCCCTGATTGGCTTCAAGAAGACGATGGAGATGTCCTATTGGCTGCTTTCCGGAAGTGACGGACATAAAAGCTGCTGACGTGGACTTCTCGGGATCCATCCTCGATCCATCTCCACCGGCCACACCCCGTTCCTCTGTTTGTTTGTGTTACAGCTCTGGAAGTGTAGGAGTGAGCTGCCGTTTATGTTTCCTTAGTTTTCTCATGTTTTTCTTAGGTTAGGAAGGTAAGTCGTTGTATTTTGGTTTATTTACTTTCAATTAGGTAAGCTCCGTTACTATTTAGGTAGTTTCCTTTTGTTTGTTGTTTTCGGCGATAGCTCACTCCGAAGCTAAAATATTCCAGTGGCAATCTATTTTTCAAAATACATCTTTTAAAACAAAAATAAATCATAATCAACTATTCAACCTTGTGTGTTTCGGTTGTTGAGATTGGAGGAGGATGGATCTTTCATGTTGCGGCCAGGCCCCCCTAGACTGGTCGTAACATGAATTGGGGGCTCGCCCGTTCAATTTGCACTCATTTTTCGAATTTTGTTTTTGTTTTGTGTCTTATTTCGATGTGTTAAGTGTTTCCTTTTCTGATTAGCAGTTTTATATTTTGTACGAGACAATCATGGAGAAGGGATTTTCCCTTGAGGATTTTGTACGTGCACCTTCTTGGGTAAAATTGGATAAATGTAAGAAAGCAGATTTGCTTACTGTGGCTGACCATTATAATATTGAGGTGTCTTACAGTGATCGAAAGTCGGAATTGAAGGAAACGCTGTGTGAGAAACTGGTGGAGAAAGGTGTGCTGCAAACGGTTGCAATGAAGGAAGCTGGAGACGCCGCACCTGGAGCGGGTGTTGACGGGACATTGGCTGACGTGCCTGCTGCAGTCTCAGAGTCTAATCAAGACTCTAAACCTCTTGAAGGTATGTCGTCGGAAAACCTGCGTCTCACACTCCAAATAAGGGAGGTGGAGAACCGCAACAAAGAGTTGGAAGTGGAAGCCATGCATCTTCGGATCAGAGCTCTTGAGCTTCAAAACAAAGCATCGGCAGCTTCACCAAAGCCACCAAGCACAGATTCTTCTGTTTCTGGTACTTTTGACATTAGTAGACACATCACACTGGTCCCACAATTTCATGAGTCTGAGGTTGACTCTTATTTTGCCGCATTTGAGCGCATAGCTGTTGCTTTGAGCTGGCCAAAGGACTTCTGGTCCCTTTTGGTGCAGTGTAAATTTGTTGGAAAGGCCCAAGAAGTGTGTTCGAGCTTGTCTATTGAGCAGGGTTTAGATTACGATATTCTTTTTTTTAAACTTTATTTTTATTTATTTTTATTTTTACACAACACACACATTCAGAACGCGAGGGCTAGGACAAGCAGCAGATAGGCATACAGGTGAGTGTATTACAATGCAGTCATTTCTCTGTACAGAGTTACATGCTATAGAATAAATACAGAATAAAGCTCCCAAGTGCCTGTCTGAATGGTGTAGAATCACAACCATCAACTGTTATACATTTTTGGTTATAAAATGATCCCATTTTTCCCAAAGTCTCTGTCCTTTTTCCTTCTGAAGACGTATTGTAAATGTCAGCATTTCCATATCGTATATCAAGTTTATGATATTCACAAGAAGCTTCAGGGTAGGGGGTCTAGGCTGGAGCCAGCATTTGGTAATTGCCTTCTTGCTTGCCATCAGAAGTATTTTCAACATGTATGTGTCCTTATAATCGAGTCCTTCAGGAATTATTCCAAGATACATGTTAGGGAATGACAAGGCTAAAGTTATACCCAAAATCTCATACACGATTCGATTGACATCCTTCCAGAATGTTTTTAACTGTGTACAGTCCCAAAACACATGAAAAAAGTCTGCCGCGACCACACCACACTCCCTCCAGCATGATAACTGAGAATCACCACACTTCGATCTCTGCTTTGGCGTAATAAAAAATCTGATTAGATTCTTCCAGCAGAAGTCGCGCCATGTTAAGGAATTTGTGGTGGACAGGGTATTCCTCCAAATCCGCAACCAGACCTCAGGTAAAATTATTACATCTGCTTCCCTTTCCCATCGCCGTCTGACATAATCAGTTGATTTCTTATTCATAGATGCTAAATTTCTATTGAGTTTGCTGATAGTGCCTTTCGTATTTTTACTAGCATATGAATCCATGAATATTTGCACTATTCCTGACTCTGCATCCAAGTCATAATTTTTGATTTCTTTACTGAAAAAACTCCGGACCTGCAAATAACGATAGAAATCTTCTCTACCCAAATCATAAGTCCGGCACAAATCCTCAAACTTTACCAACTCCCCATTTTTAATTATATTACAGAATGCAGTGATTCCCTGTTTCGCCCATCTTCTATATTTGTGGTCTATCAATGCTGGAAGAAAGCGCGGGTGGTACGCAGGCCAACTCAGTACTCCTATCTGTTTATGGAGGTTGAACTTTTTAACGACCTCTGCCCACCTTTTCAAGGAGAAACTCAAACACAAATTTTGTAATTGGTATACCTACGGTAGCCCATCCAGGCACCCTAGAACAGACTGTATAGGGACGTCCAACAAGGAAAGCTCTATGTCCTTCCATTTAGCCTCATAGGCTGGGTTACACCAGCACACCTGAGATCTAATCTGAGCAGATAAGTAATAATCCACCATGCAAGGTAGACCCATACCCCCCCGATCACCAGGCAGCTGCAGGGTCGAGTATCTTACTCTTGGCCTTTTATTACTCCATATAAACCTTGAAAAATGCTTATCCCACTCCCTAAATTGTTTTGCTGGAACCTCTACTGGAAGTGCTGTAAATATGTACAATAATCTTGGAAGAACATTTACCTTTATTGTTCGGATCCTGCTGCCAAAATCAAGGGGAAGCAGGCTCCACCTGTCCAGGTCCTCATATATTTTCTTATTTATTCGCTTGTAATTAACCTCGTATAATTGAGCTAAATCTTTTGTTAGTATAACACCCAAGTATTCTATTTGTAATTGGTGCCATTTAAATTGAAAACTATTTAATAACTGTTTTGAGGGAACAAAGTGAAGGGTCAGAATTTGGGTTTTTTGTATGTTGAGTTTATAACCTGAGAGCCTGCCATATGTTTCCAGGGTGTTCATAAGCAATGGAATACCAGATTCAGGATTTTTAACTACTACTAAAACATCATCTGCGTACAAGCATATTTTGTTTTCCACATTCCCTATAGTCACCCCCTCCAACCCAGACTCCTCCCTAATAACCTGAGCCAGTGGTTCGATGTAAAGATTAAAGAGTAGTGGGCTTAATGGGCAGCCCTGCCTACATCCTCGTTGTAGTGTTATTTGATTCGAGAGGCTTCCATTGATTTTAATTCTTGCTTTTGGTGAGGAATACATATTTTTTATACATTGAATAAATCCATCACAGAACCCAAATCTCTTCATTACTTGAAACAAAAACTCCCACCCTACAGTATCATATGCCTTCTCAGCATCTAAGCTGAGAAGGACTGCACTTGATTTTTCTTTAGTTATATGATCAATAACATGAACGGCCCTTCTTATACTATCATGCGTTTGTCTATTACCTATGAAACCTGTCTGGTCCTCATCTATCAGGAAAGGCATCAGGGTACTTAATCTCTTAGCTAATATTGCAGCATATAGTTTGTAGTCTATATTTAAAACACTAATTGGTCTATACCCTTTAGGATCCGTTTTGTCCTTCCCCACCTTTGGTATGACAGATAAAAAACGCCTCTCGCCATGATGGTGGGAGAGCGCCCCCTCCCAGGGTGTAGTTGAAGGAGGCCTTCAATAGTGGGAGAACAGATTCCCTCATGGCCTTATACCACTCAGGAGGGAACCCATCACAACCCGGTGATTTGCTGGTCTTAAGACTGGATATCACTCGGTCAATTTCCTCAACTGATATTTCTGCCATTAACTTGTCATTTTGGTTTTTTCCTATAGATGGAAGATCCAAGGAGTTAAGAAGTTTTTGAATTGTTAGGTTATCCATTTTGTCTGGCTGTGTGTACAGAGCTGCATAATACTCTTCAAAGGATCTCTGAATTTCTTCAAGTTTATTAGTTATCTTGTTAGTTTTTGGATTCCGAACTTTATAGATTGTGTCTTCCACCTGTTGTTTCCTGAGCCTCCATGAAAGTACCTTAGAAGCTTTAGGCCCTGCCTCATAATACCTTTGTCTCATATATTTAAGTTTTTTCTCAATTTCCTCATTTAAAATTTTGTGAATCTCCTGCTTAACAGGCCTCATTTGTTCCAGTATGGAAGGGCTTTTGTTAATTGAGTGCAGCTGCTCCAATCTTTTTAAATTTTCCAGCAAGTCTGTTAGTTTTTTTGCTCTGATCTTCTTTAAATTAGCACATTTTGCAATTATTTTACCCCTAATATATGCTTTAGCCGCATCCCACAGAATTGTAGGGCTAACTGTTCCATTATCATTAAATTCTAAGTAAGTTTTAAGCTCTTTTGCCATTTCCGTTTTGAATTCCGTACTATTTAGTAGACTTGTGTTAAGCCTCCATAATGTGTTTTTACGGCTTCTAACTAAATTAATTTTCATGTTTAAACCAGAATGATCGGAGATGTCTCTTTGTCCTATAATACAGTCTTTCACTCTGTGAAGGTCCCTATTGAACACAAAAAAATAATCAATTCTGGTGTATACGTTGTGTCTAGTTGAGTAAAAAGTAAATTCACAGTCATATTTATGAAAAGATCTCCATACATCTTCAAGACCCAGTTCTTGCAGGATTTTTTTGAATTGCTTTTCTACGTGGGTCCTTCCTCTTCCACTGCTAGTCGTATCCATTTTTGGGTTCAAGAGTAAATTAAAGTCACCTGCACATATACATGTACCACTTGCTTCTGAGGCCACAAGACTAAATATCCCCTTAAGAAAGTCTATGCTACTACCAGGGGGAGCATAGATATTACATAGGGTGACCTCTTCCTGTTCCAGTTTCCCCTTTAACAGCACATATCTGCCTTCTTTATCTATATGGTTCTGCGATCAAATCAAACCTGATACTGTTAGGTATAAGAATGGCTACCCCTCTTTTTTCCCAGACTTGTGAGAAGCATAATATGTTTTTCTATAACCCATTTTTTTAATTTTCTCATGTTCTTCATTCGACAAATGTGTTTCCTGCAAGAAACCAATGCTAACCTGCTCTCGTTTAAACTTTGAAATAATCCTACTTCTTTTAATTGGATTTTTTATACCATTCACATTTAAAGTCTATATATTATAGTACTGCATATTCTCTAAAGACAACCATGCTTTTTCCTACCTGCGTAACAACACTCCTAGCACTCAGAACACACAAAGAACAGAAATATATTACAAAACTTGGCATAACAATGAACAGGTCTTCCAAAAAAGAGGATCCTTTGTTCCTCTTAACGTAGGGGGAAACTGCCACTAGTGGCGCCCCTGCTTAGTTACCTACTTAAAGAAAGGAAACTAAAAAAGATTCATTTAAGAGTCACCTGCATCGATTCTTCATCACTCCTGTTATGACACTAATCACAGTCCTCACCACACTCCTGAGTCGAAACGGCCACACCTTGGTGCTCTGAATGGTATCAGTCAGCTGACCTGAAACTCTCTATGAGCCACTCAGGTGTGTCTATTTATGAGGAAGATGATTCATTCATATCCACGTCCTCTCTGCCAGGCCGCTGAAACGCCTTTAGCTTTTCCCGTGCGCTCTCTCGCAGGCCAGGTTCGCTCCCCGCGCGACGCGATCCGACTATATCCGTTGGCAGAAGATTGTTGATTGCCTCCGCTGTGATGGCTTTGGATCTGTTTGCAGAAACCGGCCCCACCGTGAATCCACGTCTTCTCAGGTCCAGCGCAGCCTCCTCCACGCTGTTGTAGGTGATCACACCGGAATCAAAGTGCACATGCATTTTGGCCAGCGGGGTTTGGAACCGGATAGCTTTCTCTTTCAGCACTTTCTTAACCGGAGCATACTCTTTCCTCTTCCGCTGTATGATTTCAGCATAGTCGTGGTCGAAGAATATGCGTTTTTCTTGGATATATATAGGCTTCTTCCACGCCGCGCGGAGAATTTGCTCTTTAACGTTATATTTCAGGAAGCGCACCACCGTGGACCAAGGTGGGGCCCCCGGTGGAGGCTGCGCTCCCAGCGCTCTGTGGGCTTTCTCTATCCCCAGGTTCTTCTCACTGCCTAGGTCCAAACTGTCACCGAGTTCAGTTTTAAGCATGTTTTCCACATATCTCTGCATCGAGGTACCTTCTGCATTTTCAGGGATGCCATATACCCGCAAATTATTCCGGCGTGAGCGTCCTTCCAAATCTGTGATCTTCTCCCGAAGTACTTTCTGGTCCTTTAGCAGCTGGACGATAGCATCTCTCGCTCCAATGTCCCATCTTTCTTTCTCTGTCATGCTCTTCTCCATTTCTCCAAGGCGCTTGCCCATCTCCTCGGTCTTGTTAATAGCGGTACTAACCTGTTGATTTATTTCGGTTGTCAGCTCGCTCAATAGGACTTTAAGTTCCTCCTTTAAGCTCATCTTTACTTGTGCTAACTCGTTCTTCATTTCTGATTTGAGGTCCCGCATGCCCTCTGCCATTATTTCACCCACCACCTTTCTCAATGAGCTAATTGTAGCAGGCAAGGCCTCATCCGCCATCTTCTCTCCTTCCTCGACCGGGTGTGCTCCGCGAGCTTTACTTTCTTTCGTGTCGCATTTCTGAGCTCCGAGGCTGGACTCGAACCTTCTTATTTTATCCCCACTCATTCTTGTTAAGAAAAATAAACTTTTAGCGCGTTGCTACTTTGAATTTGGGGGGTGTTAATATCTAGCGATGCAGGACCTCTTTTCTATGCTGTCGTACTAGTCGCCATGACACTGGAAGTCCACCAGATTACGATATTCTTAAGAAGACTGTGTTGCAAGCTTATGAACTTGTCCCGGAGGCATACCGTCAAAAATTTAGAAATCTTGATAAAACTGCTAATCAGACATTTGTTGAGTTTGCGCGACAGAAGAATATTTTGTTTGATAAGTGGTGTTGTTTGTGTAAAGTTGAAACTATTGATGATTTAAAATCACTTATTTTGTTGGAAGAGTTTAAAAAGTGTCTACCTGAACGGATTGTGACTTATTTAAATGAACAGAAAGTGTCATCTTTAACAAAGGCAGCACTTTTGGCTGACGAATTTATTCTGACTCACAAAAATGTGTTTTTTTCACAGAATTCGTTTCAGGAAAATTTATCAGAACGAAAAAGTTTATCAGGGATTCGAAATGTACCATCAGTTAACTTCAAAACGAACAATCGTGATTGTTTTTACTGCCACGCACCTGGACATTTAATTGCTGCGTGCCCAGCCTTGAAGGAGAAAGAAGCAGAGTATAAACACTCCTGCGGGTGGGGGATTAATAAAGTTAGTTTCTCAACCGCGAGCGCAGTGACGTTCAACAAAAACTTAAAGTTACTGTTGATCCGCAGTTTTTTGCCATTTATCTCGCAAGGTTTTGTTTCCTTGACAGGTGAAGAAAAGGATGCAGTTCCAATTACAATCCTTAGGGATACAGGCGCTTATCACTCTTTTTTGTTAGAATCTGTGCTGCCTTTATCTACACAAACATCTTGTGGTTCAGATATTCTTGTGCGGGGAATGAAAATGAGCGTCACCAGAGCCCCTCTGCACATGGTACACTTGTGTTCACCATTGATTTCGGGATGTGTTAAAGTAGCTGTGCGTCCGCGTTTACCAATTGAAGGAGTTTCTTTCATTCTTGGTAATGACTTGGCGGCCGGGAAAGTGTTTCCTATACCAGAAGTTGTTGACCCAATTTCGGTTACCCCTGCTACTGAATCAACTGCTATTTTGGATGAGTTTCCTGCATGCGCAATTACACGCACGCAAGCTCGTAAAATGGGGGAAGTGGTAGATTTGTCTGGGTCATTTATGGCTACATTTGATGAAAATGGTTTTGATGCGAATGACTCGGTAAAAGTGTCAAAAGGTGACGTTTCTGAACTTATTCCTGTAGACATGATTTTGAGTTTAAATATCACTAAGGAGATACTGATAAAAGCGCAACAGAACGACCCGTCATTGCTTTCCTGTTTTTCTGTTGTAGATGAGAGTGGATCCAAAACCCAGGTGACCTATTATGTTGAAAATGGTGTTCTGATGAGATCTTGGTCACCAGATTCAAGTGATCTGCATCGGATAAATCAGGTGGTTGTGCCACAAGATTATAGACTTCAGATTTTGAGTCTTGCACATGATGCCAACTTGGCTGGACACTGTGGTGTTAAAAAAACTTATTACCGAGTGTTGCGTAATTTTTTTTGGCCTGGTTTAAAGTCTGATGTAGCGAATTATTGTAGATCATGTCATACATGTCAATTGGTGGGAAAGCCAAATAAACCAATTTCTCCAGTGCCACTTCATCCCATTCCAGCACTTAGTGAACCATTTGAACGAGTTTTACTGGACTGTGTCGGCCCTTTGCCAAAGACCAAGTCGGGGTATCAGTACATCTTGACTATAATGTGTGCTGCTACTCGTTTTCCGGAAGCCATTCCATTACGCACGTTAAAGGCGAAGAACATTGTGAAGGCTCTCACAATTTTTTTTTCAACTTTTGGTTTACCTAATGTTGTTCAAACGGATCAAGGAACGAATTTTATGTCAAAGTTGTTTGCACAGGTTATGACTGAACTGAAAATTAAACATCAAACCTCCAGCCCTCATCACCCACAGTCCCAGGATGCGCTTGAGAGATTTCATCAAACCCTGAAAACTATGCTGCGCAAATACTGCCTTGAATCTGGTAGAAGTTGGGATGAGGGTCTTCCACTTCTGTTATTTGCAGTTAGAGAAACCAGTTTTAGAGAGCGTCTCTTTCATGCATGTCAGTTGGCCCAAGAGAACCTGGCTAAGGCTCAGAGTAAAATGAAAGCTCGTTATGATAAAAAAACTGTGAGCAAAAATTTTAATCCAGGTGAAAAAGTTCTGGTGTTGCTTCCTATAAGTGGATCTCGTCTTCATGCACGATTTTCTGGACCTTATGAAGTGGACAGAAAAATAAATGAGACGAACTATGTGATTAAGACTCCTGATCGAAAACGAAAAATGAGGGTTTGTCATATTAACATGCTTAAACGTTATGTTTCCAGGGAAGGCCTTGTCGATAAGATCTCTCCGGTAGCACCTATTTCTGTTTGCTCTGCAACTCCATTATATCACCTACTTGGGAAAACAGGTTGGTCAAGGACAAGTGCATGCTACTACTGCTAAAGTGCAGGCTATAATTGATTTTCTTGTCCCAAAGATTTGCGTCGATTTTTGGGAATATGTGGTTTCTATTGCGGGTTCTGTAAAAACTTTTCAGCTGTAGTTGGTCCGCTCTCTGCAAGAGTTTAACTTACAGATTAACTACAAAAAGGGTAAGGATAATGTATTAGCTGATGCTTTGTCTAGAAGTTTTTTATTTTTTATTTTTTAAATTTGAATTAAAACACTTGGGTGTGTTTAATTCTTGGGAAAGGAGGTGTTACGACTGACGGCATAAAGGTGTTTATGGATAATGAGTCTGCAGGTGCCCATCCCTGATTGGCTTCAAGAAGACGACGGAGATGTCCTATTGGCTGCTTTCCGGAAGTGACGGACATAAAAGCTGCGGACTTCTCGGGATCCATCCTCGATCCATCTCCACCGGCCACACCCCGTTCCTCTGTTTGTTTGTGTTACAGCTCTGGAAGTGTAGGAGTGAGCTGCCGTTTATGTTTCCTTAGTTTTCTCATGTTTTTCTTAGGTTAGGAATGTAAGTTGTATTTTGGTTTATTTACTTTCAATTAGGTAAGCTCCGTTACTATTTAGGTATTTTCCTTTTGTTTGTTGTTTTCGGCGATAGCTCACTCCGAAGCTAAAATATTCCAGTGGCAATCTATTTTTCAAAATACATCTTTTAGAACAAAAATAAATCATAATCAACTATTCAACCTTGTGTGTTTCGGTTGTTGAGATTGGAGGAGGATGGATCTTTCATGTTGCGGCCAGGCCCCCCTAGACTGGTCGTAACAAAGGAAATATACACATAAATATCAGATCCAAAGCTTTCAAATGATTTTTTATATTTGCCCCAAGAGGAAAAACTTTCACTTTTCAGCAATAACAAATGATTTCATTCTTTAAAAAAAACACAAACTATTACTTACCAGTGTCTGTGGAAAAATGTCAGACAATTGCACCTTACTGAGTCTAGAAAAATTCAAAACAGCTGGACAGATTGATCAACCTACTTCTCATATAACTTTGCAAATACATTGCCAACGATAAAAAAAAGCTTTAAAATTTGTTCTTGTCAGTGATGCATGACATTGTGACTGATTGGCCGCTTGCCACAGTGCATTCTTTTGGGCACTGTGATAGCATGAGGGGATGCTATTATGCTACCTCAAATGTGAGGTGATCAAAATTCCTAATTTTTCTGAAATTTTTTTAATAACTGATGTAATCATTTTGAAGATTCCTTATAATTGTTTTGCACTTTGTTGTTTTTTTTTTTCAAATTATTCCAACAGATAATTGTAGTAATACTTACACAAAAATACAAGCGTGACCTTGAAAAACTTTTATTAGCAGTTAATATCTATAACAACTTCCAGTTTAAAAGTTTCCACAAACTGGATTTAGAAATTTAAAGAGAATAAAAAAGTGTGATAAATTAAGGAACTAATACTTTGTTTGTACTTAACAGTTTCCATTTTAATGAAGTAATAATTTTGCCATAATTAAAAATAAAATGTCTTCATTTAAATCAACCGCCTGTTCTACAGGGTGCCGCATCATATCAGTCTAGAGGCTGCAAATGGCCCTGCGCCACACTTTGGACACAACTGGTCTAAATGATATCCTCTCCCTAGTAGGTAAACATCTGGAAAAGCTCAAATTGATACATATTTGGGTTTTATTTGCAATTTAAAATATTTCCAAGCTTTTGATTTGTGTCTTGGAAACAGGAAGGTGCTATAATTACCTGCTGTTTTTATTTCATTTTGTCCTTAGTGCCAGGATAAAGGAGATTGAGGACAACAATCTTTTTATTTCCTTTTTCTGGCTCTTGCTGTACCTACCGGCTGCAGCGGAGGGCTGCTTGCGTGCATGTGGCGGGGTGCGGAGGGGCGACACACCCCGGGGAGGGGTGGCTGTACTGGGGCTGCTGGGACTGTGCTGCTGCTTCAAGAACGGGCTGTCCAAGCGGCCTGGTGGTCAGGGCAACACACAGTGGCCACACACACACACAGTCCAACATGAGGACACAAACAAGAAAACACGAACATGAAGCGACGGACCAGATGTGACGAGACAAAAAGATGGCAGACAGGAAGGAGAAGAAGAAGAGGAAGTCAGGAGGTAAAATGTTTGTCCAAGCCCAACAAGGAGAAAACCCAGAGTTGAGAGATTCAAATTAGACAGAAGTAAGGATGGACAAAAAAGGAGAAAAAGACAGAAAGAAAAGCGATTAGTGTAATGTACGGTATAAACACGACGAGACAGGCAAAGCAGGAAAGTTTGACAGCTTCTGTGTGTGTGGATGTGTGGACAGGGTTTCCCCCAGTGTATTATAAGCATGGCGGGCCGCCATGCTTTGCTAGCCCTGCCGCCAGGCTTAGCGTTTCAGCTGTTTGGGATTCCCCTCGGTAATTCCCCCTCAGAAAGCAAAGCAGGTACAGAGTCCACGCTTTCCGATTGGCTGCCGGTCCCCCCGGTCAACAGAATTGTCGGACTCCGTATAGATCGCGCGCACCCCCCCCCCCCCTGTCAACGGAACTGTTTGACTCTGTACGGATTGCGCGCACCCCCCCCAGCCCCCCCCCTGACGCCCCGACTGCCAGGCTAAGCAGCTTTTCTGGGGGAAACCCTGGTGGATATTAGATGGTATAAACATAGTTTATGCTACTGTTACGGCCCTGGGCCTTGTAGGCTGGGCTGCAGGTGTGTTGTTGTCCGTCTTTGTGCTCCTCCCCTCTACAGATGCTGCTGATCAGGTTGATTGAAGCCCAGAGTATTTGAACCTGGCTGTCTCCATCTTCTGGGTCGCCTTTGGCGTCCACTCTGCCGCTAGACGCTTGTGGTTTTTGTTGCCAGGCCTCAGCTCCCCTCCCTTTCGCACATTTGCGTTTGTCTTTGTTTTTGCACTTCAACACTTCCATATGCACTCATACAACACATCCAAGCATTTGCATTACACCACTGATACTTCTACCCACAATCCATTGTTGTTTTTGTTAATAAATATTCATTTTTCTACATTTTAACCGCTGCATGGTCTCCTGTTTTGTTATGACTTTGAGCCAGTCGTAACAATTGGGGGCTCGTCAAACGGTTCTATTGGTTATGTTCGGTTTGGCAAGTTTGGCTTTTGTTCTTGCGTGTTAGATGAATTACGTTTTTTTTTGTGAGCGCTCGTTTCGTATTGGTCAACTGCTTGTTAGCGTTCGGCTCTGAGATGATAATTTCTATGCGTTTAATTGGTGATGGGGGAATCCCGTGATGTAATTGTCCTTATTTGGACTTGTGCACTTTTGGGGGATATGCAGGTGGTTTGGATGAAGTGCGGTACATTTTGTTGTATTGGAGCGGGATGCTTGTTCCGTGGATTTGAGTAAGTGTAACGTTTTTAAATGTGCACTAATAAAACGTTTTGAGCAGGTGTCCCCTTATAGGCTTTGGCGGGGTTTCCCCAACAGGGGTTTCACCGCCTTGTTTCCTAGTGTGGAGGTTCGGGGGTAGAGCTTCCCTCTCCCCCTTCCCCTTCATCGGCTCGGGAGCATTCCGTGGTTTCGAGGGGGTGACAGCCTGCTGGTCGCCTTTATCGTACCACTGGTTTCTAAATGCATACAAACCCATCGCCACGCCTCACGAAGACCAGGATTGAGTTTGTAAGCTTCTTCTCTAGGCAGTTAGCGGGGACACACTGCGGTTGGTCGCTTTTAGTTTTTATTGTGCGTGTTGTCGCTTGTCTGTTAAACCATTGATCAGGTTGAGGCTTTTAATGGTTAAGGATGTCGTGTAGATGTGTGTTAAGAGCAGTTATGATGATGGCAGAGCATTATGATCACTTGAGTGTCACGTAGAAATGTGATCGGCATGTCTAGAAATTTTATATTTGTTTGAGGTTGGTGTGCTTAAGTCTTGTGTCTAGGCTCGTCTCTGTCCTTAATGGCCAGCGTTACTGGTTTGTCCGGTGGGCAGCAAACAGACTTGTTTGAGTTTCAAGTGGAAGGAACAGGTGGTGCTTTGAGCCTGGTTGTGAAATGACCGTTCTGGTGTAGGAGTTGCCCGCGTTTTGTTTGAATCCCATGAATCTGGTGCTGGACCATGCTGGGTTTGTTGTGCGTGTTGCACTGTGTTGGTCATGTGATGAGAACCCTGGGTAAAATTTGTGAAGCAACGACGTGACTGTTTAGTGTTGTGGAGATGTCGGCTCACTTTTGGTTGATGCCCTTTTGGTGTTGCTGGCTGTGAGACAGCAGTAACTTTGAGTATGGTGCTGGACCATGCGAAGGGTGATCGTGTTGTGGGTGTCGCTCTCCATAATTTGTTGGTCACTTGCTTGGTTACCTGACTTGTGGAGCAACGTTTTGTGGTAGTGGACCACTTGTTGCTGTGACCTTTTGTGTTGGGTAACACCAGTTCAGATCTGGTTGGATTACTGGTTATTGCTCTAGCGAGTGGTAACTGGGTGAGTTCATTTTGATTTGGCTGTGAACCTGTGGTAGGTCACTTGTGTGTCAGGTTTGTAAGTGGGTTCTTTCCTTGTAAGGCACCTTGAAAGTATTGAAGCAGTATTGAAGCAGAACATGTCCTGTTGGCTGCTCGACCAGTCTGTGCTACTCTTCCTAACCAGTGAGACACGGAGGCTGATGTGACGGCGGTGGTCCTCCTGAACACTAAAATCTTCGGTAATGTACTACCAGCACAAAATTTTTTAAATTTAATTGTTTTGAATTTTTAAAGGTTCCCCTCTGGGGCCCTTTTCTTAAGGGTGGGGGTGTTTCGGCCCTGGGCCTTGTAGGCTGGGCTGCAGGTGTGTTGTTGTCCGTCTTTGTGCTCCTCCCCTCTACAGATGCTGCTGATCAGGTTGATTGAAGCCCAGAGTATTTGAACCTGGCTGTCTCCATCTTCTGGGTTGCCTTTGGCTCCACTCTGTCGCTAGACGCTTGTGGTGTTTGTTGCCAGGCCTCAGCTCCCCTCCTTTTCGCACATTTGCATTTGTCTTTGTTTTTGCACTTCAACACTTCCATATGCACTCATACAACACATCCAAGCATTTGCATTACACCACTGATACTTCTATCCACAATCCATTGTTGTTTTTGTTAATAAATATTCATTTTTCTACACTTCAGTGCAACAAAGACCAGTGTTGTGGTACTCGGATCCGGTCTTGGTCTCGAGTCCGGTCTCGAGACCATTTCTTGATGGTCTCGGTCTCGTCTCAGTCTCGACTGCATTTGGTCTCGGTCTTATCTCGGTCTCGGGCGCTGAGGACTCGGCATTTTATTTCAAGACCGGTCGAGATCGCAACTGTGAAAATATCACTACACATGCAGCAGACTATTTGTTAACATCTTTGTTTTCAGTGGATGCAAAACGCACCGATAAAAACACAACCAATAACGTGACTTGCCAATTAGGTGTTTATGTTTCTCTCCCTCCCTCACCTTTCACTCACACGCGGCGCTCTGAGACATGCGCAGTGGTTTCCTATGAGCGGCAGAAGATCTAATAGTCAGTAATAGAATAAAGCTGCATAAATCATAAGAAATCCGACGGCCACAGTAACTCAGCAGCGCTTCGCTTTCACAGACGAAGTAGCTCAAAGAAGGTAAAGTGACGTTAGCAAAGCTAGTTGTACACATAAGCATTGTGTTAAAAAAAGTCATTCACTGCGCTGAATTATTGTGCGGAGATGTTGACTGACTTGTTGCACATATGAGACAAGCTGTGTCTAAAAGTCTGCAATGTAGTGATGCGACATTCAGGAGCAGAACGATTCCTCTGGACGGGTCTTTACAGACCGTCTTTACAGACAGGACTGGAGTGTCACTGAGAGCCTATCACATTACCACACGCTGTCAGAATAGCATACAGAGGTTCCCAAACTGTGGGGCGCGCCCCCTAGAGGGGGCGCCGTGCCATTGCAGGGTTTGGGCACGGGAAGCCATCTGGATGAAAAAGAAAAACAAAAAAACATGAATGCTGTACGCACTGGGCTTTTACTTTAGAACGGCCAACTCTCTGTTATTCCTTTGTGAATTTGATACAGTAGGGGCTTCTACACTTCCCATATCCGTGTCCTCTGTAACTTTTATCAGCAGTTAAAACTGTTTAATCCATTGTTAACATGTGGTAACCTGTTTTTCCGAGCCGCCTTTAAACGTAACATGAGCGCCATATGCTGGTTTACACCGTGAAGGAGACCAGCTGCTGCTGCTTTGCGGAGCTGCAACATGTGTGTTACAATCATGGCAACAAAAGGGCAAAAACGCAAAGAACTTTTCACAGTTTTCCCCCAAACTAACAGACTGTTTAGTAGTTTAGTTTAATTCAGGTAAAGTTAGCTAAAAGATGACTAGCTAGCTAATATCAATGCAGCACCTTAAGCTTGTTAACAAGTAGCTTATAGGCTAAGTTGTTGTCTATGGTCAGCTGCATAGATTCATTCTTGCTTGTTGCTCCTTGGTCAGTGTTCATAGTTGAGCATCAGGACTTTGCCTCAATTGCTATGTTTAATGGTGCAGACAGTAGTGGTTTCTGACATGAGAAACATGGGTAAACACCCAGGGCGTTATCGTTTTAGGGGTGGCAAGAGACCACTGCAGATCTTGGATAGAAGCAAAGCAGAACAAAGTTTGTTAAATTTAATATTGGTTAAATTTATTAAGTATTTAACATCTATATGTTTTTATGGGAATATGGCTCTTTGAGATCAATTTGAGAAGTAACTTTGATCATATTTCACATTTTATCATATCATGTAGAACTGGTCTTGGTCTTGACTCGGTCTCGACTTCCCTCGGTCTTGGTCTTGACTTGGTCTCTGACCCTAAAAGTCTTGGTCTTGTCTCGGTCTCGATACACTCTGGTCTTGATCTTGTCTTGGTCTCGGGTTAGGTGGTCTTGAACACAACTCTGACGAAGACTTTACGTCAAAGGAAAGGAGTTGTATGGATTTTTTATAGAGGCACATTCCTGTAAATTAGAATATCACTGTGAACTTCATTTATTTCAGTATTTCAATTTAAAAAATACACAGAGTGATATATTTCAGGTGTTTGTTTCTTTATTTTCTTGAACTGTGGCCCCAGTCAAGTTTATTTTTATGATTTTTGGCTCACAGCCAAAAAAAAACCCTCAACATTTTCTGTTTCTCAAAAGTTTGACACAGAACCTTTTCAAGATTGCACACTTAGGTCACATTTAATGAAATGAGGGACAACAAAATGTTTACCGGTCCTGTGGATGGAAACGGGTGAGGTGTCCATGCTGATGGTCATTGCTCTCTCCTTCTGCTTGAAAAACTCTCTAGGGTTTCCAGATCGCTGGGCGATGATGGCCTTCGCCTCCTGGAAAAGTTAAAATGCAGAGAATAACCACACGTGGGCAGTAAAACAAACCCACCAGGTAATATTTCTTTGAACTAACTGTCTGTTAATGTTTTAAAGAAATCCAAGAGCTTAAAACTACAGCAGTGAAGATTATTCAGCTCAGTTTCTTTTAATGCAAATTGAAAGCAGCACTTTCAATTTGCTGCTCCAATTTGTGAGCTCAGATTTTTCATCAAACTGACCTCTACCTCAGACTCCTTCTTGTCCAGGTTCAGGTCCTCGATGCTCGGTTCAGACGCCTGGAAAGAACAAAATAAGACATGGGTCTTTTTCATCAAATGTGAAATAAAGACAGGAACAAATACATACTATTACCAGTAGAGGTCAGTAGATGCCAAATAATGCTCTTTAGTTTGAGAGTCTAGGAGGAAAGTAATAACCAAGAGAATAATTTTAAAGCTTAATTATGGCCCATTAGGCTTAACCCAAGAAATTGAACTTAAAGTTAAAAATCTGATCTGCGGTTATTTAAGTCAAAGTTTTTAAAGAAATATTGTTCATTAAAATTAATTCATTGTTTTATTTAATTCTAAAAGGAGTCCAAACCCTTCAGAACTTACACTTAGAAAGACAATTTTATTTAGTTTTAAACAAATTTACTCTCAGGTTTATGACAAACTCCCCTCCATTTTCAACACATATATTCCTCTTTTCAATAAACTTTCACAAATGCTTCAAACAAACATTGTTTCCCTAATTAGTCTCCATATTGGATGACTAATTTCAGTTGTAGATCAGAGTCTGAAACATGTAACTATTTGTCTTTTATTGTCTGGTTCAATAAATTGTTTTTGATTTTCTAAATGCATAACTTGGACAAGGCAGTATCAAAAGATAAAGCCAATAACTGATTTTATGGCTAATTTAATGCAACCGTAAGTGATAATAATAAACTTATATGACGGGACTCACTATGGTGGTCTGGGTCCGCAGCCTCTCTCTGGCCTCCTCTTCCTCCTGCATCTTCTTCCTGCACAGATAAAATAAATAAAAAGAAAAAGAAATGCAGATAATAACAGTGTAAAGATTAGGTCTTTTCTACACCACCAAATCTGCACAAGACATAAACAAAAAGAAAATCCCAAGTTAAAAACTAAATTTTGCACTACCATCTGAATGAATTTTATTCTTTAAAAGGTAATTTTAAAAAACAGCAGAAACAGTCTGTGTGTCATTGTTTTGAAGCTGATAATAGGATCAATGTTTGCAAATTTTTATTTATGATATTGAGTGAGTTTGTCTATCTGTAAGTAACTGCTGTAATTGTGTTGCTGCCTCTTGCTAGGAAAAGCTGATGGTTTCGGAATTTTGATTGTCATATTTATATTGCTATATTTCTTACAAATTCTTTGAAAACATTATTCCCGGAAACAGATTTGTTTCTGGAATGTGGAGAGGATGCTAGTTGGATGCCCACCTGTGCTCCTCAATCTGCCTCTCTCTCTCACGGTACCGCCTCTCTCTGTTCTCCTGCTCCTTCCTCTCCAGCTCCATCCGCTCCTCCTCAAAGCGCTGCCGTTCCTCCACTGCTTTCTTTCGCTCCTCCTCCTTCCTCATCTCCTCTTCACGCTGGAGAGTGGAGTGACCAAGATTTAAATAGTTTTTGCGTCATCATCATAGAGTTTTTGGTCCAGTTCCTGCAGTAACATTCTGTTTCTTGTTTTTTGGGATTCAGCAGGTGGAAGCAGAAAAAACTGGCACCAAGTTTGGCTCCAGTTTCAAATAATAACTGATATCAGGACAAATAATTGTACTTTCAAAAGCCCAATATTGTGATAAACTCACAGATTTGATGCTTATATTTGAAGGTAGACCATTTTAACTTTAAATTTACCACCAAACCTGGCTTCTAAGCCTAAGAAATCTGTGTAAAAATAAGCAAAAAAACAGAAGAATGAAAGTTGTATTTGGAAAGCAGTATTTTATAGGATTATTTTATATCATTTATAACATAATTTATGTTATGTCATCATAGCCAAAATAGTTAGAAAATATTTGAAGTTCTGTTTCCTAATTCCTCGCTTAGAGACCTCTTGCCTAAACCTATCAAGTAAACCTAACATTATAGAAGATTGAAAACTCAGCTTCATTGTCATTCATAAATTATGGTTTATTCTACGCCACAAAGTCTAAGCCACATGAAAAACTTTAGCTTTATTTTCTAAGTCTTAAAAAGGGAAGCTGTTTCCTAATCCAAACCAAACTAAAGACAAATAAGCTACACAATAGAGAAAAAGAAAACCTTTCTTAAAGTGAACCTATTATGCAAAATTCCCATTTTGCATGTTTATACTTCCACTTAAGTCTCTACTGATTCTAAAAACAGACCAAGAACTTTAAAAAAACACCATGCTGTTTTTTGGCAATAAGTTAACAATTTTTGGTGTCTGGAAAATCAGCAGTTTCAAAAACCTTCTGAATGCAACAACACAAATTAACATGGACTGCCCCTAACCTTATTACCCCAGCAGAGCTCCACCTGTAACCTAGGAACCCAAGCTGAGCGCCAGCATGTTTAGTCAGCTACTTTACCACTGTATGCACTGGTTGTTGGAAAAGAAATATTCTGTTGACCTACCATTCAGAAACCCTGATGAAAAACATTTGAAGGTATTTCTACCCTAAATCTCACCAAGTGGAGATGATACCAGCATGTAGCCAGTCAACCAAACCATTGCTAATCATAACAAACATGAACAAAATATGAAAACATACACTGGTCATATCTTGTACAGGTAAATGACCCAAAACCAGGGAAATGTTTAAGTTATTCTGCAACTCTAATGTCAGTTGTATTAATTCCCAAAAATGAGCTTCCACTCTATGATATGAAATTTGATCTATTTGGCAGTACATTACTTGTACAGACATTGAAAACAATGTTTTTCCAACAGCTTGAGCAAAAAGCTTCACTTAAAGTGCAGGAACTTGTTCTTTACTTTTTCTCTGCATCCGCAATAAAAATATTAAATCTGAGAAAAGTAAAAACGAATCACATCCTTTTTGATTAACAAAGATTTTTCTTCTGAATACATTTTCATGTTCAACTTTAAAGTCTCTCTTTCATTTGAAGCGTACATTTGTTGAACAACTGGTGAGCGGCTCCATGATTCACATTGTAATTTTGTATTTCATCTAAACTTGCCACCAGTAAACCAGCCGGAGGATCGCCATGACTTTGCTTCTCACCTCTTTTCAACACCAGCATCACTGGAATTCACAAGACCTATTCCAGACTCAGGTAATAATAATAATAATAAATAATAATAATAAATAATAATAATAATAATAATAATAACAAGAAGAAGAAGAAAAATCACATCTAGGTTTAATTTACAAAGATTTTAATTTGACCATGTTTTATGATTTTATAGTATTTTACCTGTTTATTAACATTTTTAGCCTTATCATAACACCTACAGTGACATTTTAACAGAAATGTTAAATTCAACTGTTAGCATTAGTTAGCTATTTTTTAACTTGTTAGCTTAGCTTAGCAGTTACAGGTGACTTTTTTTTCTTACAGACTACTTTATTTAACGCTTATCAAACTATGTCCAGAAAGCAGCTTCACAAAGAGCAGTGAATATACATTTACAACTTACTGCTTGGCATGTCTATGCTATTCTGTTAGCTTCACGTGGCACCTTGGCTTAGCTTAGGACCTACAGATGAATTGTTTTGTTACAGAATTCAGAATTCCTTTTATTGTCATTTTGCAAAAAAGCACAACTAAGTAAAAAAAAAGCAATACTTGAATCCAAGGCAATAAATAAATAAATGATGATCAGGTTTTAGATGTTTTAGCTGAGTGCAGATCAACCAACTTGGAAAGAAGCAGATTTTTTTAGCTAATTCAAAACTTATTGAAAAATATTAATGAAAAGTATCAGAGATTATTGAAGGAAGAAAATAAAAAAGGTATCTCTAGGTTTCCATATCAGTCATTACAGATTTGACTCATTTGGTAAGACAAAAACTGACACCCAGTCCACAAAAACAAAGAGAAAAAAAATCCTAAATTCACATTATGAAACCTATACAGGCTTTAGTTTTTATCTCATGTCTACAATATGTTTTGAAATGAAAAACTATGAGTAACATTCTCATTTTTAAATAATCCTGTTGTTACAATAAATCAAAGGTATCACTGTAAAATAAAAAAACAAGACTAAACTGCATTTTTCTCCTCCTCTTCTTGTATTAGGTTCAGTGTGTACCTTGGCTTGTTCCCAAAACTCCTCTCTATTGATTTTTTTCATCTCCACCTCTGCATTAGTCTTCTGGTACACCGTGCCCTGCAACAGGAATGATGCACAGATACATATTTGTCAGCTAGTCATGTAATCGAAAAAGCAAATCAACTTTGCTCTCATTGTGATGTTCAGGCAATAACATCATTCTGACATTTTTATTTTATATGATAAAAATGCCATTTATTCTTACTTTTAAAGTAGAAGGTTTATATATTTTAATTTCTTGATAACTGAAATTTATGAAAGTTGTACAATATCAAGTGAATAAAAATAAAAACTAAAGGAATACATTTTTTAAAAATACTTTATTTATTAAAAATGTCCAAACTAAAATAAATTCTGACTTGATTTTATGTTGTTCATGGTATGTACCACATCTCCGTGCTCTTCATCTCGGGTTTTCAGGCGGTTCAGAACTGGGCTCGCCACCACCACAGTCCCATTAGTTAGCCGCTGACCAATGGCTGACGGATCTATGTCATCCAGGCTGCTAGCATTGACGGTAACCTCCACACCCTGAAGTAAACAAATATGTAAGAAGTTGGAAAATAATGAATTTAGTTCTTTTTAAATAAACAAGATGTGGTATCTGTCTCTTTGCTATATATCACCTTCTGCTAAATGTGAGGAATATTTACAAATCTCTGCCTATTAATGATCAAACAAAAATATTGTAGTGCTGGCTATTCTTAGCATTACTTCAAAAGTTATGAACTGATGCACAATATAACAAGCAGCTTTTCTGGTTATCTTCTTATTCAATACTTGCTTGGTAAGAAAACTAAGGCAACAATATTTAATTTAATTTACCAACTTAACTATTTTGCCATTAACAATTAAATTAACGTAATTTTTTCTTTTGAAGGTAAATGTCAGAGTAAAGACTGGACTTAGGTGTATCCATACGACTTGATCAGGCTAACTGTTGCTGAAGCAATAGCTCCTTGGAGTCAAAATAACATACTGAAGCTACCAGTAACTGAAGCAAGTATATTCTCAGAATAAAGCTAACCGCTACTGAATATGACAGCTACAGAAGCTAGAAGCCTGCCCATCAATCATCCAGTCAAAACAACAGCTACTAAAGCTAGCAGCTAGTGAGGCTAACAGCTTACTAAGAGTCAATTTAACAATAACTGAGCTAACAGCTACCTCGAGTCAAGCTATCAGCTACTTAAGCTAACAGCCACTCAAACTAACAGCTGCTGAGTCTCACTACTACTGAGGCTAACAGCTTCTTGGAATCAAGTTAGCTGAAGGTAACATCAAAAGCTGAAGCTAACAGTAACGCCAGTTAACTGCTATACAAAATTGGTCTAAATGGTTCACCTGGAAACCTATAACAATCAGCAAATTGCAACAATATATTTATTTGAGAGTACATTCTGAGCCTGTAATACATTTCCTTTTTTGATCACTAAAGAATTCCTGATTTGAAATGAAATGATGATGTTGACTATTGTTAAACCTTTGCTGCTTTCTGGGGCTCCACTAAATATATGAATCAAAAGATTCTACCAATGTACAGACATGACATATGATGAGTGATTGTCTTGAACTGATGTTTCAGGATGATACGGCAGGCCGGTGGCTGAATACATATAATAGTGTTAGCATGACAACAAAATTGAATTGCTTGAAGTAAAAAAGATGCAACATTTGCCAAATTGAAGCATAATTAAAATATATAAATATCTTGCTCAAACTACTAAATTTAAATTGGAGTTGTTTCAGAATACAAAAGTTATCTTATCTTAAATGGTTACAGAAAGGATACTGACTCCAAAACGGAACTATCCTGCCAAATACCTAACAGAGATATTAGGGCTGTTGGAAATCTGCTATCTAAATACATAGCAGAAAACTGGAATCTTCAAAGTTTTATACTGTATGTTTGCTAATTTTTCCGTTTAACACAACCAATCATGTAAGATTACTCTTAGAATTTTTGGGGCTGCATGAAATTAATCTCAGCTCATGCAGTGCCCGCTAAAGTGATAGAAACACAATATGTGCATCCCTAAAAGGGCTATTTAAAACCCTGTCGGTACAATGAATTTGGCTCTATGTGGGAGAGAAAGCTGCCACTTAGAGTAATGATACTCAACACACACTCAGCTCAGCTGCTAGAAAAAAATGTATAAATAAAACATCACCTCTGCTTTAATCTCCATCTTTTTATCTGCTCTATAAATCCTAAAATACACTCAGCCAGGTGTGCAGGAGGGAAAGAAATGCTTTGTATGTTTTCCTCCACACACAACACAATCTCCATGCCTCAGCACCAAGGGATTGCTTTAAAAAGAGATGCAATTTGTCGCACACACTTGTTCCTCCTCTTTGATCCTCCTACAGGTTTTAATGTGATGAGGCTCCTTTCACTGGCAAAGGTTTGATGAAAACAATCAGGTCTTATCCAAACTGACTTGGATATTTTGCAGAAGAAAAATGTTCTGAATCCATCCAGATGGAAGCCACATGTTTGATGAAAAGAAAAGAAAAATCCAAAGCAGTTATTTGTTTGAGTTAAAATGAAAGAGAATGCCAGCGCAGCCTTCTCTGCACTGACTGAGTACTGGACCAACATTTTAATCTTTGCGTTAGCTTCCCTCACAGTACGCCAAGTTCAGATATAAAGAAAACTCACCAACTGGTTGATTCACTAAACATTTGATGCCCTGCAACCTGCAGTTCAGGAGTTGCAAATGGCTCTTTGTACCTTTCATATCCACCTTATTCCTAGCCTCTATGATACTTTGCGTGATTTATGGGCGCAACTTCCGCTGCTAACCGGAACCACCATTTGTTTACCTGTTAGCAACTCGCTGACCAGCTTTCCACAGAGGTTTTAGGCTATAAAATATATGGGAACTCCAGCTGCCTACAGCTAATTCGGGGAGGGATGGCAACTTGAAGAAATGGCCGTAAATAACCTTCACTAGAATATTTAGCTACTTCACTGACTCAGTTGCTTCGGATGCAGATTGCGGGTTTTCTTCCCTTGGCTTTCTATCCACACAATGAAATGAGCTCACATAAAGCATTTCTCGGTTCTCTGTTCAAGTTTAGAATTTTTAGCCAAATTCTTTTTGTTTCCTTATCTGTCGGTAGGCAATGAAAACTATACCGCCTTTGTTTTGGGAGCTTGTTCAAGACACACCTGTTACTGCCACAAATTAAACTTGGTCTGATTATTAAAGTACAGCCACTAAAAGTACAATAATTATCCGAGTTCCGAAAGGGCAGACACAGACACTTTCCGGTGGCAAGTTGCTCTCTATGACAGGTTAATGCGTGATTCAGTTCAGTTCTAATCCAGTGGGGAGATTCTCCATATTATGGTCTGGAGCGCAGCAGCTGCAGTCATTTCTCTGCTGATTTACAGTGACACTCAGCAATGGAGAACCTCGAGATTCTGGTTGTGGTATACTAAATGAAGCCAGATATTTTATTTTGTCTGATAAAAAAATTTCCTGGCCCAAACATAATGATAAAGATTCAGATCATTGTGATATTATTGGTTGGAAATGATCAAACAGAGGGGATGGGGATGTATGAGGCTCCACAGACAAAATTTCATAAGTAAGATAGACATATTATTGTGTACATATTGTGATTGGAATATTACTTTACTGTATTTATGTCCACTGGTGAGATACCAGCTAATATTAGCTACAGTGCTTGGTGTAATACGGGTTCAGCCCGGTAATATTCACCAGCAAAGTTTACACAGGTGGTAAAGTCTATTATTTATATGTAATTCTTTCACTCTGTCAAAAGTAAGATACATTAAAAATCTTCAGTTTTTGTTTTGAAGGTTTCAAAAAGACACGATGTGAGGGAGAAGAGAAAGAATCTATAAAGAGAGACGGATTCACTGTAGCACGCAAGAATCTCACATCGGATTTTGGACTCAATCTCAGCTGCTGAAGCTAGAACTCGTCGGCTGAAAAACATATCTAGATATATACAGGTATTTGTATATACATCCAATATATATTATTCAGTTTTAATCATTATTTATTTGTGTCATTATTAATTATTTATTTGTGTTTGTATAGTTATATAAATATGTATCGATGAATGACAACACGTCCCCACAGAATACATCCTTGTTCTGCTGACAGTTCTTGTCTGTGAATAAAATAAGGCTTATGTGCTTCATCCTGCACATAATTTGGGCACCCATTCATGGTGTAGCTCCACACTTTGCTGAGAATTGGATCTTTCATGGTTGCTTTCTCTTGTCTTTAGCTACTACTGGTAGTTCTTCCACATGAGAGAAATAGAAGATATGTAGTTTTGACTAGTGAAAACTAAATTATAGATATCTTAAAAGCAAATAATGACTAGACAAAACTAAATTAAAGATATCTTGAATTCTAATTTTGACTAGTTAAAATTCCTTTTAAGATATCTCTAAATGAATTCAAGATATCTTGAATTACACAGCTTTTTTATTTATGATATCTTAAATTGGCATTCCGACTAGTCTGAATGACATTGCAGATATCTTGAATTAGTATTCCGTCTAGTCAAAACGTCCCTGACTTACGTAGTAATTTGAAAGTTTAATACAATGAAAAATAGAGAAAACAAAAAAATGTTTGAAAACATGCCACTTTCATGTTGGAAATTGTTTGACAATAGCAATTTTAGCTTTCCAAAGCTGTTTTTAAGTGCATTTGGTTCGTCGGAGATTAATAAACAGGAAATTATTTGCAGATATCAGAAGCAGTCAGAAGTTTTGCTTTCTCTGCATTTCCATCATTGTCGAGCTCTTTCTAATTTGTGGCATTTATTGACAATTTTGTGCAGGAAACATAAAATTCTGCAGGCAACTTTTTGTACACCACATAGGGGCTTCCACATCACACTTAATTCAGATATATAAAATTGTAATTTTGACTAGTCATAATTGTGTTGAAGATATCTTAAATCATAATTACGGATATGTGTCCCGCCAAATGACGTCATTTGAGATATCTTTAAAGGAATTTTGACTAGTCAAAATGTAATTGAAGATATCTTGAATTATTATTCTTATTAGTCAGAATGTAAATACAGATATCTTAAACTACCATCCTGGATAGTCAAAATGTATTTTTAGATATCGGGAATTCAATTATGGCTAGTCAGACAAAACCGAATTCATTTCAATCTGGAGAGACTAAGACGGAGAGAGAGAAGCGATTAAAAGAGTTTAATGACAAAATGAACATGCAAATAGACACAAAGTTCTTTGGCGTTCAGGCCTCGGCCGGGGACGTCGAGCTGGACTTCGATAAGCTCAATGAACATTCCTGAAGCAGCATAGGAATGTAGACCCCCAAAATGGGGCTGAGGCCAGGGCCGAAGCCCGGGTAGGAGAGGTACTAATACGGGGTTTTGAGATGGAACTTAGGGATCGGAGGAGGCGAAAATATGGAGGAGGTTACTGGGGACTCGATAAGGAGCGAGATGAATAGGGCCAAAAGCGATGGTGATTGGCTGCTGGGAGATGAAGGCCAGCAGGGGTTGCTGCAAGGCACCGAAGGAGGGAATGCTGGTAAATAAAGGCCAGCTGTTTTTTCGCCTGAACTGTGCAACGCTGGAGCAGAAGGGAGAGAAGAGATGGACTAAAGAAGGAAAGTGGATACTTGCATGGAAGATGCAGGAAAAATGTATTTATTTATAGAGGTAGGGACGAAACAGCGAAGGTGACAGGTGATGTGAGGAAGAGGTTACCTAGAATAGTTAGGGGGCAAAAAGGGACGCTGCCAGGTAACTTTTGAGAGGTAACTTTTAGATCAAAGCCGGGAGGGGACACCGTGAGGCGGGAAATGGTGGGATGCTGGTAGATGCAGGCCAGCTGCTGGTGACTGGGACATTAAAAGGTGAGGTGCTGGTAGATGAAGGCCAGCGGGGGTTGCCCTAGCGGATGATGGCCAGAGGCTGGTAGAGTAGGCCAGCTGTTAGTGACTGGGGCATTGAAAAGGTCAGGTGCTGGAAGATGTAGGCCAGCTGCTTGTGACTGGGGCATTACAAAGGTCAGGTGCTGGTAGATGAAGGCCAGCGGGGAAGCCAGAGCATATGATGGCGAGAGGTTTGTAGATGTAGGCCAGCCGCTGGTGACTGGGGTGTTAAAAAAGGTCAAGTGCTGGTAGATAAGGTCAGCGGGGGACGCCAAAGCGTATGATGGCGAGGGGCTGGTAGATGTAGGCCGGCCAGGGTGATGCTATGAAATTATATTTAGGAGGTGAAAGGGACGGCTGAGCATTACTGGCAGGATGAGAAAATGAAAGAAAAGAGAGGATGGGTCAGAAAGGGAGGAGGCGACTTCTTGCTACCGGAAACGAGATGCTAGAATTAAAGTTAGCCTTGCAGGGTGACGGAGGATGTGGGTGAGCTGAGGTTGATCTAGATGAGACCTGAAATGAGTAAGAAAAGTTATTTATAAAGCGCTTTTCCTAGATGTAATCACTGTGCTGAAGGATGGAATTACGAAAAAAAAACAACCTCAAGACAAAGCAAGGGGCGAAATGGAGAGATAAAAGCATTGGTAGTTGTCTTTAAAAACCTCACTGGTTGGCAACGGAGCTGTAAAGTCAAACTGATAACACAGCCTGAAGGCCACCAGCTGAGGGGCCCCGTCCCCTTTAGTTTTAACCGTGTTCGTAAAACGACTGAAAGATTCTGACTTGGGGAGTGGAGACTGCGGGCAGCAGAACATTTAGTTAAAAGCTGACGAAGATATGGAGGAGCCTGACATGTAATGCTCTGTATGTCGTGACAAGAATTTATAAGGGGTGAAGGACAAAAGGGGACGGTTCATATAACATTTCTGGAAAAGAGTGAGAGCTTTGGATGAGGTTGACCAACCACCACCAGTAATTGCGCAGAGTTACTGACACTGAAGGAAGCCGCGAGCACGGAGAATAGTTGAGAATAATTATAAGGAAAGGATGCTGAGAATAAAATGACAATGCTATTTGCGTGATACTGAATGGATATCCTTAAGACTGAAATCTAGAGGCTGAATGATGACACAGATTCTAGCTTCGAGGTTGCGAGGATATGAGAGCTTCGAATGATAGACAGACATGAAGAATAGAAGTTTGAACTCGAATGAGAATACAAGCCTAAGAAAACATGAGGAATAAATTTCAGTGCGAGACATGAGATTGAGATTTGAAGGGGGTGACCTTGTCCAAAAGTGGGACTGGGCTGAATGGGGGCCGAGAGGGACGGCTCATCAGCAGGGATGTTAGAATAACCAGGGCTGAAAACGAGCGGAGATGCGAACATGATTGGTGCCGGTTGGTGTCATGAGACAGAGAGTGGAGTCTCAGCTTTATGGTTGGGACACGCTTATGGAGGAAAGCGGCGACATGGGATCGCTTGCAGAAATTCCCCTTGAGGAAACAGGTTATGGCAATGGAACGAATAGTAAAATGCTGAGGACATGAACTGCTGAAATGAAGGTTTTTTGGGGGGTTTTGCGCTGAAACGGGCCCTGCAAATGAACTTCATTGGACCCGGCAATGAAACTGGAGGATCAGTTCCTCCGGATGGCCGTGCTTAGGAACGCTGCAAATCCTGGTTGAATGTTGCTAATGGGCCCATGATAAAGACTGCTAATGGCGATCTGCTCTGAGGTGAGACTGGAAGGAACGCATTCGAGCGAGGAACCTGGGTGAGCTAGAAAGTAGGCTGCATCGACCTGGGGAGACAGGATGGCTTAGAAAATAATAGCGTGCGGGTTTGGACGATCTTAGACCAGATGCAAGTTGGACCCGGTTACGGATGCACAAGGTGTGGAGGAGGGGGGCATCAACTTATATTGGGGGGGCAGAATGAATCTATGAAGCTGAACAAAAACATACGTATTTTGACAGGCTAATTGTTAACGAGCTTAGGTCCTGGATTGATATTTGCTAGTCAGCACTAGCCAACGTTACTCCGTTCAGACGGTTAGTTTGGGGAAAAACTCTGCAAAGTTCTTTGGGATTTGCTGCCCAGTTCGTGCAGCTCCTGTGAGCTCAGTACAGCTGCAGCAGGACTCTGGTTCTTCTGCAGAGGGAAAGCCCAGCACTAACGACTCGGGGTTCAAGGTGATTGTGTATTTTCACAGTTAATCTGTCTAGTTGTCTTCTAAGCCGCCTACAGAGGACACGATGTGGGAAGTGGGGAAGCGACATGAAACAGCGATCAGCCGCGATGCGTTATGTGTTGGGGAAGATTCCTAAGTCGAACCCAGACTTTATTTATTGAAGCTGACCACTTTGCTTTGGCAAGTAGTGAATGGGACACGGAATGAGATTTGATGTTAAGCGATAACTGGGTAATGGCCAAAACAAGCAAGAATTTGACTTGTTCGACGATTAGAGAAGCACTTGGACTGACCCTGCCAAGATGAGCCATGGAGGGAATATTGACCAGCTTCACGATCATTGGCAGCCAGTTTACTGCGCATGTCGCCTTGCAACAAGGCGAGAGTCACGATTAGGTTAATATTATAACTTATGACTCGCAGACTTTGCAAATACCTCTCTTCAGCCGGCGCACAGCTTTTTTATTTTTAATATATATTTACTGGCTGCGTTTAAATTGAATGGGTCATATGCACATCTCATTCACTGCGTCGATTAGTAAAGCAAAGTTAACGAATAAGGAAGCAAAGAGATAAATACGGTAATCGTGACGATCGGCTGCTCAGCTCTCAGAGAGCAAAGACTGTTTATGAATAATCCCTCTGCGCAGATAGACGTGGATAGGCGCGGCTGCTAGATTTGAAAGGAACTGGAAAAGGATCAGAAAGTCCAGTGCTGGGCGTAAGGAGCTCAGGAAGTAAACTAGAGAGTTTGATAATGGTAAATAACGGAGATTTACTACTGTGAGCAGGACGGTATAAAAGAACCTGGAGAGCTACCTGCGCTCGCCGGTGGGGGGCTGGAGTGGGAGATGCTACTATTTATTTGTTCATTCGGTTAAAGCCCTGGAGCTATAGAAACATGGCAGAGTGGCGCATACGAATAGGGTAGCGAGTTTGGGAAGGAGATTGGCTAAAATGCCTGCGCTTTATAGCATCGAGAAACATGAATGAGACATGAGAAGGTTGCGTCTTACCTCAACAGCCCGAGGCGGCGTAGCGTGAGAGATCCGAGGGGGGGCGATGATGAGCGGGCTGACAGGAACCATGTGGAAGGAGAGAAGCTGTTGATGAGGCAGCCGCCTGAGATCTGCCGAGATCGACTCAAAACCTTTCCGCGATCGGGATCGACGTAATGAGCAGCCCTGGTCTACATGGATCCTGGCGAAGGTGGCGAAGGAGCAGGAAGCGGTGAATCCCAGTCAGGTGAGAGAGCGGCGGAAGCTGCTTGAAGTGATTGCGGCGGGGCCAGGATCAATTTTCTTGCGATTTAGAAAAAGGAGCCGAGCAGGCGGTTAACCGGCCCTTATGACAGCAGGATCACGGTGGAAAAACGGGGAATCACGAAGAAAAGTATCTCTTGAGGTTGCTGGCTGAGAAGCTGTGGGAGCGGCTGAACGGATCGTGATCAATCGCAGCTGGTGAGCAAAGGAGGCCGCGGGTGAAGGTCCTTTTGAACTGGAGCCCAAACGATGGAGCGAAGCTTGGACCGGCACTGATCGGTCCAGGTTGTGGGGAGGGAGGCGCTGATTGAGGAGGCAGGTGCGACTATAGAGTCTTCCAGATTGAACTTCAGTCAAAACTCCATGTTAAAATAGCTTGCCATACAGAAACCTGACTACATCCAGTTATTCAGACCAAGAAGCATCAAACCTGATGGGTTTTTTTCATGGTTTTATTTTTTTATTGCTTAAAAATAAAAGGTGAAACTGAACCGCATTTATGCTCAAACAACAAAGTATCACCAACACAAACTAAAAAAGATAAAAATAAAAGGATGTGAAAACCTCACTCAAATGTAAATAATACTTTGCCTCAGTTTTTGTCTCAAAGATGTAACCCGTCAGTCTGTGCACATGAAATGCACATATGGGGCAATTTCATTCTCATTAAAAAAACAAAAAACAAAGATTAACTAAAACTGGTATGATTGTTTTTAAGGTGATTAAAGTGTGTAGACAATCCTGTATGTACATAGCTGTGCAAAAATGTGCCGCATTGTGGAGCGTTTTGGCTCTGATGGAGAACATCGCCAATGGAAGGATTCAGAGGGAGTGTGTGTTCAGAGATCATATTTATCTTCTGTTGATGATGGTTTATTAGTGTTTAGATTAATCCAGACTGATCATCCTGGAGTTCTGAACAAAACTTAAAGAATGAGCTGTGCGGCACCGGTACCGGTGGAACTGCAGACATCGAGCCACCAGCTTTGTGAATGCGCCTTTATGGACAGGAAACATCTTCATTCTGCAAATGTACAACTTATGCACATGATTCTATTTAGAAGAAACATCAACTTTCCCCACTCAAAGACTCCCTGACACGCTGTCTGTCTTTAAATCCCTGCTTGT
Source organism: Poecilia picta (assembly GCA_033032245.1). Classification (NCBI taxonomy): domain Eukaryota; kingdom Metazoa; phylum Chordata; class Actinopteri; order Cyprinodontiformes; family Poeciliidae; genus Poecilia; species Poecilia picta. The sequence goes on from CM065366.1 coordinate 110,487, forward strand.
CCTATTGTTCAAATGAGCATTTTCACTGTCTCTTTATTTATTTATTTATTTGGATTAAATTTTTTTCTTTAAAATGTATTATTTTTATTTTTATGAGGAGACCTTATGTGTCCTGAAAACACATTTTAAATAAAATATATAATTATTATTATTACAAATACTCACACTGCTACAAGCAAGGAAGTTTCCATGGTTATTGCTTCACATGGTGGCAGACTTCTGGTTATTTATACTAATTTACATATGTATTTATGGGTGGTGACAGGGCAGACCAGCAGCTGCTCTATTTCCCGCAAATTAGGATTTATAAAGGAAAGGTGAGCATGGCACATGCGGGTGGCTTTATTCAGCCTTTTTTTTTTGTGTGCCGCATTTTTCTAAATTTTTCCATATGCCAAGTTTTAGTGTGAAAACTCCACACTCTTTTATGCATGAGGGTCCAGAGGATTTAGTGAGGAAAGTTTAGTCTAGATCAGAGCTGGAGCTGCTGTTCTTCAGTCTGTTTCCCAGCTCAGCTTCACCATGTCGGTAGGTGCTAAATGAAAATAGGCGCTTTCTTCTTCTTCTTTAGATTTCAATGGCAGCTTGCATCCATTATTGTTGCACTACTGCCATCTACTGGATCCTAATATCTATACCTCAAATTCTCATAATGATCCCAGTATTATTTAAAAAAATGAAAAATCTTCTTTTTCCCTTCAATGCTATTTAACTGATCAACAACATTCTCATATTTCAATTCCCTATTAAAACCTAATTCCGTTTTAATGGGCTCTTTCTTCTTTTATTTTCAATTTTGACTTCCAATGATTCACTTCTTACTAAAGAGCCCCCTGGTGGTTGAAAAAAAATCTATATATAAGCCACATGGTTCAAAGCTTAGGAAAAAAGGTGTGGCTTATGGTCCAGAAAATACAGTATATGAAAAAAATCTAAATGCTCTCTGGTATTGTTCAGGGGGCCGGACTAAACGTGGAGGCGGGCCGGATCCGTTTGACCTGTCAGCCCCAATCAGTGGACAGTTCTTCCTCCATTGCAGCTGACACCTCCATTACCTGCGACGAGGTCTCCTCTCTTTTGTCATCTGTCTGCAGTGGAGATGCTGGTCAGGCTCAGCATGCAGCATCTTTAGCTGACCATCTGGACATGATAATCCCACACACCACAGGTCCATCATCAGCTCTTTGTCTAACTGACCTTGTCTCTGACCAGAAAAATGACCCTGTTGTTTCCAGAGTTGTCCTCTATGTTGAGCAGGGACGCCGTCCATCGAGGTGGGAATGCTTTGGTGAAAACCAACTGGCTTTAAAAATTCTGAATCAGTGGGACAAACTAACATTGCTGAATGGTGTTCTTTACCGTGCCATAAAAGACCCTCTGACAAAAGGTAAACAGTTCCACTTTGTGGTCCCTGATGCTTTGAAGTCTGTGGTTTTGACTGGTGTCCATGATAATGCAGGTCATCAGGGCCAGCCACAAACACTCTTTGTGGCACTCGCTTTTTTTGGCATGACATGGAGCGAGATATGCAAGATTATGTGAGAAAATGTCCCAGATGTGTCCTCAGTAAAACCCCAGAGCCTGTGGTGAGAACCCCTATGGAGAACATCAGTACCAGTGCTCCGATGGAGCTGGTGTGCATTGATTTCTGGTCGGCTGAGGACAGTAACAACAAGTCTGTGGATGTTTTGGTGATCACTGATCACTTTACAAAGTTAGCACATGCTTTCCCTTGTCAGGATCAAACTGCTAAAAGAGTTACAAAGAAGTTAAGGGATGGGTTTTTCTGTGTTTATGGCTTTCCTCATCGCATTCACTCGGATCAGGGCGCAAATTATGAGAGTGAGCTGCTGGCTGAGCTTTTGGAGCTGAGTGGTGTCAGTAAATCACACACCTCACCCTACCACCCGATGAGTAACGGGACTGCAGAGAGGTTCAATCACACCTGGGCAACATGTTGAGATCTCTTCCTCCACGTTCGAAGCACAAATGGCCTCAGATGATCCAGTCTCTGACCCTCTGTCAGTTGAAGATCAGGTCCTGGAGGCGAACAAGGGAGCCAGAGGAAAGCAGAAGCTTTCTGACAAATGGGAGCCTGTGATGTACACAGTGGTTGCATCCAAACATGCTCTCCACGTTTATCGAATCAGAGACCGTCATGGCAATGAGCATGTTGTGCATCGCAACCTCCTGCTTGATGTGAACTTCTTACCTGTGGCACCCATAGGTAAGGGGCAATATGAACCGCCATGCTGACAGTGTGGTTAGAGTCTCCTCGGCTTCTGATCTACATGGAACAGAATGTCTTAGCGAGGCTCCTAGTGCTGTTCCTGCTGAGCCTTCCCTACCTGACTCCCTGTCCTGCAGTGATGGGGAGGACCGCACTGCTTCATGGGTTCAGGATGTGTTCACAACTTCATCAGTTGGAAATAGTGACCTGCCTCATGACTCTGAGAACTCCTCTATGGACATTGGAGTGCTGGCCACTGCTGGTTCCTTACCTCATCTTCCTGAAGATGCTGTTGTCGGAGCGATATTCCATCTAAGGAGTTGTTTTTGCAAAAAGATTTGGCATTGAACTAAGGTCAAACTGACCTGACTCCCTTCCTGCTAATTGCGTGCAAAGCACGCGAAGGGACTAGGAGGAAATGCTGTCCGGACACGATAGCAGCACCATCTGTTGATATCTTGGAGTTTTATGTCTTTGTTTGGATTTCCAAAAATATATTAAAGGTTGCCCAATACACAATAAATGCAAAAGCGCGCCAAGTCTGCTGGCAAAAACAATCCCTTTTTGCCATTGGTTGAAACTTTCCAGCACGCATCCAATGAAGACCTGAGAGGTATATTAGGAAGCTATTGTTAGACTTCGGGGAGATTTTTATGAGATTTTGATGAAGAGATTTTTGTGAAGAAGATTTTGTGAAGACTATGGAAGAAATTTGAATATTGTGATTCCGTGGGGTGTAATAAATCTCCGGCTCGCTTTGGCCTAGCAGAGAAACTTGTCTCAGAGTATTATTTCCTTTTTATAATATATTTAAGAGTAGAGCCACCCTTAAATTCCTCAATACTGTATCTGTTCATCCTCCAGACAGTGTGGGAGAGGATTTTGTTCGCTGCCTAACTTCACGCTTTGGGAGGGTTATTAAACCAGTTTGTCGCATGATAGAGTCCATGGGTGTCATTGAGGCACTTTATGATAAGAATGATGTTCAGCCTATTATTGATGTGTGAATTTCCAAATTCTTGTTGTATAATTCCTGTCATTGGTTAGGATTGTCTTTTTCGTGGTTTGCCTAAGCTTCAGTACCATCTATATGTTATTCTGTATAGGGGGGTGTAAAAGGCACCTCTTGTTGTCCATGGGATACTATGAGATTTCGCTAGTTGTTGAGCGATCTCTAGTCTCCGGACCTTATTGTAGGGTAGCTGTTATGCTGATGTGTTACATTGTTGCAGGAAAGAAAACTATTTTGTACTGGTACCGAGTGTCTTAACTGTTTTTCATTTTGTGTAATTCTAGGGGGGTGAATGTAACCTGGTTGGAATTCTTTTTTGTTATAATTACACAAAATGTCTTTATTTATTATTTGTATTGTTCCTTATCTTACTGAAACCCCTCTGTCATTGTTTTAACCATGTTACTTTAAGATCTGAAGCCCCTCCCTTTTATGTCTTCTTCTGTGGTATTGTCTTTAAATTGTTTGCGCCCCCTTTGCCTTGTCGACATGTCGTGCCCCTTTTGACATGTCGTCCTGCGGGAGAGGTGTGTGTGTTTTATTTTTCCATCTAAATACATTCAGTTTATTTATAGATCTATTAAGTTAATTTTTGTTATATACTTTTGTTTTGTATAGGACTTGGAGTGGGCAGCCTTTAACACGGCTGTTTTGTCTGTATTCTCGTCAGAAATAAACCGAGAATCATCTGTTCGAAAGAAAAACTGTGTCACGGTCCATTCACTTGATAACAAGCACAATGCAGAAAAGGATCCGGTTACACACGCACGCTTTATGCATGAGGCCCCTGGTGTTTAACTGTCGGCGCAGATCGGCAGTTCAGAACTCTGACCAGCTTCTCTGCTTTTTTTGTCTTTGTCAGTTCTTCAGAGAAATGAACTGCTAGCAACTCTCCTAAGTAATTAAACTCACAATTACGATATTCTATACTGAGCAGCACTCTGATAGCAGACAGTGTGTCCATGAATAAGTTTCACTAAATATTGTATTATAACCGAAAAGAGAGATGTAACTTCTATCATGAATGTAGATTAGCAAAAACCCTACAAATTACAGCGGAATACTGTTACTTCCGGTGGGCGCCGGAAGTAAGACCCATAATTGTTTCCCCAGTAAGCCTCCCAGGGATAAGGTGGATAGTTGAACTACAGCTAAAAATGACAAGAATCCAATTAATGTTGCAGTTTTTTAAAAATTTCTTCCTGCAATATCTGCAATGAATTATCACTTTAATTATCATTAAAAAATGCTGGTTCTTTAAAAATGGTAAGAAATGTCCTGATGTAGATACTTGTCTATAAAGTTGTACTTTTCCTAAAAGTTTTGTGACATTTGTGGCTTTAAACAAGTTTATTTTGGCTGCTCTTTTAGGAAGATGTAAAGCTTGCAGACCTCTGACATAGTGCCTTGTAAAAATATTCATACTTTTTAAGCTTTTCTGTTAATTTTTTTTACCACAAACTTTAATGTATTTTCTTAACTCAGGCTGCATGTTTAAGGCGGTTACACTAGTGGAAGGTGAATATGACTTTATATATTATGTGTTATGTTGCTCATGTAAGTTTGCGGTTCTCACCTGGAGGAAATCTGCAATGGTAGCAACGTGGCTGGCACAAGCACACTTCCGGGCATCTGGAACATCTTCTCCCACCTGCCATGGAGAGAGAGAGAAAAACATCATCAAACAAAACTAAGGACAGAAGTCGTCTAGAGATATCAAGCTGTACAAGACAGTTTGATATCTCAATTTATTGGTGAAAATCCTAATAGTCCCATCTTATTCCTTTTAATATCAACATATTTATGAATATATTTTAGATTAAATGAAGATTTTGATAAAACAGTGATTCTTGAGAATAGGGACAAAACAGGTCCTATGGATAAAGCACAAAATTTGACTAAAATATACTCAAACTATATTTTTTTCAAATATCTGACTAAACTAAACTGGGTCAGGTGAGCACAACAATGTATATTCTCCAGGTATTTGCTGAATATTTTTTTATTTTAAACATTGTAGTCGGTGGATGATGCCTATAAAAGCCTTTGTCCAGGAGCAGAACTCAACACATTATAGTTTAAAACAATTAAAGAAATACTAAAATTACATATTAAGTATAAGTAGTCATATAAATAATTATAAAAGTATCAATAAATTGAATTAAAAACAATTTTTTATATTTTCCAACTCCATTAAAATTTGTCCCTAGTTTTTGTCAACACCGTCAGAAATGAAAAGAATGTAAAAAAAAATCAGGCATTATTGGGGGGCACCAGAACTTCTGAGGATCCCATGAACTTTAGTTTTTCTTCTTTTTACTCCTAAGTTGTTTCACAACCATGATGTGTCAACAGCATAACTGACAATTTACAAAACTTTGATGAAATTTTGTGAAATAAAAGCTTAATTTTGGTATATTGTAAAGATTTCATGGACCTGATGAGCTACAATATGGCCTCCTTAGGAATAACATTATATAAATTGAGGTAGTTTGGCTTTTTGTCAACTCCGTCAGAGTTTTTGTGACTCTTTCAGTGAAATTGTTGACAAATCTCACTTAAATGTGCAGTTAATTTATTTTAATATATTTTACATAAATTGCATTACTTCAGATGTATCAAGTTTTTCTTTTTATTCACTAGTTGGTCACCACCTTCAGTTCTGTGTCAACTCCGTCATGCAGTGTCAACTCTGTCAGATGGACTTTTTGTTGTTTTTTGTTTTAAATAATATTTATTTTGTTTCTTGAGAAGCATTTGTTTGTAAAATGAAGCCTTAGGCGAAAATTCAACATGTAAGAAACTTCAGGCATCACCTATCACGCCTTCACCCCAGCTAATGAGTACGCATCACCTCTCTACCTTGATCCAATCACCTGGCAAGAGCTCCTTCAAAAGACGAAGCAACCACAGATCCACCCGCTTCAGCTGTGCTTCAACGTTAATTGTGCTTTTCCTCTACCTCTGTGACAACCAGCTGCCTCCTCTCCATCAACGGTTCCGCTCCTTCGGCCTGGTCCGGCTCACAAAGCTCACTCTGATCATCCTTTTCCCTTTCTTGGCTCAGATGTCCCTCGACCGCTCGTTGTGCCCCCATGGACTTTCCGCTGTCCCCATCCTAGGTCCCTCTAGCCTTCATCTTTGTCTCATCTTCAGAGTCATGATTAGCTCCACCTGTGCGGTTTGCAGGGCCTCTGTTCCTCTTTCCCTCGTTTTCTGTCAGCTCGAACTCGTATCAAGGAGGCACACACATTAAGTAGGATCACGGAGTTTCTAGGATCTGCCAGTCCAGCACACGCGACAATGAGGGTCATAAAATGAGTCCCTTTCTATTTGTCCCTTTTTATTTGACTGGATGGCTGCCTAAGCACTGCAATTGTACACGCAATCGCTGTTGGAGTTAGTTGCAATCGTTTTAAGCACACCAGTATAGTGCGGTGACAATTGGGGAGGGAAAAAAACAAATAAATAAATGAATTAAATATCATAATAATGCTTTAACTGATTTCCATTAATTTAACGTACGGCGTCGACTGTTTTGTCACCCCGTGTGTGTAAAATGATGTGTGTGTGTGAAGAGTGATCATAAACGGCAGAGAGCAGTTTCTAGGCGAGGCAGCTAGTTCTCCTGCAAGGCAGGGGGCGCTCATGATCCCAGACATTGCGATTCCACAATACAGAGTAAGACAGTAACAACGAGCTAGCCTTAGAGCTAGCCTCACAGTAAAGTCAGTTCAGCAATACCTTTTTGTTTTTCCCTCTAACCACAGCAATCACATATTACTGCAAACCATTAAGCCTAAAACTATATTACTTTTGCGTGACAAATATTTGACTGTTTTCTTTTACATGCATATACAGGGTTTCCCCCAGTGTATTATAGGTCTGGCGGCTTTACTAGCGCCACCGCCAGGCAAAGCCTTTGTTTTTTTTTTGTGTTTTTTTTTAGGAAAATAAAATAACATTTTAAAAATCGCCCTTTTTTAAGCCAGACTGCAAGTGTTTCTGTTGCTCCGAGCGTTTCACTATCAGAGCAGATTTATTCCTAAAAGATATGTTTATAGTTTATGCATCTAAAGCCGGACCAATCACACCGCTGGGCCTCGGCGCGTTGCCTCGCGCTGCAGCAGCTGGATGTCTAAAGTTGACCTCAGCGCAGATCCCGCTCCTCCTTTCACTCGAACTGGACACAGGCTGACCGCTATGGATATTTACATCAACCCCCTGTGAGGAATTATGATTAGTTATGAGGAGTTATTGATTAAGGTAAGAGTTTAAACGTTAGCTCTGGTTGCGCAGCTCTACGTGAACCGCAGGAATAACTTGTAGTTGCTTTCAGAGGAGCTTTGAGGTGAGAATGATTTATATGTGTGAACAAAACAATATGCAGCGTTTACATCTCAACACGCTGCCCAGCGTTTGGCTCTGTCTTCCCTGTAAAGTTTAGGTCTGTGTTCCCGGTTAGCCGGTGCGTTAGCGGTTAACGACCAGCGCTAATCACTCATCGTGCAGGTTTCAGGCTCTCCTCACAGTCACACATCACGCTGATTTTATATTATTTTATTATTATTACTAGTATTTTTCCGGTTACACTAAGCACCAAACTGTATCAAATGTGTTGCCCACTTAGTCAAAGTTAATGCGCGCGGCCACCGGACATCTGAAAAACTCGTTCAGAAAATCAACCAACCAAAATAGTTTCTGTTTCCCCTTGTGAAAAACTCAACAGACTCAAAATGAAAGATCTACTAAAGCCACATTAGCATCATTGAATTAAATCTCCCATTTGTTGATCATCTCTGCTCATTGCAGCGGATTACCACATGATGCATGACCGGTCCAAGGCTGTATGAGGCCTGGACTTAGGGGCCCCTTTTGTTGCTAAAAACATCAGCACCTCTAACAGCTTCTGTGTTAAATTTAGTGAAATCTAGGACAGGGGGAGTAGTTTACCTGGCAAACCTAAAAAGCAATAAATTATAACTGCAGCTTACTCATTTTTATTTGTGAACACCGAAGGACATTCTGCCTCACTTCCCCTCCCCTCCTGTCTGCCCCTCAAAAAGCGACTCACCCAGTTGATGAGGATGTATCGTGGCAGAGCGGCAGTGGGCTCCTTCAGGCTGCAGAAGCCATACATCACACTGCTGTTGTTGAAGGTCAGTGTGATCTCTGCTAGACCTCCTCCTGCAGGACAAAACAGAGGAGAGGCTTTTGGTTCCTCTTGCTCAGGCGTCTGCAACCTGAGGCTCCAGAGCTGCAAGTGACTGTTTGGACCTTCCACACTGGCTCTGTGGAAGCATGCAACGATTCAACAACAAAAAAAAAGAAACTCAACAGAGTTTCTTCAGCAAGTTATGACCACTTGTCTGCAGATTTTACCAACTCAAATCTAAGACCTTTTTGAGAGCATTATGAATGAAATTTAAGACCTATGTCTCCACAGAAATATATAAACTTTGTCCAGCCAACAGGCAATAAATTTGCATCCATTCACGATAGACGCAAAAAATGAGCTAGCTAGGTATATTAGCAGCTAGCCCAAACTGCCTCAAGTCACTGAATGCCATAGACATCTGAGTCCGACTCACCCTTTCGCCTGACAGAAAAGTCTCACTAAAAAAAACAACATAGAATTGACGAGATGAAAAAGCCCCATCAAGATAAAATGAACACAAACTTACTTTTTAAAAAGAAAATAAGACATTTGAAGACCTTACATTTAGATAGCTGAATTTAAGATTTTAAGATAAATTTTAAGGATGTATGAACACCCTGATATTCATGTGTTAAAATAGCTCAGTCAAAGTCCAGACCAAAGTTCAGTTGAAAATCTCTGTCAATACTTCTAACATTCATGTTTACAGATGTTCTCCATCCAATTCAAGCTGAAGATATGCAAAGTTGCTGAAACCCCAAAATGCTTGGTGGTACAACCTGGGGTATTCAATACAAGAGCCACATTTTGAGGAGAGACTTGTATTATTTTCCTTCTACAATGCACTACTTAGTGTTGATTTGTCACATAGAATCCCAATAAAACACACTCAGGTTTGTTTGTAATGTGTCAAATTAAAGCAGCATATAAAAACTCTACCTCTTTGTGTATGATACATCATACACCTTGCTCAACCACCCTGCTGGTTGAAGCAGATGGCTGAGCTTCTTGGTTCTTGTTTAGCTTTAGGTCTCTTCCAAATGTTGGTATTCATATTGTATTTACTTGTGCACTCTCTACGGCCTTGGCACAGACACATCTGGAGTTTACAGCATCCAAATATTACTGAGGTAATGCTTCTCCATAGCTGCGCAGAAAGACACTGTTGTGTAATACAAACAAAAACAGGAGCTTCTTTTCAGGCTGAAAGCAATATAGCTGTGTAAATATAAGATTACAGATCTGCTTTCAGTGATCTATTTGTTGCCAATGTGGAACATTTTATAACAAATCCAAGCTTCAGTAGTTTTCTCTCCTCTGGTGTTGAAGCATTTGATCCATATGCACATTTGCTAATTTATGAGGAACCATTCACACAACAGTTGTAGTGTCAACATGGCATCATAAATCAAGAATGAATCAAATATAAAGTAGAAGCCTTAACCTGTTAGCAGCAGTGCACTCCAAAAACAAAATCTTACCAAGTATTTTTGGTTTAGTGTCCAAACATGGGAAAATGTTTTCTCTTGGAAAACATTTTCCCATGTTTTCCATGAAAAAACATGGGAAAATGTTTTAAATGAAATAATCTGCTAGTAGAACTAATATTTTTTTAATCAATAATCAATACTTAAAACAAGCTTCTATATCTTGCTTTAATGTTACTTGTAAGGTAGTTTCGTCGTATTTCATGTGTACTAAGACAATTGCACTAGAAACTAGGTCAAAAATACTTGGTAATGTTTGACGTTGCGATGAAAAACCTAGAGAGCTATCAGCTTTACTGCCTTGCGTCAAATTTTCCATTTAAAACATGGAAATTACAACAACGATGTGTTCCTCCTGAGGGAGTCCCAGCAGAGACTGCAAGTGTGAGGGGAAATAAAAGATGAAAACGAGTACCTCCGGATGCAGCCAGTGTCAGGTCATTACTCTCATCCTCATAGGTGTACAAGGCCCTGTTGAAACACAGAGAGGGCTGGTATTAGACAAAGATTCATTAGAAACGCAGGGGTTACAGGAAATCCCTGAGCTAATCAGCGACTTCCTGATAAAAACCCAGAACAGGTAGAAACAGTCAACACATTTGTTTGTATGTTTAGCTCAAGAAGAGCAAAACTTTAAAAATTTTCCTTCATTCAGACATATTCAAGAATTTGCTGATAATATGTGGCTGATGTCAGAATAAAATGGGATAAACATGATTATAGTTTAATAAATATCTTCTAAAGTCTATCAGAAGGAGACAGTACATTAAATGCATCCTGGAATTGAAGTGAGACCCCTGATATCGAAACCTAACATCTACCTCCCGGTGGTGTACATATGTAATCTTTATTTAAGCAGGTATGTCTGATTGAGATTAAAAATCTCTTGACATGAGAGACCTGGCCAAGACTGGCCATAGTACAACAACAATTTCAAATTAAAACTACAGATATCAAAACCCAATTCAAATACAACATGATAATAAAGGAAGAAAAAAAAACTAAGAGCAAACAGTCATTAAAGTAAAAATGGGATTAAAATAGAACTTGATATCAGTCAAAGCATCTACAAAAATACATTATTTACAAACTGAGAGTGGTCTTAAACACATTAAAATAATTTAAATAATACATTTAAATAATTTAAAAAAAAACATCAGATTTAGTTTTTGATTCTTTTGCAGATCAACCTCTCCCTGCCGATACAATCTCCATGGGAGATTCTATAAAGGTACAGAGTCTGAACTATAGATGACTGCTGGCCTCTGTTCCATATTAAACTGTGTTCCATGTGCTTCTGTGAGGATTATCAGCCAACCTCACACTGTGTGAACCTGAAGCTTTAGTTTGGTCGTACTCTGACTTCCTGCTGACCTCAGCTTGCCTCCCTCTATCCTGTTTCTGCAGAGTCACTTTGCAGCGTTTGTGTCTTTCGTTTTTCTCTCTGATTATGTCAGCAGAAAACTCTGCCCCACACTCAGCTGTATTTACTCCTGTTAGGGTAATGAAACAGACATCTTGGAGTCAGCATGATTTATCACTTTGGGGTTAAATTAGACAGACGACGCAACAACTCACCAGTAATTTGGATTGCCTACTTGCCTGATTGTAGTGCAAAAAGAAAGATGATCAAGAGAAAAGCAAGCAAAAATAGCTAGACCTTAATCAGAACCAATCACAGCCTTGAAGACAGACTGTCTTGAAAACATCCAACTAAGCTTGACTGTTACATACCAAAAGCTTTCTGAAAAGATTATGTAAAGTATCAACAGAAATCCTGGTCTGATTAAAATGTGCAGTCTTTATGCATGTGACAGAGAAGATTCTAGATCTTGGAGCTACACTCCTATTTTTTGTTGTTTCTGTAGCTTCACAGATTTTACATTATGCTAAAGCTGACTGACAGTTCAGCTTGTTGAGAGTATTTCAGTATTCTTTGATAAGTTGGCTCCTTTTTAGACTACTGAACAAAATTAGAATCTAATGGTGAAGTACTTTGTTTTTGTTTTCTGTTTTTTATAACCATCTATTAGTTTAGCCTAGCACCAATTTGTTCAGTGACTGTTATAGTTGTTTATGCTAATTGTTTTAGCTATTTAGCAACTAATTCTTTAACATTTTTCCTCAGAAACCTTTATGTATGGAGTTCAGCTTAGTAGTTGTATGTACTGCTGTATTGATTGTCTCCCCTCATTTTTAATATTAATGAGCTAATAAGGTTATTAGCTTAACTTATGTCAAAACATTAATTCAGTAGTTTATACACCACAGGATTCTGGGATTAACTTTACAAGCCTCCACACTCAATTTCCCATTCACAAAAATATGGGAATAAAATGTGTCTTTTTAACAAAAAGCTAATAGCAACGTAATGCAAACTGTAATGTATTTTTTAGAAATTTAGCTGTCATTTATCAGCACAACATTAGCTCATTCCTTGAGCTCAGGAGTTGAGATGTTCTTACAATGTACAGAAAATGAGTGAGAAAGCTGGAAGACAAAAAAATCAAAGTCTGACTTGAATATTTCAACAACACTTACGCTGAGTGTTTATCCATCAACATATGCGGTTTGTATCTGCAGTTATTAACACTACAACAGTTACAGAAGAATGAAGGGCAACAGAAGAGTCCCACAGGCAGCAACAAACAGGCTGTTAGGAAATGAAAGATGACAAACAAAAACAGCCTGAGACAAAAGATGGAAGTTTAGGACTGAGATGGTGACAGAGCATGAGTCTCTATCTATAAATAATTCTCTTTAAAGCAGACAGCAGCTTATTATTCATTTAAAGTCCTCATGACCTAGAAACTGCTCCTAGTGTGTTTGTCTGAAAGCAGCTGAGGAGGAAGATGAGTGCAAAAAGATAGGACACCTCATGAGAGGAAGAAAATAATCACAGAGAAAAGTGGAAAAAATGTCAAGATGGAACGATGAAATATGAGTTGAATAATGAAGACAGATGAGGGCTGAGTTCATTAACTAATCAGGCTCCATCCAGAACGTTTTCATCAGAGCAGTGCGCATCCAATCAAGGCAAAACTCTCATCTCTAACAGGCACTTTCACTGAGCAGAGCATCTACATTTTATTTCAAATACGCATGTGAAGGTCTATTCATCCTTTTATAGCTCTGAGCAATTAGTTTTCAATATAAATGCAGATTTTATATATTCAAAACTACGGGTGGGTGATAAAATGATTTTTTCAATATATTAAATTCTTGGCTTTTGAGTATTTATTTTTTTAATAATTTGGATTATTTTTCATCAGTGCAGTTCAGTGATGTTAACACCTGAACTATGATCACTTTGCGAAGTTATACTCTGGTGTCCGTTTCAGATAGGGTTACAGATAAGGTAATACTTCGTCTTTTAAAACATCAGCATCAAATTATTATCAGAAGCAGGACTTTGAAATGTGTCGGGAAAATAACAGAACAAAAGAAAGAGCCACACAAACTGAGCTTTCTCATTAAATAATTTTTTTCTAGTATTTTTACGTTGTTTGTCTGGTGAAATAATTTTTTATTATGCTATGACTATATTCTCGTAAATAAACAAAAGTTCTCATAGCCTGGCCCTGACACTGTGTTGTACAACTCACAGAAGAAATGATTGAAATAAGTGACTTTTTCAAAACATTGTCTGTCATTTGTAATTTGTTTAGTAGAAAAGATATATATACTGATATACTGACAATTCAACATCATTTTTTGGGAAAATGACCACCAGTTCACGTTGTTTCTTCCCAACTTTGGTGTATTTGCTCTTCATGCTGATTCTGTATGTTAATCTGACGTCAGTTGAATGTTTTCTCTCCCGATGTCGGATTTAGAACCAAAAAGCCGTTTTGTCTGGCAGGAGAGGGAATCTGCTGTTCAATAAAACTGTTGCCAAGACAAATCAATCCCAACCCCCCCTCCGGTACACACTAACACCCCTACAGGGAGCAGAACCATGGCAACCAGGCAGCATCCCCCCGTCATTATCTTGGTAGCAGCAGTCTGTGACCTGAAGGGATGGGGGTGAAGAGGGTGGGAGAGGTAATGTAAAGATGCAAAGAGGGTTGAAGGACAGTTGTGTAACGATTTATGAGTGTAACCTGAGAAAAAACCTTACAGGTCCTTCACTGAAATACTGTGGTGTCATGTTCATGAGAAAAACAGATAAGCTGATATCCTGAATTAATTCAGAGTACATACATTTTTCTGACTTCCACTATTTGTTACCAGAGTGTAGCAATAAAAAATGTGACAACTTAAAGTTTGTTTGTCCCAATGCAAAAGCATCAAAAGGCCGAGCATTTTGTTTGTAGTTTTCTCATTTCAGTCAACATTTCTTATTTGATAGAAATAAGAATCTACCCACCTCTATCAAATAATATTTGATAGAGGTGGGTTGAGCACCCAAAAAAGAAGCGGTCCAAGAAAGGCTGTTTGTGTTTTCCTTTCCCCTCCCCCTTCTTTTGTTTGTCTCGTCACAGGTAGTACGGAAGCTGGTGTCAGTCTCCCCTGATTGATCCTCTCCACCCATGGGCCAATCAGTATCCAGAGAGCCTGAATATATAAGCAGCCCACCTAGGGAACTGAGAGCTGGGTCCAGCTGGGAGAATGCAGAAGAGGGAAGAGGCTGAAATTCAAATTAGAACAAAAGCTGTTTTGTCGAGACTGCATGAAAGAGCTAGGTTCATTGGAGCGATGCGGAAAAAACGAAAACAGAAATATCGCATAAACTGGTATGTGAATGGTTCGGATGGAAATGGAGATAGGAAATGAGGAAGATGGGGATTTTGAAGGGTGGACGCCGGTGGAAAGAGGGAGAGGATGTGGAAGAAATAAAATAGATGAAGGAAAGGGAATTGGTGATTCTCAAGACAGTAAATGGGAACTGAAAGGAAGTAGCTCAGAAGAAGAAAGGATAGTTAGAAGGAAAGTTGTGAGGGAGGAATTTAAAGTACCGTATTTTCCGCACTATAAGGCACACCGGATTATAAGGCGCACCTTCAATGAATGTCCTATTTTAAAACTTTTTTCATATATAAGGTGCACCGGATTATAGGGCGCATAGAATAGACGCTACAGTAGAGGCTGGAGTTACGTTCTGCATCCACTAGATGGAGATCGGAAATCTAGTGGATGTCAACAAAACAGTCCGACTCCGGTCGGTGAGGAGAGCCTTCCGACTGGGCCGGGGCGTGGCTGGACGATGGTCACCCTTCTCCGTTCGCACAGAGCATGTTCGTGGAGAACGTGGTGCTAAATGACCTGCAGACAACCTGATTCTAGACGGGCGGTAGGTAGATAGGTCAGTCAAACTTTATTAATGGATTACAAACCAGCATTCTGACAACTATTGGTAGTATGTAAAGATAAACAACAAAAGAATAATGCTTTAAATGTAGAAAATATTTGCAAAAGAACTGTGCTGAAGAAAAAAATCATGGGAGAAAATAAAAAAATAGAGGAGTGATTCATGGGATCCCTCTAGATGAAGATCTTGATAAAATGTGTGTGGTAATGATTGGGTTTTTCAACAAGACAATGCTGCAGTTCACAATGCCCCCCTGGCAAAGGAGTTCTTCCAAGAGAATAGCTTTTGGACCATCCTGCATGTTCCCCACGTCTAAACCCAATTGAGAACATTTGGGGATGGATGGCAAGGGAAGTTTACAAAATGGACATCAATTCCAGACAGTGGATGCCCTTCATGAAGCCATCTTCAACACTTGGAGCAACGTTCCCACTACCTCCTGGAAACACTGGCATCAAGCCTAAACGATTGCTTGAAGTCATCAACAAGATGGTGGAGCTACTCATTACTGAGTCCTTTTTTTGACACTTTGATTTCTATTTTGGGGGGTTTCGGGGTTTTTTGAGCTATGGTGTTAAACTTGATCAGCTGAAAGAAATCATGTTTGAGTGTAAATGCAGTTTTCAATTAATTCCCCACTCAAAAGTTCTTGTCTCTTATGCAGATTTCTTCTTTTAACGTTGTGAAGCTCTACTTAGAACCTTCTTAAGATCCAATAGTGCAAAATGCAAATTCTTGCAGTTTTTTAACTGGTCTTAAGATTTTGATCAGGAGTGTACCTCCATCACTTCAGTGTTTCAAATGCCAAAGGTATGGACACATAGCAGCAGTTTGTAAAGGGAAGCAGAGATGTCCAAAATGTGTAAAAGATCACAAATAAGAATGTAAAGAAGAAGTAAAAGAGAAATGTTGTAATTGTGGAGGGAATCATAGAGTTACGTATGGAGGATGTGAAGTAAGAGGGGAAAAGAAATTGTGCAGATTAAAACAACTAAAAACATAACGTATGCAGAAGCAGTTAAAAATGTGAAGAAACAGAAAACAAGAGAGATTGAACAAACAGTGAATCAAACTACACAGCAATCCAAAGTACAGACAGAAGAAAATGTCACAATGCCAGTAGAAAAACTAATATTATTCATAGCTTATGTTATCAACTGCACTGACCAAGCCAAACACAAAACTGAGAAGATTAAATTAATCGTGGGAGGAGCTGAAATGTTTTTGGGCTTTAAAGAGGGATCATGGGAAAACAAATAAAAAGTTGGAGGAAGTTGGGAGACCACGACCATCAGGTGAAAACAGTTCATGTTAAAATTACAATGGAATGCTAGAAGTTTAATTGCTAACGGACAGGAACTTAAAGGTTACATCGATGAGCTTGTAGAATAACCAGAAATTATTTGTGTTCAGGAAACATGGTTAAAAACAACATTAGAGTTTGTGATCAAAGGATACGAGTGTAAGAAGAGATCGACCAGAAGGAAGTGGAGGAGGATGTGGAATATTTATTAAAAAAGGAATACAATATCAGGTATTATGAAAAGGGAAAGAACTAGAATATGTAGTGATTGAGATATGGGAAGAAGAAGGTAAATTCAAAATAATAAATTATTATAATCCATGTAAAACATTATCGATAGAAATAATGGAGGAGCTAACTGAATATTTAGAAGGGAAAGTAATTTGGTGTGGAGATTTTAATGCAAATAGTACATTGTGGGGTAAATGTAATGATAAAAACAGACAAGTTATAGAAGAATTAATGGAAATGAAAAATCTAGTATGTATTAATGATGGAAGGGGAACAAGAATCAATATAAGAATGGGGATGAAACAGAAAAGAAAAAGAACTGAGAGCTGCTCTATATGGATGATTAGCTGACACGTCTTGTTGCTGGTGCTCTTTGTGAAAAGGTTTGTGTTGGGAGTTAGAGGACTAGGTAAGTTTGGGGTAACCTGTACATTTCGGTGACATAGGTGTTTTTCTGTTAGATACGCTAGGTAAGTACGTGGGTGCCACCCATGTAAAGTTTTGGTGAAACTTTTCTTAGATCAGGTACACAGGGTTTATGCTTTCTATTTCTTTTCTTTAGCATAGACGCTAGATAGGCCCTGTTTTGTTATTTTCTTTGATTTGGCACTACCTAACTGTCCCTTTCTCCCCCACAGTTTGAATGAGCCTTCTGGGATTTTTGTTGTAAATAAATCCCTCGGTTTTTTTGTTTGTTTTTTTTTAATCACATTCACTTGGACTCTGTCAAATTTTTGTGATTGTTGTGTTACTCCCCTTCTCCTCACAAGGGGGGCCATAACACAAGTGGGGGCTTGTTGGGGATCACCATTTTCCCTGAGCTGTAGACATACACAATAATTTGAAGGATACTTGTGTCCGTTTAGAAATGAGCTTCAGCTTAGAGTTGTTTATGCAGGTTCCTAGCCATGAACAGCTGGAACTGTGTTGTAAGGACGACTTATGTCTGGCTGAACGCTATGACATTCCAGTGAAAAAACATTTTTCAAAAGCTGAAATTAAAAACGTTATTCAAAAACTGGTTGAGATTAAAATGCTTGTGGACTCCAGCAGAACTGATGTGGATGTTTGTGTTGATCTTTCTGTTGATCTAGGACTCCTTCCTTTGAAAGATGAAGGAGCTGCTGTAATGGCAACTCCCCCATAGGGGTTGGCAGAACCGCAGGCGCCCCCTGCGACTTTACCACAGTTCAATCCTATGTCGCCAGAGCTCAGTGACTCCAGTAATAATGCCAGACTCGAAGTTTGGCAGGCTTGGCTATACAGTTGGAGGCACAGGAGAGGGAGTTGGTAAGAAAAGCTGACTTTGATTTCAAACTTGAAATGCGCAAATTGGAAATTGAAGATGACAAAGATTAAACTGAAACAGCTTGAGGTAGAAGCCATGAGGCTTTCACGTGGGAGATCGCCTCCTCGTTCATCTGTGTACTCTGATTCTTCACAGGTGGTGCCAGATAAAAACAACTTTGATGTCAGCAAAAATATTGCTTTGGTGCCTAGTCAGATGTTGCAGACCCGTGGTATAGTCAATGGATGGATGGGAGCAGCTAAATTTAGTGTCATTTTTACACTACAAATAAATCTCCAGAAGCTTGTCACATTGGTTTACTGCAAACCTATATCTCCAATCCTAAATCCCAGTTCATTTTTTGAATTAGAACACTCAACTAAGCAGGCCAAGACACTGTTTGGACCCGAGTCTGCTTTCTCATGCATCATTCATTAACCCCTTCTTCACATTCACAAAAGTTAGCTTTTTTTGGTTGTATTCTGGCTGAGAATGTCTCTCCTTTAAAATAGTTTTACCATCTTTCAACTATGAAATGGATCAGCTGCTGTGAGGAATGTAAACTGGCCAAGCTCATGGGTTTGCAGGGTCATATCAGCAGCACAGTCCAAGACAGTTCCAGTGAGTTTAAATGACTCAAAATGGGGGAAAAAAATATTTTCCCTTTAGGCCTCTTGGACACAAGTCGAACGGATGATGTTACAAAACCAGGCAGTGAGCTCTCAGCTGCTGTCAGCTCTCCTACAGACTCAGTGGAGATGAAACATCAGAGACACTGGCTGAAAGTCTCATTTAGTAGTTATCAGTTCAAGACTGAGAGTAAAAAGACAGAGAAAGGAAAGGAGCATTATGTTTAAAGATGACTATGTTAGGATAGGTCTATGGGTTACACAAAATATGTTTTGGACAAAATCATTCTTAGAAAATAAGATTTCAATATGCTCAGTTTTGCCTATTGTGAGCTCCTTTCAGAATGAGCTGTTTTAGGGCTCTGTTGCTTTAAATCTAAATAAGTAGCTGCTGGCCCTTCCCCCACAATTCAACTTGTACAGATGCACGCAAAAATGGCCGCAAACAAAGATGCGATTATACAACCATACATCTTTGAAAAGCACAAATGAAGCCTTCTGTAAAACCAAAAATGCAAGTGGTTTCTGAATGGTAAGTCAACAACTAAACACTTGTTTTTTCTAGTAACCCTTGGATATGTCATTCCAAAACTGACATAATTAAAAATAAAAGCAGAAACATATTAAAGTTTCAATAAGTAAATCAATACTTAAAATTGACTGATTAATTTTAATCTATAAATGCATTTTGTAGATTCACAGGATTGGGCTATGAGTAGTGTAATACTACCTAGTCAACAGGTAGAAGTTGAAATCTTAAAACACCACTCCTCCTCATTTCCATAATGAGGCAGAGATACATATGGTGAAGTAAAAAGAGGAGATAGAAAAATGTAAAAAGAAAAAATTACAATAAAAGGAATTGTGGGGTGAAAACAATTAAAGAGACACAAATGCATCTGTAAATAAAAAACACAACATTTCTAAATTCAGAGGGAATGACTGGCTCTGCTGTCGGGAGCTGAAATCTGGGAATGACTGATGTGTGGATGTAAAAGTAAAACAGCAGCAGATTCCAGCACGGTTCACTAATGGAGCAGAGTCTGAGCAGGATGAGAGTACGCTCGCTGCGAAACCAGCCGTGTAGGTGGAGCAGCTCACTAATGCCTTCTCTCAGGAGGTAAATGCTGCTTTGAAGCTTTTCCATTTCTGAGAAGTGTTGCCCACACAGTCACACAAAGGCACAAGAAGCTCTTAAGATACAAAGAGAATGAGTTTATTCAGCGTGCTAAAGGTCAGTCAGTGTGAAAACTAAATAGGAGTTTGGACAAACTGTCGAGGCAAATGTGGACAAGACCTTTCAACATGCACCCTCAGTTTTTTATTGAAGCATTGCTGCAGCTAATCAACCTCAAAATAGAAATAAATATGCAAGAAAAGCAGGAGAAACGGCACAGCTATGTGTAGTAGTGCCGTATGAGGGCAGTCTGATGAACATGTTCTATTTAGTGACATAAGTGAGGTCAGGGATCCTTTGTGACCCAGAGAGCCATTTTACCTTTGGTCCAGGTAAACAAACTTTGTTAAAAGCTACATTATATAAATTAGTTTATTTAGCATAAATTATTTATATGATTTGATTCTATAATGAAAGAGAAGCACTTTTATTTTTATTTTAGGTTTTAAAATAAAGTTAGCAAACTTGCTTACAAAAAGAAATGGACAACATTTTTCAAACAACGTAAAATTTTAAAACGAAAATTATTATTGTTATTTTGCGAAATGTGGTTCTTCTGGCTCCTCGGTGTGGTTCTGATATCCGTTGAGGTGGTTCTGAGGTGACCCTTGTGAAAAGTTTGTACAAGCCTTGAACGTGATCACTCTTTTATTAGAATTTAATAGCAACACAGAAGTGCAAACTTGAGAAATGAAAGCAAAATGATAGTTGACGACACTGCTAACAAAAAAATTAGTTGTGCTAACCCTAGAATAGAGGTCTCATTCTCATGGCCCATGGGCCAATTGCGGCCCACAGGACAATGTCTTGTGGCCCCCACTGCGATATGAAAGTATGACATTAGTGCGGCCCACAGGGTGAGTGGACCTCTGAAGGAAGTCTCGTCTGCCATTCCTTGTCATGGCTGGCATTCAGTGATAGGCTACGCTAAGCTGACTTCATGCACACTACATTTGTAACAATAGTGTGGCGGATGATGAAACAGTCTGGAACCAGTTGCCTTTTTTGCAGTCGCCATTCCGGTACTTTCTACCATTAACAAATGCCACGATCAAATGCAGAAAAAGGCGACTGCTACCGAGTTGGTCGTCATCTGCCATGCTGCCGTGATGTTCTCCATATGTTGCTAGTTGACTAAAGACTTCTATGAAACGTAGAACAAGAGCAATGCCAAGTGGAATGTACTAAATTTTGTTACACCCTCATCATGCCTTTGTCAAAGCCAAAGCCTGCAGTTCATGTATTGGAAGAAGCTAGTATTACCAGAAGCTAATGCTAATGTGCTAACTTCAGTTCAAATTATATCTACCTTTGAAAGACAACAACCCACAAGCACCTTGTTAAATTTTATACTGTGAAGTCCAGACCAAAACTGAACTGAGAATCTGTGGCAAAACTTGAAATTTAACTCCAGGTCCATCCAATCTGTCTGTGACTAAGATACTTTGCAAAGAAGAATGGATAAAAATGGCAAAGTTTGGACAATACCCCCAAAGTATTTACAGAGGAAGGTTGTTTCTAATCACTGACTCCAAATGCACTTGGGAAATTATTTGCATCATGAATCATTTTCCTTCCACTTCACAATTATCAACTATATTGTGTTGGTTTCACAGACAAGCCTCTAGATACATTCAACTTTCAGGCTGGGATGTGGAAAAATGGGAGAAAAAAACCAAGAGGAGCAAACAATTCTTCACATAATTGTTTAAAATAAACCATTTGAAAAATATATGCAAACAGAACAGACCTTCTGCAGAACAAAAAAGGCATTGAAGCTTTCCTATCCAGCTCAAACAAACTGTGTGCTTAGAGAGATTTACCCAGCAGCCACGTTTCAAACAGAACTCATGTTAACACGATCAGGCCTTTAACCAACAATGAGACGAGGCAGCACAATGATTCAGAGCAGAGATGTCAGTAAATCTGCACCCCCAGCGAAAACAGATGTGGCCTAACTGCAGAAACAGACTCACTACAGAACAACACTGCATACTTTCCTGGAATATTTGCACATTTCACTTTGAAACTATTGACTCCAGCGGGTCTATATGAGCCTGAAACACCAAACAAGGTTCATCTGCAGAACCATAATAAAACATGATAAATGAGTGAATATTCCTTCTACTTCTGCCTGTTTTTTTAGCTGAAACCGTACACCTCCTCTTCATCTCTCCCACCACGCATCACTAAAGACTTTGCATACTTGTGGTTAATAATGCCTCCACCAGATGGAAAGTAATCTTCCCGAACTAGAAGCTGCTGAGGTGGTGATATCATTGAGGGAACATTTTCCATTTATACTCAAGAATTTGGTTCAGCAAACGATCAGGCTTGACCAAGAGAAATCTACTTCCATTTTTGGGCAGAGAGCTTTTTACAGATCTGAATCTGGAGAATAGGCTGTCAGGACTGATTTCTTGCCCAAATTAGAGCAAAACACAAAGTATTTGGGTCCACAGGCTAGATACATGAAGAGATTACCAGCTGCACAGATTGGTTGTAAGAAGGTTGGACCTCAAGTCTATCAACAGAAACACAATGAAAGTGATAAGTTTATATACCAGTAGAAATAACGGGGGAATTAGCTTCAGTGTCTACACAAACAACTGCTTTCACTTCCGTTTCAGACATATTTCAGGTGCCATGTATGGGATCCACTGCGACAGACTGGCGACCTGTCCAAGGTGAACCCCGCCTCTCGCCCGGAACGTTAGCTGGAGATAGGCACCAGCAACCCTCCCGACCCCACCAAGGGACAAGGGTGTCAAGAAAATGGATGGATGGATGGATGGATGTATGGGATCCAGTCCAAATGTAGATGTCAATGGAAATAAATAAATAAGAAAACCTTGTGAAAACAAATGTGGACAACTATATAACACAGTAACTAAACGTGAAATCACAAGTCCTTTGAGGGGCAAGTCCCACAAAAGTCTCATGAATCTCTGAGAGGACATTACAAGTGAAGTCACAAGTCTTTTTGAGTCAAGTCAAATCAAATGTTTAAGGTTTCATGTCAAATATCAAGACTTTGAGAAGTAAATCCAGGTCAAACCTCAGGTCCTACTATTGTAAGTCCAGGTCAAATTTTTAATTTGTGAGTCACGTCTAAGTCAAATCCTCATATCATGCTTCTGTTGAACAATCCTGTTCTGCACCATCACTGTTAAATTCCTAAAGAAATACCACATGACCGACCTCTACCCAAAACACGAACAGCAACAATATGGAAATAAACCTCTGTTGTTAATATTAATTACAGGACTGACACCAATACATTAAACTGACTGCTTTAAAAAAAAAGTTAGTCAACAGTTGGGGAAAAAAAGCCATAGGTTCAGATAAAAAGGGAGAGTTTTTAAAATTAAGAAAAAGGAAGACCATATATAAATCACAAGTTATTTCAACTTTTGGAAAACATGCTACTTTATTTTTTATTTGCATATTTCCTAAATCAGGGTGGGCAACTCCAGGCCTGGAGGGCCGGTCTCCTGCAACTTTTAGATGTGTCTGTACTTCAACACACCTGAGTCTAATAATGAGGTCATTAGCAGGACTCTGGAGAACCTGACTGCACTTAGGAGTTGATTAAGCTATTGGATTCAAGTGTGTTGGACCAGGGAGACATCTAAGAGTTGCAGGACACCGGCCCTCCAGGACCAGGATTGCCTACCTCTGACCTAAATGTTTCATGTAAAACTTAAAAAAGTGTTTATGCCTCATCCAAAACCTAATTACTTTCTGTTTGTTCTAAAAGTCATCAGACGTTGCCTTGTGGGGAAAAGCAGAGTGTTGTAGAGGAACAGGGAAGTCAAAACAGCCTCAGCTGTGGGTCCAGAGTCTGTCACAGCAACTTAGTCAGCAGGACAAGTCTTTGCTTCAGTCATCCTGGGCCCTTAGGACCATCACCATCACTTTCTGAGTCTCTAATCAGCTCCCCAGGGATGTTGACCAGGGTGTCTTACTCCCAGAACGGAGAACTGGTTGACTCAGCAGGACAGACATCTCAGTTCTCACACAATAACACAATTCATTGTTTATGTGAATGCGCTGAAGAGAGACAGCATTGTTTTCAGGATTTTATTTAACATTCAGCATTCAGTCTTCTGCGCATAACGAGTTGTTTTCTTTAAATCGAAGGATGAGATAGATTTATCTTTCTGGAAAATGAAGATACACAGATAGATGAGCTGATTCAGAGGCAACCCAAGCTAGACTGAAATGTCTCCATGAAATCCTATAACTTGTCATCACAATGACAAAAACACTGAGGCAAAGTTATTAAAGCATTTCCAAGCTACCTGCTCAAGAAAAATTAAAACTCTAAAAACTGGGAGCTTTCTCATCAAAACAAAATAAAACTATGGCTGGACTCACAGTGTTGCATCCTTCTAGCAGTGAAGGTTTGGGGTCAAAACTAACTGGTCATTTACTCCACAGGAACAAAAACTCCAGTAATATACAAAGAAATATACAATCATGCTTCACTAAGGGGTAGGGATATTTTTTATGATGTTCTGTGTTTTTTTATTTGTTTTGTTTTTTTGCTAAATGCAGATTTATGTATTTCTAGTTGAAATTTTTATTCAATTTATTCTCCCAGAGTGTTTTGGTTTTAGACAGGCGAGGAGGAAGGGGCATCTTGTCTTCCTAAGCAATGTTTGGCTTAGGAAGACAATATGGACCAGTTTCCATATTATCTTTGCTTCCATTAAAAAATAAAAAAATCCAGTTTAGGTCTCATATTTTCTGCATCAATAGCTAAATTGTGAAAATAGGCTAATGTCAGGGACGTTTGTACTGGGACAGGAGAAATTTACTTCAGGTTAGTCAGATTTTGCTAAAGCACAACAGGAAGTCATGGAGGTTCAGATTCAACAAATGAAACAAAAGCGTCCACTAACATTACCACTAAAGTGTGAGGATTTGAGTTTTTCTCTGTGTTTATTTTAGGTTTTTGTGTCCAGGGGCGTGGTACAGGGGGGAAAAGTGATGACAATTCAAGGGGCCCTGACCAACAGGGGGCCCTCCATAATTTAATTATTTATTTGTTGTTCATAGAAATAAATGTAAAAAAATCGGGGCCCTGTCAGTTGCAAAATTAATCATATTGTTTTTAGCAGTAAAAAAATGAATGTCCCCATTCCCAGATAAAAAAAACACACATTCAAATTTGCCCTGAACCCCCCATATCTGCTTTAAATGGTTTGTTCCTGTTTGGAGTGCTTGAGAGTGACAGTAGCAGACAGTGGAAGACGATTGTGGCAGTTACTATGCTGCAAAGAAAAGTTATAAAATCAGGTTTTTAAAAAATGAGAGAGGGAGAAAGTAAAAGGCAAGAGTGTTAATTTATAACCCAGTTTTTCTCCAAGAGAGGTGGTAAGACTGTGTGAGATTATCAACCATTTAGCTCAGTGGTCCCCAAACGTTCTCCTGTGAGGGCCACATAACATTTTCCTTCTCTGGTGGGGGGCCGGAGTCAGTTTGTAACAGAAAAGGTGTGACGATTGCAGGTGAGCCTAAATGTAAAAATATATTGTTTTCCAGAAAGCACAATTAAATAACATTCTCTGGGTTCTTCACAGAACAAGTCAAGAAATAAATAACACTATTAATGAAATAAATAATAACCAAATAACACTCTCTGGGTTCTTCACAGAAAAAATCCAGGAAGGATTATAGTCTGTATTTTCCAAACCATAAGCCACAACCCCAAAACCCAAAGTTTAGGTTTTTTTTAACCAGTAAACCTGCACATATAAACCTCAGATATCTCTGCCGCTTCAGGTTTTTCCCAACATGCAGCAGGAGCGGAGGGGGCGGACATCCAAAATTTTAGTCATAACAGGTCAATTAAGCATCACATTTATTAGGGTTGAAAAAGAAAAAGTTGCCAAGATTAGATTTAACAGAACTTATTACGGTAGTTTCCAAACGGTAACTGTAACAGTAAAAGTGCTGATCCTTCGTGTTGCTACTAGCATATGCTAAATCAGTGGTCCCCAACCTTTTTATTACCGTGGACCAGTCAAGACTTGGAGATTTTGTTGCGGCCTGGGGGAGAGAGAAGGGGGTCGTGAACCGACGGTTCATGACAGGGTCGTGAACCGTCAGATAAGGTTTCTGCATGTTGTTGTTTCCACTAAATACTGAAAATGTCCTCTTTGGGTTGTCTTGGCCCTTTTATTGCAGCCTGTGGGATTTTTCCTGACTGGGAACAAGAATGCGACCTGTTGAATGTGACAGGGAGCCAATCAAAAAGCACAGTGTCGTCAGAACAGACCCTAACCCAAACAGCTGACATATCACAACTGAGAATCCGGTGGATATCAGAGATGATATGTGGAAATGTTTATTATTAAATCTAAAGGTCATTATTATGTTTATTCAGTTAAAAATATTAACTATGAAAAAACACAGTCACCTCTAAATTATAGTGCAGCAAATAGAGCGGCTGCTCCTGTCGTCTTTCATCCACCGCATTTTCTTTTTGTTACATCTTTTATCTCTTAAAATGACTCCACGAACTATCACTATTGCTTCTACATCGTCATCCTGTTTGGTTATTCTAAATTCCCTCTATGTTGGGGAGTTTTACTGGATTATCCTCTGGAATCGGGATGTTCTTGACTGGAATCGGTTCATGTTGCTCCTGTCTTGGACACATGAACCTGTTGTACTTTTATCAGCTCTGTGGTCACAGAGATTTGGAGAATCGGCCAACAATTCTTAAATCTTTCTGTCTAAACCAGACTTAAGACTCACAAGCTCTACTCATCTCCTCTCGACCACTGCCCAAACACGCCGACTCTGGTCACTATGGTAACGTTTATATATCCCTTCAAAATAACAGAATCGCCACAAAGACGAACATTTTACTTTCGTGAAAATTTTAACTCGCACTAACGGGAACCCTGAGCTTGTTTCTCTGCAAACAGACAGTCCCATCTGGGAGTGATCAATCAATCAAATTTTATTTGTATAGCACATTTCAGCAGCAAGGCATTTCAAAGTGCTTTACATAATTAAAATAAAAACAGCATGTGACATTGAATAAACAGTTAGAAAGACAAAGAATTTTTTAAAAAGAAAAAGAAAAAAGATTAAAAAAGATAAAACATTAAAACCTGCACCCTTTGTAGGACTTCAGTTAAACATCTCACACCTCAGTTTTAGTTAAAACGCCATTTAACAAGAATTCTCACACGTCAGAGTTTTAGTTAAAGCGCATTGATTCGTCTAACTCGGACTTTTTCCAGGGGGTCTTTACATAGAGGGTGTGAAAGAGAAATAAAAAGAAGTTAATAAATAGATGTCAAATAGACATCAAAACCCACAATTTAGCCATAAGCAACTCTAAACAGGTGGGTTTTAAGTTGAGATTTAAAGGCACTGAGTGTTTCAGCTGTTTTACAGTTTTCTGGAAATTCGTTCCAAATTTGAGGTGCGTAGAAGCTGAATGCTGATTCTCCTCGTTTTGTTAGGGTTCTGGGGATGCAGAGCAGACCAGAACCAGAAGATCTGAGGGATCTAGACGGTTGGTACCACAATAACAGATCTTTAATGTATTGTGGTGCTAAACCGTTCAGTGATTTATAAACTAACAACAGTATTTTAAAGTCTATCCTCTGAGCTACAGTGAGCCAGTGTAGGGACTTTAAAACTGGTGTTATGTGCTCTATCTTCCTGGTTTTAGTGAGAACACGAGTGGCAGCATTCTGTACCAGTTACAGCTGTTTGATTGATTTATTAGTCAGACCTGCAAAGACGCTGTTGCAGTAATAAATAGGGCTAAAGATAAACGCATGGATGAGTTTCTCCAGATCTCGCTTAGACATTAGTCCTCTAATCCTAGAGATGTTCTTCAGGTGATAAAAGGGTGACTTTGTGACTGTCCTAATGTGGCTCTGAAGGTTCAGGTCAGAGTCCATCACTACTCCCAGGTTTCGGGCCTGATCGCTGGTTTTCAGTTGTAATAACTGAAGCTGTGCATTGACTCTGGTTCGCTCGTCTTTAGGTCCAACAATAATAGCTTCAGTTTTGTTTCTGTTCAGCTGGAGAAAGTTTTGGCACATCCAAACATTTATCTGTTCTAAGAATAGGATGGATTCAGTCACCTGGTGACATTGTGATGTAGAGCTGTGTACATTCCACGTAGTTATGGTAGCTAATCTTATTTCCTGTTATAACCTGAGCCAGTGGGAGCATATAAATATTGAAAACAAAGGGTCCTAGGATTGAACCTTGGGGTACCCCACATGTGACCTTAGACGTCTCTGATGAGAAGTTTCCGATTGAAACAAAGAAATCCCTGTTCTTTATGTAAGATTCAAACCAGTTGAGAACTGGACTAGAGAGTCAGACCCAACTCTCCAGTCGATTCAGTAAAATGTCATGGTTAACAGTGTCAAAAGCTGCACTGAGTTCCAACAGAACCAGCACTGTGGCTCTCCCACAGTCTGCATTTATATGGATGTCATTGAACACTTTTACAGATGTTGAAGTTGAAGGTGAGTTTCGGCTCAGAGCCGGCCACGCTGATTTGTCCAGGTGAGGGCTTCTCCCCGTTAGTCGTCTCATGGGATCTGCAGTGTGAGACTTTTGTTTCGGCTTGGCGCCCTGAGCGATCCAGGGTGAGCTGCTTGGTGCGGCATGTACGACATCTCCGCTGATTTGAGGAAGAGTTTTTTAATTTCCACAGGTATCGTTGATCTCAAAGTTCACCTCCAGCCGTTGAGTCTTCGTTTCTAAAAACTGAAGTTGTTGTAGAATACTTCTAATGTCCTTGGGGTCGGACAGGGGCATTTTGCCCTAGTTCAACTTGGAGGTGAAGAAAAGTAAGGTAAAAAATAAAAGTGAGAAAATCTCCAGGACCTTAGGTTTGTAGTAATCCAGTTATGACGTCGATAATGTAAATATAACCATAAAAATTGTGACTTTAAAAATAATTCACAGGCAAAAGTTATCAGTAAGGATGGGAGAGAGCAGGATAAGCTGTTCCTCCTTCAGCTGCCAAGACAAAACTCACACACAGCGTGCACAGCATGCTTGGTCTCTATGTGGCAAAGCAACAATGAAGCTTCATTCCCTCATTAGCAGCCGGTCGCCGCATGTTATGCAGAGCGGCTTGTAATGTGGGACTCACCTACCGGTCCGGGATAAATACATTCTCCTCTCTCTTCTCTGGGCCTCTTCCTCTTTGCAAAGAGACTTTCAAAAGACATCTGATATGTTTCTTACTCATTTTGCTGCTTGTGGGCTCAATGTTGGCACGCAAGTAACCGAGACTTCCAATGATTCACTTCCTGCTAAAGAGCCCCCTTGTGGTTGAAGAAAAATCCACATATAAAAGGCTTATTGTCCGTAAAATACGGTAAATAAAAAAAAAAAAATCTGAATGCTCTCTGGTATTGTTCACGGGGCTGGACCAAATGTGGGGGCGGGCTGGATCTGGCCCATGGGCCGTAGTTTGGGGACCCCTGATTTAGCATTATTAGCTTAGCTACAAACTACTGTTTGCCTCCTTTTCACTAGCATTTAATGAATTAAGGAAAAAAATTTTTAAAAAACCATATTCATAATATTCATATATTTAACTTGTCTCTTGTGACTTTTGCCATTTAACAACAGATGAGTCGGTCAGCAGAAGTTCTAACCCACGTTCCTCCTGGCCATCCTCTTCTGAGTTAAATTAAAGCTGCAGTATGCCACTTTTATATATTTTTTTCAAATATTTTTTATAACTGTTATGTTGTGGACAGTATGGTATGAGAGGTGATCTATGAAAAATTAATTTCCCCTGTCTTCTACCAGTGCTAGAAACAACGAGTCATTGGGAGGAGAGTTTTAGTGCTGTCAATCACAATCTCATGTGATGCTGCTCATTCTTCCTCCCCACGATTTGTGCTGTGCTGCAGCTAGCATAGCACCGAGCTGTGCAGATTCAAACTGTGAATGCTCAGTTTAGTTGGCATAGCTACCAATGACGGCAGATAAATATGGGGACCCATTTCAGCCAAAATTAAATAAATATATAAATGGGTGAAATAAATAAAAAATGAGTAAAATAAATTTAAAAAATGAAGAAAATGAGTGAAATAAATAAAAAAATGTTTAACTAATTTAGCTTTTTCTTTAACCCAATTTTTCATTTATTTATTTTCATATTATCAATTTCCCTTTTTGTCATTTATTTATTTTTCATTTATCTATTTTTCATTTACCCATTTTGCATTAATCTATTTTTATTTAAACAGTTTTTTCATTTAGCTTTTTCATTTACCCAATTTTTCATTTATTTATTTTTTCATATCACTTTCTCAATTTCTCTTTCTTTTATCTATTTTTTATTCATACCTTTATCCATTTACCCATTTTTCATTAAGCTATTTTTCATTTAACCTCTTTTCAATTTCCCTTTTCATTAACCCAAATTTTTCATTTATTTATTTTTCAGATTATCAATTTCTTTTTCATTGATCTATTTTTCATTTGTCCATTTTTCATTTAACTCTTTATTTACCCATTTTTCATTAATCTATTTTTTAATTCAATCATTTTTCATTTTCCTTTTTCATTAACCTGATTTTCTATTTCTAAGGTTTCATTAATCAATTTCTCATATATCCCTTCTTTATTTACCCATTTTTCTTTTATCTATTTTTCATTCAACATGGGTTTGAAAAATTTATAATTTTCCCATTTTCCAATTTCCCTTATTCATTTAGTTTTTCATTATTAACACATTCTATTTCCCAGCAAAACTTTGAAAAAAATAAATATAAATGAGGAGATTCAGACATGCACAGCTGCTTTCCGTCCAGGATCCTCCAGTTGCCCAGACGTGGCACGGTAAGCTAACGCTGATGTTTGTTTTCCAACTACAGTCATATTTAATCAATAGAGGTGCTCAATTACGATCACGGAAAGTTTTGAGTTGATCTCGGCAGAAGGTGACAAACTGAACGCCGCCAGGATGTTGAGACCAGCATGTCCTCTGATCCAATACAACTTATTACGGATAAAATCAACAAAATGTGTTCAAATTAATGGCCCAACAAAATGAATAATCTCAGTAATTATTGTTTAAACAAAGTGTGTGCATTTCTGTGCATTTCGGTACTATTGCAAAAATAAAAAGACTCAAAGACCCTAAGAGCAGAGCAGAAGTTTAAATTGGCTAATCAGCCACCGATGTGTTCATGAGAGGAGATGCTTGTTAACCGTTATTTTACCTTTGTAAACAGACAACCTGAATACAGTGACCTTTAGTCCATGAGAGTCCATGAGAGCCACCAGCTGAAACACATCTGTCTGAGCAGCCACACAAAAAATAAAGTCAGGGCTAAAAACACAACACTCTAATGAAGTTAATGAGCTTCAGCATATAGATAACCTGTTAGTAGGTCGACCTCTTTCTTGAAGTAAAGTACGGTGACGCTAACCAACCAATTGGGGAAGTTGTAGCCTGATGACGTGCCTGTCCTCATTTGTATTTTTTTCTAAGTTTTGCAGGGAAATAGAATGTGATAAATAAAGA
This sequence comes from Poecilia picta, assembly GCA_033032245.1. Lineage (NCBI taxonomy): Eukaryota > Metazoa > Chordata > Actinopteri > Cyprinodontiformes > Poeciliidae > Poecilia > Poecilia picta. The sequence continues at coordinate 141,855 of CM065366.1, forward strand.
AATAAGGAAATGCTAAATGAATAAGGGAAATTGAAAATGGGAAAATTATCAATTTTAGAAACACATGTTAAATGTAAAATAGGTAAAAAGAAAAAAGGGTAAATATAGAAGGGATATATGAGAAATTGATTAATGAAACTGGGAAACAGAAAATCAGATTAATGGAAAAAGGAAATTGAAAAATGGTTAAATAAAAAAAATAGATTAATGAAAAATTGGTAAATAGATAAAGGGATAAATGAAAAAAATGGACAAATGAAAAATAGATCAATGAAAAAGAGAAATTGAGACATTGACAATCTGAAAAATAAATAAATGAATAATTGGGTTAATGAAAAAGGTAAATTGAAAAGAGGTTAAATGAAAAATAGCTTAATGAAAAATTGGTAAATGGATAAAGGGATGAATATAAAATAGATAAATGAAAAAGAGAAATTGAGAAATTGATATGAAAAAAATTGGGTTAATGAAAAAGCTAAATTAAAAAATGTCTTTCTCTTTCTTAATGTTTATTCAATATTACATGACTCTGTGTTTCTGTTTTTAATTATGTAAAGCACTTTGAAATGCCTTGCTGATGAAATGTGCTATACAACAAATAAAATTTGATGATTTGATTGATTGCTACAACATTGTGACAACTTTAACAGATATGGAGAAAACATATTTTTTATTAAAGTTATGTACTGCAGCTTGAATAAAATGCAACTTCATAGCATTTTTGAGAAGTCTGGATTGCTTTATGTGTAGTTGCACATTGCTTTTGACTGTTACTCATGGGGAGAGACATTTCAGTATCTAATAGTAATCTTTAAAATTGTGATGCTTTTTATGGGTCAAATAGACTCAAAAATTGTAACAGCAGCTGTGCAGGGGGGCCCAAACAAATTTGTCAGGGATCCCACAATTCCTGGTGGCGCCCCTGTCTGTGTCTATTGAGTCTCCTTGTTGTCCTGTGTACCCCTTGAATGTTCCCAGGTGTGTCTCGTTCCCCAATTACCCTCTGTGTATTTAATGTCACCTGTGTACTATATTCTTTGTCGGGTCCTCATCTCGTTTGGCTTGGTGTCTGTTGTCGTATCTGTCTTGTTTTCCGTCGTCCATTATGCTTCCAGTTGCTACCAGTTTTTGAGCCTTAGCTTTCTGCTCTTTTCTGTGCTGCCTGGACTTTGGACTGTTGGATTTTGTGTTTTTTATCGTTAAAAATCATTTAATTTCCTAAACTTGGGTCTGCTGCATCTTCCTCACCGCCATCTACCACACTTCATGACATTAAGCCTACTAGTTTAAATGTTTACTTATAACATGCAGCTATTATTAAATCAAAACAAGTAATGAAATTGTACATCTCCATTAACTACATACTAAACAATCACTGCTGTGTACTGTTGCACCTCTACCAAGCAACACTGTTCCCTAACTCAACCAAAAACACACATTACATTGATCAAGTAATCAAACCAGTAAAAATCCAAACAGTTTTTTAGCCTGACAAAAGAAACCAATGTCCCTTTTCCACCGGCCCGCCCGGCTCGGCTCCGCTCGCTTTCCTTGTGTTTCCACCGGCCTTTTAAACCGGCTGGCGCTGCTTTATTAGGTCCAGCTTCAGAGCAGAACCAGCAGAACCAGCAGAACCAGCAGATCCGAGCCTGGTGATGTAGCTTCGCTGCTGTTCACTGATTGGCTGAGGGCGGGACAGAGCAGCGAGGCAAGAGAGAAGAAAAACGAAGGCGCAACGTTTGAAACTGGCTGCAACACGGAAGTGATGGAAGATACAAACAAGCCGTGAACTAAAAAAATATGCCAGAGTTCTTTGCTTGCTTCGAATTTCAATATTCAGCAGCAGCTGATGGAGCCGTGAGGAATGAGGCGTTTTTATCACCATAGTGGACAGAATGAAAAGCCTCGTTAGCCTCGTTAGCTTCATTAGCCTCGTTAGCTTCATTAGCCTCGTTAGCCGCTTTGGAGCCTCACGGTGGAAACCGACCAGACGCCGCTGACGCCGCTGCTGCTCTCAGCAGTTTGGAGATAAATCTGTCTGGTTTTTACTGCATTTAAGGTGGACGACATTTAAAACACAGCCTGCTGTATTTTTATTGCTCAAACACAACATGCGCATTTTCTGTAGACACTCAGTTGCACATTAGTTATAAATAACTCAGTATTGTTCAGCAATTTACCATCATTTGTTTATCTGTGTGAATCTATGAGCTTTGATTGTTTCTCATTTTGCGGTTTCATCTGAGTTTCCCCCATTGTGAGATAATAAAATCAAATTGTTATAAATTATTAATTGTAGAATGAGCAATAAACCTGAAGAAAATGATAGTGGATTAGGGTTACATCCATGGCTGTATGTCTTCATAGGTCTAAGACTTACAAGTAATTGGATTTTGTCTTTAATTTACACAACTATTCCAGTTATTTATAATCTGTATGGCTGGATGGTAAAAGTGTATATGTATGTATATATATATATTTATGTGTGTGTGTACATATAGTAACATGTCTGTTTTAAATGATTCCTTATGTCTATGTAACGTCCACATTAGTAGCTGTTATTTATCTACATTTATGTGGTATAAGTTATAACATTTGATTACTTTTCCCAGGGAGCAGAAGGAGCAACATGGCTGACATGATGGACCATCTGAACACCTGGATCTCCTTCAGCAGGAAGCAGCTACCAGCTGAGATGGCAGAGCAACAAGGAGAGTTGAGACAAACAATAAAAATAAAAGTTGTTGTGTCTCAGTGACCAAAGTTTCTTTATTTCTGCTCACTCCACACATTATTGTACTTACTGTAGTTTATATCAAGGTCCTAATACAATCCTCCCAAAATCTGAGGAGCTTAAGCCAGAGTGAAAATATTACATTATATACATATTTCATAGAACTTAACATTGTAGATTATCAATGAAGCCATTCAAAACTGAATACATTATTCAGCAAACCAAACATTTTGACATTATTATCAGGGCAGCTATTAACAAGAGCCCTAAATACAAATCATGTTTGTTAGTTTCTAGTTTATACATAATCATTCAATTCACTGTTTATCTGTCTTCTTGCAGAATCTTCAATGTAAGAAAGTGAGAAAATGTGTCCAAAACTTGTAACCTTAATTAGTGATAATTAAAACTGAGTTTAAACTTTTAATTCTTAGTGTCCAAAATGTGAAAATATAGAAGAGGAACCAGTCAGATTAGAGGGAATAAAGCTTTATTTGTTCTCAGTATAACTTGGACATCAGGTGATTTATAATTAAACGTATTAAGAAGTTAAAAACAACAGATTGTTAATGCACTTCAACTCGGTACATCAGACATGTTTTTTTATCAGAAATGTTTCATCAGCATATTGGGGTCATGTGATTCCTGCTCCAGAAAGGTGAAGGTCTGGACATCCTGAAGGTCAACACCGACCAGCAGGAAGGAAGATGGACACTGATGAGATCCTCCAACCCAAAGAAGCAGGAAGAACCACGATGGTCTGCGGCGGCAGTTTGCCAACATGAAAACACATTGGAATATATTATGAATTAATTCTGACATTTTTAAGTTATTTGCAACACCCTGACTAACTCATGTATATTTGGCACTATTACAAGTTTTATCATAGTTTAAAATTATCGTTAGCTCACCTGAACCGTCTGAACCTCCTGCTTTCGGAGATCAGCTCCTCCTCACCACATCGCAGCTTTTCCTCCACTGACACATTTTCTTAAAGTCTCAGAAAAATGCAATCAGCCTATAAAATATAGCTCAGCTCTCTCTTCTTCTTTTGTATCAGAAAAACAACAACTCGCGTTAGGTCGCATGTGACGAAGCTCAGCACGTGGCTCCTGGAGGCGGGGCGCTACACCCCCCACCACCAGGAGGCGATAACTACTACAGAGTTGAAAAGAGCCGGTGGAAACGCGGTCACTCCAAAACAGAGTCGAGCCGTTGGAAAAGAGGCACACGTTTGCTTTCTCTTATGAAAACACATTTATTTCCTTTATTTAACCAGGTAAGCCCCATTGAGATCTAGATCTCATTTTCAAGGAGGACCTGGGCAGAAGTCTGCAGTTACACAACATAAACACACTCACACCTAGGGGCAATTTAGAGAGGCCAATTAACCTGACAGTCATGTTTTTTGACTGTGGGAGGAAACCGGAGTACCCGGAGAAAACCCACACATGCACAGGGAGAGAGAACATGCAAACTCCATGCAGAAAGGCCGGGGCCGGGAATTGAACCCAGAACCTTCTTGCTGCAAGGCAACAGCTCTACCAACTGCGCCACTGTGCAGCCTAACATAACATAAGTGTATCCTGGTGAAAGTATCAGGTGTGCTCTTAGTGAAGCTGATTTTATTGTGAAGATGTGTGTTTAAGGCCAGAATGCCTCTAATGTTAAGTGAATGACTATTTTTAGGGGCACAGACAGGTCAGTCCTGCCTTAGCAGCTCTCACAGCCCAGCTTTGTCTGTTTCAGGCCTCACAATGGACTTCCTGTGGCCGCAGAGCCTGGGTCGACTCTGCACCAATCACATCTCAGTGCCGACCCATGCAGGCTCCAGAACAATGTTGGGCCACTGCCATGAGAGTGTAAACACCAGAGAAAACGTCTAGACTGCTGATAGAAATTTTCATCTGGGACCTGGTGGTCTGCAGAGAAGCAGAAAAACAAACCTCTGAGCTTTTTAGGAGCTTTTTTCTGTTTCTTAGATAAACTGCATATCAGACCTTCTGTTTCAGCTGTTGCCAGAACACATCTTTCTGTCCTCACCTCTGATATTAAGAGCTGCTAAAACAGCCACCAAAGACCGATGCGCTGATGGAGCAGTTAAACCTTCAGTGCTGCACAGAAATGTCAAACATCATTCCCAAGATTCTTGTTTTAAAACGTCCTTCAGGCATCCTCTCCACTTCCTCCAATAACACTCCCACTTTCCAGTATTTGGGAAATGTTTATATCTACAGCTGGAGAGCTACCTCACCAGTTATTGTTTAGATTGTCTCCTTTTCTCTGCAGATTATTAGACTATTCTTTTTTCTAAAACTTTAAGTTTAGTGAGTTCAGTCTGAAACAATAAAAGCATAGAACCATGTTTAACCTAGAGTAAAAAGCCTAAAAACATTTTAGCTGCTTTGGTGGATTTTGTATTGCTTTTGTACATCCTATTCTTTTCTTATCATTTCTATTTACGCATCACCAGCTTTTCCTAAAATCTTTATAATAATCTAACATCATGAGCTCAAGGAAATATTTTTAATGAAGACATGACAGTAGATGTGTAACAATTTCTAACAAAGCTCTTGAAAAGAGATGGTACACAATGTTGTGTTTTAACATCAGCAATATTTTTAGGAAACCTAGTACTGCATTTCTTAAAAAGAATAATAGATTAATGGCTTCATGGTTCACAATATATTGCGGTGACGACAAGCGGAAACTCACAGTAAACTTCAAAATGCACTGCAAACATGTGAGTGATGCAAAGTTCAATACACAAACACAAAAACTAACAGAAAAACGCTGCAAACGAAAAATGAAATTCACCCAAATACTGTCCCAAATGGAAATGTAGCACCTAGATATTGGTACTAAAATTGGTATTTAAAATATTTTGCATCTCTTAAATCAGTGATATTTTCCCAGTCCTTATGAAAATGGTGCCTTGTTTAATGCTGAAACAGCCAAAAAATAAGAGGTAGACAGCGATAAAAACATAATTTTAAATAATTTTAAATTAAATATAGCAGAAAAATTTAATTTTAAAAAAAATCCAGCACTGAAGACCTCTGAAGTTTCTGTTTCTTTTATTTATTCTAAAACAAACATTGGATTTTTGTTGTTTTTCGAAACGCTACTTTTTCATCACTTTAACAAGGAAGTCTATAAATATGCAGCTGTTTCACTTCCTGATTTTAAATGTTTTCCTACATCCTGTGGCTCTAAGTGATCGTGTGTTAAAGCCACGAACAGACCCCCCTTTGTGGCAGAGACTAAAAACAAAAAGACAGGACTTCAAAGAGGAACACACACACAGACCCCCCTTATGTGTGGTGATGGAGTCCCTTCCTCTCAGAGTGGGTCAGCAGCCAGAGAAGCCCCACATCCCACTGCCACAGTGGCCCTAACATCAAAACGCTGAACACAGGCGTTCACTCATTTTGCCCACACACAGCTAGCGCTTCACACCGAGGCTGAATGTGAAGTAGGTCACATGACGTTCTCACAATCAAGTAAATTGCAGCACATCTGAGTAGATGACACTGTTCACATTTAGCTGTATGGAATCCAAGAGATGCCACAATAAGTATGAAAAAATCAATAAATATAAAGATTAGAAAACAAATATATATATACCCTCAAAATATAAAAGAAAATACAAAGTACCAGAACAAAACGTCTTCATGCATTTGTGTTTGCTTAATTTTTCTGTGTTAATTTTTTATTTTTTACTATTTTTTCTGCTACATAGTATTTAATGGGAAATTATTTTATGGTATCTTTGTTTATTTTGTCACATTTAGAACTCTTTAAATTTGCCCAGATTTTTAAGGCTATTAGAATTAGTTTATTATTTTATTTCTCATTTTTAATCATTTTACTTTTCACCACTCCACTCTGGTCTCTCTCTGAGGGTTTATTTACACATTTTATTATTTTACTTTATAGGTAATTGTTTTTAAAACCAACCCTTTCACCAACAGTAAGAATCATCAAAAAGTCCCTTACTTCCCTCAGAGCATCATATTTACAAGACACTTTTTGCATCTGTTGGATCAAACAAATGCTTAGAATATCTTCATAGAACTGCAGTGCAGTTTAAAATTGGCTGTGAAAATATTAAATATTAATAAGACTTCCTCCTTGTGTGGAGACTTCTGATACACACAGTTTCTTTAGAGGTGTGCACACTGCCACCCAACTTCCACCACAGTAATGAAACTTCCTTTGCTTTCCCCCCCTCCTCTGAAATGATGTCATGCTCCAGTCAGCCATCACAGTCCGCAAACACACACTGGTAAGGGGAGTTTTCAAAGAGCACACACTCATCAGAACAATGATCTCATCCCTAAACAAAAAGAATGAACAAAAATGTACTTTCTGAGAATTATTGGTTTAAATTGAATTGATGATGAACTTGAAACTGTAAAATCGGATCAACTTAGCCAGAGAAACAAAAGAGTAGCCTTATAAAGTGTGTGTTTGTGTGCATTCCAGCTTGACAGTTTGATTGGTGTGATTTGTCCTATTTGCCAGAACGAAATGTCTGGCGTTCTGTGGGAAAACCCACAACACAGGGAGTGACTAATGGGAATTTAAGAGCTGGATATCTAACCCTCTATGGACTGACAGCCCTGTTTGTTCAAAGATGACTTTACTGTGGATGGAAAAAGGTATTGTTGAACTGAGAAGTTTGTTTTCTAACAGTTAAGGCTGGTTTCAAAAACCCTCAATAACTTTAGAACGGACTGACTGATGCAATAAAACTGAAGCTGAGCTCATATTGTTGTAAGTGATTTTTGCACTGATTTCATGGAGTTTTGTGGTTACCAAACAGACCACTGATCAAACCATCTATCAAAGCAGACCAAGTCAAGACTTGATCAAGTGTAGAATTAGTCTGATTAAAGTGAAGAAAGCAGATCAATTAAAATGTACCAAAACTATAACAAAATGGCTGCAGCTCAATTCACCAAGTCATTTCCTCATTTTGTAGCCCAGGTATCATGTTGCTAAAAACAAATGTACATTATTTATCTGTAAGCAAATCATTTCATATATACCCAACCTTTGCAAAAGGGCTTAATGATTATTCAAATTCATGGTGAAGAACTAATTATTGAAATAATCATCAACTAATTGAGTAATCAGTTTATAATTAACTTGGGTATAACTTGAGTCGAAAAAGGCCACTTGCTGAAAGAAGTACTTCACAGCCTTATAACCCTCATTTTCTTTTAGAAGGAATTGAACTACTTGTTCATTTGCATCTTTAATGTATAACTAATATTTTTAAAAAATACATTTAAGTGGTTAAAGGACAAATCTGCAGCATACGCCATTTTTTATCCGATTAATTTTCAGAATAATTGATTAATTGTCAAAAGATTCAATGACTACTTTGCAAATCACTTAATTGGTAGATATGTTTTTGTGCCTTCTTTGAATAAGACGAGTCACCACTTTTTCCACAATAATAACTCCAGTGTGGTGTGGAGCGATGAGCACCATGAGCTCATCAGGCAGCAGGTAAATGAATGCTTTGGTCAATATGAACCACTCTCAGTTATTTATGTCTAAAGTGGCTCAGACACCAACCCACAAGGAGCATGTGTGGGAGGAAGGTGCATAATGAAACAGAAAAGTCCAAATGCATAGGAAGGTTATTTTTAATGCATGACTGGTGCTCCACATTCACTCTCCTACTGCTTTGTAGAGATCTTCTTTAGCTTAATGGAGAATCATGGATTTGATCGTCACAGTTTGTCTAAAAGGATGAAGGATGTTGTCATGAATTCTGATGAATCAAAGCATCCCCAGAATTTAAACCCCCCAGTCAGCAGTTCAGTTCCAAAACAGGAAGGAATGTTTGGTTTGTGTGTAGATTTAATAAAGTGGGGAATGTGTCTTTGGCTTCTTATGCTACTCTCCACTTACTGCTACCTCGTTAAGCCCCTCCACCTAGGTACCGGGGAAGCAATTAACTTTTTTCCCTACATGTGTTTTTGCGCCTCGTCTCAGTTAAACATTACAAATGCATGCAAAATGTTGTCTGTGTTGATGTGCTGAAAACACACAATTTCAGAATTGTGGTGTTTCCATTAAATAAGAAAGGAAATTAAAATCACATGGGAATAAGTTCTTTGAGGCAACAAAAACATGGCACACCATCCTCCTCCTACCTCCTCCTGTCAACTTCTTTGTCTTTTCCTCCTGTAGTAACATCCGCTTGATTGTCACATGACTTGTGTGATGGAAAAAGTGTTTCCATTGCTGCTTTGTAAAATAACCAAATTTTGATACGGGCCAATAAAACCACATCATTCTAGAAGCTGATGTGCGAAAAAGTGATAAAAAATTGTGCTTTTTGAAAATTGGCGTATTTCCGTTAAGCAAATGTGTTTTTGTAATTCCCAATTTGCCCAATTTTATGATCAATGAACAAACAGCTATAGGCATATTCAGAGTCCACAGAAATGTCAGAAGATCTATGCTTCCCAAAAGTGTGTAGCCTTAATGATATTTCTTAAAGGTTTATATACTGCAAAGCAAAAATAATTCTAGCATGGTATGAAAAAAAATCCAAATTATTCTATGCTCCATCCTCATTTTATCTGAACCTGGAGCAGCTGCTGTGATAATTACATTTTGATGGGGTCTCCGAAGTGGTAACTTTATTTTGGTACCAAGATTATTGAAATAGAGTTTGCAATTGTTGAAAAGGAAAACCACCAACAAATTAGATTTGGGTGTGTTATTTCAAACAAATACTTCAGAAAACTCTGCAGACAATATCCAAACTAATACTGACAACGGAAAGAGGTATAAGAGATTTCTCCATCCTTAACTGTTGCAATGCCAAAGCATTTCTTCTAGCTGTTGAGTCCTTGGACATCAATGTATATGTAAATCTATAACTAAAAATGCCCTGAACTGATCAGATCTGACATGAAGCAGAGCTACAAACAGGTTTGAGGTGCAGAATGCAGGACAACAAGACGGAGACGGACGTCAGGAAGGACGTTCTCTGTCCGCCTCCGTCTCCTGCTAGCTGTTATCTCCTTGGTTAGTTTTTCGTGAGGTGACATAAATGGTGAAAAGCTGTAATTACCTGCCGAACTGAGGCCCTGTGGCACTCGGCCCACTGTGGAGGCTGTCACACTTCACAACATCCACTCTCCAATTAGCTGTGACACTCTACCTTTAGACAGCAGTGTGTGTCACCCACCATGTATGTGGATGTAAGGTTGTCACTGATGTGCAGAGCACCTATTGGTGGTCAACACACCTGAGGAGAACAATGAGGTCCAGGTCTGAACTACAGGCTGCTGCTCCTCTGTTTCTTTAAAGGTGACCCGTTTATGCTTCCTTGAAATTAGGATAGGTCAATGGGAGTTGAAAAACACTGTTCATTACATGTTTTTTTTTCTCAGATTATAATTTTAGTCTGCTCAGAATAAACTGTTTTAGGACCTCTTTAAATCCAGATAAGCTACAGTTGCCATCACCCAACTCAATGTTTAAAAATAACTGCTGAATTTGGAGTTTTTTGGTCATTCATACAAAATCCAACCGCAATGAGGCATTTGTGTGAACGGTTTGCGACCCCAAAGCAACCGTCATGCACAGAAGAACACCAGTGTCACACAGCAGTGCATTGTTTATGGAACTAATCATAAATGCCGCCATCTATCGATAGATTTAAAAGTTTATCATTTTGTGGAGCATTAATTGCAATTTCTGTAGAGAAGTCTGTTTGAATGTGTAGTTAGAGCAAATAGTGGTGGATTGTGATGTTTCAGTGACAGATTTCTTTCACAAGTTAATAATTACAATTTATTTTCATACATTGTTTATGTCCAGACTAAATGCCAGCACCCTGGCAGGACTGGCAGTTTTGGCGGGTCTGAATCGCTGCCAACAAAAAACTCTACTTCATCTCCAAGACGACAAACAAAATGTGAGTCCAGTTTTTGGCTTTTCCTTGCTCTCCTCTTTCCATCCTTCTCACTTTGCCGCTACATGGAGCTCCATTCATGTTAACTTAGTCCGTAAAAATCTTCTAGCTAGTTTGCTATCTGTTGCCATGAGACTGATGATGACGTTGGTGGTGAGAAGTTTTACCCAGAATACACTTGGAGACAATAAGGACGATCCTCTTGTAATTTTGCGCCTCATAGAGTGAAATGTAAGAGTAAAGATAATGGCAGTCATGTAGCATAACATTTTATTCTATATTTTACACTGACAATGTCACTAAAATCAGTCAGTCTTGTGAAGCTTTAAGCAACCATGAGCCAACAATATATGCCTGGGGCAGCCTACTGTATAATTCACTGGGGCATATTTCATTATTGTTGTATGTACATTAAACTTAAGAGAGGGCTTACCTTTAAAGTATGCGAGTGGAAAATTTCAAAATTGAATGTTTTTCACAACTGAAGTGAAATGATTGGTGGGGACAAATACGCCTCCTTCCAGTATTTTGGGGGGCACGTCCCCCGGATTCCTACGCCTATGATAACTTTTGACGAAAATGTAAAGATAGGTATTTAGCAGGAATATTTTTCATAAACTACTAGCAAACGATGTGCTTTTTTAATGTCAACCAAACATTTAACTGAAAACTTTCCTTATTTCCTTTAATGTAAAAATTTATTTATTTTTAAAATATAATCCTAAAAAGCAAAGAAAAAAAATTCTCTCATTTAAAAATCTAAACAAATTTTCTATAGTATGTAACGCTTGGGTTGTGTTTAAGGGAGGAGAGGAGGCGGTAGACTCGACTGGACGGTTAGAAACGGTCAACTACACTGGATTCCACAGTATTGTCCTTTAATAAAAAGCTCTTCACCAACCTTACAAGCCCGGTTGAACGGCTGCTATACATTCACACATGAGATAAGCAAAACAACCCGTAACGTTACTAAACTCAATATATGTGCGTCTCAGTCTAGGTATCCAACTATAACACAGTTCTCCCACACTCTCTACAGAGAAGCAGTGGCGCATATATGTGACGTCATTAGAGATGCTAGAAAGTCTTAAAGAGATACTACACAATTACGACTGTTACATATTCCCCCCGGGTCAGAATAGGCTGCCCTTAGCCGAACACAACAAAGGCACAGTCAATACTCAACAAACCCCCATACATGGATAAGTTGTTAAAAGTAAACCAGGAATATACAGCATAATATTGAAAAGCCGACATACATGGCAGTTTTCAACAACGGCAATATCTACCTTGATGAGCACTGTAAAAACAAAAAAATAAGGCAGTCATGACAATCACAAAAGTGGAATTCCTTTTCTTTTTTTTCTTTCGAAAATGTTAGAACCCTTAGCATAACATATGTTAAACATTTAAACATGACCTGAACAAAATGTAAGTGACAGTCACGGAACACTACTGAAACTAGCAAAACAAAGTTCAAACAAGGTCACTTCAGGTCAAACCTGGAGGTATGAAAAGGGTTGGTCCACCTATTGACCACTTTAACTCTGAAAGGGGTATTCCAAGCTGATTGTGAAGTTCCATCTTCAATGTGATTGAGCATAGGTGGTGAACTTGGAACTGACACAGGCAATGAGGGCGGAGTTACCGACTGGGGCGAGGGCTGGCCCTGTGAAAAACTCTCCCCCCTCTGAAGTTTCCCTGCTTTCTACTCACTGGTTGTGCTTCTTTCATCCTGTTAGTGCTTTCCTGTTCTGCAGTCTGTGTTCCAGGATGCTAATCTGTAGATGGAGTTTGGGGATGCTCTCTAGCAGGTCTTGTAGAATGTCGAGTTCCCAGATACTCAGTGGAACAGTTTGGGCATGTTCGGGATGTAACACCAGGCATGGAACATCTAAAACCATCATTTTTATTTTTAATCTGGACTCTTGATGGCTATGAAAGGCTGGTGCTGAGAACAGAATGGAGCTCATGGGCACGCAGCACTAAATCCATTACCGACTTGACCGGTGTTCCATATAGTGCCACTCTGTATTTTTCTACTGCATGTTTACAGATAAGGTCAATCTGCTCCTGCTCAGGCAGAGGGTTCCTCAGTCTTTTGAACTCACTGACCATATGGGCCACAAATGTAGGGAGAGGTTCTTCAGGGTGCTGGAAACTGTCAAATATACCCCTCATAATATTATCCTGGTTGTCAGCAGGTAAGAACACAGTTCTGAAAAGTTCACAAAATCCAGTCCAAGTAGATACATGAGAGCTGAGAACATTAAACCACTTCTTGGTGCCTTAGCTAGAAAATGTGGTAGTTCTCTGAGAATCTGTGTATCTGTTAAGTCCAAAGAAGTCTTGTAAGCATTGACAGACTGCAGCCATTCCTCTGGGTGAAGACCATCCTCATTAGTGAACACAGAGGGTTCTAATTTTGCTTGGTGCAAAGCGGCAGCGAGCACTCTGGTAGTATTAATTAACTCCAGCGAATCCGAATGGGTCTGGGATGAAGCCCTCGTGGTCTGAATGGGGTCGGTTGCTGAGTCGTGTTGTTCTTTTTTTCTGGCATGTAGACTAGGCACATATGGACTAGATGACGCTTGAGGAAAAGGCTGAGTAATCTGAGTAGCTGGGATTTTAGGGACAGTTTTAGTTTGTTGAGTCCAACGTTCCAAAATATTTTTCTGGAGATCCAATGAATCATGTAAACATTGTTGAAGCATGTCCACCTCTTCTTTCAGACTTTGCACTTTAAGTTCCAGGTCAGGGTGAGTAGCCATTATTGCACACTTATGTGAACCCAAGTCCATATAATGCAAGTTGTGCTAGGATAAATTCAGTTCTGTCTTTTCCTTTTCTTTTTTTTTCAGGTACTCACGGCTTCAGTTTATATTTTCTCTGATGGACTTAAAGGCTTGCAGTCCTGATCCGGTACAGAGCTGAGTACGTTACGTTACGGTAAAGGGTTTAAACCTGGGACCGTTTAAACTCTGCTCGTTGCCGTTCGGTTTGTTCCCACAAGATGTGGCGGTAGACGTCCACTATACTGCAAAGTCCTTCTTCCACGTTTCAAATATTAGCTGGTAGAATATACTGCATTCTGAGGTCCAAGAGAAATTGTTCAGGCGCCATTTGTAACGCTTGGGTTGTGTTTAAGGGAGGAGAGGAGGCGGTAGACTCAACTGGACGGTTAGAAACGGTCAACTACACTGAATTCCACAGTATTGTCCTTTAATAAAAAGCTCTTCACCAACCTTACAAGCCCGGTTGAACGGCTGCTATACATTCACACATGAGATAAAAAGAGTCCAAAACAACCCGTAACGTTACTAAACTTAATATATGTCCGTCTCAGTCTAGGTATCCAACTATAACACAGTTCTCCCACACTCTCTACAGAGAAGCAGTGGCGCATATATGTGACGTCATTAGAGATACTAGAAAGTCTTAAAGAGATACGACACAATTACGACTGTTACAAGTAGCTATTGTAAAAAATGATAATGTTTTGTAGGGCGACCTGGCCTTGATAATTAAGAACATCATTGATTAAACTAATAAAAAATAAACCAATTATGGAGCATTCAAAAGTAAATAACACTAATATCTACATATACTGATCAATATTCATATTAACATTGCTCATAAAACGTGCTATTGGTAATATCAAGACTGCAATATTTGAATTCTTCAACACTTGCTTTGTAATTTACTCCTTATGAATAAAATATTTATGCATTTTACCTTAGTTTTTGAAAGATATCATACAAGGTTACTAAGTTACCCATGCGGGAGTTTAGTGTGACGCATAACTGATGGTCTGCTGTGGTGAGAACAAGAATTTTTCTATAAATCATTTAACATGATGCTTGATTCCCTGTAAATTGTGTCCAGGTGTTATTTCTCAACCCTCTGTCTGTCCTGAATGACATCGCTCACCTTATCACCCCATTTGGTCGGCCACTGAACATTATTGATTGACTCCATCGATGCCGGCCTTCCCTTTTAACCCAGTTAGCTTTGTTTACGATAAGACCTGAACGCCAGGAACGGAACTGCTGATCGAAGGAGACAAACAGCCGAAGACATGGATGTTCTCGGCTTCCGAGGAATTAGAAGTGATGATCCAATAAAGAAGCTCCATGATGGACAAATGCTGAACTGAGACCTTGGATATTTATCAAAACAAGGTAAAGGGGAAGAAAAGGTCTTATTTTATGTATTTATTCATTAAAGTGGGGTATATCTGTATTTTTTTTTTTTTTAATAGATAATCTGGTATTATGAAGGCTCTCACAGTTCAGGCATAAATTTTTGTGTCGTAAAGAGATAGCTCGGGAATTTTGAAGGAACGATCTCAAAACAGCGATTGCAGTGTCAACTTGAATTGGGTTTGATTCAACATCCCTTTACTGCCAGTGATGGTATAGTTACTTTTTCAAAGGTAACTATACCTTTAATCGGATTGCCGATTACTCCTTGAAAAAGTAGCTCAATTAGATTACTGACTACTTGATTTGGAGAGTAACTTTTTTTACTCTCCAACAGTGTGGTAAGTAAGTACTTAATTGAAAGTCATTTTATAATGTTAACATCAACAATGTGTCTCCACTTATATGGTTGAACTGAAGGGTAGCATATAAAAAGAAAAGAGCTGACACAAACTTTCCTGTGATTACTATCAAAACCTGTCTGAAATGGTCACAAAACAAATTGGAGATCAGAATCTGATCAAGATGATTCCAGAACATTCCACAACAGCTACACACTCCAGCAGAGCTTCAACAGTCTTGGGTGTTATGGAGTTTAAACAAGTTTTAGTTCCACCTGCCAACCGACACGTTAGGCATTCTGGAAACAAGAAAGAAAAATTGTTTCTTACCTGAATGAGTGAAACAGCAGCAGAACAAACATGAAAAAGAAAGAAAATGAGCATTAGCATCCTGCAATAACACTCTAGAGTCAAAATTCTTTATTTTCTTTAATTTCAGCTTTATATTTGAATGTCAAATGCTATGATGATCATCAACAACCCTATGTATGTGGCAATCTCTGATTATTTTAATCAGTCTTCACTCTGCTATGCTTCCAATAGTTCAACAGTTTGCAGCTGCTCTACCAGAGAAAACGAGATGTTGGATTTGTTTTATGCAAAAGTTAAGAATTCATGCATCTCCAAAGTAAGACCTGATCTGGAAAAAATGATTACAGCCTCATTTTTCACTGCTCATGATATTAAAACCTTGTTCAGGAGCAACCGGTAACGACGAGAACTGTGAGAAAGTGGTCGCAAGAGGCTGAAGGAGCCTCACTGGGTGGTTTTGAGGCTACAAACTGAAGCAGCGTGCCAGCCACATGGCGAGGACATCACTGTCAAAGAAACCGAAGAGAAGACATCCGTCCATGTTCTAGTACCAAAATAAACTGATTGATTACTCATCAGTCAACAATGACTATAAAATCAAATAAATTATGGACAAACCTGAAAATTCTTATCATGAGACCATCACAAAACAACTGTTTCTTCAGTTTGAGGCTTCCTCAGGTTCCATGTAACATAGACCTCTGCAGGAGATCCTTCCTGTCATCACCAACCACAACTACTTGATGAAAATTGCATAAGTTACATTTACATTTCCCTCTTGGATTAAAAAAGTATTTTAGAATTTTAATTAATTGTTAGCATCTTCAAAAATAAATTTTTCCATGAAAAGTAGGATTTCAACTGATTTACACATTGCTGAGAGGGGATAGGCCACTCTGCTCTCTATCTACTGTACAATAGAAAATATGTTATTTCCTGTGGTACGTTTTTAAAATTAATTTAAGCCACAGCATCAAGTTTTAAAAAATCAGTCTGACTTTTAAAGCTGCGGTAAATCTTTGAAACCATATACCAAAGTCAAATTGTGACTTAACTGTTGCACCTTCATTCTCCCATTTTATGAAAAAAATCCTGAACTGATAACAATGGAAAGCAATAGAAACAAAGTAATAATTACTTCAATTCTATTAGTTTCAAATTATTTAGTAAAAAAAAAGCTTAGAAAACTGAAGCAGTTTTATATAACAAAATTATTGAAAATACTCAAAATATAACATTTTTTGACCAACCAAATGTAAAGTTAAAAAAATAAACAACTGAAATAACACAAAAACATTTTCTTCTGTTAACTGATTTGATAAATAAATAAATTAAATAAAGTACTTTTAACAATTAGACAAAAGTATTTTAATGTTTGTTTAAATATCTTCTCTACATCACAAAAACAACTTGACTCAAATTGAATCAAATTGATCGATATTGACTACATATCAATCAAAATGCAATGATAAATTATTTTGAATTGTCACCAATTTGAACAACTAGTTTTCTAATGTCTATTAAACTGGAATTACAAATAAATAATAATCAAACTGAACATCTAAGTAAGGCAGACTGATCATTATTGTCCTCATTCACAATAATTCTGCATTCTAACATTTTACTGGATTAAAGTTTACTTTATTGTGTCTCCACACTAGAAATTTGAAGGCATGAAACAGCTTCTCAAGTACAGCTGTGAATTTTATTTCCAGCAAATTAATCAGGCACAAGCCTGACAGCATGTTTACTCGACAGTCAGAGGAAATGTGAAAATAAATGGCAAAAGGAATCAAAGATGACTTCTACGGTGACAGGAATACAAACATCTATCTTGAGAAAAAATTGCTCTGCACTTCATAAAGGGAGAAGCATTAGCTAACATCTAAAGAAAATGTAGAAATGAGCTGAAATGCCTCCCTGGGTAAATGTGGGCGGATCATTTAGATATAGAGCTGCCTGCTGTGTGGGAGAAACCACTAAAAGATTGCAATATCAGTCTTGAATCAGCTTTTCAGTGCTTTATTCATCCAGTAAAGAGACTGCGGACTACTGATTTTATTGCAAGACGTTAATGTAATGCCAATACACGTTGATGTTGAAGGGTTAACTTCAGCAAAAGATAAAAACTGAAATAGTTTAACCTGTCTGGTTGACAGAAAATAATAACTAATAACTAAAGAGTCTGTTCAATCAATAAGGGCAAAAGGGTAAACATCAGTAACAAAATAAAGAGTCCTATGTAAAAATGTGTAACATGTTTTTAATCAATAATGATTTAAAAAAAAAAATTTATCCATTATTGCCTCATATTTTTCTCATAAGATTAATCAAAAACTTGTTGAATCACAAATACATCTCCAAAATCTTTTCTTTAACGTTCTCCCAAGTGAAAAAATCTTTTCACTTGGGAAAAAAGTTTCTGAGGTCTGAGACTGGGGACCAGATATTATCTTTACACCAGTTTTCCCCCAGAATGCGTCTGGTCCCCTGGCACTGAATAGCAGGACAATACCTGTCCGGATCACTTCAAGACAAGATATAAAAAACAGAAACACAAAAAACGGCTGTCTTCATTCTAATCTCAGAATGATCACCTGCCTGAAGGAACCTAAGATCGAAGTAATCCCAGTCTCTAGGTCACTTAAACTGGCTCTTTTAAATACCATGTCTCTTTGTGCTAAAGCCTTATTAATTAATGATTTCATCACTGAGCATAATATTGATTTTTTATTTCTGACAGAAACATGGCTGAATGACATTAATGAAGCAATCGTACTAATTGAATCAATGTCTCCCACTTACAACTTTTTAAGTGAAAATAGAAAACTCAAAAAAGGAGGAGGCGTGGCTTCAATATTTAAGGATACCATGAACTGTAGCAAAATCTCTCTGGGTCAGTTTATGTCTTTTGAGTATCTTGCAATCGAGGTAAAAGGCCACAAACAAACCTTGACCCTAATTTTATACAAAAGTTCAACATATGTGGAAAATTTCTTTACGGACTTCAATGAGCTTCTATATCTTATATGTATTGATTACGATTGTTTGATAATTGTCGGTGATTTCAACATTCATGTTGACAACCCCCAAGACCAAGGGGCTAAACAGTTTTGTAATATATTAGAGAGTTTTGGTTTAACACAACATGTCAAACAAGCGACACACACTCATGGACACACACTGGACCTGGTTATCAGTGAGGGTGTGAATATTTCCAATGTCTCTGTAACTGATGTCGCCTGTCGGACCACTTTGCTGTTATCTTTGACGGTTCTTTATCTGCTAACATACTTGGACAAACAGCCGCTATCACAAAACATACTTTCACAGAAAACACTGCAGAAATATTTAATCAAATCTACTCTTCTTCCTCGCCGTTAAGCCATAATGACGTAGATAAGTTAGTAGATGATTTTCAGTGCAAACTTTCAGATATCATTGATTACATTGCCCCCATTAAAGTGAAGGTTGTGACTGGTAGGAAGAAATCTCCATGGAGAAATACACAAACAGTTCAATCTGCAAGACAACTCTGTCGAAGGGCCGAACGGAGATGGAGTAAAGCTCAACTTCACGTCTACTATGATATCTACAAAGAAAGACTACGTAACTATCACAAAACACTAAAACATGCAAGAGAGGCTTTCTTTGCCGATGTCATAAACAAAAAGATTAATAATGCTGGAGTTTTATTTGCTACTGTTGACAGGCTAACAAATCCTCCAATGACGTTACCACCTGAACTTCAATCTAATGCCGCCTGCAACAAGTTTTCCAGTTTCTTTTCAGAAAAAATCCAAAAGATCAGAGGATTAATCTGCACATCCACTCCAAAGCCAATACCAATGCTGTGCCCAAACAAAACAAATGCAGGAACAATAACCCATTTCCAACTACTTAATTATAAAACTTTAGAAGAAATCATAAGTCAATTAAGCTCCAGTTCCTGCTGTCTGGATGTCCTACCCACACATTTCTTTAAGAAAGTCCTGCCAGTCGTTGCTAATGATCTGATCCAAATAGTAACTCATCACTGTCTTCAGGTGTTTTCCCCCAGGCTTTGAAGACAGCAGTTATTAAACCGCAGATAAAAAAAACAATCTGGACAAATCAATACTACAGAATTACAGGCCGATCTCCAACCTACCATTCATTAGTAAAATAATTGAAAAAGCAGTTTTTAAACAATTAAATAACTTCATAACAATAATGAATTGCTTTGACTCCTTCCAGTCCGGTTTTCGGGCTCACCACAGCACAGAGACGGCCCTTTTAAAAGTGTTCAATGACATCCATATAAATACAGACTGTGGGAGAACCACAGTGCTGGTTCTGTTGGACCTCAGTGCAGCTTTCGACACTGTTGACCACGACATTTTACTGAATCGACAGGAGACTTGGGTTGGACTCTCCGGTCCAGTGCTCCACTGGTTTGAATCCTACATAAAGAACAGGGACTTCTTTGTTTCCATCGGAAATTTTTCATCGGAGAGGTCAAAGGTCACATGTGGGGTACCCCAAGGTTCAATCCTAGGACCCCTTCTCTTCAATATTTATATGCTCCCACTGGCTGAAGTTATAACAGGAAATAAGATCAGCTACCACAATTATGCGGATGATACACAGCTCTACATCACGATGTCACCAGGTGACTCTGAACCCATCCAATCACTGAACAGATGCTTAGAACAGATCAATGTATGGATGAGCCAAAACTTTCTCCAGCTGAACAGAAACAAAACTGAAGTTATTATATTTGGACCGAAAGAGGAACGAACCAGAGTCAATGCGCAGCTTCAGTTACTACAACTACAAACCAGCAATCAGGCCCGAAACCTGGGAGTAGTGATGGACTCTGACCTGAACCTTCAGAGTCACATCAAATCAGTCACAAAGTCGGCCTTCTATCATCTGAAGAACATCTCCAGGATTAGAGGACTAATGTCTCAGCGAGATCTAGAGAAGCTCATCCATGCATTCATCTTTAGCCACATTGATTCCTGCAACAGCGTCTTCACAGGTTTGACTAATAAATCAATCAAACAGCTGCAGCTGATCCAGAAGCTGCTGCTCGCATTCTCACTAAAACCAGGAAAATAGAGCACATAACACCAGTTTTAAAGTCTCTACACTGGCTCCCTGTAGCTCAAAGGATAGACTTTAAAATACTGTTGTTAGTTTATAAATCACTGAACGGTTTAGCACCACAATACCTTAAAGATCTGCTAGTGCCGTACCAACCGTCTGGACCCCTCAGGTCTTCTGGTTCTGGTTCTGCTCTGCATCCCCAGAACCAGAACGAGACGAGGAGAAGCAGCATTCAGCTTCTACGCACCACAGATTTGGAACAAACTTCCAGAGCACCGTAAAACAGCTGAAACACTGAGTGCCTTTAAATCTCAAATTAAAACCCACCTGTTTAGAGTTGCTTATGGATAGACTGAATGTTTTTACTTTTAATAATGATTTTAACTCCTTAAATCTTTTTCAAACTCTGTCTTGTTTTGTTTTTATTTTTATTTCAAATTGTGAAAAGCCCTTTGAAATGCCTTGAATTTCAAAAACTCTGAGGTTTGAGAATCTTGTATGATGTCGCTCTGCTAAAACTCCTTGTATGATGTCGCTCTGCTAAAACTCTGAGGTTTGAGAAACCTTGTATGATGTCGAGGTTTGAGATGTTTTAAAATGTTTTCACTTTTAATTTTTACTTTTAATAATGTTTCTATCTTCTAATCTTTTTCAAAATCTGTCTATTTCCGTTTTCATTTCCATTTTAAATGGTGTAAAGCACTTTGAAATGCCTTGCTGCTGAAATGTGCTATACAAATAAAATTTGATTGATTGATTGATACAACTGAAAAGCTTAAACAGCTGGTGTTGCGAAATTGTATCCAACTGCTTTCTGGTTAGCACAGACCAACCGACACGCTGCCGCTGCAGCCTCTGTCTCTCTTCCACCGACCCCCACGGCTTTAAATGTATAGCTGCTGGTCCCTTGGTAACTCTAGCCGAAGCTCCCGATAAATGTCTAAAGCTACTTTGTTGACATAAAAAATGTCAACAAAACAGTCCGATTCCGGTCGCGAGGAGAAACTTCCGACTGGAACGGGGCGTCTGGGCCGGACGATGGTCACCCTTCTCCGTTCGCGCACAGCATGTTGGTGGAGAACGTGATGCTAGATGACCTGCAGACGACCTGATTATTAGTTAGGTAGGTAGATACATAGACATGTCTATGGGTAGATAGGTCAGTCAAACTTTATTAACACACCAGTTTTTTGACAACTTTTTTGACAACATCCCAGCATGCACAGCGCACTTCTTCTACGGGGAAAATGAAGTCGGCAGCTGCTTACCGTAGTTGCTAGACCTGTTGTGGCTCAATATTGGTCCATATATTAGGCGCACCGGGTTATAAGGCGCACTGTCGGCTTTTGAGGAAATTTAAGGTTTTTAGGTGCGCCTTATAGTGCGAAAAATACGGTACATTTCCAAACTGCCAAAACAGATAGATTCAGAGCAGCTGCCTTCATGAAACCTGTCCTGATATTTTATTTTTAGCTGCCTGTGGAGAAAGATAACATACTTTAAAATAGTAAAACTAACGGTTTTATCAAGGCATTCCTTGATTTCAACTAACGTTGCCAGCTGACGTGAGGCAATAATCCATCCCTGCTGGGGGAAGGAAAACCCTTGTTATTCTCACGACGGGACAGAGTACGGTAGATTATAGGATGAAGAGCTTGTGGCCAGACAAGGAGAATGTGTGTCGAGATGGTTTTAGCAGGAGTGCAAAGACTGAGTCAAACAAAACTCGGCCCGTAGGGACGTCGAGTCTGCAAGACACAGGTACTGAGACGGGGACGGGAGGAGGAGGTCAGAGAGACAGTTTTGTCTTCTGAATAAAAGGAGGAGTCAGTCTCAACAGAAACACCTGTTAGAGACAGGAATCATCTCTATGTAATGACAACAATACATGTTTTTAGTTATTACAGATAAGAAGCTGTCATCAGACCCAGGCTGAGCTCGATGCCAGAACTCCCCATGGGGTCCTAACATGCTGTTTTCCTTGCAGACAGATGGCAGCGCTCTGTTCCTTACAGGCCAGATCCTGTTTGTTTTCTGTCTTTACGTCTGTAATTGTTGAGAATGAAGAAGAGGAAGGATTGTCTCTGGTAGCAGTCCAACACAAGAAGATTTTCTTTACCTCTGTAAAAAAAATCCCTTTACAGTAGTAAAGAGACTTCTGTCTTCTTAAGGACGTCTTCTTCCTCCATAAGAACTGAAAATGTGATTGTTGGAACATCTTCCAAATGCCTAGAGATGTTTTATTTGTACTTCTGGTTTCTAAAAAATACAGTTTTAATAGTTTCTCTTCCTTGGTGGAGCCATGAGTGAAAATCGGAACCTCGTAATTAAATATTGAAACTATGTGGTGTTGGAGTGGATGGTTCCAACCATTGAATTTATTTTTCATTGCAGCAGGTCAAAAGCTGATAGTGCTCTTGCTTTACTCCTCTCATCCCATCAAACCAGAATAGATCGGGCGGGAAGACTTGAGTTGTGGGTGTGAGTAAAGTGACTGACCAAAACTATGCAGTTGAACAATAACTGGAATGTAGTCTTGGGAGGAAGATGTTAGCCAAACATTACAGGAAGCCACGGGCCAAAACATGGAAAACAATGAGTTATATTAAACAAAATTATTTCATCACGTATAAGTGAAAGTGAGACAACTGCTACATTGGCAGATAAAAAAGATAGACTTTTTAAGACAGATGTCACTGATATAAGGACAATGCTGAACATATTAATGCTAAAATGGATTAGATAAAGTTTTAAGTAACATATGGCAAAACAGACATGGTAAAACAGACATATGGTAAAACTGTCTAGTGCTTAGGACCACCAGACAGAAGCTGTGTGGTGCTCCTAAGGCCATTTACAAGAACAGAACGGCTACCTTTCATCATTTACTATTTAAATCAGAGCAAGTAAATATCACTCAGTAAGATACTCAAGGTTTATTTCTCAGCCCATTTTATTCAATGCACTCTCTGGTTGAGTTTTTGAATCCAGCCTGACGAGCTTTTTAACTAAGGCTGTTTTTATGAAAAAGACACAGAACACCACTTCCTTCTTTACAAAAAGTATAAATGGAGTGGCATCAGATTTTAGGATTTCTCTTCTGTCTTTGGCAAAAGACAACAAGCCATTTCCACTAAAACTAGACCTGCATGTGTTTTCCTTGGATTTACCCAGAATTCCCAGCGCCATTGTTCGCTTCAGTCTTCTGGAGTGGTCTCCAGTCTGCTTGGCATTCAAACTGCACCAGAGTTCACTTCAACCGAACAGAGGCCTAGATTTGTAGGTGGACCAGTGTTTGCTTCTTTGGTCCTCAGAATTTTATTGTGCATTCACACCTTTCCAAATGAATTAGATTTTCAAAGCAAGCCAACTACAGTTTGATTAAAGTGGATCAAACAGGACTGGTGTGAACTCAGTCTAAGACCTATGTTTTAACATTCACATCAAGCCAGCTACTACTAAAGTCTTGTTACTGACAAAAAATGCACTGAATTGTGTTTAGGCTAAATACTCTACAGAGCTGCTAGTCAGGTATGAGTCATACACACCCACGAGATCATCAGGATCCCTTCATTGTGTTCACGGGATCAGAACTAATCAAGGACAGACAGCTTTTAGTTTCTTTGCCCCTCTGTTCTGTAACCAACTTCAGAAAACCTGGGATGCGCAGAAACTGATCCAGGTAGCACACGATGTTAAATCAATGTTGAGTTATAGTAAGAATCGTTGATTTTTGTTTGAAGTCAACAAATGATGGTGGCTCAACCATCAAACAACAATTCAATCAAACCGTTGAAACTGTGTCATTGAATCAATGGTGTTTGGTGGTTGAAATCTGATGATTGAAATGCCGAAGTCTGATTAATGGTTGATTTTTGGTTGAAGTCGACAAATGATGCTGGATCAACCATCAAACAACCATCCACCTCTAGCCAAGTAACTAATGTTGAAACTGTGTCATTGAATCAATATTGTTTTGTGGCTGAAATTTAATGAATGAAATGCCGAGGTCTGATCAATGTCTAATCAATGTTGAATCAATGTCAGCTGTTTTTCCATACACCTACTCCTCCTCGTCAGAGCTCTGGGTCAGAGCAATTTATTACAGAGTGGGGGTTATAACATTTTTAATAACACTGTAGATGATAGTGAGTGGTGATTCCTTTCTGTAAATTGTTTTACTTGTTAATAAAAATTCTTACCAACTGTGTGTGATATATTTACACAAAAACATCTACAAATTACTGCAAGGAATGGAGTGGTCCACCCCTGCCATTTATGAGTGGGATGTCCCAAACACACAGCCACTTCGCTGTTGGCTTGTTTGCAAAAGATGTTAATTCAATGTTGAATTATGATCACAAAGGTTGAATTTATGGTTAAGGTCAACGACAGAAGCTGGATCAACCATCAAACAACCATTCAATTCTAGCCAATTAAACTAACGTTGAAAATGTGTCATTGAATCAATGTTGATTTATTGTCGATATCCATTGATTGAAATGCCAACATTGAATCCAGTGTTTTTCAGCACTGGTCCTCAAGGCACACTGTCCTGCAAGTTTTATGCATGTCCCTAATTCAGCACACATGATTTTAATTGACGTCTGATTAACAGGGTTTAGCTGAACTGAAAACACGCAGGACAGTTTGCCTTGAGGACAAGGTTTGGGGAAGAACTAGTAATCTAAATGTTCAATCAATGTAAGCTGTTTTTCACACCCCTTTCCCCCCGCCCCTCTCCTGGTCCCATCTAGCCCTCAATCTCCTCCCCCTTTCCAGTCTCCTCCCCTCCTCCTTGGGCTCCAGGTAAAACAACTTTAATTTTATGTGAGGGTTTTTCATTTTCACATTTTATTTTGTTAAAAGATTTTTTTTGGCCTATATTTGATAGTTAATTGACAGGAAAGTAGGAAAAGACATGCAGCAAAGGTTGCCAAGGCTGGGAATCGAACCTGTGACAGCTGCGTCAAGGACTAAGGCCTCCATATGTGGGTTGGGCTTAACCAACCCCTCCGCCACCACAGCACACCACATTTTAGGTGAGGGTTAATCACGTTTTAACTTAAGCACTACGTGTTGACAACATTGAGTTGTGATTCCGTTCTGTACCCAGATTGCACACGATAACAATTCAACATTGAATTAACATCAACAAAGCAGCTGTGTGGGATATCCCACTCATGTAAATAGCAGGGGTGGACCGCTCCACTCCTTGTAGTACATTGTAGATGTTTTTATGTCAATATATCACACACAAACGTGGAGTAGGAATTTTTATGAACAAGTAAGAAAATGTACAGAAATGAATCATCACCCACTATCCCAGACATGAACATTTCATTCATTAGATTTCAACCACAAAACAACATTGATTCAATGATACAGTTTCAACATTGGTTACTTGGCTAGAGCTGGATGGTTGTTTGATAGTTGATCCATTGTCATTTGTCGACCTCAACCAAAAATCAAACATTTGGACTATAATTCAATGTTGATTTACCATTGTGTGCAATATGGGCAGTTTGTTGCACAACTCCTCATCTCCCCCTACTCCCTCCCAAACCTGCCCCCACCCACCTGCTCCTCCCAACCTTCCCCTCTTTACCCCCTCTAATCCCTCCCCCATTCTTGAGCTCTGGGTCAGAACATTTTATTACTAAGTGGGGGTTAATCATGTTTCAAATTAAGCACTACATGTTGAGAACAGTGGGTTGTTATTCCTTTCTGTATATTTTCTTACTAGTCTGTAAATATTATTACTGACTGTGCATAATGTGTTGACACAAAAACATCTACAAGTCTCTACTAGGAGTTGTACAGTCCACCTCCCTGTTTTTACATTAGTGGTTTGTCTCAACCAAATAGCCACTTTGCTGCTGGCTTGTTTGCAACCGGCTTCTGAATAGAATTCTCCTCTGAGCAGTTTTATGGTAAGTTTTTCAATATTACTTTGATCTTAAATGTGTTTATTGAAAATTAAGGGCACTGTTTTGTGCCTATGATAATTCTGGTAATTTTGGGGGCAAAACAGATATTTTTAATAATTGAGGTTATGTCTCCTTTTGTATTATTTTCATCTTACTCACCACTCCAGGCCTAAGTATGAAATCCAGTGAGATTTTGTGGGATTTGAGTTTTAAAAATATAGGACGAGGCCTATTGTTTGGTTTGGGAGAACATGTGGTGGAGAAGAAAGTGTAAGGCTGGCTGCTCCAGGTGGGCTTTAAATTGTTGTGATAGTAATCACTTGTTTTTAACTTTTTATTATGATGTGCTTAGGGACGTGCTTAGATATGTCTCTGTTCCAGAACAACTGAGTTATATATTTGCATGACAGTCTGCAGCCATCAAGAAGTGCAGAAGGTTGCTAATCATCCACAGATTCATCCAGGTGTGGCAGAAAGGAAACACTTAAAACATGTAAGGCAGGTAAAACACTGAACTAAACCTGCTAATGACTGATTCAGTCTGTTGATTCTTGGATTGATAACTGGTTAAACAGAACTGGTCTGTTATTACTTATGTGGGATCTTTATCAGCATATGGACATTTTTGAATGAATTTAATCAACTTATTTAGAAATATTTGTAGTTGATGGATGATTGAACCAGCTATTTGATGGAAGTTTATTTTGTATAAATTATAAATTATATTTCCAACTACAGTATATATCACCTTTTGCTCTATTTATTTATCCCTGGTGTGTTGAATAAACCCTGATCCTCCCTGAGTTTATCTTTAGGTTTTCTGATAAACAGCCTTTATTTTAAATATTGATTCCCTCATTTTAACAGCAGCACCATAAATCCTACACTAGATTGCAGCGTCATAGGTAAATGTAGTTGTATACTGTTGAGGAAATATAATCATTTTTTAGTGTTTTGTTGAAGTCAATCATATAACCATTTGTAGTGTTTTAATCATTTTTTAGTGTTTGAGTTAGCTCTATCTTTTACTTAAATTTAGGAGTTTTTGGGTCAGTGAGGTCAGACGCAAGGGCAGCCATGCCTGGGTTCAGAATGTCACAGATAAATGATGGATCTACGAAAGCTTTTAGGAAAAGTTCTTAGGTTGTAAAATAATATATCCTTAGGAGGTAGAAAATTTTATCTGTGTGAAAACATCTCAAAGCAGGGGGACATTCAGGTCTCAGGAGATAAGGAGCCTTCAGTGAACATCTGGCATGGCAAACTATTGACCCATAGACTTCTGAACTCTGAAGCTGTGAACTTTTAAACTTTCAGACTGTTATCATCATATAAAATATTTTAATATTGCATGCTTTCACTGAATATTTTATTTGAATATTGTATTAGTTTGTTGTAGAATTAAAACCAGTCAATGATGAATGTAGTTGAAAATGTTTTGTTTTGTATTAGAAAACAGGAATTGTATCTAATTACTTTTTGTAGTTAATATAGTTATTGTATGAGTTTAATATCAGGGAGGATTTGGGAAAAGAGCAGAGAAAAAGCACATTACTTTCTGGAAGAGCTGGAGAAGCCAGAGATTCACAGATATTTGTGAAATGCTTTGAAGTGGTTCTCCTTGCTCACTAGGCATGAAGCCAGATGGTTGAAGGAAATAAATTAAAAAAAACTAAAAGGATCTTCAGGTTATAGGAGGTAACCTGATTTAGTGAAATGGACGGAGTATAGTAAATTTATAACCTATTCTGGCACATTGACCTGTAGTTTACCCGAAAAGTATTTGTTTAAAAGCTTACAAATGTGCCTTTTTCTGTTTGGGTGGATTAACAGGGAATTCCAAATACGTTTCTTGAGAAATCCAAAAGTCATAAAACTTAGCAGGACTTGAGGGATCTGTTTAACTTCACTAAAGAAACTTTTCTTTGATCGCTCGAACAGAATTGAAGGGAGGTACCATTTTCGAAAACGGTCAGAGACAACTTCTAATTGGTCGAGACAAGGGACGCTTTGTTTGAATATGCTAAAAACAAGAACACTCCCACAGGAATATAATCTGATGCACGGGAAGAAATAATTCAGAAAATAGCCGATCTTTGTTGCTTTTGCTCTGGCTCTTTTCCCAAAGACGTCTTTGACTTTTATACTATTCTTCTCACTCAGGTAACAAATGTATGTCTTTGTGTTTTTCTGTAATGCTCTGTCATGTCTGATACTTTGTTTCTGATTGGATTAAATTCTGCACTTCTGTGACGCCAACACGCAGCGTATGATTTCAGTCTCCCCACGTGGTCTCCAAGACGGTAGCGAGAATCCAGGACCGGGAAAGGAAACAGAATTGTATTTTCTAATTTAGATAAATTATTCCTTTTCAACAATACATAAACATTAAGATAAATATTAATTTATCAGTGAGTGTACATGGGGAACTATGGTTTGTATTTGTTCTCAGACGTGTAACCAGTAGACTGTTTAATCTTTCAATGTCTTTCAGAACTTTTCAAATGTTTATCATCTTTCTAATCGGCACCTTCCTCACTTTTATTTTTGTGTTTTTCAGCCATTGCTCTGCAGTTTGGCCCAAAGTTGACTCTTGAGGACTGCAGCGAAACTGTCAAGAAGTGGCTTCATTACACGCCAGAATGAGAGGAAGACATCGCAAGGAATCAAAGTGATGCCAACCAGAGTCAAACTGGGGTTACCACAACTTGTACTGTTTCCCTGGTTCATACAGTAGAAAGCTTGACCTCATGGATGCTGTTCTTCTGTGGACAATAGACTGTTGTTCTGACAGTCAAAAAGGAGTCACATATGTTTATAGATCTGTCCCTCTTTTCTTAAATAAAATATTATATCAAACCCATGTTGTCATGTTTAAACTTTTGTACACAGTTTACTCATCATCTGCCAATAATATAGTGTGTTTAACACCAGTGAAAAAACTTTTAGTGCTATGTTATGATGCACACCTATCAGACCTAAAATTGTACATAAATCCTTAGCTTTCATTCAATATAAAATCAACCCACATCTGCATGTAGATCCATGTTCAGATGATGGTTGAATCAACATTGATTCCTAATTGATTAATATCACCACAAATATGCATGTAAATTGACATACAGACGATGGTTGAATCAACATTGGTATAATGTCAGTTATGTTTGAAACCCTAACATTGATTCAACATACAGGTGACCGACCACTTTCAATATTGTTTCAATGTCAGCGTTCAACGTTGATTCAATGTTTCTGGCTGATATTGATTCAATGTTGTTTCAATCATTCTGTACTATCTGAGGAGGTAATCTGTTTTTAAATTAACATTTTATGTTAAAAATTCTTTACGTGGTGTTCAATGTTTTCTAGTTTTATTCTTTTAATTATTTGTCTTTAATGAAAATAAATCCCTTTCCAGTTGGTGCAAATAAACAAACTGTACTTCATCAGATATTAGACTGGCTGCCTCAAAGATGAGTGCTATTCCCACCCTGACCACTAGACAGCAGTAGTAACAACAGACAGTTCCTTTAAAGCAGTGTTTCCCAACCCTGGTCCTCAAGGCACATTGCCCTTCATGTTTTAGGTGTTTCCTTGCTTGAGTACAGGTGATTTCAATTAGCAGGTGTTTGCTAAAATACAATCAGCTGAATGAGGTGCATTAAAGCAGGGACATTTCTAAAACATGCAGGGCAGTGTGCCTTGAGGGCCAGGGTTGGGAAACACTGCTTTAAAGGGTTGTTTAATCAAAAGGAAACTTTCTATCAGCATTGAGATTTTTCCATATCAGATTATGTATCTTGAAGTGCAAAAACAGAAACAAAAACCACTAGTCATATTTCTTTCACATGAAAGCATAGTGTAACAATATGTGATGCTTTCATGACTGAATGTTTACTACTAGGCTGCAATAATGCAGTGGAACTCATCTGAAGTAACATCTGATGTAATTAACCATGCAATTACATAGCAATAGGTAAATGAGGCGTCATCAGGCATTTTGACTCATAGCAACACTGTATTGATACTGTGTCAATACGGTGTCACTGAATACTGACACCTGCTGGACATTAAAAATCTCTACAGGCAATGTAGTTAGACTAATTTGATTACTTAGAATTTTATGACAATAAGATTTAATACATTGGATTTTATTATACATCGTATTTCATATTTTAAGTGAAATTTAAAATATTTGATATTCTTAGATACAGTCAATAAATAATGTGAATATGTACAATAAAGTGAAAATGTAAGTGAATGTGTTTGGATTGAGGATGCTTGTGGACTGGAGTTTTTTTTCACACATTTTTATTAAAAAAAGAAGTTTTTCCAACGTTTTGAAATTCAGTCTATTACGCTTTTTTGACAACTTGTCTTGCTGTGGACACCCTCTCACATGGCACAGATGAGGCTGGAGTGTAAAGGTATTGCAATGACAACTGGAAGAGGTTAGTATAAATTGTCTTGTGGTTCAGCCAGTATGTCATTGGATCCTGACATCTGGCAATATTGCCCTCTGCAAGATATCTCTGCACCAGCTGTGGCACTTTTGGTATGCCTGCCTACTTCGGTGTCAAGATGGTGCCAAAGGTTATCTAAAACCAACAAATTGACATTTTAGTACATCTTGTCCAAACAAACAACAAATAATGCTGAATAACATGCCTGAGTTGGGTGCAGACAGCTGTTGTGAAGATGGTACCGGCTGGGACTCATTTGTGTGTCCGATAATAGATGCACATTCTGACCGCAGTCTACTGATGGCCTCATTGCATTTGGAAGAACTGCGGAACCCAAGTGATTTAAATCTGGGGTCTAGAAGTGTTGCTAGGGTCAACACACTTTTTGACTCCAGATTGGAAGCAGTGTCTGTGACTTAATGCTTCAGGTTTCCATGTAGGTGTATGGCTGGCTGTGTGTAAGGTTGATGCATTACTCTCTAGTGCAGGATAGAGCATTTTCATCATTGGGATGACCTTGGATCCTGACACTCACCTCTCTTCAGACAACTCCCCTGTAGCTTGATGGAAAGGAGCAAGCACAAGAAGTGTTTATCTTATGATGGTGTGCTCATCAGCTGTAAGTGGAGTCAAATCTGCTTTTAGAGAGGCCAGAGATACCCACACTGGTTCCCTCTCATCATGTAGCCTTGACAGCATTTGGTTCAACGTGTTGGCACCTCATTGATAAGTTTCAGGATTGGTCGTCCCATCTGTTGTTGCACTTGAGCAAGCTTCTCCTTGGCTGTAATGCTTGATCTGAAGTATGTGACAATGTGCCTAGATTTCTATCTGATGGATGTAAGTGTAGGGATCTGATCACATAATTTTCTAACTAATAAATTGAGACTATGTGCAATGCAAATTGAGTGCCGAATTACTAGCTGCCTAGCGGATGCGATCATGTTTGGTGCTGCATCAGTCACAAGACACCTTACTTTATTGGTTATGCCCCAGTCCTCCATTATGTCTCTTGTAACTTGTGCCAAATTGTCAGCAGTGTGACTGTGGAAAGTATTTTACTCCTAACACAGATGTAAACAACTGCAGATTTTCATTAATGTAGTGACAGGTAAGAGCCAAATAAGCCTCCATGTTCACAGATGTCCACATGTCAGCTGTTATACTCACTGCCACAGCTTGCCGTATTTCCATTTTCACTCGTTCTCGTTCCTCCTTAAACTTTTTGGCCACCATTTGTTTGATGGTCTGAAATTTATCAGTGAAACAAAAAAAAATCAATATATTTATATTAAAGATTAAATTATTTTTTTAATTTAAACTACTACTTTAGATCATTTCCACACAAACCTTTCTGGTTGGCAAACCATATGAAGGTTCAAGGACTTGAACTAGATCCTTGAACCCTTCACTCTCCACAATGCTGAGAGGCTGGCAATCCTTCACAATGAAATTCAGTAGAGCCTCATTCAACATTTGCTTCCTAGAAGCTTGATGGTTAAAAATGAAGTAAACAATACATTTAGATTAAATAACTTATCAAAAGCAACTGAGTAATTTGTAAAATGGCTGTATACCTGAAGTTATTCTAGGTGTATCTGGGACTTCATTCTCATGTTTGGCCCTATAATGCCTCAGCATTGAGGAGGAGGATTTATTTACATAAGACAATTCTGTCAAACATATGCGACACCTAACCTGCAGAACACAATATGAAAGTAAACTAAGAGTCAATTTCAGGTTGAATTTGGTTTCAGATAAATCAAATTCAACCTGATCAAATTCAGATAAATCAAATTCAACCAAGTAGAAGCTGAAAAGAACCAGATGAAACAACAACAAAATGAAAATAAATACCTTATCTTCCGATGTAAGATCAAAATGGTCCCACACTGCAGAAACCTTTCATTTGTTTGGAGGCTATTCCATAGCTGACACTATACCAAATAAGATTATGAATTCTTTTGGCAAAAGCATCCCGTTGACAGATTCGCTTCCTTATAAACACAGTTTGGCATCCAGTGACATTTTGAAATATTTCCTGTATTGGTCACGTGACTTGCTGAAACCAATACGCGCACCGACATGGGTTTTGGTCTATAGGCTTGATGCATGTGCCGGTGCGTCAGTGTTGCTGGACCCATCACTACAATTACATTTTTATGTATGAAAGGCACACTATTAAAAATAATCAAGTAATAAAATTGCTGTAAATATAAAGTTCCTGGAGCTAAACTGTCTCATGACCACAAATAAAAGTGAAAGATCTCAGTCAGATGTGACACATTGACCTCCATGTTAACTGCATTAGAACGGCGGCTGGGTTCTGTGTAGTAAGAAAAGTATAAATAGGGTTAATAAACCCGATACTCCATACAGAATTAGCAGGAAAAAGTTTGAAATCACAAACAGACGTAGAAAAATGATGAAATCAGAATCTATAGTTTCTCCTGACTCCAATAGGTTTGCAATGAGTGAAATAGATGTATTTGGTATTTTAGGACATCTGGAGCACATCTAGCAACACCATAATTCAGTGATTTGCTACCAGTTATGAGTCCCAAAGAGCACATTTCACTTTTTTCATTAGCGTCTGAAACTTTTAAAGGAAGCTCCCCATTTGTCCCTGGACTTCAAAGTTTTTTGCTACATTTCAAGAAGTTTATCTCCAAAAGTTGGAATATAATTGAAAAAGTTCAATATTTTTTAAGAAGGTAAAACAAACTGGTTCAAGAGTAGCTTGACACAAGTAATGTGGGATTTTGTGGCCAGTGTGTCTGTTTCATATGTGTGTGATGGTATCTTCTGAGCTGTAAATGACTTGTATACATATATAAAATGGAAGAGACAAGAAAGCAAACTGATACAGACCACAAAAACACAGTCTGGTCCGCTTACAAACATTAGTCTTGGTTGAGTTGAAGTGATTGTGGCACAAATCAAAAGCATAATAAGAATGCCAAGTGGACGGGATACTGCTGCAAAAGCAGGAAGCAGTCTATAGATCAGGGTATTCTGGGTAAATGCAACTAAAACTAATGCCTGAAGCAAGCTCTAGTGGGAGAAATGGCTCATGATCTTTTACCAAAGAAAAAAAGAAATCCTACAACAGCTAAAATCTGACACCACTCTATTTTTGTTCACATTTTGTGAAGAAGGAAATTGCGCTCAGTGTTTTCTTCAGAGATTTTTGTCTTGATTCCCTCAATGGTTCTTGAAGCAGCGCTCCCACTGGTGAGGAGAGGAACAGGTTTTTCAAAGGGTTTGGTTGGTTTGACCCAGTGCAGCTGCTGAAAATATAACAAATTTTGCAATTTTATTCTCCAATGGAAGCAAGTTTACTGGATTATTAACCTTCAAAGAATCCAAATGGTTATATCTCTATTATGCAAACTATGTTGTTTGCTAATTTCCTGTAAGCTGACAGAAACAGTAATGTAATGCTAGCAAGTTTACTAGCATTACATACACAGTTCATATGACCCTGAACTGTCTCTTATATTCCATTAAAATACATTTAAACAACTATTTCCATTAAAACATAAAGCAACTAGAGAAATATTGTCATTAAAAATGTTGACATTAGGCTTTCAGCAATAAATAATGATGCTTTTATTATACAAATGGACTTAAGTAAATACTTTAAACTTTTCCCCTCAAAAACAAAGAACAATTATTTAAGCCTTGTTCCAGTTAAACATCCAGATTTTGTTGCTCTGAAATGCTGCTCTGTCGTAACAAACAGGATAACATGAGCTGTGTATGAGGGGGATGGCGTGATTTCTACCCATGATCAGAATGCATATGTGTGCTGTGTGACATGCACGAAGAGTTTTCTGATCGACTCAGTGTGACACATTTATGCAAGTATAAAGGGCATGAAATGAGAACAAGGGGGTAAAACCATCCGTCTGCCTGCAGAAGCAGCAGCTCTAATACTAGTATCATCGGAAAACCACATGGATCACGTATCTGAGGCGAGCGAGGGTCTAAATAATGCCGTCTTATCGTCTCGGACCGGTCCTTGGAGACATTAAAACATGTTGCCGCACAAAATCCAACATGTGCTCATCGGCTCTACAGCGGGATGTGCAGCAGAGAAAGTAGGACGGGAAAAATCCTGCAGCTCAAGTGTTATTTTCATAATGGTTGTTAGAATTTTCAATCATTGGTAAAGATTATTCAAATAAAATCACATTTACCTCTTATTTTAACTGTAAGCTTTTAGGTAAACCTTTAACAGAAACACAACAGTTTCTGTTTATTTCAATTCCTACAGAAATGTGTCCTGCTGCCCCAAATATTCAGAATGGAGCATCAAATATGGATCCAGTTGCTGCTGAAAATAGTCCAAGAAATACCCCATTTGCTCCAGTTTTTTAAAGGTATTGCAAATGCTGCTGAATGTAAAAGCTAATGGTAGAAAGTCATTGAAAGTCAACACTGATCACCTCAAAAGCCTTAAAGTTAATCCAGAACTTTCTAACATTAGACTGCAAAAACACAAAATCTGACTAAGTATTTTTGGTTTAGTTTATGGGGCAAAAATCATAGTACACTTGAAATAAGATAAAACTAACTTACAAGTAACTTTTCAACAAGAGATATGAGCTTGTTTTAAGTTAATAATTCCATAGTATTAATGAAAAAGATTATTTCACTTATAGCAAGACATGTTCCCCTGTTACAAATGAAATGATCTGCCATTGGAACAAATACGTTTTCATCAACATTAAGGAATTGGTGGTTCAAACAAGTTTTATATGTTGCTGAAAACTTACTTAAAAGTTCAGGGACTCCCCCAGTGTATTACGATGGCCGACAGATGCAAACACGCAGCAACAGAGAAAAGATGCAAACAAAAAAAGAGACTCAAACAAATTAAATGCAGCAAACAGAAAATGAGAAGCAAACAAATTATTTATGTTTCTGTGTATTTATTTTTAAGGGTTTTCTGTGCTCAGTTTCCTTCTTGTGAGACTCTGTCTCTGCGTCTTCCCCGTTGATTGCTTCCCAGGTGTGTCTCATTTCCTGATTATACCTCCCTGTGTATTTAAGTCCACCTATTGTCTTTGTCTCTTGTCGGATCGTTGTTGTATGTCAGTTGTTGTTTGTCGGCTCTCCAGTGGAACTGAGAAGTCCTGGTTTTTCAGTGCACTAATTTGATCTCTGCTTATCAATGTGAGAACATTTTTATAGTAAAATGCTTTGAGTGAAGTTTTTCCACTGATATTTTGGGTAAATGTGTGTTGTTGAACAAAAACAACACCTATTAGAATGAGTCAATCTTTTGCTTTTGCCATTCTGCAGTAACTCACATTATTAAATTAAAGAAAGTTTTCCAGTCTTAGGGTAGCATATTTTGGAGCTTTTTTCGACATTTGTACTCAAAAGCACTGATGAAACTGTCACAAAGCATTAAATAGAGCGCTGCAGCAATAAATCTCCTCGAACAGGTACCAAATGCCACAGAAATCAAAACCAATAAGAGAATGTGGCTGCAGGAGGCAGCGTCATTGCAGTCTATTTCTGTCAGACTCCCACTGAGAGGCAAAGGTACTGTGCCAGGTTGTAACGTTCTGATATTAGTTTGTGTTGGTGAGGCAAAGACAGTGAAACATATGAGAATCAACATTGTGTAACTACTAAGGTCTAGTTGGCTTACACAAAGACAAACACAACTGGTATTACTGGCAACACACAGATATTTGTTTTAATTCAAAACAAGTATAACCTTAATTATTTCAGTTTATGATGAATATATCCATACAGTTTTAGAATGCCATTAGATGTACCTCAACTTACTCACATGCTAATTAGCATATGTGGTGATCACTTCCATTTCCGTTGGTAGACCTGCATCATGTGTTGAATAGGGTTCCATGTGGCTGTCCTGGTTTTAAGTCCAATTCTAAAAAAAAATGCTACAAAACTAAGCTGTACATTTCTTCATTTGTAATAGATTCTTCAATTTAATAATTCATAATAAAATGCTGACTAACTTGAATGTGCATCTATGGTGTTAATTATTTCCATGTATAATTAAACAATTAATTAAACAATTAATTGAGCCATTATTAGAATGCCACCACACATATGCTAAGCCATATGCTAATTAGCATGTATAGTATCAGTACTTTATGATTATTTAATCAAAGATTTGAGACACTTTTAAAATGAAACAAAGCTAGCCTATTGGCTGTTAATTGCCAAAATAACTATAAACAGCTTTTTTTACAATACTAATAAGTTTTAGTGTATGCATGGCATTAATTAGTCCCATTCTATTTTTAGAATGCTATAAAACTTCACTATAGCCTATTTAGATAGGTGTTAAATATTGTAATAAATATGTCTCAGTTTATAATATTAAAATTTGTAGCAATTAATCCAATGCTAATCAATATGCATGGTGTTAAAACATTTATTTAACATTTTTGAAATGGCACCAAACCTATTTGTAGATAGAACTAATAAATTTAACTGAAGTCATTTAAAGCCTAAAAAGCAGAGAGCAGTATTTTAATATATATTTGTTTTATTGGAAATCAGAGGAGAAATTTTAAAATAGGACAAATGTGATCACATTATTCAGGTTTGACATACTAACATGCTAATAAGTACAGGCTTACATTTTTTTAAGAAAAGGTACTTCTATTCCTGGTTGGGATGAATAAAGTACTTCCATTCTATTCTATTCTATGACAGTTAATCTGTTATACATTACTGGCTTGACTTCAGGTACTGTGTTCTCTACATTTTCTTTGACAGATTCATGGTTTTAGACTGCTAAAATATTTGGTTATAATTAGCCATATGCTAGTTGTCCTCCTTGACATTTGTATTATATTTTTGAACGATTGTTTTGTTTTAAGATAACAGAAAAATAATTACGGTGTAGAATATATAGTAATAGAAATGCTGGAAATAAATTTCTTAATTTATTCGCATATTACAGTGTTCTTACCCTTTAGTTATTAGCTTCTTAACATTTAGCTAAACTTTAAAAATGGTGGAAATAGAAGATGGTTTTAAAAAGCTTCTTTTAAGTGAATTCTTTATTGTCCAGCTCAGAATGATCTCTTTGTAGTTTTGATGTAGTGCTATCTCCTCTGTCTACCTAAGTCCAGTTGGACTTCTAAGCCTGAGATAGGTTAGATGGAAACCACTGATGCAGTCAAAACACAAAAGACCCATTTCTTTATCACTTTATTTCCCACATATCAAGCTGCCATGCCATAGGCTTATTTTTAACAGTCAGGGGATATGTATAGTCTCTCTGCTGAAGCATCTGTCACAGAAGCTGCTGCTGGTAGCGCACCGTTTCTATAATTTACAAATGAGTTTTCACACTGCTGATCGCATCCAGAACACATTTGCACATTGAAATAATCATTGATTTCCTACTTCCAGCTCCGATGAAAGCATTGGGGAACTGGTACAGTAAACAGTTTTTTTTTCATTACATTTTAGAAAATATGTGGATGTGAAGAGGTGGAAGGACAAAATAATCGAGTAATTGAAATTCCAGGTTTTTAAAGGAACACATAGAAGAATGTGTTTGGTATTAGAATATCAGCAACACAACAAGCAGCTAGGTAATTTAAAGCTTAAAATGCAGGGAGTAGGATTTTAATATTTATTCTCAGTTTTACTGGTAGCCAGAGGAGAAATTTTAAAATAGGGTTGATGAGTTCACACCTTTCAGGTTTGATATACCAAAGCAAGTAAATCAAAAGCTCTCTAAGCTCTAAAAACATACCCAATAATATCTAAAGCCTTCATGTTCCTGGAAAGTCTTTAAATGCCAGATATAAAATATATGTTTCGTAAAGTTAGCTTTTGGCTCCACAAAGTGACTTTGCTCCAGGATTTATGTGCCAGCCTGGCTTATAAGAGTACACTTCAAGTTCCAGAAAATTAAACTGCATGTTTCAGTACGGTAATAAGATCTAAAAAGCAACCTGTAAGTTCCAGAAAGAGAAAATACCAACTTGAAAGATGCCTTAACTCGCTCCACAAACACACTTGAGTTCTTCCAGTTGATCAGTTTGTAACTTTCAGCATGATGCCATGTAAGTTTGGGAAATCAACTCTAAATTTTGAAAAGTCAACAATGCAGAGGTGAGTAGATAGATTATCCAAAAACTGATAATTTATGGCAAAACAAACTTCTACAGCTAAAAAAAAATCCTTCTAACATCAACTTGTCAAAATATCAGCGCTTTCTGTTTCACTTAATATCAAAACAGTGCATAGCTGATCTGTTGATTTATTATTTGGACTAAACAGTTAATAATTGGATAGCAAATGGTGTTTAATAGGTTTTATTTTTGTAGGCTGAAACAAAAACTATTTGAGCTTTAGATAAAAAAGTTTAAAAAATATGTAAGACATATTTACAGTAAAGTAGAACATATTTAAAGTGAAAGTTTTTTGTTTTTAATCTTTTTTATTTAAATGCAAAGTGTACATTTTTTGTACAGCTTTGGCTTAATTACTGCTCTGAATATGTTCTTTCAGAACACTGTATTTTTTAAAAATCTATATGCTAGTTAATTGGCTGATTTCTAAATTAGCTGATGATTATTTCAATAAATTGAATTCTTTTTCAGCCCTATTTGCCATCTTTAAATCTGACATTATCCTGCAGTGAATCTAAAAAAGTCACCTCCATCTCATTTGACCTGATCTGCTCACCATTTTCTGGTTTTAGATTTTAGAGTTGATAGTTTCCGTCTATTTTCATCCCCTCTTTGCCTGATACCCAACACCAGAAAACCCAACTGAGGCTTCCTCCAAACCGCCAAGAATGTCCTGATTTTCATCAAAAAGAACAGATTCTCTCAGATAGAAGTTGGTCTTTTCCAAATTAATGCTGTCCTGCTTGTGGATAAAAATGAAACTCTTGGCAGCCATAACGAGAAACAGATAAGAGATTTACCCAAAATTGCATTCTGTTGTGTGTTGCTGCAGGAAATTGGGCACAAACTGTACCAGACTGCATAGTAAGCTTCACATTTTACATAACAGCATTTTCCTGAGCAGCTCCAGCTTCTGACTTAGTCAAAGTAAAAAAACAAAAGCACATAATCTCTGTCGGTGGGTTGGGAGTTCATTTGCCAACAAGATGATAAGATGAAGCTAAGTTAAAGAACCGAAACGATAATAGGCAGTACTGCTTCATTTGGGTCCAGAGGGATTTTGAAGGTGTATATTTCACTAATGTCAGATTTTTCAGTTTCAGAGCTTTGTGAGCTTTTGCATATATCTATAAATGGATTAAAGGGGCAGTATTATGTATTTTCCAGACATAGTGCCATTTTAAAGTACAATCAAGCAGTTATGAAAACGCATGTATAAAAAATTACTCAAAAGAAATTTGCAAATTAATGCCTTGAAATTGAGCTTCTGTATTTTTAAAAAGTCCTGCTCTTTCTAAAAATAAGCCTTTAAGAAGTCATTGCAACATGGCTCCTCTGTTAACCCTTTAACAACACTTTTACCAGCGTTGCACTGAGAAGTAGCTCATATTGCGAGCTCAGCAGATGTGAAGTTCCACAAGGTGTTTGCTACTTGCTGCTGACTAGTCTGAAAGACCTGACTTGGGGACGAAGAGGCAGGGGGTTGTAGGGTGAGACCTGCGACACAGAAGTTCAGAAACTTGGAAACTGCAGCCCTGAGGGGGAACTGCACCTCTAAGGCGGGGCCAGATCCACCTAGACATTTTGTACAGCTTAATGGTTGCCATGGAGATTAAAGGATTTCTCAAACACGCACAAAATAATCAAAGCAACAGCTATGTTTTTGATGAGCAAATAAAAATAAAAATGATGTAAAGCTAAAAAAGTGGATGTTACATAATCCTGCCCCATTAAGTTATGAGCAGATGGTAAGTCAAATAAAGGTAGAAAACATTTCAAACAATTCAAGAGAATTTTAATTCTCCCTTATGATGCTTTGAGTTGTTTTGTTCAGATTAAAACAATAGCTAAAACAGTAAAATTTAATTACAGCGTATTAGATAGAAAAATAGGTTAAATGTATAATTGTTTAGCTCAGTTTGATGATCACACTCCAACAGTCATCACTTCTGATATTCCAGAAATGGCACTTTAGCCATGACAGTTTCTGCAAGTGGCCTGTTGATTTCAAGCTTGGCCCAATTGTAATCCTCCAAATGCCAGGAGAGACACACTTCAAGTGAAAAACTCCAAAAGTTGCTACTCCATCTGTTTTCCAATGTGTGGTGGGAAAAATAAGCAAGCAAAACAAAACTAAAAAAACAACAACCAGAGTATCTTTTTGAGATTCGATGGAGTGTGAGAGTGTTAAGTCGTCGGCCTTTGGGAGACAGCAGCAGCAGGGTTAGCGGTTCCCTAACAGCACCCAGATGGTCTGAGAACAACGTGTGATGTGCAAAACCAGAAAGGAGTTTCAGATGAAGACTGTTGCTGGTTCTCACTTTGATCAGAACAATTAACCTCTAAAGTCCCTCAGAGGATAGTGAACACAAACCGCATTTAAAAATAAAATGGGAGCAGAAATTACAAAAACAATAAAAACAGACACAAAAAGACTTAAGAGATGAAACTAGATATAAATTACTCTCTGCTGGAATAGTTAGAAGTTCTCAAAAACTGTACAAACTGGCATTCAAGCTCGTAAAACTGCACAGCATCAGGCTGATTTATTAAAAAATAGATAGTGGAAAAAATCCCCTGCTGCTGCTGAGAGAGGATCAGGATTTTCCTCTGTGCTTTAAACTGGAAGACAGAACTATTACCGTATTTTCCGCACTATAAGGCGCACCTTCAATGAATGGCCTATTTTAAAACTTTTTTCATATATAACATGCATAGAATAGACACCAATACGGCACGTGATTTGTTCCGTACTCTAAAAATGTGGATGTGTAATAATAAAGAAATGGTCCCTGAGTACTTTATATAGCAGTCTGCCCCATTCATTGTTTCACTCACGGTGTTGGTGTTGTGAAATTGTGCCCAATTGCTTTCTGGGTAACACAGACCAACCGACACGCTGCTGCCACAGTCTCTGTCTCTCTCCTCCCACCTCCAGCTTTAAATGTATAGGTGCTGGTCCCTTGCTAACCCTAATCGAAGCACCTGGATGAATATCTAAAGCCACTTTGTTGACATAAAGAATCTCAACAAAATGTCAACGTGGTGCTAAATGTCATGCAGACACCTGATTATCAGGTTGGTAGGTAGATGGTCAGTCAAACTTTGTTAACAAACAAGCGTTCTGACAACTATCCCAGCATGCACCGCACGCTGCTTCTTCTACAGGGAAAATGAAGTCGGTGGCTGTTTACCGTAGTTACTAGACCTGTTATGGCTCAATATTGGTC
Organism: Poecilia picta; assembly: GCA_033032245.1. Classification (NCBI taxonomy): domain Eukaryota; kingdom Metazoa; phylum Chordata; class Actinopteri; order Cyprinodontiformes; family Poeciliidae; genus Poecilia; species Poecilia picta. Next base: position 184,250 of record CM065366.1, read on the forward strand.
CACATACAGTGGCAAAGCCAGAGGGGGACCTGGGGGGGCAATGCCCCCCCTGACATCTGATTGCCCCCCACCTCAATAGCTCCCCGATGATTGACATGTAACAGCACCAGGTGATTCCTGTACATTATTTGGAATCATTCTAAGCCAACCTAATATCTAAAGAAGAAAAACAATAATACATATCTGAAAAGAAAATGTCTACAACTTTATATAAAGTCCATGTGATGACATAAATAAATAGATTTATATCAGGCACGATACCAGCCTCCTTTGTACTTGTACTCATAAAACCAAGCTGATATTGATCTCCTGGATGTTTCAGTTATGCTGCGCTGTGGTGCAACTCAAAGGCTAAAGCACAATTTATACCTGGTAGTGGTAAAACACCAATAAGTTATTTACTGATCCTCCGCAAAAAAACAACAAAAAAAAAAAAAAACAGAGGAGCCGGCAATGTTCGTAGTTTGGAGCAGAGGTTGCTCTAGAGTTTTTTGTTGTCCGTCAAAGAAAAAAATAATTGAATTTCTTACGAAACATTTAGTATTTCTCTGTGAGATTGTTTTTTGAAATTGGGTAACATTTCACGAAATGACATGATTAGAAGACGGCAGAACTCTAATCAGTTTTTGATCTTGCACTCACTTCTCTCGACCCGCGGAGAAAAACCCCAAAGAAGCGGATCAGCTGCGCTGGTCGCTCCAAAGCCTCTGGTCCATTAAAGAGCCCAGATCAGAGGTGATTTTCTGACTGATATTGTTCTTAGTATGATTAATAATGAGCTCTGCAATGTTCTCTGTACGTAAAGTTGTCCAAGTGTCATCTGCGCTTTATCAAAGTCTGGACACTAAACCAGCTCTCTGTTCTCAAGATGAGGGTGAAGAGGGGATTTGACATATTACTTCAGTTAAGTTTTTACTGGTTTTGTTTTTAAAACACCATTAACATAAACATTGTAACTGTATATTGTACACAGCAAATTCGGAAGTGTCAGATTTCCAGTGCAAGCGTTGAATGTTAAAAATACAGTGTTAATTCAACAACATGAGTGTTAATTTCCCTAACACTCGCTAAAAAGTTCCAAAGAGTTAAACAAAAAGCAATCCAGTCCAGTGTTGATTACTAAATTAACTCCAACAGTCTACATCAGGGGTCCCCAAACCTTTTCCTGTGAGGGCCACATAACTTTTCCCTTCCCTGGTGGGGGGCCGGAGTCAGTTTGTAACAGAAAAAGTGTGACAATTGCAGGAGTGCCTAAAAGTAAAAATGTATTGTTTTCCAGAAAGCACAATAAAATAACCCTCTCTGGTTTATTCACAGAACAAATCCATAAAATAGCACTATCTATGAAATAAATATTGTATTTTCTGGACTATAAGCCTCAGATATCTCTGCCGCTCTAGGTTTTCCACAACGATGCAGCAGCAGCAGAGGGGAGCGGACAGCCAACATTGGAGTCATAACAGGTCAATTGAATATCACATTTATTATGGTTGAAAAAGAAAAAGTTGCCAAGTTTAGATTTAAATGAACTGATTACGGTAGTTTCCGAACGGTAACTGTAACAGTAAAAGTGCTGATCCTTTGTGTTGCTACTAGCATGTGCTAAATAAAAATAGGCACTTTCTTCTTCTTCTTTAGATTTCAATGGCAGCTTGCATCCATTATTGTTGCACTACTGCCATCTACTGGATCCTAATATCTATACCTCAAATTCTCATAATGATCCCAGTATTATTTAAAGAAACGAAAAATCTTCTTTTTCCCCTCAATGCTATTTAACTGATCGACAACATTCTCATATTTCAATTCCCTATTAAAACCTAATTCCGTTTTAATGGGCTCTTTCTTCTTTTATTTCCAATTTTGACTTCCAATGATTCACTTCCTGCTGAAGAGCCTCCAGGTAGTTGAACAAATTCCATATATAAGCCACATGGTTCAAAGCTTAGGAAAAAAGTAGCGGCTTATAGTTTGGAAAATACGGTATATGAAAAAAATCTAAATGCTCTCTGGCATTGTTCAGGGGGCCGGACCAAACGTGGAGGCGGGCCGGATCCGGCACACCAGTAGGTTATATAGTAGGGTGCCCCATTGTTGACTCCTGGTTGCTAATGGCTGATGGTGACACACAGAGGTGAGTCTGATTAGTTTTGCTCACACTACTTTTTAAAATATTTATTTATTATCCTAATGTTTCTGCTATATTTCCTGTTTTTCCTTCCAGGCTGGAAGTCTTCCTCCTTCATGTTGGTGAAAACAAGAGCAGCACCAAAGACACTTCACCATCAGTGATCAGAAGACCATCCACGGCCGCTTCCAATGAACTTTCAAAGCACATTTCACCTTCAGTGCAAAGTACCATGAATGAATGACCTTTGTTGTATATTGTTGTCAGTGCTGTTTGATGTTTTGAAATAAAAGTATATTTTATACTGCAAATGGTGCTGGTGTTTTTATGGCATCTAATGTGGCATCTAATGTCTTTTAAAATGAATTTGGGGATTATTGAGGGCCAGTAGTTTCTGGGGGAAAAAAAGGTTTTAATTGCTCTAGTGGATTTTATTTGGTAGTAAATTGAAAAAAAAAAGTGAGTAATGAGAGAAGGGGAAGACTGGTAAGCGAACCCACGACAGCCGCATTGAAAACTAGAGCCTCTACATGTGGGTTGTGCTTAACTCCTGTGCCACCACAGCATACCTTGCCAGTAGCATTTCAAAACTCAGATTTCTTTGTTAATATTTACTTTACACCTTTCTGTGTTACATTAACATGTTCATAGTGTTAACTTTTGACAATATACACTAGTTTTTGGGTAGATTAACACTGAAGTGTGTTCGATTTCAACTACTTTGAATGTTGATTCAACTCTATCAAAAATAACACTTTCAAAAGTGTAACTTCTACAACCATCCAGAGTGAATCAATATAGACACTTTCAAAGTGTTGAATTTAACTCTGTAGGAGTTGATGGAACACTTCCAAATTTGCTGTGTATATTTGGCGTTTTTCATCTCGTGTGATTAATTGGAGCATAACAGAGAAGCCTTTAAGCGCATTTATTGTCCAGTTGCGCTTGTTTCTGTCTAACAAATCTGCACTTTAATTTCTTTCCTCCCTCAACAGTCAGCTGCTATTTCTCTATTTAAACTACAATAAGTAGATCAACACAACTTGATCACACATTCACTTTAGGTTTTCTCTGTGTGCTGCAAACTCATTAAATGTAAACTCATTAGAAGTCCGAGCCACCATCAGGCAAATAATTCTGGTCCGTCCAGAATTATTTTTACCCGTCAAATTACATGTCAAAATATATTAACATAGAAAATTTAATTGCATTTTTATACAGTTTAGTTAATATTCACCTAATTGAATCTAGATCCCATCACACATAAAGCAGATAAATGCATCTACCTTTTTCTCTGTAGTGACACAAATCACTGACTGTGGCTGCAATAACTTATAACAAATTAAATCAAGCGACTCCAATTAAATTACCAGCACCTCACCTGCTGGGGTCTGAACGCACAGCTTCACAAATTCCTCCTGGTCGAATCTGCAGAGGAATCTGCGCTGGTTCATCGACAGTTGGATCTGATCCAAACTGAATAATTGAACTCTGCAAAAAAAAAATTTTTCTTTTAACTCTGTGTGCGGTTCGGGAGTGCGTTTTTGCCAGGATTTTTTTTTTTTTTCATTATTGAATGGTTTCACTTCTCCAAAATGGACAGATGTTACATCTGCCGCGCTCCTCCTGAGCATCGCTCTCCATCTGGATGTGGGATGATAACATCTTCACCTCCATTTGTTAAAACTGCAGGGCAAGTTAAGTTTAATTCTATGCAGCGGCGGAGCCGCGTCCGCATTGATTGTGTAGTGCACTGCGCAACCGATCTAATTAACTTCTGCACCTTTATTTATTTCCTCAAAATAAACTGCTGGCTCCTCTGTTTAGACTATAAATGGATTAAAACAACGTTGCATTTTCTCTTGTTCTGTACTGGAGCCTGGAGTTAAAGGCGCCATTTCAACTAAAGGTTTGCAATGAGCTTCCTAACCAAGGGGTCCTGTCCATAACTCTTCAACACGCTGTCAGCTCCCGGTGAGAAAGACGCATTTAGTTGAGTGTCCAACACCTTTGACTGGTATTCAGTTTGTTTATTTTATTTAAATGTATATATATCTCAACTAGATAGATATATAGGTGTGCGCACACATTTTAAATTTTGCCCCACCAGAGGTAGCCCTGGCCCCCCTCGGCCCCACCAACATTAAAAGTCTAGCTCCGCCACTGTCCATATACAGTATAAGGCGCACTGTCGGATTTTGAGGAAATTGAAGGTTTTTAGGTGTGCCTTATAGTGCGGAAAATATGGTAAACATATTCAGCTCCTGCAGATATGCTTACAGGAAGCATTAGATCAGTACGATTCCTGAAGTGTGGCAAAAAAAACATTTCTTGTATGGCAGTTCTGAATCCAACAAAATCGAGAATGAAATGAAAAAATACATTAATGACTAAATATAATTACTGGTCATGTATGTTATAAAAACTTTATTTTATTTGACTTTTTCATTGGCCACCCATTTGGGTAAATGTGTTGGAATTTACAAGAATGTATTTATATCCTTTTGACATAATTTTCACATTTTTTATGTGTTTTTCAGTTGTTATTCAAATGAGTCAAAGTGTTTTGTGTGAAAGGAACGAAATAAGACCAAAAACCAAGATTAGAATCAGTTGTGCTAAAGGCTAATGCTAACATCTAACAACAACCAAAAAAAACCCTGAGGCAATTGGCAGGCATCAATGGTGCCAAAAACAAGTGCCAATGACCTACCGTTTAAAATCTTAGAGTAGTGTTGACAGCTGTCACTACAAATGTAATAAACAGCTAATTGCATGCATATTGCTAAGAGCAAGTATTTGTGTACAAAAATGCAGCCACAAACTGTAAATTCTTATAGTACAGGAGACAATGCTAATGTTTGTAGTTCTAGGCACTAACACTAAAGATGTAGGCTAAAGCTGAAATGTTGACAGTTCTTCACAGTAAAGGTTACTGCCAACCCTCTTGTTCCCAAAGAATGGGAACAAGAGCGTTAATGTTGCTGAAGGCAAATGCTCATAATTCAGACATTTAAAAAATAAAGAAAATCCCTAAATATAGCGACATAACTGCTAAATTGACAACAGTGCCATGACTGAACTGACATTAAAGAAGACAGTGGCTATTGACTAGAGTTTGAATTAGCAAAGTACTATAGGCTTATTTCAATTGTGCTAATGTTGCTAATAATGCTAAATAATTTTTTCTAAAACCTGAAGTATTTCTAGCAGACTAGTTCTTGTTCAAGTAAAAAAATTCAGTTCTTGTGGAAATTAACTCAAAGAGCTATTTTTCAAATAAATGATTATACATTTTTTCTGTTTTATATAATCTTTTCTTTAAAATTGTATAAATCAGATAAATATTTGTCCAGCTCAGAGTGTGATTTTAAGTCCCACACAAACAATCCTAAATCTAAATGCAATGAATAGTGTTAAAGTCCAAACAACATAGCAAGCAACTATTTCTAACAATGCTAGTTACTTGTGCTATGCTGTGATTTTTTTCATAACCATTTGTAAAAGTAATCGTATTAAAAGGAAAACCATAGCCCTTACAAAAATAAAACATGTCTGTCACTAAAATGGTCATCTTGAATATAATGGTTGTACTTTTAGCAATCATTAAGAACTAAACCCATAAACAAGCCACCACTTGATTTGAAAAAAGTAAATAGAAAATGGGATAAAAATGAATAATGCATTGACTTGTTTTTTTGGGTTCCAAATTAGTGGTCTGAATTTTAACTTTCTCAAAATATGCACATACTAAATCATAAAAGTATTATTCACATACTAAAAATTAACTATCAAAAGATATGTTTATAGAAAATTTGCATATGTTCATTTCTAGCCAACATGGAAGATTCCACATAAGGAGATCTTCCTAAAAAAATTATACCATCTGTTTTAGCAGTCTGATGGAAACACATGAAGAGACCACGGAAGAGATGCTTGTATCTCGTATTCACCCGCCCTCCTCACATTCACACAGCAATAAGTCAGAGTGCTTAGTTCAGCACAGTGCAGGCCAAGCTGTCATCACTTTGTCTCTCTGCTCTCACTCTGTCCTTGTTTTATGCTGCAATGTTAGAACGTAAAGCACAATAAACTTAGTAGCCCGCTTAAAACTGCAGCAGCACATTGCATATCAGTTTTAAATGTTATCCTTAGAAACCTGTGAGTTTTGCTAAAGAACAAAGAATGTTCTAACCTGTAAGAATAAAGGCAAAGTAACCTGCAAATTCAAGAAAAGCAACATGTAGGTTTTATTAGTTGTGCATTTTTTGATTACCGTATTTTCCGCACTATAAGGCGCATCGTCAAGGAATGGCCTATTTTAAAACTTTTTTCATATGTAAGGCGCACCGCATTATAAGGCGCATAGAATAGACGCCACAGTTATGTTGCCACCCGTCAGGTATTGAACGGGGATGATTTGTTCCGTTCACTACAAATATGGATGTCTAATAATAAAAAATTCGTCCTGAGTTCTATATATAGCATCTGCACTAGTCATTGTTTCACTCACGGTTTTGGTGTTGCAAAATTGTGCCCAACTGCTTTCTGGTTAGCACAGACCAACCGACACGCTGCCGCCGCAGCCTCTGTCTCTCTTCCCCCGACCCACGCTTTAAATGTATAGCTGCTGGTCCCTTGGTAACTCTAACCGAAGCTCCGGATAAATGTCTAAAGCTACTTTGTTGACATAAAGAATGTCACCAAAACAGTTCGATTCCGGTCGCGAGGAGAGGAGAGGCTTCCGACTGGAATGGGACGTCTGGGCCGGACGATGGTCACCCTTCTCTCTTCGCGCACAGCATGTTGGTGGAGAACGTGATGCTAGATGACCTGCAGACGAGCTGATTATTAGGTGGGTGGGTAGATACATAGACATCTTCTATGGGTAGATAGGTCAGTCAAACTTTATTAACAAACCAGTTTTTTGACAACTATCCCAGCATGCACTGCGCGCTTCTTCTACGGGGAAAATGAAGTCGGCAGCTGCTTACCGTAGTTGCTAGACCTGTTGTGGCTCAATATTGGTCCATATATTAGGCGCACCGGGTTATAAGGCGCACTGTCGGCTTTTGAGGAAATTTAAGGTTTTTAGTGCGGAAAATACGGTAGTTTTATTGTTATTTAATTTGACTTCAAATTTTCAGTTTAATTTTAGTTTTAATCAATAATTTTAAACATTTGTTTGGCAGTTTAGCTTTTATTTTTCTGAAAAATGAGGAATAGAAACATAAGTGAAAATGTTGCAAACAGCAAAGATCTGAAGCACTTCTGTTTTGTTGAGTGAGTTAGCAGCATTTCATATTTACTGTTTTGTCATTTGCAATATTTTCCTTTTCGCTTCCATTTTGTATGATTGCTACATTTTTTGTGGAGTTTTTCTGTTATTTTTTGTGTTGGCATCATTCATGTATTTGCAAATGGTTTTGCTCTTTGTGTGTGTTTGCATCTCTCGACCATCGTAACTTAATATTGACTCAAACTGAGTTATCAGCACAATACAAAATGCAACAGCAAATTTGTGACACAATTGCTGAAGAAAAAAAGGGCATTTTTGTTTTCTTTTTTTATCTCTTTCTGCATTGCTAAAACAAATTATGTTAAAAATGCATCTCACCATCTCACCAGCTTCTAAATCACTGCGAGAAAAACAAGGAGCTTTAAAAGGCTCAGAACAAACGCACCAATCTTCAAACACCATTGCAGCTGCACAGGGATGCGCAAATACAAGCCTCGAGGTGCACCGTGTACCGGCGTGCATAGTGGATGGGTGAACACAGAGAAACAGCACAAAGCATCTCCACTTCACCTATCCTCATGTGTCTTTTCTCACCAGAGGCCTCGGTAGCGGCTCCGCTCTGCAGTGAGACACAGCTCTTCCCTGCACATACAAACCAGCTGGATTTAAAATTCAAGCACTGCTGATCTAGCTGAAGATGTGCGCAGCATAAAAATCACTATTCTCAAACTGCACCATCACATGAACACTTTCCAAATTACACGACATGATGAATATTAACTTGGTTTTAGTCGAGATGAAAGGACATTTGAGGACAGGCAGACATGTAGGGGATCAGCTGTTTGGATCCAGCAACAAATCCAAAGCCCTGTTTCCTCTCCAGCAGACGGCAGAGGCCAAATCCTGCAGACTCAGTCTTGCCAAAAAACCAGAGGGCAAACCGATGCTGGCTGCCTGTATCTCAAATACCGAACAAAACGACCGCCTATGTTCTGGAGCCCTGCATTCTGTTTAGTCAACAGAAACTCGCTTTACACCCGTGGCTCTGGGTGAAACCTAATACAAACTTAATGAGGGGAACATTGTTTTTTTCTGCAGAGTAAGAGGATTTCTGTGCTGTCTGAGTTCATAAAATCTCCAACTAACCCTTGAGATACATCACTCAGTCTAGAACATCCGTGCTTTCCATATATTAGGACCCTCCTCGGCATTCTGGTTGAAAACCATTTATCTTTCTTATTTTTTTATTTCAAAGAATATTGTGATACTTAGAAATTTTAAAACATAGCGCATCTCCGTCTAAGAGTAACCCAAGATCCTAGGATTGACCCCAATGTTTCATTACAAATGTTTCAAATAAGATAATTCTGTATCAATTTATTAAATATTTCAAAATGTGTACTGGTGTGGCAGATAGTTTTATTGTGGAATTTTACATATATGCATATGTAAAAGCAAAGTGAGGATCCCACACATAGAAATAAATCATTAAACAGTTGAATCAGCTCAAAACTGCATAAAATAATTATAATGAGCTGAGTGAGACATTCCTCTGCTGATCCGGTCTGGAGGAGTTAATCACAGACATTTTAACTGTGTTAGCACATGTGCAGAGAGCAGAGGGATGAATATGCATGAGTCCAGGGAGGAAGGGAGACGTTTGAGGCACAAAGAAAGGAGGTCAGATTGAGCTGCAGCACAACTAAATGAAAACACGTTCACTTTTCAAAACACAGCATACGATATAGTGGAAATGCTTGAACAAATAAAGCAAACATCATGTATGTAGTTTATTTTTATGATTAGATATAAAATTTAAATAAGCATTGAGAAATATTTAGAAAAATTAAATATCTATTTTTCTTCATGTAATATAAGATTTCAGTGCCTGAATAGGATTATTTTTTAAACATAATGAAAAAGAATGTACAATTTTTTTATCTATATACAGAAAATTTCATAGCAGTGCATCATGACTTATCAGCCCACAAAATGCTACACTGTACTTTGATATAGGAGGATAAAAAATTTGTTCTCTACGTGCTCATGATGAATTTCAAGCAAAATTCTTCTGCTGTCAGTGAATTGTCTTGTCTTCCAAAACATCAACATCATGTCAGAGTTCAGAGATCTCAGCATCCCATTTAGGTAATGCTGATACTGTTGCTGGGTGGATGTTCAGTTTATAAAATCTTCATAAACTGAACACCCGAACATAAACTATCAATAACCCTTATTGCATTTTGAACCCAGTTTAAACAATAAGAACAGGGCAAAATGTTGTAGGCTTAAATAAATCAACAAAATACGTCTTCACTATTGCTGAATTGGTTTGGGTGTAACATAACAATAATACCACATTTAGCACGGTATAAACATGTTGCTGATTCTTTTTCATAATGAGTTGCTGCTTCCAAGAGTTGGAGTTTAAAGGTGATCTATTATGCTTCCTTCAACTTCCTTTTTGTCTATGGGCTACAAAAACCTGTTAAATATATCTTATGCCGAAAATCATTCTTAGATAATGAGATTCCAGTCTGGTCAGTTCCGTCTATTTTGAACTCCTGTCAGAATGAGAAGTTATGGTGCCTCTATCACTTTAAATCCAAATAAGCTGCTGATGGCCACACCTCCTTAACTTATAGCCATTTCTCATATGAAAATGGCTACAAACAGATGCCCAATCATACAACAATACGTCTTTGAAAATCAGAAGTGGAGCCTCCTGCACAACCAACAAGAATGCAGCAAGTGGCTACTGGATGGTAAGTCAACAAAACATTTGTTTTTTCTAGCAGCCATTGTACAGCGCATATAGTGGTAAAATCAGCTCTCTAAACATGCTGGAGCCTGGCTGAAGTTGCTGGGTAATGTCCGTTGTGACCCAACGAATGGAAAGTTTTTGACACAACTAATTTTCCAGACACCAAAACACATTAGCTTATTACCAAAAACTGGCTGTGTGGCGCTATGGGTGTTTTTAGAAGCAGCTGAAAACCAAATAGAAGTATAAAAACATGCAAATAGTGAATTTTCCAGACGATATGTTGGTTTTTACATTTGTTTTTACATTTGAAGGATTGTTGTTGTTTCTTTTACACGTAGAATGTTTTTTTTTTAAAATAGCATGTTGTTTTACAGCAGTGCTGCTCGGTGGTGGTTCTGTGGTGATTCTGAGACACACCTTAAACTAGAGAAAGCCAATACAAAATAACTAAAGTGCTTACGTTTGGTACCATGCTCACTTGTCGCATCGCAAACATGTTTGGAATTTGCTCGCCACTGTGGCGAAATGTTTTTAGAATATTTATTAAATAGAATCAGGCAGGTTTTTAAACTCCTGCATTGTTATCATAACTTCCAGCCAGTTGTGGTTTGGTGTGGTTTGCTTTTATCTTGACCTGCTCGCTTTGTATCATGGCAGTTCACTAAAAACTTAGCAGTTCACTCGGTAATTTGGGAACATCACTCCATTGAACCAGAGGTTACCAAAGAGGATTAAGACCACTGAAAAAAAAAAGTGACTTTTTTTTTCTTTTCAGCAGTCCTAATCATTATCTGCAAGTGCTGCCTTTTTCTACAGCTGACCTAAATAAAAAGAAAACAGGGTTTCAAATAAAAATAAAAATATTTCTATTTATAAACAACGACAAAGCATCCGTTGGTTCCTGCTTTTCATCCTCCTACAAACCATCTCTGGTTGTGATTTAATCCTTCAAGAATGAATGACTTGTCAAAAAAATAGAAAAAGAAAAAGCTTTTATTTGAAGCAAAACTCTGTATGAAACATCCTACACCTCTGCAGAGCCTGTAAACTGCCTCCCTCCCCATAAATCACTGGAGATGTTGCATAAATCCCAAAGCCTCGGCCATCATCCAGCGAACATGTTGATGTGAGGAGAAAGAGAGAGAGAGAGGTCTAGCAAGAAGGAAGGGCTTGGCTGTATGAATACCAGCTTATTTCAAGGGATTTTGGCACTTCTTTTTTTTTTTGCACCTGCATTTATAGAAACGTCATCTTCCTAAAGTGTCATCTTCTGTTAGAACAGAAGATGACACATTAGAGGGAAAAACAGCAATACAGAGCAGCAGCAAGGTGATTCAGTCACAAAGAAAATGAAGCCGGATGAGGCAAGAATTCAGACATGCTGCTGATGCGGATGGAGGCGGGGCCTATCAGCGTTTCTAAATGTTTTTTTGTGTGTCACAGAAATAGAATATTGTGATTGTGAAGCTTTAGTTAATCGCATGACGGTAAACTGTTCACACAGAAGTCTCATTCTGGTCAGGTTTAATTGGCAGTAGGAAAAACCACATGCAGAAGTAAAAAAAAAAAACACAAAAATAAAATTTCAGCAAAAAATCTGAATTGACCATTATGACCTGTTGCATATGAAAATTGCCTTAGTTTCCTTTTTTACTGAATTTGCAGACATGGAAATAATCACACTCTATACTCCAGAATTTTAGAAATCCTGACACTAGAGATTATTAACAAATTTAGGAACTAAAAAACTTAAACAGTATATGGCACAGACTAGTCTTTGCAACATGAGCTCAGAATAATAAGAAAGGAATGCGTGAAAGAAAACTGGATAGACAGACTATGTAGTATTTTTTGATTTTCCACAAAACCATATTAAAAACTTCCAAAATAAATGCGTAGAGCTGCTCAATGAAATAGCAGTGGCAGCTTGAGTGTTTTTCTGTCATTCTGGAAACCACTGTGTGAATTTTATTGTGTCAAAGCTGCTTTGTTTGTATTTAATGGCTTTGGCCTAGGAACTATTTCTGAATAAATGTGGAACAGATAGCATGGGAACTGTCCAAATACAACTAGCTAAAAGCAGATATGTTATCTTCTTAAAAGTAGCTGAAAGACTTCAAGATAAATAGGGAGCAACTCAGATCTCTTAATGTCATTGTTTATGCTTTAAAGGACAACCAAGACAAGAAAAACACCACAGTTAAACCACACCTGATGTTTGCAGCCTGATAACAGGGAAATAATTCCACAGCTCAGTTAGAAGAAGAATGAGGATGATAAGCGGGAAGCTTTGCCATTATCACTAAAACTACTGCAGGGAGACTCTTGGGAGAGTCAACAGTTTGGTTGTAAGTGTTACCACATCTTTGTCAGCTGGATGCCCAGAACAACGATCCTACCGTTAGTTCATAGTTGGACGAGTCGTGTGTGTGTGAGAGGCCAGGAGGGTCACCGATAAAAAGAGATTGAATCAGTAAGCTGTGGTCATGTGAGGACAGAATTCTGTTCCAGTTAAACACAAGAGGAAGCAAACTGAAGGGAGAGCTTCAGACAGGAGGAAGAGCTTAGGCTAAACTAGAAACACGTCAGTCAGAATATTAGAGAAATGAAAAGAAATGAAATTAACTTCAGAAATCTTCTAGAAAAAACAAAGGAACATTTTGAGTTTGAAGCGATGAAAATTTGCTGGAAAAAACTAAGCTAGAAATTTTCTAGAAAAAAGAAAAGAATTGTTGACTTTTGAGAACTGAACTTTGAGTTCTTGAGTAGCCTTTTAACCAAACACTATTTTATCCCTACTTGGCTGATCGCTTTGGCAGAGTATTACTGAATGAGGAGACATACCAACAGATTAGACAAGCATCATCTATTTGGGACCCAAGTGTTCCTTCAACACTACTGCAAACACCTGAGATGCTTCTTCAGCTTCAACATCTTTGGTTTCCACTCGAGACCTGGTCCTAAAGAGATCGCTCCACAGCTGGGCCGCTCTTACTTCTCCTCATCCTCAGAAAGGTGATTTAAGAGTCTTTGTCACTCAGCTGTACACACTTAGCAGTTGGGAGAACTAACGATCAGGCCAATTTAAATCTCACAACACACTCACACACAGCTGGACTGTTTTATGTCTGAGACTTAATGTGGTGCAAAAGTCCAACAGGGAGCTCCCTCAGTAGAGATGGCCATTTATAATCTAGTAAAGATTATGGGTAATGGACAGTTGGGGAAATAAAGATTAAAGCAAAATATTGCAATGCTACAAAATTATAGCTTGTGCTTGAGTGCATTTTAGAGGAAAACATTGTGACAGCTTCTAAAGAAAAAACCGATTTGAGGTTTATGATGCTTTACTACTTAACTAAAAGTTCAAAATGTTCAAAGGAGCAAAACCCAAAATGCCTTACTGTACTGAAAAAAGATTGTTGATGCTTGTGCAAACTAATCCACAGCAAAACTAATTTTACATAAATTAACCTTTTTGGTAATGAATTTTCACCTCTTGCCTTAATTAAAATGTTTTTAGCTACCAGGACAGCAGTGGTGACAAAGTGTAAATTAACATTAAGCAAAGACTTTAAAGGTGATTCAAGCACATGGTCCACATTTCCTGTTTTTGGAAAATTTATTTAACATGTCAGAGTTTGTGATGAACAAGAAGCTTCCAGATTTACTTGACCTCATGTGTGGACTTCAGGGTTGCCAAATCTGACAGTTTCCAGCCAAAACACAACATAAAATCCACCCAACTCCAAGAAACACAAAAAAACCTGCCAAAATCTAAACCTCTTTTGAAACATGGGTTAGTAGCGCCAGGTATACAATATATATAAAAACTTGTATGTCCTATAGGTCAACGTCTTCATCTATATGTGATCAGTGATATACTTTGTAGTCCTCAATTCAGAATGTTTTTGGTTGACCTTTGTTATATTCACTAGTTTCTGTTGGGACTTTAAGAAACTTGACTTTTTGAACACAAAGCTTGTGTTTTTATACCACTATGTTCTTTTAAGTGATGAAGTAGCACTAAGATTTCTGTTTTACAACACTATTACATAGTGACGCTTGATTAAGCAATGACTATTAATCATTGATGATGCCATTCTAGACATATCCAAATAAATGAACAAATAGAATGAGTACAAGGATAATTTGATTCAAATATTCATTTTTGTTCTTTTTCTGCCACACATTGACAACTAATTCAATAACATTTCCCTAAAGTAAAGGTAATTTTATTTATATAGCACATTTTCAGCAACAAGGCAATACAAAGTGCTTATTAACACTTTATTAACCTACTAAATGTTGTGAAAAGCTGCCCAAATTTTAACAATCCACCCAAAGCTGATTTTTCCAGCCCAACATGTTCAAAAGAACCCCAATTGGGCGGAAACACGCCCAATAGGGCAACAACTAGCCCCTCCAAAGTAGGCAAAGTAATGTAATTGCTTTTGGTAATGAGTGAAAATATATAAAGAATGGTAAAAAATAATTCCAGACTATTCCAGACTTTAGAAAAGACAAAAATGTTGTGTTTTTTTAAATAAATAGCTCAACTGGCTTTTCATGTTGTTGCATCTAGAAAGACAAACCAAATTCTTCTTGAATTTTTCATAAAATAGGATTCTCTCAGATTTTATTTTTATGCATTTTTTTTGTGTGCACATTTACAAACACGTTTGCATTGGGTAAATGTAATTTTTTTATTCGGCGTATTGACTAATGTGTACATATACCAAGGATTTTAAAACCAAAACAGTTAGGATCCCTGGGTGAAGAAAACAATCTCTTTGTATACACAGTTATCTTCACAGTGAGCTTTACAATAAGCCACCACTGTTTCATAGTTAAAAAGAAAGAATTGTTCCATGTGGACAAGAGCTTTCAAGAGACAACATTCAGATTTCTCACTTATGAACATTAAGTAAATTCACTACTGTACTGCAGCCCTTCGGCGAGAGTGCCAGACACTTTTTTGTTCCAGTGAAAAGAAATCTGAGGGCCTTCATCCCTCAGGATGATCAGACTGAACATCAGAAGGATTCGGTTCTTGAGCCAGATCAGCAAATCCCGCTTTAATTTTCACAGCCCAGGGTGAAAGGTTTGGGGAGATTTTCACTATGAGCTTATATGAGTAGATTTGGTTACAAGAGCCTCCAGACATACATTTACAGCTGCCTCACCAGAGACTGATGATTTGGTGGGTTTTAGGTTCATGTCTGGGGGATACTCTTTAATAGGCCAATGAGATAAGAGGATATTGACCAGGCTTACAGTCCATTTCAAAGCCTTAGCAACCAAATTATACAGTGCAGTGGAAACGTTGGTTTTCCATAGACTTATAGGTAGAAACTGTTTAGAATATAATAATATTTAATTATTTATTGCAGAGTGAGAATAATGATAATACCAGTATGTGTTTTCAAAATATTTTTAGTTCATTGGTTGGCAAACATCTGCTAATCAGCGAATAGCAGGCATAATTTTCAGTTAACTCTTTTGCTGAATTTGAAAATGTTTAGCAAACTTAGATTCTACCAAATGATTTTTTCTGGATAAATTCAAAAGTGCAAATTTTTTATAAAGGTTTTATTGGTTCTAGTGACCTTTATTTGATTGTTCATTGACAGGAAAGTGGGAAATGAGAGAGGGGGAAGACATGCAGCGAGGGTCGTCAGGTCGGGGATCGAAACTGCGACTGCCACGTCGAGGACTAAGGCCTCCATATGTGGGTTGTGCTTAGCCCCTGCACCACCACAGCACACCCCCAGAAGTGCTAATTTACTTGGATGATTAGATAACAGTTATCTAATCAAATTTGCTGAAGCTTTGGTTATTGACTGAAGGATTCTTCAAGTAGTTAGATATCTGTCTCATATCTGGAGATTTACTGCTCGACTTCTGACAGAAGCCCTACTGTGGTCAGACAGGCGAAATCAGCAACAGAGTTTGAAACAACTCTAAAACTGAAACTATGAGTGAAGTGTCTGCTCTAAAGAATTACTTTGTAAAGCTCAACCATACAAATTGGTGTGTAATGACACATTTCACAGGGTAGAGGGCAATCTACTATGTTATGACATGTTATTGGGACCTGCCTATGCAATGCATGTCAGGAACCTATCCACCTTATTCCTATGAACCATGATGCTTTGCAGTGGCGAAACAAGTCGGCATCGGGCTGGGGGGCGGGGCAAATTTCCGGGCCCCCTGACTAATCACCGGGCCCCTTACGTGCAGCAGCTGGAAACCGTTGAGCGAGGGGGTGGGGGGGCGGACGGACAACTACTGACATTGATACACCTTTCTCAACAGGCGGGGGCACACTTTCTCACTTTCTCGGTCTATAGTCCGACATTCGAGCGACTTGAATCCATTCCTCCCTCCCTGGCTCCTCCAAACCCGGGCCCCCACCAGCCTGGTTCGGGGGGGCAACCGCCCCCCCACCCTCCCTATAGCTCCGCCCCTGGTTCAAATGTTAACATTACTTAACTAGAGGTAATGTTAGATAATGTTACCTCTAACTAGCTAGATGTGTTGCACGAGTTGCACCTGTTAGGTAACCCCAAGATCACACGGTCTTCTTAAAAGATAGCGTGGCGTTTCTTAAAAATGTAGCCAGTGTTTTCAGCAATATTGAGCTGACTGTCCAGGAATGATCCAAGGTATTTAAAATTTGGCATAGTTTCAACAGGTTGGCCAACGAATGAAACTGGAACCACTTTCAGGTCTTGTTTATGTAATTTAACTAGCTCTACTTCTTTAAGAAAATTAAAAGGTATGGTGTTTTGTGAGGGACTTTATCTTTTGCGGTTCCAGTTATGCCAGAATTAAATAAAAAAGACTTTGGTGTTCTAATTTAGTAATGTATTTATATTAGTTGGGCTACCACCCCCACACCACTAGAGGCAGTAGCAGGCCCGAAAAGATGCGAAAAATGAGCAGATTTAGAAGTACACAGAAAGCAACGGAAATTGTTAAAAACTGTGAGCTGCGCTGAAGTAAATAAAAGAGAGCAGTTCAAATACATGCTGTGAGAGAAACTCCTTCCTAAAGATGAAGATATATCACAGATTTCTAAAGAAAATTAAAATGGGAGTCCGCGGATAATATAGGCAATAGCGCCCCCTTCACTTCTGGAGTGCAATGGTCCCATTTCCAAATAAGGTATGAGACTGACAGTTGTCCGTCCCCGCCCCTTTCTGTTTGGTGCAGCGAGGTCCTTCTCGCGAGGTAAGCGCCGCATCCCTGGGGAAAGAGGAGATTATGTGCTCATTAATCTCGGATAGACGGGAAGCTCCTGCCGTCCCTCCGGGATCTAGATACTAGGGCCAAAAGTGCCACAATCCAATTAAAAAATAATTTATTCAATATGTAGTGCTTTGAATGACATTTAAATAAATCATGAGATTTATTGACGTGACAAGTAAGTAAATAAATAAATGATAAATTAATAACGTTTGTTATTAACTGCAGTTAAACGATTAAGTATAAATTATTTACAATTCTCAAAAATTATTTAAGTATTTTATTACTTGATAATTCACATTACACTCCATTATAAACAAATTCAAACTAAGACTGATCCAATAGATCATAAAATTGTATTTATTTGGGCCTGTCTGCATGGCAGGAAAATATTGTTCTACACCCATTAAGGCGTTTTTTTAATAATAAACCTATTTATTCTTTTTCCGTCACCCTTATTGCAGCCCATACCGCTGTGTGCACCCCCACAAAAGTGGTATCAAAACATTCACCTTGATCCCAAGATGGGAGCTACTACTTTTAGTGGGATTTGGAGTTGAAATGACAACATAAATAGCAAAAAATGAAATAAACATGGGTGTCTCATAAGGATAGGATTTTTTTTCAAAGGATCTGTCTGACACACATACACACACAGACAGCACAGTGGATTTCTGACTTTAACTCGCTCTCACGGGCACAAATATCGCTTTGTTGGTCTCAAAGTCGGCCATGACATAAATACACATGGCTTCTCTCATAAAATGTTTTCAAAATTTTTCTAAATGGTTGCTTAAAACTTCAATGGTTACAAAACTTTCTGAAACATTCTGAGAGCTTTTGGTTTAGTCTCCCTGCTAAAATCTTTAGACTTTGGTG
This sequence comes from Poecilia picta, assembly GCA_033032245.1. Taxonomy (NCBI): domain Eukaryota; kingdom Metazoa; phylum Chordata; class Actinopteri; order Cyprinodontiformes; family Poeciliidae; genus Poecilia; species Poecilia picta. The sequence continues at coordinate 202,514 of CM065366.1, forward strand.
GGGTGGAATTCCTTTTAAAATGTGACTGAAATTAATTAAACTTCCTGTTGAACTTTACCAAATTTCACCAACAAGTCCTTCAATATTGGAAATTAGTCTTTAAGCATAGCCTTTCCCTCATAACACTGCTATTTGGAATAATAGATGCATAGATGCAAGAAAAAAATAATTTTATTTTGAAGAAAGGATGGCAAAAGGCATTTGGTCTGTTCAACATCTCATGGGTGACAGAAGGAAAATTTTGACCTTTGAAGAATTCCAGCATAAATATTTACCGGCACTAAAAAAGAATTTCGAGCCGTAATTAAAGCTATCCGTCAGGCTTTGATTAACACAATACAAGGTTAGTTATTTTATACAGTTTCAGTACCACAGCTTTACCCACTGTTTATCCAAGACTACATTTTTATAGACAAAAACTGCAACAGTAAATTTTAAGAACATTCATCATCCAAAAGACTTTCCCTTCCCCCTTGAAAAGAAGTAATATACTTAAAGAATTTTCTTTTAGTTTATGCAAAAAATATTGATGTAGCTATTTAAAATTCCCTTTACCCCAAAACAAAATAAATTAATTTTAAAATATTAGATAATATTTATCCATGTAAAGAATACTCCAGACTAAAATTTAATATTGAGGCAAATGACTGTGTCTTTTGACGTAGAACTTTTGCAACATTTATCCTTTTCTTGCAGTTATGCATCTAAATTGTGGAATGATCTTCATAATTGGTTGCTGTCTAATAATTTAAATATTCCAACTTTAACTTGCAATAATATTAAATTTGGCATTTATATTTTTGACACAAAATTGGAATATATCATTAATAACCTGATCATTATGGTGAAATATTACACAAATGTAAATTTAAAAAAATTCCCCCGATCTTTGATCTGACCTAAAAGAAATTTCACTTCTGTTCAACTCTGTGAAAATGGTTGAGACAAAGAATGCATCTCTGTTGTGTAGTAGTTTGTCCTGTTTAATTTTTTTCATTTATTCATTTTATGAATAACTACAATAATTCCAGTTATTGCGTTTATTAGGCTTTCTTTATTTTCTAATAATAACCAACTGTTGTGTCAAATAATGTTCATGTCATTCTATAATCCCTTTGTTTCTTACTCACCAGGAGTAAAAAACAAGTGACTAGGAGTGACTACTGACTCCTCACTCAAGGTACTGTATAAAAAGTATATGTGCTTGTAAGATTTGGCTGTTTGGCTGTTAAAGTAGAAACAGCCAAGAGACTGGAAAGTGAACTGACTTTGCTGTTGCCTAGCAACATAGCATACATTACATTGTTCCACTGATGGAATCTGATGATGTCAAAGTGTTGTGATGTCATAAAAAACAGATGCCTTGAATGTCCTGCATCTGAATCAAATTTACAAGAAGCTCAAGAAGCAGTACGGACGTTGGAGTTCCATATAGGATTTAACATTGCATTTTTTTGTAACTTTTCTGATACATTTCTGATACAGTCAAAATGAGAGAAATTGACCCTGATTCATTAACCAAGTCCCAAATTGGAGAAATGACAAGAGATGAATTGGCTTTCGTGGTTGTGGATTTTTTGCATAGGATTAAAGAAAAATCTGCGGTGCTGATTAAGGAGAACATGCTGGAGGAGGAATTGGAAAAAGCTCACCAACAAAATGAGCTTCTGAATGATAATATCAAATCACTCACCAAAGACCTGAACTGGTCTCTCAGGCAAAATAAACACCTGGAAAGTCTGCAAATCCCTAAGTTACAGCAAGAGTTAGAGAACCAGAATTCCCACAGGACTCAGTTACTCTCTGAGATAAAAGACTACAAAAACAAAGTTAAAGAACTTCAAGCCTCTTTAAAAAACCAGGAGAGGGATTCAAGACTACAAATTGAGAAGGTTGAGGCAGAAAAACAGCAAATAACGTCTGTACTCACAGCATTCCAAACAAAGCTTGAAAAGCAACAAAATGAAGTGAGGAAACTTGAGGCTGAGTTGTTCCGAAAAATTGATGAAATTGGCATTAAGAATAATGAGATTTCAAAAGAAAAAGACAAGTCCAAAGTTCTCGAGGCCAGGGTAACAACTCTGGAAAAGCTTTTGAAAGAGGCAGAGAAGGAATATAAAACTCTCGAGAAGAAACTTCCCAGAACCCCAATGGAGGAAGCCATAGAGAGAACAAAACAGGAGTTTAAAGCAAGGGTGGGTTTATGTTCTTGTGGATTAACTCAGGAAAAAAAGCGAAACAGGGCACTAAAAGAATGTCTGGCAAAAAAAGAACAGGAGGTGAGTAAACTCATAGAGCAGCAGGCTGAGACTTCCAAGCTCTTAGCTTTACAGGAAAAGAAAGTGGCTTTTGCTGTGAAACAAAGTTTGGCACACACAGAATACGATTGGAGAGACCTTAAGAAAGAAAATAAATCCTTAAATTTACAGATACACGTATTAAGTGAAACCAGGGACAGAGATCAACAACACATTAAACAAGTCACCAACCAACTACAAAAGATGACAGAAATGTTCATGAGAGAGAAAAAGCAACATGATGATTTGAAGGAAACTATAAAGAGCAACGGGGCTAAGGTGGAAGGTGATATTGATCAAAGCAAAGTTGAAACACAACTTTGCTTGATCAACTCAAACCACTACCTCCAATCAAAGGGAAAAAACCCGAGCTGCCCAAAACAAAATCAAGAGGCAATCGAAGAATTCTGGTTCTGAGGGAAGGAAAGCTAGAGCCAGAATTTATTGATGAAACCATCAAAACAGAACCAAAGCTGAAGCCAACACCTCCCAGCCAAAGGAAGCCTGATATGCGGCCTTTTACACCTCAAGGCAGGAAGGTTTGCCCCATAGAAGCCGACCAGAGACAAATGAGCAGAGACCCCAAGACCAAATGAATCAGGTCTCGGGTGATTCCCTCTTCACATGGGTTCACCACCTGTGGGAGGGACAAAGGGGTCGGTTGTAGTATCAAAAGGATGGCAGCTGAAGGTGGGGGACCTTGATAATCGTGAGCTACAAAGGCTCTGGAATCAGAGTCTGGTCCTCATTCCCGGCAGTAACTCGGGCTCGTTTCCAGTGAGAGTTGGACTCCACCAAGGCTGCTTTGTCAATAATTCTGTTTAATACTTTAATTGACAGAATTTTTAGGCACAGCCAAGGTGTTGAGGGGATCTAATTTGGTGGCTTTAAGATTGCATCCTCTGCTTTTTGCAGAAGATGTGGTCCTACTGCGTTCATCAGGTTGTGATCTACAGCTCTCACTGGAGCGATTCGCAGCCGAGTGCGAAGTGGCCGGGATGAGTATCAGTGCCTTCAAATCCAACGCCATGGTCTTGAGTCGTAAAATCTGGTTGGGATGCCTCCTGGACGCCTCCCTAGTGAGTGAGGTGTTTCAGGCACATCCCACCAAGAGACGGCTAAGGGAAAGACCCAGAAAACGATGGAGGGACTATGTTTCTCTGCTGATCTGGGAACTCCTGGACCAAATGGCTGGGGAGAGGGAAGTCTGGGCCTCCTTACTTAGGCTGCTACCCCTGCGATATGAAGCGGATGGAGAAGCGGAAGAAAATGGGTGGACGGACGGACGGAAGGAAAAAACAAAGGAAGGATAGACGAACGGAAGGAACGAAGGAAGGACAGAAGGAAGGAACAAACGAACGAAGGATGGATGGACAGTTCCAATCATTAAGTGATACTCCACCAACCCAGCTCCGGCATCTCCAGTGTCACCTCAGTTCCGTCCACATCTTCTGCATCTGCATCTTCTCCAGCTCCGGCCACGTCTTCTGCGTCTGCCTTGTCTCCGGTCACATCTCTCTCTGGAGCTCCAGCCACACCTCCAGTAACCGTTGCTACAGCCTTTCCATCATCTTCGGGACTAGCACCACTTCCAGTCTCTGCTGCTGCGGACTTTGCGCCCCTCGCCTCAACTAGTGCTCTCCCTGAGTCCCCTAGTGCTTCATCTGAGACCTCGCCTCTTAATGCTCCCCTGAGTTTTGTAGTGCTCCCTCTGAGTTTCCTAGTGCTCCCCTTAGTCTCCTTGTGCTCCCCCTGATTCTCCTAGTGACTGAAGCCAACACCTCCCCGACCCAGAACACAATGGAGGGATTATGTTTCTCCACTGATCTGGGAACTCCTGGACCAAATGGCTGGGGAGAGGGAAATCTGGGCCTCCTTACTTAGGCTGCTACCCCTGCGATACGAAGCGGATGGAGAAGAGGAAGAAAACGGTCGGTCGGACGGAATGAAGGAAGGACGGACGGACGGAAGAAACGAATGAATGAACGAACGAACAAACAAAGGAGGATGGACAGTTCCAATCATTAAATGATACTCCTCCAACCCAGCTCCAGCATCTCCAGTGTCCAGGAAGGAAGGAAGGAAGGAACCACAGGTGGATTGGACAGTGATGAAAGTTGGGCAAACTTTCAGGAAGGAAGGATGGACGGAAGGAACGAAGGAAGGAATTATTTATACAGGTTAGCAGAAGGAAGGAAGGAAGGAAAGAAGGAAGGAAGGAAGGAAAAAAGGAAGGAAGGAAGGAACCAAAGGTGAATTGTACAGGGATGAAAGTTGGGCACAACTCTCAGGAAGGAAGGACTGACGGAAGGAAGGAAGGAAAGAAGGATTTATTTATACAGGTTAGTGGAAGGAAGAAAGGAAAGAAGGAAGGAAGGAAGGATCAAAGGAAAGAAGGAAAGAAGAAAGGATCCAAAGGTGGATTGGAAAGGGATGAAAGTTGGGCACAACTTTCAGGAAGGAAGGAAGGAAGGAAGAAACCAAAGGTGGATTGGACAGGGATGAAAGTTTTGCACAACTTTCAGGAAGGAAGGAAGGAGGGAAGGAAGGAAGGACGGATGTAAGGAATTATTTATACAGGTTAGCGCAGTGTTTCTCAACCTTTTTTGGCCCAGCGCCCCCCTAGCCCTTATCCAGGTCCCTCAACGCCCCCCAGTGGCACAAAGAGTGGGTTTGCAGGTTTCACCTGGCGCACGTTACAGGTACAGGTAGCGAGTTCTCGTTCAGTGGGGGGGGAGAGAAGTGCATAACATCTTCTCGTTCGGGGGGGGGGGAGAAGTGCAAATTATACATATCCTACCCTTTCGTTAACAGTGAAAACCATTACATAGGAAAATAGAGTAAAATATACCACCGAATCTTAAGTCCGGTGCTCCAAAGTTGCGCATGTGTCAGACCGCGTTTTTGAGTGAGCAGGACAGGGAAATCTGCATCCTCTCTGCCATCGAACCGTGAACTGAAGGTAAGTTATTTGTGAAATGCAATATTTGAAATGATGAGATATTACACTTCACTTATATTCAATGTGCATCTGTGTGACATGCCATTACTTGAAATCAAAGTTTGAATCTGTCCCTGGCGCCATCATCACTGTTAACTGTCTGGACAACCAAGTTGGAATGAAATGTGTTCTCGGTGTGCTTTTTACAAGATTAGCTAGCGAGCATGACTGTGTCTGACGGCTGGTTTTAAGGTTAGAAATGCCAGCGTTTTCTAATATATTGAATGAGTGGATGTTTAGGCAACACATAGACTGTAAAGGGGATAGTTCAGCTTTTGCCGAGTGTGGTTAAGGTATAACGGTCATTAAGTATCTGCAGGTCTTTGCTCCCACATCACGCTGCACCGAAATACACTGCTGTCAATGAGGAACAATTCATTAGTGTATTTTCGCCGCACATGAGAAGTCCCGTCTTAAAATACTACAATAATAATATGTCGCCAACATATGAAATGACGGACGTGTTTTATGTTGTTTACCTGTTAGCGCAGTGGCGGAACAAGTCGGCGTCGGGCCGGGGGGGCGGGGCAAATTTCCGGGTACCCTGACCAATCACCGGGCCCCTTACGTGCAGCAGCTGGAAACCGTTGAGCGAGGGGGGGGGGGGGAGGGGGTGCGGACGGACAACTACTGACATTGATACACCTTTCTCAACAGGCGGGGGCGCACTTTCTCACTTTCTCACTTTCTCACTTTCTCACTTTCTCACTTTTCATTTTCTCACTTTCTCACTTTCTCGGTCTCTAGTCCGACATTCGAGCGACTTGAATCCATTCCTCCCTCCCTGGCTCCTCCAGACCCGGACCCCCCCCCAGCCCCCCCTATAGCTCCGCCCCTGATGCTTTGCATGAATTATGGGCGCGACTTCCGCCGCAAGCCAGAACTGTCATTTGTTAACATTTTACCCTAATGCTAACCGGATTTCATCAGAGCTTTTAGGCTATAAAATATGTGGGAATACTAACAATCAAAGCTTAAATGTGACAGTATCGGCTTAGCGCAACCTGCAGCTATTGCGGAGAGGGATGACAACTTGAGGAAATGGCCGCATTTCTTCGAGTCGCACTAACATGTAACTACTTCACTGACTCAGTTGCTTCAGATGCAGATGTGGGTTGTCTTGAACTTGCTGCAGCAACAAACTAAATGTTCAATATGATCAATTTGATTATTAGAGTACAGCTCCACAAGGCCATCTTACGACACTTTCCAGTGGCAAATTTCTCTCAATAATAAGTTAATGTGTGATTCGGTTCTAGTCCAGTGGGGAAATTCAGCTGTTGCGCAAGATCTGGAGCGCAGTAGCTGCGGTCATTTCTCTGCTGATTTGCAGCAACACTCAGCAACGGAGAACTTCCAGGTTTCTAGGCCCAATCATAATGATAAATACTCAGATCATGAACTTTATTATTTTTTTAAATTCAAGTGAAAAATAAAATTCACATCACACCAAGCTAATATTGTGTAGTTCATACACAATATTTCATACTGTCGGCACAACTCAGATCTATGACAGATCTCAGATCTTCTCTGCTTTTTCTTTATTATTGTTAGTTCTTCAGAGAAACGAGCTGCTAGCAGCGATGCTAATTCACTGTCATTCCGTTACAAAACTTAACGATCTTGTTCCTGCCGCTCCCCGTGATTAAACACAATTAGGATCATCTGTACTGAGCAGCTGACAGTGTGTCCGTAAACAAGTTTTTATAAATATTGTATTATAACCGAAAAGAGAGATGTAACTTCTATCATGAATATAGATTAGCAAAGAAACATACAAATTACAATGAAATAATGTTAATTCCGCTGCAGCTCAATCCCAGGAAGGGAGCTATTATTTTTTATTGGGAATCGGAGTTACCATGGCGACATAAAAAGAAAAAAACAAGTGAAATTTTCAACTGCCGAAACGCAGAGTGTAACTGACACCAACTGCCGCTTTTTTAGAGTGAGAAAATGAGTGGATGTTTGACCCCAAAACAATTTTGAAATTGCTCTCATGGCTAAAAACAAATCGCTCCATTGGTATCAAAGTCAGTTAATACATTAATATGCTGCTCTGGTAAAATGTGCCTATAGAAGAGGCCTGAGCTGAATGTCAGAACTACAGACATGACGGAATTCTAATAGTGCTTAAGCAATAGCTTCTGCTAAATACTATGTTGATACAGTATGTTAGCGGAACTAGGTTAACAACTTTCTGATTATATAATTTATTCTATTGTGAATTCAAAACGTCATAGCCTGTGCCTATTTATCCTGTTTGAAAATAAACAGGACGATAGATGACAGTCCTGTTTATAAGATGACCTAAATATTTTTCAGTTGCACAGAAAAAATTGTAGTGTAGACTTTTGATGGGTGAGAGAAAAATATACTGTGGTCGTTTAGTAATGATTTGCTTTCCACAACCACCAAGTTGGATTTTTCCCCTCCTGTCTGCAGGACTTCAGTATTTACTCCCCCTTCTATTGACCTCTTTAGCTACTAGTTTCAGTTTCTATCCCTCCCCAAATCCTCATCTGCTCCCTCTAAATCTCTCTGCTCCCTTCCCCCATCCTCGCTCGCTGCTCCTGCTAGCAGTTTTTACCTCTTATTTCTCCCACTTCCATTTATTCATGTATTCAGGTACTGCTGAATGAACTGGTCTAAAATAATGCATTCACTCTTCAACCACAGTAATGCCAAGCTAATTGAAACTAATGTGCTTTTTCCCCATTTGCATTATCTTCTTGTCAGGAGCAAGCTTCACCTTGTGGTTTCTCAGGGTTAATTTGTTTTATGTTTCAAACTAAAACGATTCAAAGCAATTATCGACAGCAGGGAGAATTATACATCTTTGTTTAAACAACGTCTTGAAGGATTTATCTGCTCAAACATTTAGACGCAAACAAGGTTCTGTTTTTCTTCAACAAAATCTACAGCTTTATTTAAATTGTCCATAAATAATTATTGGTCAGGTTTTGTTTAAAGTATCTGAAATACTGCCAAACTGGTGCCATGACCTTTTGTTTTTTATCCACAGCTTTTTCTCCATGCTGTTGTTTTTTTATTCTTTCTGAGCAACTGTAGCAAAACCTGAAACTACTGATGTGCAAGTTATTCAACAGGTTGTTGCTAGGTAACCACACAGTGAGGGAGTTGCTAGGTAACCAAAGAGTGAACAGTTGATGCTACCAACCTTAACTGGCTGCGAGAGGTTGAGAAGATAAGCCTTTACACTGCCTACATCTCCCAGAGTGCTGTGCAGTTCTGGATCAGAGTTCTGATAAAACATTCAATATATGGAATATCCTCCTATGTGTATTATCCAGTCTTATTGATCACATGTCTATTTGATATATATTGTTACTGATCCAGCTGTATTTAGAAGGATACAGATCTTCTTCCCCATTTTTAAAAATACAATCTAAATAAGCTACAAACAGTTTTCAATTGATACGCTTCTTACATTGTTTTATTATCTTTTGAGAGATGTATGTCTATTTTCTCGGTTGACCAACAGTCCTCATAGTGGGGATATCTTTTGTTCTTTTACTGTAAAATCAAGCATTTGTTTCACAAAAAAAAACAGAGCATTGATTTAATTAAAAATATTTATGAGAAGATAAAAGTTGAGACCAAAGTGTAAAACATCCTTCACCTAATTAATAGCTAACATCAGATGTTTACATGCTCTGTTTCCTTATTGCCTGACTTTAAAACTGGACAACATTTTTGTTATTTTATTTCAGTCCTTTCCAGATCTGCCTGATCCTTGGTGCTTAAAATGACACTGTTCAATTCCTTTTCCAAACAAACATTGTATTGCCTAAACTTCAATAACCTACCAGACCTTCAGTGAACGCCTGATCATCTGTAGCAAAATAAACAATTAAAATTAAAGATCAGTCCTTTCTGTTTGACTCATCAATGCAATTGACCCATTAATAATTGGATATCAAAAATTTCTTAATAAGAGTCTTTTGTAAAACTGCCCTGGAGGAGTTCTGGGCAGAACAAATTTACAGACAAATGTTGATTTCCTTTAAATCTTAAATACAAAATGTATTTATTATTTTTACATTTTTTTGGCTTAATTTCTAACCCGAGTAGATTGTTCTTCATGCAAATTGCCTTTTTTTTTGTCTGTATATTATTCAATTTCTAAATTAGTTGGTGATTATTTCAATAATCGATTCAACAGATAAATCGTTTCAACCCTAATTCTACAGTCTCTCAAACAGAAGTGTGCTAGCACCAAGGTTAGGGAGCAGCAATTCTAAGCATGTAAAGCGTCTTTGGCAGCGTTATAGGCACATTAATACAACTTTTAAAAAGGGTGCCGTTTCATAAGCCTTGTTAACCTTTATCCTTAAATGACTGAAATATTTCTTATTGTAGTTCATTCCATTAAAACCAACTAAAAACCATCTGCTGCTGAAACACTTAGAAATGGATAAAAGGCAAACAAAAACCTGAAAAGATCAACCATTACAGCCCACACAGGCATGCCTGTCTTTTCCAGCTCTTTTCAGTCATTTATTCACAGACTGACTCGAGTTGTCACACAAACGCTCTCAAGGTTGAGAGCTCGAATTCAATAGAAATACAACTGTAATCACAGGCTTTTTTCACGTCACAGAGAGACTGCAATGTTCTCCTTGCTGTCTGCAGAGCAGCTTGAGACAAACATCCTCACTTTAGGACAGCTTGATAACACTTGAGCTGGAATCAGTGATGGAGGAGGACAGGAGATACAGAAAAACTGGCTGATGTTAATAAAGATCTGAAAAAACAGATGACATTGTCTAATTATACACAAATATACTAATGCATTATCTACCAAGCACTCATGACATTATCTATGTCATGAATATATTTTTGTATATTCTGTCGTATTATAATGGAGGTGATGCTTGCCAGCAGGACAGAAGGTACCATTTAACCACAAAAGGAGTTTTAACTATTAAACACTTTGGATGATTTATAACCAAGCAAAATGTTCTTGGACAGTAAGCCTGCTAGATCTCATCACTGCCATGTTCTCAAAAAGCTGACTTTGATGAATGTTGAACAGTTTTTTTTTATTATTATTATTTCTGTTGTACCAAATGTACCACCATCTTTTAGTAGAAGGTATTTTTACAACTAATTTATACTGAGGCTGAAAGGATTACTGAGGTTAATCTTGACTAAGTCATTATTGAAGTAATACTCAACAAATTTAGAAATTGATTAATCGTTATCTTGAATATAGACTCAAAAAAGGCAGTTTGCTGGAGAAAACAAGCATTTGGATCTTTAATTAAGCCAAAACTGTGTGCAGAATATATAGATAAAAAAATAACTTTTGTCTGTAAATCTGTTTTAACCAAGTGGGATAGTTTTAGCTGCACTCAGTTTATTTCAAATTTCCTACAGAAGTAATAAAAAAAGAAAAAATACTTAAGTGGTTAAATTAAAAATCTGTTTAATATGGCAAAAACAAATTGTACGATTAATAGAGTGACAAAAGAGTGATACTATTTTTGTCTGAAGACTGACATTTTGCATCATGCATTTGAAATATCTTTGTAAATGTACCCCTGAGAAATATGATCTGCAGCCTGACATGGGTTGTTTGTGGTTACAGTAAAACCAACATGAAAAAAAATCCAACCTGGAGTTCAGGAGATAAATGATTAACTATTCTCTTGTAGGTGAAAACCAAATTCTAGAAACAGAATCTAGAAAATATTTTGTTTCTGTTGTACTAGACTGGTTTCTGAGTTGAGATGACGAGTATGACTAACAGACTTTGGCAGATCTCAAAACCTGTTGGTGTAAATCAGAAAAAAGTGACACCAACAGCTCTGAAATGAAAGTCTAAAGGTCGTGCTTTCAGGATGAATGAAGAAACTACAACCAGAAAGCACACCTCTAGGAACTTTCCTAGGTTAACTTCAACCTAGGAAACTATTTCAAAAGCTTTCCTTGGCATTTATGATCCAAGTTCACATATTTTTGAGTAGTTTTAATACAGTCTGCATCTGCTTAAAGCTAAGATGTTTTTCTAGAACAAAATAATGTGTCTCATACTCTATGGGTTTCAACATTACACCTCTGCAGCTCTCTGTGTTTCAAATGAAATGTGTGAAATCAGAGCTAAAAATAAGGACTTCCTGTCTGCTTCTTGCCTGGTCAGTTTAATGGCTTCTTTTTTAAGTCTAACATGACTGCAGAGGGCTCAGATGAAAAAACCTCTGAAAAGCTGTGAGGTTACAAAGAGCCACCTTTCTCTTGAACTCTGACCCTGAGCCTGCAGCAGCAGGATGACAGGCTCAGAGCTGCTCACTTACAGGAGGGAGACACCATCCATCCATCCATCCATCCAGTTTATCTTCCATTTATACTTCCATTCATCCAATTTTCTATCCATCTGTTTCTCTTTCATTCCATTTTCAGACTTGAGCGCTTATTGATTTATGTTTCTGCCTCCATGATGTGTACTTGTAGCCACTTTTCTGTCAGGCTGTGGTCAGACTGAATTCAAGTTTAAACTAAAGAGACTTTCTCTGAAAAACTGGACTCCTCTCACTTTCTGTCCATCTTCCGACTGATGACAGCTGACCTTTTATGTTAGACTGAGCCCAACCACTCTATGAAATGTTGAGTGGTTTTCATCCACTCTATCGATGAAATGTTGCTTCTTTTAATGCTTGCTAAGGATATTTTTTCTTTAGTGTGTATCAGCAAAATGTAAAACTCAGACCTCTTTGCTCCCTGGTGAATTACTGAAAAAAAAAGATGAAATAGCCTTCCAGTCTCAAATAACTTAAGTAGCATCAAAGTGCTAAAAGCTGGCCTTCACATCATTAATTAAATATCCTTTTGATGACCTCTTATTTACCCACAACCTTCGCTCAGGTGCTGCAAACTCTTTTAAATTAACTCCAATCTGCCCTCAAGCACCACTTTTAAATCCGACGACGCCAATCGTTTGTTTTTTTTTATTCACTTGGTGGTTTTCCTACTTCTTTTATCTAAAAATGCAATAATTCTACCTTCAGACAGAAATTTAAGGGAGAAATTAACAGAATCATACACAAATTAAACATTGTACAAGGAAAACGCATTCTACTGAAGATTATTTGTTATGTTTTATAAAGCGGTTTGTGCAGCAGAAACCAAAGACAAGAACTTATCATTTAGGGAGTTTGAGTTCAGGAAGAGAGCAGAGGAAGAACTTCAGGGAACAGTTCAATAAATCTTCAGAGGAAACCATCCAACACCGACATCAAGTTTGATCCGAGCACAGATATTTCCTTCTCACATTTTCATATAAAGACACTCAGGATGTCTGCACAAAGCTCTTATTTGTTGGATAAAGCTTCAATGTTGAGTCAAATTCAGCCCCAAGGTCTTGGGCTGTTGGCTCCACTGCGCCAGTCAGCCTAAAGCTAAAGTGCGTTTATGTACAGTCTTTATGTGGCTAGTAAATATTTAAAGATCTTTGATTACAAATGTTCTGCTCAAAATTTCAGTCCAACAACTACAGCATAGCCTCATCTCCTACGCAACCTTGCAAGTTCACTGAGCGGTTACTGGATGAGAGATGGGTTACATCCTGGGCCCATCGCAGAGGGACAGGACAGAAATCCATGCAAGACCGTATGCAATTGTCCTTATAAGCCTCTGGAGAGAGTCTTACAAATGACTTTGTAAAGACAATTACAAAGTTGGTTTTCTATCACCTGAACAACATTAGTAGGATTGAAAGACTCACGACAAAGCAAGATCTAGAGAAACTCAATGTGTTTATCTAATTACTGCAGCTTTGGTCTGTCGTAAAAAGCAGCTGCTGTTGTTCCAGAATGCTGCTGATCACATTCTCACTAAAACCAAGTAGGTGTACATCACCACATGTCCAGGTCCTAACACCGGCTTTCTGTAGCTCAGAGAATATTTTAAAATACTGTTGTAAGCTAACAACTGTTAGTTTATAATCACTGAATGGCCTAGCAAAATACATTAAAGGTCTATTGTTGTCTGCGATGGACTGGCGACCTGTCCAGGGTGACCCTGCCTCTTGTCCGTTGACAACTGTAGATCGGCCTCCTGACCCCAAAGGAATAACGATGTAAGAACATGAATGGATGGATGGATCTGCTGTTGTTATATCAAACTTTCAGACCTATCAGGTGTTCTGGTTCTGGTCTGCTCTTCATTCCCAGGATCAGAACCAAACATGGTGTTCATATATACTAATGAAATGCAATCTAAATCATCTGACATTCATCCTGTTGTTTTTTTCTCTGAAGCTAATCAGGAAAACTAATGAGTTTCAGTGGACTTTACTGCAGGGCCAGTCTCCCTCTGATTTGTTGTGTCCATCAGGACTGTTGAGTGACCTCCTCGTTCCTCATCGTGAGGCCAACCTAGGACTGACACCACCAACATCCCTCGACCAATCTCACGTCTTTGAGACATTACCTAAAGGTCGTGACCTCATTCTGGTGCTGAGAGTAATGAAGCAGATGAGGCTCAGAGATGGCAGCCAGAAGAAGGGCTACTGATAGTCTTTTAATGGAACATAAATTCTCAAGAGCATGCTCATGCTAGCTTAAGATGCTTTTATTAGCATCATACTACCATTTTCATATTTTAGTTACTTTTCCCAAAAAGTAGCATAAAACAGAGATACTTGAAAAGTAGAGATGAAAATTTTAAACATTAGCTAAATAAAACTGATTTATTTTTTATTACTATATAGTAAATCCTGCTGCTCAAAGGAGCAGATACGAGTTACCTCTGTATCAGCTACCTTTTTATAAACACTGCACGTTAAGACCTGTTTTCTAAAGTCACCCATTTTGCAGGCAGGTCTGACAGTGGAGGGAACAGACATAATTTCATCTGAACTGGAGTCGATGCTCAAATGTCACGCTATTAGGAAAGTCTGTAAGTCCCAGTTGGAGATTCAGACACACAGCCTCAGAAGTGTGCGACAGCTATTCACTGAAACGTTCATGTTGGTTTTATTCCCTACTATTTTTGACTTTTCATCCATTTTTCCTGCATCCTTTGAGCTGCTGATGCAGGGGATAATTTATTTAATAATATTCTACAGCACCTGCACCTCAAAGCATTAGTTACTAAGTAGCAATGTGAGCAGCAGGAGAAAAGGACGGAAGAAAAACAGGTAAAACAGAAATGCCCTGATTGACTGATGAAACATTTCTAGGTATATTCAGGAAATAAACCATGGTTAAAGCAGGATCATGCTGACTGGTAGAGGAGAGGTTGTAGATGTTCAGAGCAGGAGGATGTCTGACAGTGCTTTCTGCAGCAGGCGTGATAAAAGCAGAAGCCTGGCTTTTTGCATGTTGTACTACTGACCTTGTTCTATATTAATCTGAGAGACGGTCGGCAGTTCATACAGCAGGAAAAAAAAAACTATGTCTACCAACTGTTTTAAGGGCAACGTTACAAGCTGAAGAATGGCTGTTGTGAAAATAAAGCAGAGCAGACATGGATGAGTAAAGACGGGCTGGGGTCAGGAGGTCAAACCTGGACTGATTTTCTGCAACTTTGACCCTGAAAGTAAGTCAAACAATGTTCAGACATCTGCATGGCCTTTAGTAATCACGTTTGTCTGAGAACTTTTATTTCTGAGAAAGAACTGTTAGAAACTGTCAAGAGGTGGTGGTTGTGGTGAGGAGAAAACGCAGGGATCCAGGTTATGGTGGTGATAATGATAGTTTTAATGATGAAAAAATAAGCTCAGACAGTCCAAACCAGGCGGCACAGCAGAGGACTAAGCACACAGCTAAATACCGGTAGCTACTGGCTAAAACAAGGACTGATACGAAGAGCTGACACTACCAGGACTATACAGTTCTACCTGCATGAAAACAGACAAACTTAGACATACGTTCGACAACGACACTTTGACGAGGATCCAACGAGGAACAGAGAAAACAGGGGAGACTAAATACACACGAGGTAATCAAGAGAACGAGACACAGCTGGGAGACAATCAACGGGGAAGACACAGAGACAGAGACTCACAGGGAACAGGATGACAGAGAAAACTCAAAAATAAACATACAAACACGGATCATGACAGAAACAGAAATGAGCAGTTTTTTGAATCCCCAGTTAATTTTCAGATCACAAAAAACTTCACTCATTAAATGTTTTTTTACTTTTACCAAAGAAGTGTTCTTACACTGCGACAGACCGGCGACCTGTCCAGGGTGACCCCACCTCTTGCCCGGAACTAAATGCAATCCAAGTTTTCCATTGAAGAAAAAGCAAATATTTGCTTTTTGGTAAACAATTATGTGACATTTTGCACAATGTCTCAAAGTTATATATCGTTGGTCATTTTCCAGATATGAACCAATTCCAATTTCTCTTGACAAGCTGCATTGTTAGGAGAAATTGTTACAAATTTATAATAAGTAAAATAAGTAAAAACCCTCCTGCCATTAATGGTGGCTATTTAAATTAGGATTATAAGTGGCGCCAAGCTGCCATGTTCAATGAATGAGTGTAATTACACAGTGATTATGGGGTTTAGCATCTTTCATAGGTGCTGGCCTACCTAGTGTTACTAAAACAGAAATTTCTTTCAACAGTTTAAGTCATGTTTCATTAGGTGAAAAGCTCAAGAGAATAATACAGAACAAATTAACGGTGTCGTTAACCCGACTTGCTTCTGCTGGAAATCCTGCTTTCTCTCGCTCTTTCGCAGCCAGAATGAACTGCAGACATTTCTCGGCGTGTCGCAGAAAAGACCTTTTCATGTTAAGCTCTATACCGACTATGTTTTAAAGGTTGCATTGCTCTCCTTGTTTAGATGTTTCCTCATTGTCTAACCTTGAGGTGTTAAACTATTTCCATCAAACTGTCATGTGAATTTTAAGCAATTTTCAGGCACTCATAAATATACATTTGAGTGTGAAGGAGTCAGAGGTTTAACAGAGACCAACAACAAGACTCCTGGTGATCGGCTCCATTTTCTTCTGCTTTAGTCGGCCTGCCAGAGGTGACTCATCTGATAATGGCTCCCTCCAGCAGCTGGAAGGGGTCAAAAGGTCACCCTGACAGCAGCTGTAGATTGCTTTGCATTCCTGAGCGTCAGGAGATACTCTTGATGTCAGATAACTTTGACTCTGTGCAAAGCTTTGGACCAGAGGAGGACTTTATGATTCGATCGCCTCAGGGTCTGGAAGAATAAATGGTAGCAGTCTTTGAACTGGATCCCATTTTCTGTTTTTGATTTTTTTTCCACCAATAAAGGTTTGCAAGCCTTAGCAGCCCCAATTTCTGCTGCTGTCTGGCTGTCAGAATTAAATAAGTTGGATAAAAATAAAGTATCTGAATTAAAGCTAAAAAACAACAAACAAAAACAAATCTGTTATCTGACTCTGACCCAATAGTCTTGAAGTTCAAAAAATATCCACTGTGTGTATACTTTTTGAAGCATCCAATTCAGACAAAAACGTAATCATTTTACTTGTTCCAAGGACCAAACTAGTAGTCATCTTGCGATCGGAAGGTTGCAGGTTCGATTCCAACTTCCTCCTGCCACATGTCGATGTGCCCCTGGGCAAGGCACCCAACCCCAAGTTGCCTACCGAACTGCGTATCGGTGTATAAATGTGTGAGCGTTTGTGAGTGTGAATGGGTGAATGTGGCTCTAGTGTAAAGCGCTTTGAGTGGTCAAAATGACTGGATAAAGCGCTATATAGTTCAGTCCATTTACCATTTATAAACCAGATAAATCTTTTCCAGCTGTAGCTCTTAAAATGTGGAACCACTATCAATCAATCAGATTTTAAATTTCTAAAAAACAAATAGATTTTCCTTTGTTTTTTAATTGTAAGGTTATGTTACTATTTGTTTCTTCTTTTATTACTTGTTTATTCTGCATCATTTTGTTATTTCTTATATAGATTTCGATAAACTTTGACAGGTTATTTCTGCTTATCTTGATAATTATGGCTTATAGCTAATGAAAACTGGAATTTTACATAAAACCAATAAACTTTTTTTACAAAAATCTGGGCATAGTGTGAAGTAGGTCCATGTGCCGCTGTAGTACAGCCAAACCTTTTCTCTTTTTTGCACAACATGGCAACATCTTATGGGTCGACAACAGCCAGCGGTGAAGATACCCTTCAGGCAAACTGGCAATAAATTTACACTTGACTTAAAATATATTACTATTTATTACAGGATTCATATTTTTAACTGAATTACAGGAATAAAATTGTTTCGGAATTTAAACATCAAAAATAATATTTGATTTTATGCCACTTTTGTTTAATAACAATCTTAATTTAAGCATTAAATGATGGTGGAGGATTTTTAATGTCATTTTAAATGATTGAGCTTTAATTCTGAGAACAGACCACTTCCTCTGTTTATCCTTAAAGACCAAAGGAAGGACAGCAGGTCAGATGGCGGTGTGTAGGTGGGGGTGACCCGTGTTGTTTGGGGTCAGCGGTGTTTGCACATCTCTGTCTTTGTTCAGATCCCATCAAATATAAAAATTGGGGCAGGCCGAGGCCCAGAGCATTGTCTTTCTGCTATGGCAGATCCAACACAAGAAAACCTCTGGAAACCCTCAAACTCACTCGACTCTGAAACAAATTCACTTGTTTTTTATGGCGCCTCCAGAGATTTTAACAGGAAAATGCGTCATTTCCCATTATTGTCAACAACATAAATGTTTCATAAAGACATTTCTGCATCACTGGGGACTGATGCTGCACTAACAATTAGGAAACCATCCTCTATGAACAAGATCCCTGACGAGGCTATATTTTCATCAACAGCATCAATCAGTAAAGATTTTTAAGTAAAATTTGCTCTGCGGTGAATACTTATGCTGCTCTCCAGCTATGACCCTAAAGAGTGAGAAATAAAAAAACATGGAACCAAAACCGATTCAAAGCAGAACCTGATTCACACTAAGGACCAACAACAGATGGGAGCAGTTCACATTTCACCGTAGAGACGATGACTCACGAGTGTTTGACCGTAAACAAACTGGAAAACAGGATCTGAAACCTGAGCTTGGCCAATCTGCAGATTTCAGACTGCACCTTTAATCACACAATGTCGTCTTGTTGCTTTATCGAGCACAAAGCTTACAGTTTAACTTTCAGATCGCTCTGCTAGAGGTCTGGTTTGACCTTTTTAGCAGCTTCTTAAGAGAAGGAAGTGTCCTTCCTCTTTAAAAGAGAACAGGACGAGAACTGAACGCACAGACCTGCAGCAACACAAAGCCAATGTTTTTCTTTGGGATTCACCAAAAAACATTCCTCGTCTGGGTTGTGTAAAGGGAAGTCAGACCTTCAGGGCTTCCTGGTTGGATGAAAACAACTACAGAGGTATTGATTACCCCCAGCAATGCCTGTTAATATTAGTTAGAAAGTCAGCATTACTCTATATCTAAAGGGTAATGTCTCTTATTGTAGTATCTAATCCAAGTCAACTCACAATCACAGCTCTGCTTTAATTCTCAGTGATGACCGCTGGAAGATTTAAAGTAGAATTATGTAAGAAAAACTAAATCTCAAGTTTTGAAGCAGTTGAAAGCCTATGGAGGAGCTGCAGAGATTCACAGCTCGGGTGAGAAATGCAGCAGTCAGAACAAAACTATAATTTTAGGTTAAATAAAAACATGATGTACAACTCTAAAATTGCACTGTACTGAAAGAAACGGTTACATATTATGCTGTGGGATGTTGGTACTATGTTCCAGGCACATAGTACCACTTTATAGCAAAATCAAGTAGGGCTGGAAGAAAAATCCACTATCTCAAATTTTCTGATTTGTAGATTTAGTTTTTGGACTTTTTAATTTATTTTCCACCAATGATCTCCTTGAGTTTTCATAGCGATGCTAACTCACCCAAGAACTACCATCTTGTTTGACAAGAGTGTTTTACAGCTTCTGTTTATATCAACTTTGAATTCAAGTCAACTCACAGATGGATTGAAAATAAAAGCCAATTTTTAAAGATATTTTCAGTCATTTGTATTGTTTAAGGGGAAGGCAGAATTGAAAATCAAATTAGGTATAAAAATGATTTTTTTTAACATTCTTTATTTAAGAAAATTATGAATCCAACAAATATGAAATGTTATTTTTGACGTATATCGGCCAGCGCCACAATCATGTTACCTTCAGTTTTTTACAAAAATGTTGTACATGTCAAACATTGAATCTGGGACTGTCTCTTTAAGAAGCTCCTGCTCTTTCCAACTGCTGCCTTCAGCATTGCAACAGAACTTCTGCCTTTCTTAGGAGCTTTGAGTTCATATGAGGATTTCTCAAACACACATGTTTGAGAAACACCAGGAGTGTTTTTGATGGAGTAACATCATTACATGATGCAAGACTAAAATAATCCATTTTACATCATACTGCCCCTTTAATAGAACAGAAAGAGAGTTGATGGGAAGATGGATGGAGCTACATGTGTTCGATTTTGGAGGTATTCCTGTGTTAAAATGGTCCAGTCAAAGTTCAGAACAAATCAAAGTGAATCAGAGATTTAGTATAGAAATCAGCTTGTTTGGCAGTATTATTACCAGCTCAGTAGATCTTGAACTATTGATCTGGATCACGTTTGAAGGCATTATGAAGAACTTCCTTCACATGGTTTCTGTGATGGTGGAGCCCTGCAGTCCTCTGCCTCCTCCCACTGGCCTCGCCCCTCTTCCTCCCTGGATCAGGGATGCTGGGGCTCAGCGTCCTACCGCCTCCCCCCGCCACACACACACACACACACACACACACACACAACACACACACACACCACCCTGGACCAGGCCCACACGGTGCCACTCAACGCTGAAAGCTGCTGAAGCCACAAACAAAGCATCCAGGATGAGACTCTGCAGTGCAGCTCGGATCAGCGAGGAAACAGCCCGAAAAACCAGAAAGTAAATAGAAAGTAAATAGTCTCAAACCTCAACGCTCTGCGCCGCTACACATATTATTATAATTCATAATCATGATGCGCATCTTCCAATCCGCAACACAAAAAGCTCCGCAAACAGACAGAGACACGAGACGCGGCTGTCCGGCCGCCGGACTCACCAGTCGGTGTCCGAAGTCTCGTCAATAACGTCCTGGTAGGCGGTCAGCAGGGTCAGTCTGTTCTTGGCGAGATTCACAGCCATGTTTCTGTCCCTGCGAGCATCCAGACCGCTGAGAGAGAGAGAGAGAGGAATGAAACCACAGAGGAAGAGAGGAGGAGAGGAGGAAGAGAGGAGGAGGAGGAAGAGGAGGAGGAGGAAGAGGAGGAGGAGGAGGAGGAAGAGGAGAGAGGAGGAGGAGGAAGAGGATCTGAACTGACTGCTGGAGACAAAGAGGAGAGAGAAAAGTCCGCGGGGTCCTAGAGCCGGATCTTCACCTCCTCGATACCAAACAAACATGAATATATGGGAAATGATTAGTACGGCGGCGCGTTGGGGTCATTATAGATGAAATGAACTCAATTTCTCCAAAATTCAGAAATGTTGACATCTCATAAAAAGTTAACCAACACTAGTTATCTAACAAACTAGCTAACATTACCACCTATACTTTATTGTGCATCTTTATTATTTGTGCATCTCTGTGTGTGTCTGACATCCTGGATGAGAAAACCAAGAATGTGTTGAATGACATACAAAACCTATTGATCAATGTGTTCAAGGTTCTTTCTTTTATCATCTCAATACATAAAATAAGAATTCATAGCTATAGAAATAAATGCATAAATAAATGAGCCAGAGAAGTATAGAGTGCCTTCTTTGGGTCGAGGAGGATGCCCTGTCCCAAGTGGAGGAGTTCAAGTATCTCAGGATCTTTTTCAACAATAAGGGAAAAATGGAGCAGAAGATCGACAGGCGGATCGGTCTGTCAAGGTGAAGAGAGAGTTTAGTCAAAAAGTGAAGCTCTTGATTTAGCGGTTGATCTAAGTTCCTTCCTCGTTTATGGTCATGAGTTTTCGGTCATGTCCGAAAGAACGAGGTCACTGATACAAGCGGTCAGTATTAGTTTTCCCTGTAGGGTTTCTGGGCTCTCAGAGATAGAATGAGAAGGTCAGATATCCAGGAGGGACTCAGAGTAGAGCCAGTGTTCTGACTATCTGTCATACCTGTCAATCCTATGGGGTTCCATTTGTATCAAAAATAAGTAGAAGTCATATGTGTAGATGTGTCGTTGCTATGTGTTGTTGGTCTATGTTGCATGTAGATGTTGCATATGTCTACATTGCATATGTGGTTCATGTCGTTGGTTCATGTCATTCGTTCATGTCGTTGGTCCTTGTTGCCATTGCCTGTTCTCTTCGCCATTAAAAAGTCTTGAAGTAGGTCATGTATGATCAAATAGTTTATTAGATATTACAAAAATGTTGGTCTTTCAATATCAGTGGTTTCAATAAAATTGTTTTCAAAATGTTAAGATTTCTACCTCGTTTTCTTTAGGCATTAGTCAGGGCAACTAACCAGGTCGAGGGATCCTGGCCCAGTGAATGAGGCGCTACATTTCTTTTTAATTCTGTATATCTTTATTTTTAAGAATAATTTTCACTGTCGGCATGTATTTGAACTTCTCTCTTTTATTTCCTTCAGCGCAGCTCACAGTTTTAAACAAATTCTGTAGTTTTCGGGATACTTCTAAATCTGCTCCTTAGTCGCATTTTCTGGACTTTTACTGCCTCTAGTGGCGTGGGATGGTAACACAACTAATATAATTACATTACTAAATCAAAATGCTACAAAGTATTATTATTAATTCTGGCAGTAGGACAATAATAATAATAATAATAATAATAATAATAATAATAATATAATAATAATGTGCCTGTGCAAATTACAAACCAGATTCCAAAAATGTTGGGACACTAATAAAATAAACAAATTGGGAATAAAAATTGAATGCAATGGTGTGGAGGTGCTAACATCTAATATTTTATTCACAATAGAACACAAATCACAGATCAAAAGTTTAAACGAGGAATATATCATTTTATGGGAATATGTTGTTTTAAAATTTCATGGCGTCAACAAATCCCAGAAAAGTTGTGACAAGGCCATTTTTACCCCTGTGTGGCATCTCCCCTTCTTCTTATAATACTCAGACGTCTGGGGACAGAAGAGACCAGTTTCTCAAGTTTAGAAATGGGAATGCTCTCCCATTCATGTCTAATACAGGCCTCTCTAACTGATCAATCGTCTTGGGCCTTCTTTGTCACACCTTGCTCTTTATGATGCACCAAATGTTCTCTATAGGTGAAAGATCTGGACTGCAGGCTGGACATTTCAGTACCCGGATCCCTCTCCTACGTAGCCATGATGTTGTGATTGTTGCAGAATGTGGTCTGGCATTATCTTGTTGAAAAATGCAGGGTCTTCCCTGAAAGAGACTGACGACATCTAGATGGGAGCATATGTTGTTCTAGAACCTGAACATAGTTCTCTGCATTAATGATGCCTTTCCAGACATGCAAGCTGCCCAGGCCACAAGCATTCATTCAACTTCCATTCATTCCATTTTAACTGACTCCTGGCCCAGTGCAAACTACTGAGCTTGTGGAGCTTAGAAATGGCTTCCTCTTTGCACTGTAGAGTTTCAGCTGTGGGGTGACAAGGTGGATTGTGTTCACCAACGATGCTTTCTGGAAGTATTCCTGAGCCTATGCTGTTATTTCCTTGACAGTGACATTCCTGTTTGAGGTGCAGTGACGTTTAAGGGCCTGGAGATCACATGCATCCAGTAGAGTTTTACGGCCTTGACCCTTATGCACACAATTGTGTCAAATTCTCTGAATCTTTTCATGATGTTATGCACGGTTGATGATAATAATTAAAAGTCTTTGCTATTTTACGCCTGTTCTGTTAAAGCTGTTCTGGTATTGCTGCACTATCTTTCTGTGCAACAATGGTGGAATTGGTGATCCTCTTACCATCTTGGCTTCAGAGAGACACTGACACTCCAAGAAGCTCTTTTTATACCCAATCATATTGTCAATTGACCTAATTAGTGTTAATTGGTCTTCCATCTGTTTATTATATGTTCAATTCCTTTCTTCCAGCCACTTATTGCTACTTGTCTCAACTTTTTTGGGATTTGTAGACACAGTGAAATTTTGAATTTTTCCTTTAAAATGTTACATTTACTCAGATTAGACTTTTGATCTGCCATCTATGTTCTATCACGAATAAAAAATTGACATTTGCCATCTCCACATCATTGCATTCAGTTTTTATTCACAATTTGTTTAGTGTCCCAACTTTTTGGAATCCGGTTTGTAATTTGCACAGGCACATTATTATTATTTATTATTATTATTATTATTATTATTATTATTATTATTATTATCCTAATGCCAGAATTAATAATTCTGCTGCTGCTGCTGTGCTGCCTGTTTATGGGCAGTAAAAGCCCAAAAAATGCATCTAAGGAGCAGATTTAGAAGTACCCCGAAAACTACAGAATGTGTTTAAAACTGTGAGCTGCGCTGAAGTAAATACAAGAGAGAAGTTCAAATACATGCCAACAGTGAAAATTATTCTTAAAAATAAAGATATACAGAATTGAAAAGAAATGTAGCGCCTCCTTCACTGGGCCAGGATCCCTCGACCTGGTTAGTTGCCCTGACTAATGCCTAAAGAAAATACAAGGTAGAAATCTTAACATTTTGAAAACAATTTTATTGAAACCACTGATATTGAAAGACCAACATTTTTGTAATATCTAATAAACTATTTGATCATGCATGACCTACTTCAAGACTTTTTAATGGCGAAGAGAACAGGCAATAGCAACACGGACCAACGACAAGGACCAACGACATGAACCACATATGCAGCGAACACATATGCGACATAGACATATGCAACATCTACATGTGCATCATCTACATGCAACATAGACCAACGACACATAGCAACGACACATCTACACATATGACTTCTACTTATTTTTGATACAAATGGAACCCCATACAATCCAGCATAGTTTATGGTAATGCGCACGCGCACATCGATGTTACGTCACATTCTGCTTACTAAGCAGATTTCTTATAAATCCGTCATACCTGTGTTATGATTCTCAGACATTTATGGTCAATTTTATTTAATTAAGCTGCTTTATTAATCAAATATATTAACATAAATAACTTTTGCCGTTTCCAATATCGTTAACATTAGTCTCGTTTAGCGTCACTATTACTACAAATACTGTTTGTGTCGTGATCCGTGTCTGTGTGTTTCTGTGTATGTCTGTGTGTGTTTCTGTGTGTCTGTGTGTGTTTATGTGTGTCTGTGTGTGTCTGTGTGTGTTTGTGTTTCTGTGTGTGTCTGTGTGTGTGTTTGTGTGTGTCTGTGTGTGTTTCTGTGTGTCTGTGTGTGTCTGTGTGTGTTTGTGTGTTTCTGTGTGTGTCTGTGTGTGTGTTTCTGTGTGTCTGTGTGTGTGTTTCTGTGTCTGTGTGTGTTTATGTGTGTCTGTGTGTGTGTTTCTGTGTGTGTCTGTGTGTGTTTATGTGTGTCTGTGTGTGTGTTTCTGTGTGTCTGTGTGTGTTTATGTGTGTCTGTGTGTGTGTTTCTGTGTGTGTCTGTGTGTGTTTCTGTGTGTCTGTGTGTGTGTTTCTGTGTGTCTGTGTGTGTTTATGTGTGTCTGTGTGTGTGAGTTCTCTGTGTAGTCCTGTTCCCTGTGAGTCTCTGTCTCTGCCTCTTCCCTGTTAATTGTCTCCCAGGTATGTCTCGTTCCCTTGGTTACCCCGTGTGTATTTAGTTCCACCTGTTGTCAGTGTTCCTCGTCGGGTCCTTGTCTTGGTCGAACGTATGTCTACATTGTCTGTGTTGCTCTCCAGTTGAACTGTGTAAGTCCTGGTTAGCCTAGCTCACGTTGCTACCGGTATTAGCTGCGTGCTTCTTTCTGCTGTGATGCCTGTTTTGGACTGTCGAGCTCTTCATTAAAATTCATCATTTTCACCATAACCTGGATCTCTGCGTTTCTCCTCACCTACAACCACCTCATGACAGTTTGACTACAAATTTGGTCTCACGCGGGATATTTTGTCCCTATAGCTAATCTACCCAGGCGCAGAGCTATAGGGGGGGACTGGGCCGGATGGGGGCCCGGGTCTGGAGGTGCCAGCACAGCAAATCCACCAGGCCCAGATTAACACTGTCAGATTTGATTTCAACACTTTAAAAGTGTCTATATGGGTCCACGCCAGAAAGTGTTAAACTAACTCTTTTTGGAGAGTTGGTACCTTAACTCTTATAAAGTGTCAGATATCAAATCTGCTGGAGTTAATCATTTAACACTTGCTAACACTAATTCAGTGTTAGATCTTAATATTAACTCTCAGAGTATTTTTTTAACTTCATAAGAGTTATTTGTAATTAATAGATAGGTATTTTATTGTTTGAACTTTTAAAAATTTTTAGAAAATAAACATTTAATAAAGAAGCAACAATTTTCTCAAATACATTTATTTCAAAATATGCACCATAATTACAAAACATATTACAACGTGCATGTTTCACATATTGTTATCAAAAGGTCTAACATATCAGCTGTGAAATACAAAATGCAGTATGCTTAATACATTTTTCTTCAATACCATATGCATGAAATTGTTCAAAGTACAAGGTGGAGAAAGTAAAGCAAGCACTTCATGTAATATGATAGAGTACATTTTCTTTTAACAGGTAGATTGCTAGATATTACAGTACATAACAGACCAACCTGATATTCATTTCCATCATTTATTATCCAGTTTCTGGTTCTGTTGATAAGAGTCAGTTCCTCTCTGCCCTCCACCAGAGAGATGTCCAAATTGTCTTCAGGTTGTTGGGCTGTTTGTGACGTTTGGCTGGAGACACCAACATGCTCCTCTACTGCATCAGACAGTCTTCAGTCTCTGAGTAGGACAGTCAGTGTCGGTCTCTGGATCATAACAAACAAAAAACATAACAATGAGGAGCGAAGGAATACATTTTACTATAACTCTAACAACAAGCCTCAATTACAGAAATGTGGAGTTTCAGAGATATTAACACTTACATAATCATTTTTGGACTTGAATCTTCGAAGAATCCATGGAGGATCAGGTGGAGGTTAGGCTGATGACTGGAGATTCATCCTCAACCAAACTGGTTCTAATATATACAAAAAGGCAATAAAAGGATTAAAACATGCTGCAAAACGTATATATGAAGACACAGCAGTGGAATTAATGTGCTCAACGTGAAAAAGGCTTTTACATGTTTTCAAAGGAAAAAATCGATCAGAAAAGTTGATAAATCTGACCAATATGCATGTAAACGTTCAACATCATGAAAAAACATACTCCAGATTATTACGGATCTGTTCAAATTAGCCAATAATTTGATTAAATGTTCACCGGCTTGATATTTTCCAAAACTTATACTCCGGTAACATTCGGCATGCTAAGCTAAACATGCTAAGCTGTTTAGCTAAGGTAAACATGCTAAGCTAAACATGCTAAGCTAAATATGCTAACACCAAGCTGTGTGGTGAACGTGACGTCTGTCATACAGGTTGAGCTCAACTCAAAATAATAGTTATAAACCATCTCAGAAAATAATGACTTACCAAGTGCAGTAAATAACTCAGACATGTGGAAAGTAAATAGTCCTGAAATGTCTTGGCTTCTGTCACTTCGCTTCGTGGGAATCTGTGATTCTGGGTGGAGTCAGTGAATTAACTCCTTCAGTGTTAGAGCTGCTGGTGGAGTTCAGAGTTAAGAAGTAAAGAGTTATTGATTCTATTTTAACACAGGGATACGGAAACACTTTGTTTTATCACTGGATTTTAACTACTAATAATACACACCTCAGACTTACATAAACAGAATGTGACTCTATTAGAGTAAAATTAACTCTGCTTTTGGATGAAGTCTACTAACACCAAGATATTTAACACTTTTGAATTTGCTGCGAGGGAGGGAGGAATGGTTTAAAGTCGCTTAAATGTCTGATTATAGACGGAGATGTGCCCTCGCCTGTTGAAAAAGGCCCCATCCCGCTCAGCAGCGCAGTCGATGCACGCAAGGGGTCCGGTGATTTGTTAGCGGCCCAGTGATTTGTTAGGGGCCCGGTGATTCGTTCAGGGCCCGGTGATTTGTTAGGGGCCCGGTGATTCGTCAGGGGCCCAGTGATTTGTTAGGGGCCCGGTGATTCGTTTAGGGCCCGGTGATTTGTTAGGGGCCACGTATTTTGCCCCACCCCTCAGCCCAACCCTGACTTGATCCACTAGTGAATCTACCCTTTTAGCTTTTTATATTTCTTCAGAAAATGCATGGAATATGTCCTAAAAAAAACCCATGAATAACGCTGGATGCTGACCAAAGCTGTTAGGCAACAAGTCGAACAACACCTCTTTCTGGACACTTCGTGGAAATAATTACATTTTTCTTATTTTAATTATTTTATTTACTGTAAACTTCAGAGAAATAAAACACACAAAATGAAACTTCTACAGGTATGACGGATTTATAAGAAACGTAACATCGATGTGCGCATTACCCCGAGGTATGCTGGATTGACAAGGTATACAGAACACCTGTGCTCCTTCATGTCAAGAGGCGCCAGTTGAGGTGATTTGGCATCTGGTCAGGATGCCTCTCTGGTGAGGTGCTCCGGGGACATCCCACCAGGAAGAGACCCTAGTGAAGACCCAGGACACGCTGACAATGTTTCTCAGTTGGTCTGTGAACGCCATGGGTTCCGCCAGAGGAGCTGGGACAAGTGGCTGGGGAGAGGGAACTCTGAGCCTTAGGCTGCTGACCCCGCGACCCGACCCTGGATAAATGGAAGACGGATGGATGGATGGATGGATCACACACATACACACACTCACATGCGTGAAACACATAGCATAATAGAATAGAGACAGTAACGTTAACTAGCTTGGTTAGCTAGCTAGTTTCAAGAAACGTGCTCTTCTGCAGCAACCCCCATGCCCACACACACACACCCACACACACATAATGGATGCTAACATTGTCCAAAATTATTGTTGTTGTAAAATTGCTGCTGTTGTCATTTTATTATAAAAATGTTCTGCAAATTGTTCTAAAAACGTTCAAAAAAGTGAAAAATGAAAATATTTCAAACATGAAATAACTCTTGTGTGAAATAAAACTCAGTATAATGTATTATACAAAACATTTTGAATCAAAATGACAAAAGTAGCATAAAAAACATTTTGGTTGTAACCCGGGACAAAAAGGACCCACTCATAGAAGACTGTATAGTCTAGGTTAAAAGTTTCATTTTGCATACCACTGCCATTTGTGCCAATTAAAAAGCCCACCAGAACCAACTACTCTGCTCCATTATCCTACAAGCTTTGAGAACCGAGGGGAAGGTATGTGGGCTCTGTGCCAGCCGGCAGCCGGAGAGACAAACACTAATAGTGACCCCATGGCGGGCTGATTGCTATGGCAACCAACAGAAGAAAAAAAAAAGAAAACCTTCCTAAATGTCAACTTTTCCGGGAAACAGAGAGAAAAGAACCTCATTTCAGACCATCGCTCACAAAAGCCCAAAGAGACGGGCTGCAAGGGGAATTCCTGGACTGTTAGGTCAGTGGAGATCTGCTTTATTCCACAAAGGATTTACCAAGTGGCTACCGTTACTGTTTTTTATTGATCTGTGACAGGAGAGGTATAAACTTCAAACTTAAACCTAGAATGATATAACCACAGTAGAACTTTTTTCACCAGCTCTTTCTTTCAACATGTTAGATTTTTAATTTGTAGAAATTATTTTGTTTGCATGCTTCAAGCAGACAAATAACTTCAATAGATTGTAGATTATAGACATTTTTTTGTAAATATCCAAACTTATTTTTGATAACAGGGTTTGGGCAAAAGTCATGTTTTCTAGCTAGGCAATGTAAAAAGTGTGATGTAAATACATGACAATGGACCTGTGAATGTAGGGTGCATTGTAGCTTATTTTGAATTAATACCATCACTATTAATTTTAACTATTCTTTGGAAAAAATAAAAAATCATCAAACATTAACTCAATTATAATATTTTTTAATCAATTTCAGTCAAATTGCACTGACAAAATGTTTGTGTTTTTATTGCTTTAAATTCTGCCCTCTTCAATTGTTCACAAAGATTAAGATTATATCTTTTTCTCCTAGTTTTAAAATTGAACTCATGAGAATGAGAGTCTGACTTCCAAAAGAAATCCACAGTTCTCTTCAGCAAAGAGAAGATTGATTTATTGACAAGAAGGAGTCAGATGGACAAACCAGAAGCTAATTTCGCAGCTTCACCATATTTATATTGATGTGGTCATCTATGTTCTTTGAGGTCTTAGATAAAACCTCAAATAAAAGCTTTAGACTCAGAGATATTCTTTGTTTTGATTTAACCTGGTTTAGTTCAATTAATCTCCAAACATTTTGTCCAACTCGTCTCTTAAAGTTGTCTCAACAGATAAAACAGATCCCCATGTTTTAAACCTGCTAATGTGAAGCAGGTTTATCCCTCAACAAGGTAAAAATACGCTCTGTTTCCAGTCAAGAACAGATGTGGGTGTGGAGATGGATGTGAAACCAGATTAGGAGATAAAAACTGTGGGAGTGAAACAATGTGGGGATCAGCAACTCATGTCTCCATCTGATCTGTGGGTTTTAAAATTTAATTCTGCAGATTTCTAACAGCAAAAAGGAGAATCTGAGACAGTTTCAACTGCACACTGTTAGTGGTAAATGCTGGTTGATTCTATAGACTGCACTGCCCTCATCTTGCCTAGTCTGATATTTGATGTTTTGTCACACTGCAGTCCCTCATTTTATTTTAGAACTGATTGTATCTTCTAATGCATAGGTTCCCAAACCGTGGGGCGCGCCCCCTAGTGGGGGAACCATGCCATTGCAGGGGGGTGGGGAAGCCTCTGGATGGAAAAAAAGCAAAAAACATGGGCGCTGTGTGCGCTGGGTTTTTACCTTAGAATGGCCAACTCTCTGTTATTCCTCTGTCAATTTGATACAGTAGAGGCTTCCACACTTCCCATTTCTGTGTCCTCTGTCACTTTTATCAGCAATTAAAACTGTTTCATCCGTTGTTAACATGTGGTAACCTGTTTTTCAGAACCGCCTTTAAACGCAACATGAGCTACGACACTCGCGCTGGGTTTAGACCTGATGCTGCTGCGCAGGTGTGTTAGATCAGTGGCCTCTATGTGTTAAAAACAACATGACGTGTTATTTGTAACACAATTTTTGTGTCTGTCATTTTAACACAAGTATTGTGTTACTTAAATCAACACAAAATATGTACAAAAGAGAACATGGATGAAAATAATGACAAACATCATGAAAGAGAAATGAAAATAAATTCCTGTCCCTTTCAACATTCATGAGATTTTCAATCGCACTCAAATTTAAACTTCCATTTTCAATACTGAACAATCATGAATCAAAATACAATATTTTGTGTCTTAGTGCCACATACAGCTTTCTGTTAACAAAACTCCTCATAACATCCAAAGGATGTAAATCACATATTTCTGCAAGCGTGATCAATTCATAATCACTAGTTTGTTGTACTACATATGCATAAAAATTATCATCAAAGTAAGTATATTACATTTAGTATTTGAACAAAGATAAAAATGGAGACATTATTTGTCAGAAAATGAACAAATTCACCAAATACAGGTTCTTACATATTGGACAACAACACATTTCATTTCCAAGCTTTAAGTTGTCCAATCAATTCAATCACCCTTGCTTTTCTTCGTGTGGAGAATGGAAGATCATAGATGTACTCAAAAAAAATGTAAAGACAGGTCTGAGTTGGGATGGATAAGACAAGTTACACACCCAGTACAGCTTAAAAAGCTGGTCCACAGCACATGTGAGTCCATCGTCTAAGGGGATGGTGACTTTGTCATGTTTCACAATGATGACAAACTGCTTTAGACCTCAGATTACCGATGCAGATGATCTGGGGCTGATGGTTTGTTGATGAAGTGGAGGAATGATTCCAATGGGATGCTATTATTTTTCCAGTCTTAGAAACAAAAAATAAGACATAAAACAAAACACATTTGTTGATGAAATGATCAGGAATTCAATGTAATTTCTGTTTAAAATAATATTTGTCAAAGGATAAACACCTACCTGCACAAAATCTAGGTGTGTTATTGTATCCTTGACGCTACATTGTCTTCCACTAACAGGGGCAGAAGTTGTGTTGGTACCAGAGTATTTCTGTAACAAGCCTCCTGTGAAAGTGAACAAAAACCAAAACAAACGTCTTTTTATTGATGTGATACACAGTAAATGTACAAATCCACATTTAAAAAAAAGAAATTGCAACATATTAACAAAAAATAATACTTTCTAGGTCATGTTTAATGAATGTAGTAAATCTGGTAGTGTTGCTGTTGAATTTAATGTAAAAATACAACCACGTTTACCTCACGTTTAGCATGAGGTAACACATGCCTCATGATAAGTTATGATTAGTTAGAAAGTAACGTTCCAATTACTTCTACAGGGTTTTTTTTCGCTACCAGAGTTTTACCGCAGTTCAATATAAGGACGTCCGCGAACAGCTCATCTTAATATTTCAATTAATTTAGAAATACGCCGTTAAATACAACCGCATAAATTTGACTTGATCAAAACTCCAATATGACACTCAACGTCAGTTCCTCTCCAAAGTGCTAACATGGCTAATATCTTACAATTACTTCTACATCTGTTTTTTACGGTGGCCGACAGGTGCGCAGCAACAGAGAAAACATGCGAACAAAACAAAGACACGCGCACAAATGAAATGCAGCAAACAAAAAGAGAAACGCACACAAAGTGTTGAAAACGGAAGTGCTCCAGACCACTAGGGGGAGTCTAACAAAAAACAGTTGTGTCCGAATTTAGGCTCTGAATCCTTTCAAGGGCTCTGAGAAACTGATCCTTCAAGCATAGACATAATAAAAGAGTCAACCCCCCCAATTGGCGGCCATCTTGGAGCGGAGCGTCGTTCCTCCTGCTTTGCTCAACCAAAACAGCAGAAGATCTCAGCACTGCGGAATATTGTTGATCAGATCGACGGACTACTGACCTGAGGGCTGGACAGACTTTTCGCAAGTATGATGGACATAGTACTGTATATTTTTTGTGATTAGAATATAACTGTACTGTATTTATGTCCACTGGGTAAATACCAGCTAATGCTATGTAGTGGTTGGTATTCAGCTCTGAAAGCTAACAGAGATTCCGTTATCTTAAAATGTTTCAGTCATTCTCCAACATTTAGATCATCTGATACAAGAACCTACTATAGAAATGAAACAATATTATAAAAATCATAATATAACATTCACCAGCAAAGTTTACACAGGTGGCAATTATTTAATTATTTAACTCTGTCAACGTAAGATAACTCGAAAATCTCCCGTTTTTGTTTTGAAGGTTTTGTTCGACGTGAGGAAGAAGGAAGACAGGAAGAAGGAAGACAGGAAGGAGGAAGACAGGAAGAAGGAAGACATGTCTTTAAGGAGAGACAGATTCACTGCAGCAGGATGAATCTCCTATCGGAGTTTGGACCCAATCTCAGCTTCTGAATCTCTCTTAAGCCAGAACTTATAGGCTGGAAAACATATGTGTGCATAAACATGTATAGCCTAATGTATTTTATTCAGTATTAATCATTATTTATTTATGCATAAATATGTATTGATAAGACTCTCTCGGTCCATTAGGCGTCCGTCCTTTTACAGAAGACGGATCCTTCAAAGGCCACGAATATGGCCGACCAGAAGAGAGAAGCTTAGACTCCGGCTAGCTGCTAGCTTAGGTTAGCTGTAGCCTCCGGCTAGCTGCTAGCCTCCATCTCGGCGTTATGTTGCTTAGCAACCGTGACAACGTGAAGCACAGAGCGGCGAAGGGAAAAAAAGGACTCAAAGTTGTTTTTTTACTCTTTATTTCTGTATTATTCTTCACCTTTTGTAATAAAGGTTGTTCCATAGTAAAAAGGAAATCTGTCTGATTCTAAAATGTTTAATGTATACAAGGGATATTATTCATTTTCAAATGCTCTCCAGATGTCAGGTAGTGAGACATGATAGTTAAATAAAATTATTATGTTTGAAGGCTTAACTTTAATCAGTCAAACCTATTTGCTCAGGAATAAATTAAATACTTTAGTGAACCAAAAGTGAACCCAAACTTTTGGTTTGTGAGGGTCTGCTGGGAACGTCTGGCGGAGTCCCCTGTGAGACGGAGCTTCAATTCCCATCTCCGGCAGAACTTCGAACACGTTCCGGGGGAGGTGGGGGACATTAGTCTGAGTGGACCATGTTCCATGCCTCCATTGCCGAGGCGGCTTATCGGAGCTGTGGCCGCAAGGTCGTTGGTGCCTGTCGCGGCGGCAACCCCCGAACCCGTTGGTGGACACCTACGGTGAGGGATGCTGTCAAGCTGAAGAAGGAGTCCTATGGGGTCTTTTTGGCCTGTGGGACTCCAGAAGCAGCTGATGGGTACCGGCGGGCGAAGCGGAATGCAGCTCGGGTGGTCGCTGAGGCAAAAACTCGGGCGTGGGAGGAGTTTGGAGAGGCCATGGAGAAAGACTTCCGTACGGCTTCGAGGCGATTCTGGTCCACAATCCGGCGTCTCAGGAGGGGCAAGCGGTGCAGCACCAACAGTGTTTATAGTGGGGATGGTGAGCTGCTGACCTCGACTCGGGATGTTGTGGGTCGGTGGGCGGAATATTTCGAAGACCTCCTCAATCCCACCAACATGCCTTCTGTTGAGGAAGCTGAGACTGTGGACTCTGGGTTGGGCTCTCCAATCTCTGGGGACGAAGTCGCCGAGGTGGTCAAAAAGCTCCTCGGTGGCCTCAGGGCCCCGGGGGTGGATGAGATCCGCCCGGAGTTCCTTGAGGCTCTGGATGTTGTAGGGTCGTGTTGGCTCACGCGACTCTGCAATATCGTATGGACATCAGGGGCAGTTCCTCTGGATTGGCAGACCGAAGTGGTGGTTCCCCTATTTAAAAAGGGGGACCGGAGGGTGTGCTCCAATTACAGAGGGGTCACACTCTTAAGCCTCCTTGGAAAGGTCTATTCAGGGGTCCTGGAGAGGAGGGTCCGTCGGATAGTGGAACCTCGGATTCAGGAAGAGCAGTGTGGTTTTCGTCCTGGTCGTGGAACACTGGACCAGCTCTACACCCTCAGCAGGTCCTGGAGGGTGCATGGGAGTTCGCCCAACCAGTCTACATGTGTTTTGTGGACTTGGAGAAGGCGTTCGACCGTGTCCCTCGGGGGCCTTGTGGGGGGTTCTCCGGGAGTATGGGGTACCGGGCCCTTGGATACGGGCTGTCAGGTCCCTGTATGACCGGTGTCAGAGTCTGGTCCGCATTGCCGGCAGTAAGTCGGGCTCGTTTCCGGTGAGAGTTGGACTCCGCCAAGGCTGCCCTTTGTCACCGATTCTGTTCATTACTTTGATGGACAGAATTTCTAGGTGCAGCCGAGGTGTTGAGGGGATCCGTTTTGGTGGCCTTCTGCTAAAAGCATCTCTGCTTTTTGCGGATGATGTGGTCCTGATGGCTTCATCAGATCGTGATCTGCGGCTCTCGCTGAAACGGTTCGCGGCCGAGTGTGAAGCGGCCGGGATGAGGCTCAGTGCCTCCAAATCCGAGGCCATGGTCTTTAGCCGGAAAAGGGTAGAGTGCCTTCTCCGGGTCAGGGGTGTCGTCCTGCCTCAAGTGGAGGAGTTTAAGTATCTGGGGATCTTGTTCACGAATGAGGGAAGAAGGGAGCGGGAGATCGACAGGCGGATTGGGGCGGCGTCTGCCGTGAAGCGGGCGCTGTACCGGTCCGTCGTGGTGAAGAGAGAGCTGAGTCAAAAAGCGAAGCTCTCGATTTACCGGTCGATCTACGTTCCCATCCTCATCTATGGTCATGAGCTTTGGGTCATGACCGAAAGAACGAGATCACGGATACAAGCGGCCGAAATGGGTTTCCTCCGCAGGGTGGCCGGGCTCTCCCTTAGAGAGAGAAGCTCAGTCATCAGGGAGGGACTCTAAGTAGAGCCGCTGCTCCTCCACGTCGAGAGGAGCCAGTTGAGGCTCGGGCATCTGGTCAGGATGCCTCCTGGACGCCTCCCTGGTGAGGTGTTCCGGGCTCGTCCCACCGGGAGGAGGCCCCGAGGAAGACCCAGGACACGCTGGAGGGACTATGTCTCTCGGCTGGCCTGGGAACGCCTTGGGGTTCCTGGAGGAGCTGGAAGAAGTGGCTGGGGAGAGGGAAGTCTGGGCCTCCCTTCTGAAGCTGCTGCCCCCGCGACCCGATCCCGGATAAGCGGAAGAAAATGGATGGATGGATGGATGGTGAACCAAAAGATTTTACTACTACCTGACTTATTATCTGTTCCTCCTCCACTCATAGGGGGAAACTAGCGGGAGTTTTTCTAACTATGTGCCGGGAGACCTGGGTTCTCTGTCGGTACCGAACCTGGAGCTCCGACCAGCTGACAGCTGGATGTTAATGCAGCGGAGCAGAAGGTCCGAAAACATCGGAGCAATATTGGAATTAGGTGATTTATTAATGAACCGAGCAGATATTTCAGATCTATACATCTACATTCTCGCCTAAAACCATTGTAAAAAATAATTTTGTGTAATTTTAAAGTGTAATACAGCAAAACTTAATTTTTCGCCATTGCTGCTTTAAAGGATGCAGAGTATAAATTCGGACACAGCTGTTTTTGTTAGACTCCCCTTAGTGGCCTGGAGCACTTCCGTTTTCAACACTTTTGTGCGCGTTTCTCTTTTTGTTTGCTGCATTTCATTTGTGCGCGTGTCTTTGTTTTGTTCGCATGTTTTCTCTGTTGCTGCGCATTTGCACCTGTCGGCCACCGTAGTTTTTTTCTCCAACTGAGCTTTAAGGCAGTTCGCAAACAGCCCATCTTAATTTTTGAGTTAGATCAGTAAAATAACAGTAAATATTACCGTGTCAGACCGACTTTCCTTTCCAACATCTCCGGAGATTTGGCGCTTATCAACATCCGTTAACAGTTCCAACCGTTAGTGTCTCTTTCACTGCCAAAGGGAACTTATAGAACCTTTAACTTACATGGTTGCTGTGTATTATGACCCCCAACCTTTATTATGTATTACCACGAAAGTTTTGCTGCGGCCCGGAGGAGACGGGGGGGGGGGGGGCGTGAACAGTCAGATAAGCTTCTGCATGTTGATGCTCTTGCTAAATCCTGAATATGTCCAATTTGGGTTGTCTTGGTCCTTTTATCGCAGCCTGTGGGGTTTTTCCCTGATCGAGAATAAAACCTGCTGAATGTGACAGGTAGCCAATCAGAAAGCGCGGTGACGTCAGAACAGAGGGGAATCCCAAACAACTGAGATATCAGGCAACTGAGAGTCTGGTGGATATCAGAGATATGTGGAAATGTTTATTATATGTAAAGGTCATTATGTTTATTATGTTAAAAATGTTAACTATGAAAAAACATTCACCTCCAAATCATAGTGCAGCATATAGAGCGGCTGCTCTGGTTGCTATGGTAACGTTTACATATCCCTTCAAAATAAGATACAGATGCGCCACAAAAATGAACATTTTACTTTTGTGAAAACTTTAACTCATGATAATGACTAACGGAGCCCTGAGCTTGTTTCTCTGCTACCAGACGGTTCCATCTGGAAGTGATGAGAGTCAATGACACCTGAAGTTTTGCTTATATCCACAACCTCTTGGTCTCTATGTGGTGAAGTCTCTGGTGACTCTTCACCAGTCACCTTCATTGCCTCAAGCTGCTTCAATGAGGCAATGAAGCAGCTTGAAGCTTCATTAGCAGCTGGTCGCCGCATGTTACGCAGAGCAGCTTGTAATGTGAGACTCACCTACCGGTCCGGGATAAATCCATCCTCCTGTCTCTCTGGGTCCTTTTCCCCTTTGCAAAGAAACTTTCCAAAAACATCTGATCTGTTTCTTACTCATTTTGCTGCTTGTGGCTCAATGTTGGCGGCAAGTAACCCAGAGAATCCGGTTAAAGGATTTTCAAAATAAAAGATCCTCCAGACTTAAATAATTCGTAAAACGGAAATATTTAATTATTTATTGCGTGGCCCGGTACCAATTGGTCCACGGACTGGTACCGGTCCACGGACCGGGGGTTGGGAACCATTGTGTTAGAATCATGGCAGCAAACCAGCAAAACACAAGAACTTTACACAGTTTTTCCCCAAAACTAACAGACTGAGTTGAGTGAAGCTGTTGGATGCAGGTAATGTTAACTAAAGGATGACTAGCTAATAACAATACATCACCTTAAGCTTAACAAGTAGCCTGTAGGCTACCGATGTTGTTGTCTATGTTCAGCTATGTACATTAATTTTGCTCCAAAAAAAGTCGCGCCCCCCCTGTTCCTGGACATGTTTGGAAACCACTGTCATAAGGGCAAGTCCTCACGTGGATCGATGTTTTTAATGTTTTTATGTTTACTTTTAATGTTTTTATCTTTTTAAATCTTTTTCAAAATCTCTTTCTCGCCTTGTCAAATGGTGGTTTGACTAAAGAAGTTCTTAAGTTATAAAGGTTATAGTCCTTGTTAAACAGAGATTTAACTAAAGGCTAAAGGTAAGGCTCATAGGGCCCCCTTACTTGGAGGAGATCCATAAGGGTAACTCCTCGTGCGGATAGGAAGTCCTTGACAAATGACGATTTGACTAAAGAAGTTTTAAATGTTAAAAGTTAACAGTTTTAAAAGTTTTTATTTTTACTTATTAATTTCTCTTTCTCACTGTTTATTCACTGTCATACGCTGTTTTTATTTTAATTATGTAAAGCACTTTGAAATGCCTTGCTGCTGAAATGTGCTATACAAATCAAATTTGATTGATTGATTGATCTGCTGTGTTCCTAGTCGACTGGAAGCATCGCGTGGCTAAAACATCTTGATGTCGTCCAAAATAGATGACATGAACTTGTTGGTTCCATTGTCGTGGCTGATATTTTGTGAAAATCCGTCAGAAATGCTACACTAATCGACTCAGAAATACTCTGCAGAGAGTCAGTCGAAATGAAATTACACATAGAAGCAAAGCACCGCGAGGCTTTGCTTGTGAGACATGTAGTCACGTGAGACTTTCGAGGGGCGTTTCTGGGCGGAGCTTGGTAAGGTCCATTCGCTAAGTAGAGTCGTTGACACCACTCAAAGCGCTTTACACTAGAGTCACATTCACCCATTCGAACTCACAAACCCTCACACATTTATACACCGATACGCAGATCGGTACAAGAAGGCCTACAAGAAGAGTAAATCTGAGAAGTCAACTGCAAAAGAAAGTGGCTTTTCCGAACACAAATAATGAAAGTTTAGTGGAAGGAGAAAAAATGTTTGGCAAAAAAAAGAAGCGCAGAACAGGAATATTCAACA
The DNA here is from genome assembly GCA_033032245.1 of Poecilia picta. Classification (NCBI taxonomy): domain Eukaryota; kingdom Metazoa; phylum Chordata; class Actinopteri; order Cyprinodontiformes; family Poeciliidae; genus Poecilia; species Poecilia picta. The sequence goes on from CM065366.1 coordinate 241,245, forward strand.
CCACGGGAGGGATGTGAAGAAGAGTCAAGCATCTAGTCAAGTTCAGAAAGCATTGACTGCAGATACAAGAGATAGCGCTAGCTGCATTTTAATTGATCTTATAATTGCACAAGTTGGAATTATGAAAACAAATTTGCTTAATGCAATACTGTCTACCAGGACATTAGAGCCTCCAAGCTTTCTTTTGCTAACAAACTTTATGGAGATTCTGCTCCAACACATCTCAATCAAATGAATGAAGGAGGACGTGGTTTCTGGATGGTCAACAACAAAACACACAGCAGTAAAACCAGCTAACCAAACAGGGCAGGTTTCCTTAGGGTTGCTATTAAGTGTCTGCTGATTTGTGACGTTATATTCAGAAGATTATTGAAACTTCTAATTTTCTACACATTAAAAAACAATAACTTACCAATAAAACTGGTGGGTGTTTTTTTCAAATGCAGTTGAAACCCACATGGAAGTACAAAAAACATATAAAATGTCAAATTTGCATAATAGATCCCTTTTAAGAAAACATTATATCTTGAAATTTGGTTAAAAACATTATGATCCCACCGTCAGGAATCAGACTCCATGTTGTGAGGTTTGAAACCTGCAGCTTTAAAGTCCCAACTGTCCCATGACAAAAAAAGAAAAATGTGTGCAGCCTAAACTCGACCTTTAACATGGCTGCTAACAAAGCTCCTGCTGCAGTGAGAAATGTGTTCATTTTCTCCGCGGTGTGAAAGTTTACTCTCTGAATGTTTTTCTAGAGCTGATTTTAAGAGTCCTGCAAGAAGGAATGTGTGAAATTCCTCCTGAGCTCACATCTCAGAAAATATCTGTAACTTCTATGATTTCATCAAATGTCAGCATTTCACTAAAGACAAAACTGAAAAGGCTAGAAGTTAATCAAAAAGAACAATGAAATAAGATTGGAGACTGGAGTTGTATGTCTTAACAAAATGTTTATAGGTGGAGGAAATGATTAATATTATTTTAGAATGATAAAACCTGAAACACTCCGCAAAACAAACCAAATGAATCAAACCATATGTTTCATCAAAGATTTGTTTCCATCTAGTGGGTATTTCCGAGAATCACACTTTAGAGAAACGTTCTGGGCTTTTCAGGATTTAGAAACACTAGAACAGTACCAGAACGTTGAAACAAGGTATTACAAAAAAGTGAAAAACACTAAAAATGTAATTATTTAAGAGGTTTTAAATTTTAAGGACCACAAATTAGATGCATATGTTCCGATATTGATAGTTTAGGTTTTAATCGAATGAGTCTTGTTTGTCAAATTATCAGTATCTTATGAAAACAACATTGAAATCAGATAAATCAGATGTTAAACTCCTGACCAATTATAGTTTATTGGTCAGATGTAAAATTCATCATAATTAAGGTTTAGAAAACCATCTGTCCATCCATCCATCCATTTTCTTCCGCTTATCCGGGGTCGGGTCGCAGGGGCAGCAGCTTCAGAAGGGAGGCCCAGACTTCCCTCTCCCCAGCCACTTCTTCTAGCTCCTCCGGGGGAACCCCAAGGCGTCCCAGGCCAGCCGAGAGACATAGTCCCTCCAGCATGTCCTGGGTCTTCCTCGGGGCCTCCTCCCGGTGGGACGTGCCCGGAACACCTCACCAGTTGAGGCTTGATCCTTACCAGATGCCCGAGCCTCAACTGGCTCCTCTCGACGTGGAGGAGCAGCGGCTCTACTTTGAGTCCCTCCCGGATGACCGAGCTTCTCACCCTATCTCTAAGGGAGAGCCCAACCACCCTGCAGAGGAAACCCATTTCGGTCGCTTGTATCCGGGATCTCGTTCGTTCGGTCATGACCCAAAGCTCATGACCATAGATGAGGGTGGGAACGTAGATCGACTGGTAAATCGAGAGCTTCGTTTTTTGACTCAGCTTCTCTTCACCACGACGGACCGGTACAGCGCCGCTTCACGGATTCTAACACAATGGTTGGGAACCATTGTGTTAGAATCATGGCAGCAAACCAGCAAAACACAAGAACTTTACACAGTTTTTCCCCAAAACTAACAGACTGAGTTGAGTGAAGCTGTTGGATGCAGGTAATGTTAACTAAAGGATGACTAGCTAATAACAATACATCACCTTAAGCTTAACAAGTAGCCTGTAGGCTACCGATGTTGTTGTCTATGTTCAGCTATGTACATTAATTTTGCTCCAAAAAAAGTCGCGCCCCCCCTGTTCCTGGACATGTTTGGAAACCACTGTCATAAGGGCAAGTCCTCACGTGGATCGATGTTTTTAATGTTTTTATGTTTACTTTTAATGTTTTTATCTTTTTAAATCTTTTTCAAAATCTCTTTCTCGCCTTGTCAAATGGTGGTTTGACTAAAGAAGTTCTTAAGTTATAAAGGTTATAGTCCTTGTTAAACAGAGATTTAACTAAAGGCTAAAGGTAAGGCTCATAGGGCCCCCTTACTTGGAGGAGATCCATAAGGGTAACTCCTCGTGCGGATAGGAAGTCCTTGACAAATGACGATTTGACTAAAGAAGTTTTAAATGTTAAAAGTTAACAGTTTTAAAAGTTTTTATTTTTACTTTTTAATTTCTCTTTCTCACTGTTTATTCACTGTCACATGCTGTTTTTATTTTAATTATGTAAAGCACTTTGAAATGCCTTGCTGCTGAAATGTGCTATACAAATCAAATTTGATTGATTGATTGATCTGCTGTGTTCCTAGTCGACTGGAAGCATCGCGTGGCTAAAACATCTTGATGTCGTCCAAAATAGATGACATGAACTTGTTGGTTCCATTGTCGTGGCTGATATTTTGTGAAAATCCGTCAGAAATGCTACACTAATCGACTCAGAAATACTCTGCAGAGAGTCAGTCGAAATGAAATTACACATAGAAGCAAAGCACCGCGAGGCTTTGCTTGTGAGACATGTAGTCACGTGAGACTTTCGAGGGGCGTTTCTGGGCGGAGCTTGGTAAGGTCCATTCGCTAAGTAGAGTCGTTAACACCACTCAAAGCGCTTTACACTAGAGTCACATTCACCCATTCGAACTCACAAACCCTCACACATTTATACACCGATACGCAGATCGGTACAAGAAGGCCTACAAGAAGAGTAAATCTGAGAAGTCAACTGCAAAAGAAAGTGGCTTTTCCGAACACAAAAAATGAAAGTTTAGTGGAAGGAGAAAAAATGTTTGGCAAAAAAAAGAAGCGCAGAACAGGAATATTCAACACCACGGGAGGGATGTGAAGAAGAGTCAAGCATCTAGTCAAGTTCAGAAAGCATTGACTGCAGATACAAGAGATAGCGCTAGCTGCATTTTAATTGATCTTATAATTGCACAAGTTGGAATTATGAAAACAAATTTGCTTAATGCAATACTGTCTACCAGGACATTAGAGCCTCCAAGCTTTCTTTTGCTAACAAACTTTATGGAGATTCTGCTCCAACACATCTCAATCAAATGAATGAAGGAGGACGTGGTTTCTGGATGGTCAACAACAAAACACACAGCAGTAAAACCAGCTAACCAAACAGGGCAGGTTTCCTTAGGGTTGCTATTAAGTGTCTGCTGATTTGTGACGTTATATTCAGAAGATTATTGAAACTTCTAATTTTCTACACATTAAAAAACAATAACTTACCAATAAAACTGGTGGGTGTTTTTTTCAAATGCAGTTGAAACCCACATGGAAGTACAAAAAACATATAAAATGTCAAATTTGCATAATAGATCCCTTTTAAGAAAACATTATATCTTGAAATTTGGTTAAAAACATTATGATCCCACCGTCAGGAATCAGACTCCATGTTGTGAGGTTTGAAACCTGCAGCTTTAAAGTCCCAACTGTCCCATGACAAAAAAAGAAAAATGTGTGCAGCCTAAACTCGACCTTTAACATGGCTGCTAACAAAGCTCCTGCTGCAGTGAGAAATGTGTTCATTTTCTCCGCGGTGTGAAAGTTTACTCTCTGAATGTTTTTCTAGAGCTGATTTTAAGAGTCCTGCAAGAAGGAATGTGTGAAATTCCTCCTGAGCTCACATCTCAGAAAATATCTGTAACTTCTATGATTTCATCAAATGTCAGCATTTCACTAAAGACAAAACTGAAAAGGCTAGAAGTTAATCAAAAAGAACAATGAAATAAGATTGGAGACTGGAGTTGTATGTCTTAACAAAATGTTTATAGGTGGAGGAAATGATTAATATTATTTTAGAATGATAAAACCTGAAACACTCCGCAAAACAAACCAAATGAATCAAACCATATGTTTCATCAAAGATTTGTTTCCATCTAGTGGTATTTCCGAGAATCACACTTTAGAGAAACGTTCTGGGCTTTTCAGGATTTAGAAACACTAGAACAGTACCAGAACGTTGAAACAAGGTATTACAAAAAAGTGAAAAACACTAAAAATGTAATTATTTAAGAGGTTTTAAATTTTAAGCACCACAAATTAGATGCATATGTTCCGATATTGATAGTTTAGGTTTTAATCGAATGAGTCTTGTTTGTCAAATTATCAGTATCTTATGAAAACAACATTGAAATCAGATAAATCAGATGTTAAACTCCTGACCAATTATACGTAGTTTATTGGTCAGATGTAAAATTCATCATAATTAAGGTTTAGAAAACCATCTGTCCATCCATCCATCCATTTTCTTCCGCTTATCCGGGGTCGGGTCGCAGGGGCAGCAGCTTCAGAAGGGAGGCCCAGACTTCCCTCTCCCCAGCCACTTCTTCTAGCTCCTCCGGGGGAACCCCAAGGCGTCCCAGGCCAGCCGAGAGACATAGTCCCTCCAGCATGTCCTGGGTCTTCCTCGGGGCCTCCTCCCGGTGGGACGTGCCCGGAACACCTCACCAGTTGAGGCTTGATCCTTACCAGATGCCCGAGCCTCAACTGGCTCCTCTCGACGTGGAGGAGCAGCGGCTCTACTTTGAGTCCCTCCCGGATGACCGAGCTTCTTACCCTATCTCTAAGGGAGAGCCCAACCACCCTGCAGAGGAAACCCATTTCGGTCGCTTGTATCCGGGATCTCGTTCTTTCGGTCATGACCTAAAGCTCATGACCATAGATGAGGGTGGGAACGTAGATCGACTGGTAAATCGAGAGCTTCGTTTTTTGACTCAGCTTCTCTTCACCACGACGGACCGGTACAGCGCCGCTTCACGGCAGACGCCGCCCCAATCCGCCTGACGATCTCCTGCTCCCTTCTTCCCTCATTCGTGAACAAGATCCCCAGATACTTAAACTCCTCCACTTGAGGCAGGACGACCCCCCTGACCCGGAGAAGTACCTCTACCCTTTTCCGGCTCAAGACCATGGCCTCGGATTTGGAGGCACTGAGCCTCATCCCGGCCGCTTCACACTCGGCCGCGAACCGTTTCAGCGAGAGCCGCAGATCACGATCTGATGAAGCCAACAGGACCACATCATCTGCAAAAAGCAGAGATGCGATCCAAAGGCCACCAAAACGGATCCCCTCAACACCTCGGCTGCACCTAGAAATTCTGTCCATCAAAGTAATGAACAGAATCGGTGACAAAGGGCAGCCTTGGCGGAGTCCAACTCTCACCGGAAACAAGCCCGACTTACTGCCAGCAATGCGGACCAAACTCTGACACCGGTCATACAAGGACCTGACAGCCCGTATCAAAGGGCCCGGTACCCCATACTCCCGGAGAACCCCCCACAAGACCCCCGAGGGACACGGTCGAACGCCTTCTCCAAGTCCACAAAACACATGTAGACAGGTTGGGCGAATTCCCAGAACCCTCCAGGACCCTGCTGAGGGTGTAGAGCTGGTCCAGTGTTCCACGACCAGGACGAAAACCACACTGCTCTTCCTGAATCCGAGGTTCCACTATCCGACGGACCCTCCTCTCCAGGACCCCTGAATAGACCTTTCCAGGGAGGCTTAAGAGTGTGACCCCTCTGTAATTGGAGCTCACCCTCCGGTCCCCCTTTTTAAAATAGGGGGACCACCACCCCGGTCTGCCAATCCAGAGGAACTGCCCCTGATGTCCATACGATATTGCAGAGTCGCGTGAGCCAACACAACCCTACAACATCCAGAGCCTTAAGGAACTCCGGGCGGATCTCATCCACCTCCGGGGCCCTGAGGCCACCGAGGAGCTTTTTGACCACCTCGGTGACCTCGTCCCCAGAGATTGGAAAGCCCGACCCAGAGTCCACAGGTTCAGCTTCCTCAACAGAAGGCATGTTGGTGGGATTGAGGAGGTCTTCAAAGTATTCTGCCCACCGACCCACAACGTCCCGAGTTTAGGTCAGCAGCTCACCATCCCCACTATAAACACTGTTGGTGTTGCACTGCTTCCCCCTCCTGAGACGCCGGATGGTGGACCAGAATCGCCTCGAAGCCGAAGTCTTTCTCCATGGCCTCTCCAAACTCCTCCCACGCCCGAGTTTTGGCCTCAGCGACCACCCGAGCCGCATGCCGCTTCGCCCGCCGGTACCCATCAGCTGCTTCTTGAGTCCCACAGGCCAAAAAGACCCCATAGGACTCCTTCTTCAGCTTGACAGCCTCCCTCACCGAAGGTGTCCACCAACGGGTTTGAGGCTTGCCGCCGCGACAGGCACCGACGACCTTGCGGCCACAGCTCCGATAAGCCGCCTCGGCGATGGAGGCATGGAACATGGTCTACTCAGACTCGATGTCTCCTACCTGTCCCGGAACGTGTTCGAAGTTCTGCTGGAGATGGGAGTTAAAGCTCCGTCTCACAGGGGACTCCGCCAGACGTTCCCAGCAGACCCTCACTACATGTTTGGGCTGCCAGGTCTGACCGGCTTCCTCCCCCACCACCGGAGCCAACTCACCACCAGGTAGTGGTCAGTGGACAGCTCCGCCCCTCTCTTCACCCGAGTGTCCAAGACATACTGCTGCAAATCTGATGAAACGACAAAATCGATCATCGAACTGCGGCCTAGGGTGTCCTGGTGCCAAGTGCACGTATGGACACCCTTATGCTTGAACATGGTGTTCGTGATGGACAAACCATGACGAGCACAGAAGTCCAACAACAGAACACCACTCGAGTTCAGATCGGGGGAGCCGTTCCTCCCAACCATGCCCCTCCAGGTCTCACTGTCATTGCCCACGTGAGCGTTGAAGTCCCCCAGCAGAACAAGGGAGTCCCCAGGAGGGGCATCTCCTGTACCCCCTGTAAGGACTCCAAGAAGGGTGGGTAATCTGAACTGTTGTTCGGCCCGTAAGCACAGACAACAGTCAGAAACCGTCCCCCCACCAGTAGGCGGAGGGAGGCTACCCTCTCGTTCACCGGGGTAAACCCCAACGTACAGGCACCAAAATGGGGGGCAACAAGTCTGCCCACTCCTGCCCGGCGCCTCTCGCCGTGGGCAACTTCAGAGTGGAAGTACGTCCAGCTCGTCTCAAGGAGACTGGTTCCAGAACCACAGCCATGCTTTGAGGCGAGGCCGACTATTTCTAGCCGAAACCTCTCAGCCTCACACACCAGCTCCGGTTCCTTCCCCACCAGAGAGGAGACGTTCCACGTCCCAAGAGCTTCTGCAGCCGAGGATCAGACCGCCAGGGTCCCCTCCCTCGGCCGTTGCCCATGACGCATTGCACCCGACCCCTTTGACCCCTCCGACAGGTGGTGAGCCCATTGGCAGGGGAATCCACGTCTCCTCTTCGAGCTCCGTGGTTAAAAGCCCGGCCACCAGGCGCTCGCCATCGTGCCCCACCTCCAGGCCTGGCTCCAGAGTGGGGCCCCGGTGACTCGCGTCCGGGCGAGGGAACGCCAGATTCAAAGTTCATCTCCATCATAAGGGTCTTCGGGCTGCGCTTTGTTTGGTTCCTCGGTTCCTCACCTAAACCTAAATCATCTGTGAGGAATTAATTTATAAAGTTTCACTTTGGGAAGCAAGTTACTAAAATACATGATTCTTTTTCAATAATATTCTAATTTATTGAATAATTTACTGTTATAAATTTACTGTTTCTTAAATTGTGATTTAGATCAGAAATTAGAAAAACAAATCGCGTGGCAGCCAATAGAGGAAAGAATTCCACATTACACTGAAAAAACAAGATTATTAAATAAAACTAACAGCTGAAGATTTCTCTGAAGATAAATATTTCAGAGTAAATGAAAGTTATGACTAATCTTGAATAATTTTAGAAAATGTTTTTAATTTCTAAAAAACGGATCCCCTAACTTTCAAAATGGAGCTCTACAAGAAATTTTTAATTTCTAAAAAAGAAATAAAACCTTGAACTCAGAATTTATTAACAGATTACTTTTAATATAAATATACAGTGTTAAAATGTAATGGTACCTGACACTGAAAGCCGTTTACCATTAAAATAGGGAGGATTAAAAAAATTAAAACTGAGAAAAACAAAAACAGACCATGTGCTGTAAATCAGTAACAACCAAAATAAAACATATTCTTAATCAAGCAAGAATGTTCTGGTTCCAATCTAGCGCCTTGTGGAACACCACCATGATCTGAGGTAAAACTCGGGAGGCAACAGTCCATCAGAGCTCACACTGGAAACACTCATGGAAAAGACTGTTTTATTTTACAGACAAGCTGTGTGTAAATAGAAGCAGGAAATAAAATATTTTCTTCTTTAATTCTTATAAAAGGGATCTCAGACAGACATTTCTAAGTGTGTAACATCCAGTTTGTAAAGGTGCCACATGGAGCATTTTTCACCATCTGTATTTGGTTGATTTAAGCTACAGTTGTATGGACATTTGGGATGTTTGCTATTCAAGACAGTCCTGACAGCTTATGTGAAGATAGAGGGAACATTATGTTAGATTTTAGTCAAACACATTTCTTCATTTTAGACCAAATTTCAATTCATTTCAGACAAACCATTTTGCATTTGTCAATATTAAAATAATCTAAGTTCCAATTTTCCACACAGATAATCAGTTATATACTGGTACACAACAATTTGTGCTTGGTTGCATACATTAAAGCTTAATGTGTTTCGAACTAGCATTTTATTTTTGCTTAAACAAGGTTATTTGGATTACAAAATCCTCTTGACATCTTTTATGTCATTATGAGGCAAATTTTAGGGGAAATAACCAGAATTAAAAACAAAAAAACTACATTCATCCATGAAACTAGGTTACTTTATGAGGGTTTCTATAACTACTGAATAAATTCTGTTAATATATCAGAGTATAAAGATAAAACTATTTAAAATTAATGACTTTAGAACAATATAATGAAAATATATATTTAATAGAGAGAAAAAAGACTTTTAGCTCCACATATTTTCATCTCCAAATCTGAAGCATTAACTGAATTTTTCACAAACCCTTAAGTTCAAAACTGTCCCAAAAATCTAATTTCTTTTAAGCGATCAATGGTTGTTTTGGTTATCCAGAAACTTTTCTATATAAATAAATCAATCAACTACATAAGAGGTCAAAAGGTCAGATATGAAAACTGAGAAGTTTTCAGGACATTTTAGGAAGCTGCAGAACAGTCAAATTAATTCAACAATTCAAAGACGTAAAAATGTGACATGTAGCACCTTTATTTTGATCTTTTTTCATCATGAATGTCCAACCGACCGTTTGCCGTCCCTTTTCTTAAATCTTGTAGGTCCAGTTCAATCCAACACACGGAGCTGAGCGTCGTTTCGGTGCCGCGGGTCTTCTCTCATCAAATCCTCAACACGAGAATTTACAAAAACCCGCAAAGGCCATAAAGTTCAACAAAACTCACCTACACTGGGACCCCTTGTTCAAGTCGATGGCATGAAGGCTAATGAGCTCATTTAACTTTCATTCGCTTACAAACATCAACTCCAAATTTATGTATCAGGCACTTATAAGTACTTTACATGAATGAGCAGTGCCGTTCAAGACTGATGCTGGAGTAGTGTGCAAAACACTGTAAGAAATTTGTATAACATGCATAAGAAACTGTAAACATTGTGAAACCTATAAAAGAAAAAAGAAAAACTAGGTAGACTAAGCTTAAATATCCAAACAAAGAAAAACGTTACACTAGTTTAAGAAGCTGAAAAAAAGAGAATAAAATAAAATGAGTGGCATGTCATTATTATTCAATACATCAACAAAAATGGAGCAAAAGAACTGAAGCCAATGTTCAGATGGTTCTAGGAGCTGCGTTTCACCTGGGAGGAACCAGAAGAGTGATCAGACCCAGACCAACTTTAAAGGAACAGGTTTAGAAACTCAATTTTAAAAGCTGAGGTTATTAGAACAAGGATCAGTTTCAGGTTATGCATTTGTTTGGCAAACACACATTAAAGGTGCTCTATATAAAATGAACTGTAAAATCAACCCTCTACCATCAAACTGATAATAAACAGGAGATCTTAAAACAAAGCAGTGAGTTTTTAAAAGCTTTGTTTTCTTAAAGCAATTGCAACTCCAAAAAAATAAAAGTTCACTGTTAGCATCTTGGCATACGAACAATTTGGTCTAAACTGTTTTAAGTCAAAAAAGACAATTGACTGCTAGGAATTAGTCAAAAAAATACTGTAAAATATAGAATCGTTGTAACAGTAACTGCAATAAAGCTCTATATGTCAGCATGCTAAGTTAACAAAATCATCACCATTCTAGTAGCAGCAACTTTGAAGTGTTTTACAGATGAGTAGTCAATTTTTTTTATTTATACATACAAAGTGAACTAGAATCCCCACATAGCAGATTTTGGGTTAAAGGTAAATCAAAGCATGGCAAGCTAGCATGCTAAGCTAGCTAAGAAATGTTCCACTGTCCGTTGTTACCTGCAATACAGATGTTTGAAACTCATCAAGGTCATACATTTCCTCAAAGGGCTGGTTTGATAAAACTCTATTCAACTTTTAAAAATAATATCGCTTTTTCTGCATTCATTGAGTACTTCTTAAAATATATAGCTTTTTTTTACATTGATGTTTGACAGTATACACATAAACTTATGAAATAATTAATCACACAACTGCTTTCTTGAAGTTCTATTTCTGGAGTCTAATGGGCCAAAAAAACAGCTACAGTAGCCTGGACTTAGCCCACGAGCCACGAGTTTGAAACATGCTGCAGTGTAATAAAACTGTTTAGAACAAACAGTCCAGCAAAGCCAAGAAGGTTTGGTGCCCATGAATTAATCATAACCTAATAATGTCGGGTAAATCTCTAACAAATGCTAAAATGACTCAAGCTGTCAACAAGGCTAGCTGGCAAAATTATGACTGTTGTATCAGTAATTAACAAAACCTTTTTTACTTAATGGGAATAACATACAAAAATGAAGAAAGTCTAAAAAACATGATTGACCCAAACAGCTATTTTTAAAATCTGACTAGTCATTTATCTGATGCGTTAAGATATTAGCATGTTCAGCTAACCATCATACTAAACTAAATGATGTAGGGTAGCAATATTTCTTCCAATGACCGTTTATATGTCAAAACCTTCATGGAATACAAAAAATATGGTAAGCAGCTTAAAATGTGAGTCAGACATTGTTCCTAATGCTAACACCAAAAAGCATCATTTCATGTTGGTTGTTAGCAGCTTCTGAACAGCAGCTTTGTGGAGGACCAATATTATTTTTATCCTTCTTTAATTTTAAAATGTGATAAGATCTTCAGTGAGCACAACTGTCCACATTATTAGTTCTTCAAACAGGCTCCTTTAAAGCTCTCTGGGACCAATAAATACATGTTTACTGATGTGATGAAGCAGAGCCAGACAGTAGATACAGTAGTTACCCTGTTGTGAAAAACATTACTGGGATAAAGAATATATGAAATTTGTAGTTATTTTTTTGCCCAATAATTATTTTACAATAAAGAAAGAAAACAGATGAATGAAGTAAAATTGTAAAAATACTATCAATAACAGAATTATATAGGAGTCTGGTGGAGCACTTTGGTGCACCTGCCCATATACTGAGTACATTGTTTTCATGCAATCATTCACAAGTATTTGTGCTGAACATGGAACCAACAGTCAAACAAATCTGATAAAAAATAATTACTAATAAGCAAATTTTTTCATCTTTTAAAATATTTCTTTAAAATATTTTCTCTGTGGACAAATCAATGTGAATTTTTAAACCTATTAAAAACTTTCTGACTTGCAGCTCAACAACATTCTGTGCCATGAAACAAGTCAAAACCAATGAGGCCATGAGCTACATAACTAGGAAAAAACAGCACCTATTAGTTCGAATACAAACACTGAGAAATGAGAGACAGTAAATTATAACTGGCTTAAATATAAAAAAAGCAAAAGGAGTACAGTAGGTGTGCAAATCTGAACCAGCATATGTGGTGTCAAAGCAAACAGGAAAGTAAGTTAAAGAGATACCTTGATGTTTAAGAGCAAGAAAAGCGACATAGTTTTTGATACAAGATTAAATTTTAGTTTCTCGTTTCTAACAACCGACATGAAGTTCCTGGAATCACAGGGGCAGAAAAAGAAATTTAAAGTGAGAATTCAAGTTAACAATTAAGTCCCTAAGGTGAAACTGCAGAAATTTTATGGATTCATTACAGAAAAAGATTTATTTTAAGCATTTATTTCTGCTTTTGGTAATTATAGCTTACTGGTAATGAAAACCAATAAAAATATATTTTAGTACATAAAGGTTATGGAGGCAAGAAAAGGTCATTGCTACAGAACTTGTCTGTCTAGAGAGAGCTACAGCAAAGAATCTAAAAGGAAAGTTTAGTGCAAGGAAAATCTGCAACTCCACAACCACGAGTTTCACTTTCTGAGCTGAATTTATGGATCAAAACAGACTTGGTGGTTTTCTAAGTTATCGAGACGCACCTATACAGTGCATGAATCCCAATATGGAGGCAGGAGTTCTTCACTCTAAAGCTGCAGATACAAGATTTGTTCTGATTTTAAATGTACTGTTGGCAGCAGCCTCTGCCTGCCAAAGAAGGAAGCTACAGATGTTGTGGACCATTCTGAGGATGCTTTCATCTCAAACACGGTTAAAAAAGGGGGGAGGGAGAAAAGAAGAACCTGAGGTAGTTCAGACTGTCGGAGCTGCATGTGGGATCTAAGAACCTGAACAGGGACAAAGGTGAGAGTAAGCCGTCACCATGGCGAACCTGGTCGATGGGTGTTGAAACATCAAGGTATCTCCGTCTGAGTGGATGCAGGTGAAGCCGGGAATGGCGCGGGTCGCCGGCCCTTTAAGGCACGTTTGTGTACGTTTACATCAGCAAACGAACAGGACTAAAACGCTCGACTTTCACTGGATACATTGTGAAGACAACCTTTCATTTTGAGCCCTAGAATACATTTAAACACTATCAGAAAATAAGTCTCTCCCTACGGATGTAGAGAACAATTTAAAAACGGTACTAGCAGGCGACACCAGGGATGCTGGGAGGAGTCATGATGCTTAGCATCACCCAAACATGATATCTTGTTCTAACTGTTGAGGATCCGTTTTAGTTTCATCAGACGTAGAGGAGAGAAGTGTATAGTGTTTCCAAAGGTTATGGCAGCGTTCAGGAAAAAAAGAAAATCATCTCCCGTTTTTGTTTTAACGGAAACTCAGCTGTGATTGTCATGATTCTGTTTGATGACGTTCCTCCAGAGAAAACGGAAATGTAGAAAATAAACGTCATTAAAGAAGCAAACACCCGGTGTAGACGAGTCTCTGAGGTGATCCTGATTTATGGAAATAAACACTAAAAACAGTGTGTGTCCGTGTCGGAAGGCCCGGCTTTCGACACGGGACCGGGACACCGGGTGGGATCTCGCTCCGGTTGCTCCTTCCCCATTGGCTCCTCCTGCTTTGCCTCCATCTTCACATCTCCGTCTCCAACTTCAGTCCTTTTGGTTTCGGTCGGAGGAGGAATTTTCACAAACCTCGTCCCGTTCATGTCTTCCTCAAGTTTCACCTGGAAGGGTGGAAGTCCGAGCAGGAAGGCCCGGATGCGGCTCGGGGAGCTCAGGTCTGCCGGTTCCTCCTGGCCCCTCCCCTCCACGCTCTGAACGCCGGACACCGCCAAGGAGCTGGAGCGGCCCCTCAGGCTGAAATCCTGCGCTTGCTCCTGGGGCCCACTGCGTGGTCTCTTTGAGTACGATGGATCCGAGGTTCTGTTGACGGCCTGTGGACTCTGCTCGTGGCCCTCGGTGCTGGGCCGTTTGGGTGGTAATCGTTTGCTGAGGTTGAGGGGCAGCGCCTGCTCCGGCGGCGGGGTGATGGGGGTACAGGGCGGCTTGGCGTTCAGGTCCTGCGACAGCGCCTCCGACAGCCGGCGGGTGAAGGTCTGCAGCTGAGACGAGTCCAGGTGAGCCCGCATCACCTTCCTCACCTGAACGCTGCAGTCCAGGTTGAGAGGCAGGACGCGGAGTGGAGGCAGCGGGGGCCGGCTCCTGGACACTCCGCGCTGACCTCCGTCGTCTGAGCCGCAGCCAGAGCAGTGGTGCTGGTGGAGCTGGTGCAGCTGAGGCTGCAGCTGCTCCGTGCTGGGGTGGGGCGTGTTCGGGCTCCCTCCTTTGGGCTGGAGGGTGAAGATGGCCGGGTGGAGCTGTGCCGGGTCCTGGGGGGTCAGGGCGGGGCTGTCGGGGCCCCTCTGGAGGCTGATTTGACTCCTGAAGACGTCCAGAGGGCACACGCCTTTGATGGGGCTGAAGCCGCTCAGCGAGCCGGTGACGAAGTGAGGGAGAGCTGGGATCAGAACACTGGGAGGGGGAGGAGCCGCCGAGTCGCCGCGTTCCGACTTCAACTCCGTCGTTTTGAAGGGGAGGAAGGAAGGAGACATGGGGGAGAGGTCAGGGGTCAGGGGCATGCTGAGTGGGAGGATGGCCGGCTGAATGGGCTGCAGGGGCAAAAACAACATAAAACTGAGCTTTCAAAGCTGTAAGTTGTCACACCTGAACATCAAAACAATACAAATGAACACAAGAAGAGTTTCAAACAGGACTGATTATTGAAATAATTGATTTAGTAATCGATTAACCGCTAAACTAAAAAAATAGGCCATTCACTGACAGAACACTTAGAGCAGTAATAAAACCAAACTTGTTTATACAAATATACTTATTATATTATATATATATATAATATATATATATATATAACAATATTAGAGTGTGCCGACAGATCGGTCACCGATCATAATCGGGCCAATTTTCGTGAAAAAGTGCATGATCGGGATCGGCGATCATTGGCTCTGTTGCCGATACCTGATCACCTGCATCTCATTTCCCAGCCTGTCTGTCCAGCTGGTCTCGTCTTTCCTTCACTGCGCAAACGCGCAGCAACAAATCCTAAGCGATGTGTAACTATAACCACTGAGTGAATGAGGACGTTTGCGTGTTGCGGCGGAAAATAGAAGCAGGTCAAAATGCATCAACACAACAAAGCTAATATGACATAAAAACAATGACTGAGTTTGGCTACATCGAGGCTCAGTGCAGTAAAAAGACATGGAGGATCAGACAGCAGGTAAAGCAGCACAGCTACAAACACTCACCGGATTAGCATGACGGTCAGAAAGATAAACTAATAACCTGGAAAATGATTTAAGTCTTCAGCTGCGATGTAAGACGCTGGTTCTGCTGTTGAACCGCTGCTCCGCTACAGGTAGTAATATTTAATATTTAGTAATATTTGACAACGGAGCCGCTTCTGCTCCACCCGGTAGTGACTCTCACACCGAACCTGTTTAAAGCTGCAGGATCTAACCTAAAAAATACATTTTACATACGTATTAAAACTTTTTCTGTCCTAACATGAGACAGATAATCTCTAAACAAATAATCGATCTCCTCCCTGCTCTGCATAATTACTCAACTCAGTCAGAAACAGCCAATCAGAACTAGCAGTAACCAGCTAGCCGCCATGGTAACGGGAAGTTTTCATTCAGTAACTCAGGATTGTTTATTGTAATGGATCCTGTTTTTGCCTTTGAATGTTAAGTTTTATACTTGAATTTTTTGGCAATGTTGAGAGGTTTTATTTTGGCTCTTTGCATTATTTAGCCTCTTCAGAGCCTCATATGTTATCAGTCTGTTAAAGATAGTATTATTGATAGCAGTACAATTTGCACAATGCCTGTTTTGTTTAGTTTTCTTCTTGGAAAAGTTATTAAAAACAAGTTTTTGTCTAAATTAAGGTGAATTCATGGTTCCTTTTTCCACATAATGTAACGGTAGTGTTTATGATAAAAAAATAATAATAAGGATAATGGGATCGGTATCGGCAGAAAAAAACCTGATCGGCACATCCCTAATATATAGCACGAGATCCGTAGAGAGTCCGATAATTCTGTTGACGGGGGGGGGGGGGGGAGAGACTTAACGCGAGCCAATCGGAAAGCGCGGATCAACCGCCTGCTTTCTGAGGGGAAAGTACCGTGGGGAGGGGTCCTGGCGGCAGGGGTAGCTAGGCATGGCGGGAAACCCTGGACACTGTATTGATGTTAATTTAAGCAGAAAGGCTGAGCTCCTCATGTGATGTTTTACCTGTAGATGAATTCTTTGCCACAAGTGATTAAACGTTCAGATAAAATCTATGTTAATGCACTTTAGGCAATAGCATATTAATTCATTTTTTATTTAAAAAGGAACTGAACTGTTTGTTTATTTGCATATTTTAACATAGGTCTAACATTTTATAATAAAAGTTTAAATGAAAAATCAGCAAAATATTTGATTAATGGATAGAATAGTTGACAGATTAATAGATTACTAAAATAATTATTAGTTGCAGCCCTAGTTTTTCACTATTCACTATTATAAGATCATTATTATTACTGTCTTGTGATAATATTCTACATTCTACCACAGGAACAAGGTAAACTAAAATCTAACAAACTTTTATATTTTGAAATGTCACACACACCACATGCACCACAAGTTACAAAAAAAGTTCTGTTTTTTTGGCATTTAGCAAAAAGAAATAATTTTGGCACTTTAACTGACCTGAAACAAGAGAATTTTAATCTGATTTCAATATTTGGTTTCAACGCTCTAAAATTTTGGCTTTTTATCAAATGTTAGATTGCAACTTTATTATAAAACTGTGCAGTTTGAATATTAAACACTTTCCAAATCTTTAAAACACCTAAAGGTTCATAAAGTCTGGCGTTGCTAAGGGAAACAGATGAGAGCAGCATCAGGACTTTTACCCGGTGTGTGCTGCTGGGTGTTGGTCCTCCTCTGCCTGCAGGGGGCAGCAGCAGACTGCGCTGCTTTAGCTCCACTACTGCTGCTGGTTTGGTTGCTGCTTGCTGCTGAGCCAGCAGTTTGGCCTGAGCAATTAGCGTGGATTTGTTACGAGTTCCTGGCGGTCGGCCTCGGCCTCGTTTCACCACCATGGCGCCGTTTGGACTCAGAATCTGATCAAGGACAAGAGGAGAAAAGGAAAACGTTGGTTCTCTGGTGGGTTTAAAAATGATTTCAGCAAAAAGGAGTGCTAAAATGATTACAATCTAAGAAAAAGGTATGTTGTATATTCAGAAAACTTTTTCAAAATGATCTGCTATGTTTGTCTGAAGTGGCTATTAAACCAAACACCTTTAACGAGTGAAAAACTTTGTCAGTTTGAGTCGCTCTACTTTTAACAAGAAACAACTTTTATCTATTTTCCTACAGAAAAATTTGTTGACACCGTGTAAGTTTTTAATGTAGCAACTTAAAAATGTCTTTTAATCAATAAAACTTACTCAAATTAAGCTATATGCTGCTTCCATCAACACTTTTGATATTGTGTTGTTTATATAATGGAAACACCATTGCGAAATTGTGTTTTCCCAATATCAGCAGAAAATTGAAAAAGCTTGGAAACGCAGTAACACCTTGCTGTATTTACTAATTAATAACGATTGTTATAATTTTTTTTGAACAAAGACTTTATTTTATTAGTTCTGCATTCATATTCAATGATTAACACTTTAAGTCACAAACATCAATTTCCAGTACAACCAAACAAATCAGTTGAACAATAACATCCGAACTACTCGGCGAGCTGAAGTTCCAGGGAGTCTTTTCTCCATCGATCAGTGGAATATAAAACAGGTTACAAATGGATTACAAACATATGAAATATAAAATAAAGGGAAGACCTTCAAATAACTTTTGCCTGCATCTTAACAGAGACATAGGTTGAATATACATATACAGAGTATACCAGTGTATTTACAATTATTTTACTTGCTACAATGTTAATTGCAAATATCACAAGTCCACCTTCTACAGTGTAATTGTGACTCCTACACTCATATCTTTCTCACTATCAGGAAGTATTTCAAAGTAAAACCAATCACAGAAGGCAGGTGGCAGCACAGTGCAGTTGAGCGTATATAAAGGGTGTGTGTGGGCTTCGGAAAACATTTCAATCGTTGGCGTAATGCAGAAACGAAGCGATTTATCCGACGTCCAAAAGGGCATGATCATTGGCTTTCGGGCCAAGGGTGGAAGCATTTCCGAAACGGCTGAGTTTGTGAACTGTTCGCGTGCCGCCGTGGTAAAAGTGTACCGTGCATGGCAAAATGGGACTGTCCAAAATCAACGACGTGGCAAATGTGGTGCACCACGGGCCATAGATGACAGAGGCGAACGACGGTTGCGGAGATGCGTTCGGGCAGATAGACGGGCTACCGTTGAGCAACTGACCACTAAAATGAACCAAGGGGCTACCACAAGTGTCTCCCAAACCACTATTCAGCGAACATTGCTGCGTCTGGGCCTCCGAAGCGGACGCCTGGTTCGTGCACCTATGCTGACTGGTGTTCATCGACGACGAAGGCTAGAATTTGCACGCCAGTACAGCAGCTGGACGTCCACTGAGTGGCGACAGGTAGCGTTTTCAGATGAATCGCGTTTTATGCTCCATCGGACAGATGGACGTTGGCGTATAAGGCGTGAAACCTCTGAAAGGAACCACCCTGCAACCATTGCAGGAACGGTCCAAGCTGGAGGCGGGAGCATTATGGTCTGGGGAATGTTTTCCTGGCATTCTCTGGGTTCACTGATTATTGTGGAAGGCACGATGGATCAATACAAGTACGCATCTGTCCTTGCGGACCATGTCCACCCCTACATGCGCATTGTTTTTCCTCAGGATGATGGCATCTTCCAGCAGGACAATGCGAGGTGCCATACAGCTGCCAGTGTACGTGCGTGGTTCGAAGAGCACCAGGATGAGTTTACCGTCCTCCCCTGGCCAGCAAACTCACCTGACTTAAACCCAATCGAGCATCTGTGGGACCATCTCGATCGAGTTGTTCGCGCCATGGATCCTCAACCGCGTAATCTAGCGCAGCTGGCCACGGCATTAGAGTCGGCATGGCTCAACATCCCAGAGAAGACCTTCAGGGACCTAAGTGACTCTCTTCCTGCACGTCTCGTAGCAGTTCGCTCTGCGAAAGGTGGTTATTCTGGCTTTTGACAGATGGTCACATTAATGTGACTGGACTGTGTAGTAGGGAGTGAGGGTTTATGCCAACATACCGTTATAATTTTTTTGGCTACAAGTACAAGGATTCCAAACAAGTACCATTTTTCTTTACTTAATAAATTACTTCGGGATTTCCCCAGAACAAAAACAAGGGGGATCCATTCAATACAAGTGTGTAAAATATTTGAAATTTCCTCTGTAATTCCCTCCCAGAATGTTTTAATCTTTGGACAATCCCAAAAGATATGAGTGTGATCTCCAACTAGTCCACATTGTCTCCAGCACAAATTTGATTTAGCCTGATCAAATTTTATATCTAAAATATCTAACAATTACTTTCCAATAAAATTCTTTCCATGTTGGACTGTTAGTCAGTTTATGTCCATTTTCACACATTTGCTCCCACTCTTCATCCTCAATAATAACATTTCTAGTTCCCACCTTTCTTTTTTCCCAGGAGGCCCCTCCAACATACATGACTGTAAACATTTGTTTAGGTTTGACACAGTTTTATCAGATTTTTTCTCTTTTGTGACCTTTATGAAGAACATTTCTAAATCATTAGGTCGTGATTTAAAAAGGGACCATTCAGTGTGGGACATTAGGTAACTTCTCAACTGTAAGTATCTATAAAAATCAGATGCAGTCAACCCATACTTCTCTTTAATCTGACTAAATTATTTCAGAATTTCCCCTTCAAATAAGTCATCAATAAAAATTAAATTCTTGTTTTGCCAGGTTCGAAATCCTGAATCCTATTGCCCTGGTAAAAAATCTATTATATCCAAAATTTTTAAAACCCTAGATAAAGATTGTCGAGCTTTCATATTTTTCTAATCATGCTCAAAGTCTTTTGTGTGCTTTTCATCCATGTATTTGTAATTTTGTACTTGTTCCAGGTTTCAGTTGAGCAAAACGCAAGGGCCTGTAAGGAAAATTTAGGGCATGCGCTTTGTTCCAGTGTCAGCCATGTTGTTTCTTTATTCTGTATTAGCCAACCTACAGTTGCATACAATTGTACTGCCCAATAATATAATTTTAAATTCGGTAAGTTAAGACCTCCATCAGGCTTACCGCTGGTCAGCTGTGTAAATTTTATTCTGGCCTTTCTTTTCTGCCAAATAAAGGTAGAGATAATTTTTTGCATTTTTTTAAATATTGTTGTTGGAATCCAAACAGGAAGGGACATGAACAAATACAACTATCTGGGAGAATATTCATTTTGACTGTTTCAATCTTTCCAAAAAAGGAAAGCGGTAAAATTTCCCATCTTTCTAAGTCCTTTTGAATTTGATCCAATAACTTCCCATAATTTGTTTTGTATAATTTGGAAACATCCATGATAATATTGATCCCCAAATATCAAAATCCACTTGGTGACCAATTGAAACTCACTAATTTAGATCATTCTGAGGGCTAGGTCCCTCTTATCATCATGGCTTCTGATTTTGATTCATTTACTTTGTATCCTGAGACTACACCGAAGTCTTTCAAACATTTTAAAATATTTGATATAGAAATTATTGGGTCTCTAATATAAAGTATGACATCATCAGCATACAGTGAGTGACAATTTGTGCGTTCTAATTTTATCTGGTATACTTAGGATTGATGAGTCTGTCCTGATTAGCTCTGCTAAAGGTTCTATACTGATAGCAAACAAAATCGGTGAAAGGCAGCATCCCTGGCGTGATCCTCTTTTCAAGGGAAAATTTTCTGACATGCAACCATTAACACGTACTCTAGAAGTTGGATTGGAATACAGTACTTCAAACCAGCTAATAAACTTTTCATCAAAACCCATTTTCAATAAGACCTGCTTCAGGAACATCCAGTCCACCCGGTCAAATGTTTTCTCGACATCCAAGCGGAGAAGCATTGATGGATGTGGGTTTTGTTGGCCAATTGAAATTATATTTAGGGTACGTCTGACATTGTTTATTCCGAGTCTGTTGGGTATAAAGCCTGTCTGATCAGGATTTATAAGTTTATTAATGATCTTTTGTAGTCTTTTGGCCAAAATGGCACTTAAAATCTTGACGTCATTACACAGCAAACTTATTGGTCTATAAGAGGCACATTGTGTGGGGTCTTTACCTTCTTTGTGATTGACCGAGATGATTGCTTCCGCCCATGTTTTAGGTGGATCTTTGGATCTTAAAGCATAATTAAACACTCTACATAAGAGTGGGGTAAGCTCAGCTTGAAAGCATTTATAAAATTCTCCTGGCAACCCGTCTGCTCTAGGTGATTTATTATTTTTAAGCTTTCCTATAACAGATTTAATTTCTTCTTCGGTAATTGTCCCCACCGATGCTTTAGCCTCCTCATCGTCAAGTTTGTTAAGATTAATTTGTTGTAAAAATTGCTTGATTTTATCTACTTTGTTAGGAGTGGTCACGGAATCGTACAATTTGTAGTATTTTGAAAATGAATTTGCCATTTCTTTAGGTTGGGATACTAGTTTTTTGGATAATGGACATGCAATTTTTTGAACGATTCGATTTGCCTGCGACTTTCTTAATTGAAATGCTAAAAGTCTACTTGCTTTGTTTCCCTGTTCATAGTATTTTTGGTTGGAAAAACGTAAAGCGCCCTCTGCTTTGTAAGTTAGTAATTCATTCAAATCTTGTCTACATTTTTTTAGTTCCTGTAATATATAGTCCTTGTGTGTTCTTTTGTGTTCAGTTTCAAGTTTCCTAATTTGTTCTTGTAAATTTTCTTGTTTTTTCTCACAATTTTTTTTAACTTTTGAAGAAAATGAAATAATTTTTCCCCTCAAGTATGCTTTGGCTGTGTCCCATAATATAGAAGGAGAAATGTTGTCACTATCATTAGTGTCTAAAAAGAAGTAGAATTCGTCTTTCATATATTGGATTGTCTCTGGATTATTTAAAAGTGATACATTCAATCTCCATAACTTTAAAGGTTTCTCCAGGTCTACATTTAAAGTCATTATCACAGGTCCATGATCTGAAATAGTTTGAGGTTCAATATGACATTCCACCACTCTGTGGGCCTCTTGTTTGGGAACACAAAAGAAGTCAATTCTGGAATGGCTCTTTGAGAAGCGAGTATAATCTCTGACCTTTGGATGTTTTTCACGCCATATTTCAACAAGCCCCATCTCCTCCAGTAGGTTCTTCAGCGCTTTTGTTTTTGATAATTGATATTTTGTTCTAATGGAAATTTGTCCATGTAATGATTCAAGACACAATTAAAGTCTCCACCCAATTCCTTTTGAATGTCCCACTAAAATTTGTGCAAGCTCTTTAAAAAAAAACCTGGATTATCCTCATTTGGAGCATAAACACTCATAATTGTTAGAGTGGTTCCTCCAACCGAACCAACAACCATTATCCAGTTGCCTTCTTTATCCTTGAGTATGTTTTCTGCTACAGCATAAAGATTTATGACATAGTATTGCTACTCCCCTTTTTTTATAGTTTTCATAGGATGCACTGAATATCTGTCCTACCCACTCTCTCTTTAATTTAGCATGTTCTGCCTCATTTAAATGAGTTTATTGCCAAAGCCCAATTGTACAATTCAACCTTTTTAATTGTGCTAGGATTTTTTTCCTTTTGATAGCTTGATTTACTCCATTAATATTGTAAGTAACAATTTTCAAAGTCGTCATAATTATGTGTAAACAAAAAATATTTTACTTCCCTTCAATAGTATATTGATATCTTTGCAAATATATCAAACAATCAAAGTCAGCTCGCCGAGAAACAATGAACAAAACGAACAAGAAATCTGATCTTCATCTTCATAGAACTTCCAATTATTCCATATGCTGCCCTCTTGGATAACACAGGCAGCACTCCTGGTGTAAAATGGACAGGGAGGGTGATCTCCCTGGGCGGGGGACACAGTGTGTAGGCAGCAGTCCACATATTCTCCTATTCTGCTGCGTTAAATGCCCAGGTAAAGAGGAAAAAATAGAAAATAAAATAAAACACTGCGTACTTGCCAACCGATACTCTAGAAATATTAATATCATTATACCTGCATGGCCTTATGTATATTCTTAGACATTCCACCTTTGGTTACAATATTGGCTAAACTGGGGCAGAGCCAAGTGAACTTTACCGTCTCAACCCTCCTTGTGTTGATCCACAGAGTTTAATATGGCCCTGATGTCCGTGGTGTCCAGACTTGGATCAACCTTCTCCCGTCTCCCCTGGTTCTGCCACCTGTTGCGTAGTAATTCTCTCTCCAAAATGTCCCGCTCATCCACCTCTACAGGGATCCCGAGTTTCCTCAGAGTGGATTGGGCCTCCAGTAAAGAGGGGAAGGTCTTGACACCCTTATCCAAAAACAGTAAGTTGAGCCGGGTATGGTGATTGTGCCTTGATGTTGTGCTCCTTCAATTTCTTAATCACTTCACGCTTGTTTTCGCTTTCTCTGCACCTCGGTGGAATCGTCCTGGTCGAAGTAAACTTTGTTACCCTGAAACTCCGTGTCCCGCTGCTTCCACGGATGCTGCAGGACCATCTGTTTAACGTTGAAATCCAAAAAGCGAACTGTTATGGATCTTGGTGGTGCTGCTGGTTTCGGTTTCGAAGTTGTAGCTCTATGAACTCTCAATGCAAAGGTCCGATCCTTCAGGGAGCTTCAGCGCAGATTTAAAAAAATCTGTAATAAACGGGATCATCTCTTTTCCTTCTGAATCTTCCTTTATCCCATACACTCTTATATTGTTCCTGCGCATTCTGTTCTCTATATCATCCAGTTTAACAGTTAATCTGGCGTCTTTTTTGAGTAAGTAAGCCAACATCCTTTCTTGCTGTATGCCTCGATCTTCTGTGTCACTCTCTCTTCTGCTGTGTTCAGTCTCTCCTCCAGTGTGTCGATTCTCTTTTTTTATTTCTCCAATTGTCGCCTCCATCCGAGTTTGAGACTCTAAAATGCAATTCCAGACTCTCCTCGAAATTTCCGGAGCTCTGTTAGCATTAACATTTCGCTCCCGGTGTCGTTCTGATCTAAGCTAGCATCTAGCGTTAGCTGCTTTTGTGTCATCTTCGTATCATCGCATTTCCCCATCTTCGGTTCTCTTGTAGTCTTTTGCGTCGAAGTCATTATGATAGTGGTTTTTTTTGGATATCTAGGTGGATTTATATTCTTACAACAGGCAAATTAAGAGTTATCTTGGTCAGAGCGCAGTCTACAAGCGTCTTTTTACTCAGACATACCGGAAGCAGAAGTCCCCACGATTGTTATAATTAATAAGAATCAAATCAAGTTTTGATTTGATCAGCTGTGCTTTTAGCTTTTGAAAAGAACAGAAAAGAACAGAAATAGGATAAAAATGAAAGCAGGACCTGAGACTGGCTGAATTGACCCTTCAGTGTGTGACTCACAGTAGAAGGCGGAGCTGCAGAGGACAACATCCCCGTCCTCCTCTCCTTGGGTTTGGGTCCAGGCTTCCTGCCTCTCGGCAGAGGTTTGCGTCCTCGTATTCCTCTAGGTTTGGAAGGTAGCGGCACATCAGGGATCTTAAACTCTGCTCCTCCTCCAGCTCTCAGGTGCTCCTCGTATGGAAGCATCAGTCTGAAAACACACCACAGTTAGAAGTTTGAGTGGACGCGTTCCTGTTTTGGATCCGGAGGAAGGCTGTCAGGACAAGGGGGGTTTGTTTGTCCAACCTTTCATAGTGTCTCCTGGTGCAGGTAGCTGCGCTGGTGCTGCCTGGACATCGCCCAGCTCGTTGTACACCACCTTCCACAGGCGCTCTGAAGTCACCTGACATACAAACACACAACAATAACCAGAGAACCTCAGGGGCTTGTTCAACGTTGCTGCAACATGTTGGAAGCTAAAGATTTGTGAAGTTTTTATTTTGAAGTTGTTCAGATGTTTTGAAAGTCTATCAGAGGTTCAATGTTGAATCTTTTCAGCTTTTTCAACAAAATGTCAACAAAGGTAAATCACGCTCACCTTCTTGTAGCCACCGAGCCGTTTGACCACCGAATACATGAGGAACAGGTCGACTGCACAAACAGGTCAAAAATAAAAACCAGGTTCAGTTCAGTAAGTCTGTCATTTTTCTGTTGAGGTAAAACTGTAAAACTACTGAATCCACAACAATCAGACTTATTTTTAAGCTCTATGATCGATACAAATGTTTACAAATCAAATTTTGCTGGTTTAACCTTTAATACTGAATGGAAAGTTCATATTCACAGGAGGAGACTCCAGTGGATCTTTAAGGCTTTTAAATAGACGACTCCAATTAAATTAAATAATGGAGAGAAATAAGGAAGAGGTGAAAAGGGAAACTGAAGTCAAATAAAATGTTCTATTATATCAATAAAAGGACAACACCGAGGGAAAAAAAGGAACATTTGAAAGAAAGAAAAAAGAAAAGAAAATGAACAAAAACAAATAAAGCATGGAAGGAAAATAAAAACAAAGCTAACAGTTCTTAGTTTATTTTGTTTGGTAGTTGAGTGCTTTATGAATTAAACATTAAAAAAACACTAAGAACTCAAAACTTTGTTAATTCTTTTGCACATTACTGTGTGAAGACTTTTGTACCAAAAAAAAAGTTGGTAAGACTTTGACAGGGTGCGGATAAGCCTCACATAACACTGTCATAAACAGACTTTATGAACGTTTTCCAGTGCTGTCATGAAGTGTCATTTGGTAAATAATGATACTTTTAATGCTAAGCTGATATTTTTATTGGACTTTTAAAAGTCTTAATGCAACTCTGCATTTAAAATGTCATTATTTACCGAATGACACTTCATGACAACAGTCAGACATTCATAAAGACTTCTTTATGTTTATGACAGTGTCATGTCAGTCTTATGCACACCCTGTCAAGTAAAGTGACAGGGTGTGCGAGGATGTAGAGAAAAAATGTTTGTTATAAAATTAGGAGAGAAAAGCTGAAAAGTAAAAGACAAGAAACTCGTAAAAGAAAAAGATGAATCAAATGGACAGCTTCACAAAAAAAATATATAAAAGAACTCAAAAAATATTAAGACAAAAAAGGATTAAATAAACTATTCCAGAGTAACAACAGAAGATTATTTTTATTGAAGGAGTGAAAGAAAACTGAAAAACAAAGTAGAGAGTGGAGGGAAACAGAGGACTCACTCTTCTTGAAACCTAGGTTAGGAACTTTGTGGATGGGCGCTCCGTGGCGCTCCATGAAAACGAAGAGCTGATCCAGGAACAGCTGCTCCTCTGGATGGGGGAGCCAGCTGCCCTCACAGCCAACCTCCACGCTGCCCATCACATTCTCCTGAAGTAGAGAAGGAAAAGGCGGACGGACCGAGTCAGTCCATATTTAGACAGTGTTCTGTTAAAGTCCCGCTTCCTTAAACTTTTCAGAATAAATTTCCATATTTTCAGAGAAACGCAATGAGAATGGAGTGGGTTCAGTATCAAACACTGTGAGAATCAGCTTCAGATCTTCAGTGAGGATCACTGGAGTTGATTTGCTTTGACTTCTGAAACTAATTCTTGGTCTAACTTCTCCCTCATGTCCTGTGACGTTAGATTCAAACAGAGTTGGAACTCAATGAAGGCTTCAGGTTCAGATAGCGGAGAAAGGTTCTAGAACAAAAACACACCGACCTTCATCTTTTCGATCCAGGACTCTGGTTGGCCCGAGGTCGGAGAGTCTTTGCCGTCGCGACCTTTCCTCTTACGAGGTCGTCCTCGGAGACTCAGAGATGGACACTCTGCAGGAACACGATGACGACAAACTTTTAAAAACAATAACAATGTACTGCAGAATCTAAAAGAAAACATTCAATCAAGACGTCCAGCAGGGGGCAGCGTTTCACAGACAGGCTGTAAGGAGGGAAGTTACTTTTTGAATCTTTTAATCATTAACATGGTGGTGAGGTTAAGCTGGTTAAACAGGGCTGAAATTATTCATCTAGTTAATTGACTGTTGAAATAATTGTCAACTAATTTAGTAATCTGCATGTGAATATATTTTACCCCAAATTCCACAAATGGCATAGTTATAACTTCACCCGGATCATATTTACTAACGGAATCCTATATTATTCCACGTTAGGCAATAAAATTTTATTTTCTTATTTTAAAAATGAATAAAACTGTTTCTTTGCATCCTTTAGTACATTTCTAATATTGTATAAAAAAGGAATTAGAGGTCAAATGAAAAATGTGTAAAATATAGCAATTTCTAAAATCTGATTAATTGCCAGAATAAACAATTATGAAAATAGTTGTTAATTTCAGCCCTATTATTAAATATTGTTGGAAAGGTAATTTTCAAACATTTATTTATGCAAATTTTATTAAAAATGTTTCTCAGAATATTACATAAGAACAATAACGGTATAATTAACACAAAATATGGGCCACTTTTCCTCACTCTGCTAATTTCTACTGCAACTCTCCAACCTGCATTATTCAGTTATTTTAACAGTGAACTTGATGTTTTCATTATTTGTGTTCTGTTTTAACTGCTCTACCTTCCTGGAGGACACTGGCTGACATATTGCTGCCATCAACTAAATGTCCTCCCTCTCCTGCTATTAACGTTTGGTTTTTATGAACATAGAAAGTTCTACATCAGTTCATGCATTTATTTTTTGTGTCTGCTCTGCTCTGCCTTCTGAAATCCTTAGTTGTTCATGGCAAATGGCAGCTTGTACTGAGCCGTGTTCTGATGGAAGTTTCTTCTTGTTAAAGGTGATTGCATGTAGCATGTACCATGTAGCGATTGTTGCTACATGCTACATGCTGGTCCAGGAGGAATGAATGCTGCAAGTCAGAGACTCAATCCAATCCGCTGGATTTCTTTAGATAGAAACTTCTTAAACTAATTTGAACAATAAACTGAGATTAATGTGCTGTTTGATAACTAGGATCAACTGGAATTAATGTGTTATTGAATTGAAATGAGTTGTTGTTGCTAATTGCTGGTATAAAACAAAATTCATTGAAAACTACTTTTTCTCTACCGCATAAGTAGTAGAAAAAAACTGCTTGTGTTTCTTGAAGCTGTGGCGCCTCTGAAGGTTTAGTTTCACTCACTGAACTGCCAGGAAAAGCAGGCGCTGCTCTCCAGTGTTGGGTGGTTGAAGGTGTCCCTGCAGTACATCACCCTGACGTTGGGCAGAACCTTGATGGCCCCGAGGGCCAACAGGTATGTGTCCTGCAACGCGGGGCCCCTGGCTCCGTCCTGGACGCGTCTCTGCAGGGAGCGGAAGCGGCAGTACTGTGGGTAGCTCAGAACCTTGACAGTCTGTCGCTGTGACGGCTCGTCTGTGGGGACAGCAGAGAAAAAATGATCACTCAGAATCCGCATGGTGACCTCTGACCTGACCTGGAGGAAAACACAAACTACTGAATGGTGAAGCAACATTTCTGCTGACAGTTCAGAACTTTGATTGATTGACATCTAAATCCAACACTTTTTTTTTTTTTTTTACTTTTCATAAAATCACATCCAAGATTTCTCCAAGGACTCCAGCATTTAACATTGCAAAAACAATTATTACTCTACTGGAGCTATTTTTTTAAATAAAAAAAAGACATGTGGTTATATTTGATCTTATTTCCTATGAGAGGATTAGAAATATGAGCAAAACAAACTTTTATGCTGATGTTAAACTATTTCTGTACACTTAAATGTCAAAATATGTCTTGAAGAGTGAGGGGAACTGTCAATATCTGTAGCTTTTTTTGAAACAAAATATACACACATACAGAATAAAGATAAAAAACTAACCGAAGCATGATTTTGAAAGCAGAAAAAAAAACCTATCAAATCAGAAATTTAGATAAAAAAAATGTAAAGAATGTTAAAAAATCTTTTCAAATCTTTTAGAAGTTTGATGCACCATCAGAAATTCCTGATGATGCACTATAAGGAATTTTCTAAATCAAAGCTGAAAATTCAAAAAACAAACTGCAGCACAAGATGACAAGATGTCAGCTGATTGGTTTACAGAACAGTTATACTGTTGCTTCATTCTTCTGTGGGAACAGCTGAAATGTAAGGCATGAAATACATACAAGACATGTAGAAAATATTCACACCCTGTAAATATTTCTGTTTGTTTTATACTGAAGAGTTTGGACTCAACTGCCCACTAAACAGGTCAAAAGAAAATGTCCCGTTTATGATGGGAAAAATGAGACCAGTCAGGAGATGAACATCACTGTTAATAACAAAAAAGTAAAACATAACTTTGCTGTTGAGAGTTAAAAAAACCAACTAGCAAATACATAAATACCTCTCGATCCTGTTTTTCAATCAGATTTTACATTTGTAAGTGCCGATTGAAGAATAAAAATAAAAAAATAACAATAAAAATGGACTTCAACATTTTCTGCAGATAAAAATGCTGTCCCAGGTCAACACTTTATAGGAGCAGCTTTTACTGCAGTGACAGTTAGACGTCTTTTGTCTCCATCAGCTTCACAGACATGGGGAATGAGAACTTTTTGTAAACTCCTTACGAAAACAGCTTAGCATCAGTCACATTGAATGAACAGAAATTATTCTACATTTTTTTCCAGGATTACCACCAACTCTTACCAGCTTCTTTGTTCTTTGTTTCTGCAGAAGAAAATCATTCTCACAGCATGATACTGCCATCAATATGTCTCATAATGGAGATGAATTGACTAAAACTGTAACTCACTATGGAGTGAATTACAGTTTAGTTTTCTGTACAAAACATTTTAGATATAAATTAAAAAGTTACATTTCTGCTTCTGACCAGAATTTGGATTAAAAAAACATTTACAGAGTTTTTATTTAACAAGTCAAGAAGTAAATATGAACTGTTAAAATTAAGATGTGATTTGGCAAATCAAGGACATATTTAATAAAGTGAACATTCAAAACAGGAAATGGAGAAAAAAAAGTGAGAAAAATGTTTTACATTTTTC
This sequence comes from Poecilia picta, assembly GCA_033032245.1. Taxonomy (NCBI): domain Eukaryota; kingdom Metazoa; phylum Chordata; class Actinopteri; order Cyprinodontiformes; family Poeciliidae; genus Poecilia; species Poecilia picta. Next base: position 271,534 of record CM065366.1, read on the forward strand.
CAGACTTTTTCTGAGACTTTTTATAAAGGTGGAAAATAATAGAAGCACATTCTAGATTTTTCAAGACTGCAAAGGAACACCATAAATCACACACAGGTTAGTTTTATTTACCAATTAGCTGATTTATGAAGGAGGGAACAAATTTTATTTTGGGATACCAGAACAAAAGGGCCAACTGCAACTAACTCACTTTGGGAAGTGATGCATCATGGTTCTTCCACTTCATAATGTGTGTGTCTCTATTTTGCATCAATCTATTAAAAGCCCAACAAAATACATGGAAGTTTGTAGTTGCAATGTATAGAAATGTGGAACAACAGAGGGGTGTGAACACTTTTTCAATTCACTCCAACATCTCCCCTTTGCAGTGAGATTTGCAGCTGCTACACATTAAAGCTAGCATGACTCAGTTTTTCCTCCAGCTCTTAAACCTCAGGGTTATCTCTCAGACTGGTTATACCCTCAGATGTGTTGGTGAAAAGTAGGAACAGGGAGCCGACATGGAACTATAAATTGCTACATTTCTGTAACTCCTGCAGCAGAAACAGAAAGTTAGAGGACACAAAATTCCCAGGGAGAAACATGTCTGGCTGCCTGCAGCGGCTCCAAACATATCCTGTATCATTTTAGGAAAAGTTATAAAACGAATGAAGTGGGTTTGACTGAAAACACTTCTACTCATATATTTACAGACATTTATGGGATGTTCGGTTGCGTTTTCTTTACCCTCAGTTTTGACGTCCAGAAGCTCATTGTTGTTGCTTGGCACATCGCCATCGTTGTCTCCGCCGCTCTGTGGAGGTTTGTTGACACCATTTGTCTTGACCACTGGAGGCATTGGGCCACCACTCCACCCGGCTAGGTCGGCACGTGACCATTTCACCAGGTCCTCCACCCGTACCACCATCTTTCTGGACACGGCCAGGACCTCATCCTGATGAGACAGAACGGAAATTTGCTTCAGAATTGCTGGAACAGAAATGAACATTCCAAACATGCAGGATTAGTATTTATTCACCTGTAGGTAAGAAATATACAGTGCCTCTAAAAAGTATTCACCCCCTTTGGGTATTTTATAATTTGGAGTCTGTGACTGACTTAAAAGGGTGAATACTTACGCAGTCGAATGTTTTGTTACTTTTTTTTTTCCAATGTCATTTCCTAGAAATCAATTTCACTTTGACGTGAAAAGGCGTTTTCATAATTTTCTTGATAAAAAAAGACCAATTTGTGATTGATTTTTAAGCAATAAAAATAGTGAAACATCCAAATGGGTGAAAACTTATTGGCACTGTGAATAATTGTGTTTTTATATCCCTAAGGTGATCAGGTTAAGCCTTACTGCTGATTTAAATGTTTATGATGATGGAGATTTCTGCTTTGAACATTTAAGTGTTCAATGCTACTGGCCTCAGACATCTTATGTCCTCTGAATTTATGTATCTCCATTCAGAAATGAAACTGGATATATTTGAAGGTCATATGACTGTACTGCAAGACTAGTCAGCTCAATTCAGGTGTGGGCAATGCAACGACATTAGATTGTGATGGATTAGAACATCTGCCAAAGCACAACATGTGTTGTAGTTCTTTGCTCTTAGTCATTTTCTCAGTCAGTTTCTCAGAGCATACTGCTCTGTTTGTCTCTGCAGCTGCAAGCAGAAAGCAGTGAAAGTGCAGCTGGTCAATTTCAACCACCACAGAGAAGCAGGTGTTAAATTTTGCTGTCCTTTGGCATCTATGATGCTACAACTTCTGAAGATGTTTAGTACACACTACAGTGTTTCCCCCAGGAAACTTGCTAAGCCAAGGTGGTCGGGGCATCGAGGCGGTTCACCGTGTTTTTGTATTAAAAGATGTTAAGTTGACAGGAAATGTAAAAGTATTACTGTGTAATTATATGTTACGGGAAAAAATCTCCAGTGAAATGTTATTTAAATCCACAACTAGTCTAAAAACAACAAATTTGAACTTCAGTTTAATCCAAATTAAGTCAGCGGCTCAATCAGGGCTTCAAGGGCCCCATAAACACTAATATTTTAAAACAGACCTCAGATACATAAATGTAGCATTTGATTATTGAGATCATCAATGCCTGCGACAGACTGGCGACCTGTCCAGAGTGTATCCCGCCTCTCGCCCGGAACGTTAGCTGGAGATAGGCACCAGCAACCCTCCCGACCCCACTAAGGGACAAGGGTGTCAAGAAAATGGATGGATGGATGGATGGATTATCAATGCTGTTAAATTTTATTCAGTTCTTTAGACATAGATAAATTAAATGATTTTAAATTGTTTAACATTTAAATACAAGATTTTAAGGAGTTGTCAAGTTTACTGCAGGGTTTCCCCCAGGGTATTATAGGCATGGCAGCCCGCCATGCCCTACCCCTGCCGCCAGGCCTAGCGTTTCAGTTGTTTGGGATTCCCCTCGGTAATTTCCCCTCAGAAAGCAGGCGGTTGAGCCGCTCTTTCTGATTGGCTCGAGTTAAGTTCCCCCCCCTGATGGTCTAATACTAATTTGTATTTACAAATACAAATGAGTAAACTGCAATTATAACTTATTGCTTTTAAGCTGGCCAATTAAACTACTCCCTTCTCTCATATTTCACTAAATCTAACACAGAAGCTGTTAGAGGTGCTGATATTTTTAGGAACAAAAGGGGCCCCTAAGTCATATTCTGTATGAGGATACAGCCTTGGACCGGCCCTGCATAATGAGGTAATCTGCTGCACTATGCAGAGATGAGCAACAAACGGGAGATTTAATTCAATGCTGCTAATGTAGCTTTAGTAGCCCTTTCATTTCGAGTCTGTTGAGTTTTTAATCGTCACAGAGACTATTCTGGTTGGTCGAGTTTATGGGACAAGTTTCTCAGATCTCCATGCGGCCGCGTATTAACTCTAAGTAGACATCACATTTGATATGGTTTGATATGTAACCGGAAAATTAATACTAAAAATAAGAATAAAATATAAAAGCAGCGTGACTCAGAGGAGAGCGCGAAAGCTGATCCAGCATGATGAGGTTAGCGCTGCTCATTATCCACAGACGCTCCGGCCAACCGGGACCACACACATAAACTTTACAGGGAAGACAGACACGAGCCACACGCTGGGCAGCATGTTGAGATGTAGACGTAGCATATAATTGTTCGTTCACAAAGATAAATAATTCTCATCACTTCACAACACGCCTCTGAATTCGCTACAAGTTTTTCTTGCGGTTCACTTTGAGCTGCGCAACCAGAGCTAACGTGGCGGGTTATAAACTCCCCCCCCCCCCCCCCGAGTTCTCCAAAGGATCATAATTCCTCACATTAGGTTAATATATATATCCATACAGGTCAGACTGTGTCCAGTATTGTGTCGGGTTTAAATGCATAAACTATAAACCTATCCTTTAGGAATAAATCTGCTCTGCTAGTGAAATGCTATGAGCAAAAGAAATGCTTGCAGTCCGGCTTAAAAAAACACACAAACAAAAAAAAAAAATTAAATTGTCCCTAGAAATGAAAACAAGCAACACTTAGCCTGGCGGCGGGGCCAGTAAAGCATGGCAGGCCGCCAGGCTTATAATACACTGGGGGAAACCCTGCACTACCTGCAGAGAGGAATTTCAACAGCACTCCTTAAAAGTAGTTTTTTGTTGGCTAATGGCTAATGCTAACTAGCGTGACATCAGCGTGGTAAGTCGTTACTATTTTTAGAAAAATAACATCAGGGTTCTACACCTCCCTTTTACATAATTGATATTAACCCTAACCATTCAAAATAATAACCTGGATAAAATGCTACCCTTTGAGTAGCTAACTGAAGCTAACTGAACAGCTGAAAGTATCAGCTAAATGCTCAGCGTAATGGACTTCGGACTGAGGTTTACTGCTAGCACATGTAAGGGAATAGAATGAGAGCATAAAAATTAACATAACTAATGCTAATATGTTAGCATTTCTACTGATTCATTTAGGCACAAAAATCATGATACAAAATTTTCCTACTGCTAGAAACCTGCATGAGGAAACTTTTCTGAGTTATGCCACTTATTAAAGTAAATACATATTGTTTGAGACATAAAGTGCTTTAAGTCTCAAGTATGCTGACCTATTTATGTGTTTCACACAAGTTGCTAAAATTGTTCAAGGTGATTAAAATATGCTGAGAAGTACTTTTTTTAAGAACAAAGATTTATGTAGTTAAATTATCACAAACATTTTGATTTTACTGTACAAAAAATATGATGGACTTTTATCATGTCAAATTTCTCTAGACTGAGAGGTTTTTCACTCTGGAACCCATAAATTAAGGGTGTTTTTATATCCGGGAGTCTGATAGACTGTTTGATTGGGAAACAAAATTGCAACACTTATTTTCAGCAGATGCGGCTGTTTTCCCACCTGTGGTGGCACTGCAACAAGAACCAATGAAGAAAAGAACATGAAACTCTCTGAAAAAAATCAACTTCCTTCTTCACAAAATGTAAAAAAATAAATAAAAAATGGAGTAATGTCAGATTTTGGCAGCTGTAGGATTTTTTTGTCTTTGGCAAAAAACACAAGCCCTTTCTCCTGCTAGCGCTAGACACTTTACTCCAATTAAAACATTAAGAATAAAATGTGCAGCTCACATTTTATCATTGAGTGAGTTTTAAAAACCAAAGACACAGCAGCAATAATCTTTAATCATAGAACTTGTGGTCATAAATATTTGTTCCTTTGGCAACAAAGTGCTTCAAGAGTTAAAAACCTTACAAAACTGTTTAGTTCTTCATAATGTGAGCCTTCAGTGTCACTAATAACAGACAGAAACCTGGACAAGTCGAAGTTTCCCGTTTTTGATTTCTGCTTGTAGAAAAATACCTAGAGGCCTTGAATAAACCAGCTCTGTTCAGCTCCTCCTCCATCCCACCTGAGCAGGTGAAGACATCGAGCTGAACGTGTTTCAACAGAAGAAAACACGAGGACACAAAGGAATCTACAGAGAGCAGGATAAGATAAATCTGAACTGCATAAGAAAGGTTTTGTGATAAAATATGACTGCAAAGTAAGATGTTTTCAGCATTTTCCTACACTTTAAGATTTCATGTTCGAGTCCCTTTCCTCCAGGAAAATTACAACTGATCTGAAAACAGCTGTTTGAACAACAAGTTGCTACGCTTTAAAAAATTTTAATAAAAAGATGTGGCCCCTTTGCTCGGTGACAGATGACGTCAAACAAACACACTAACTTGTTGCAAAACACTCCAATATGAAACAGGAAGTTTATGACAGGTTTTCTTCTCTTTCTGTTTCCATTGAAATAGAGAAACATTATGAGCTCGACGGATTATGGAGGATTTACAGCCAGGCTCGTTGCGTTAATACAAGATTGAAACTGACGCTATACACAAATTAAAGACTAAAAAAATTTTAAAATCTTGAATCCATGAAATCTTTTATTACAAAATATTTCTGAATGCTTATTTACATAAAGTCATCCCTGAATTGTTCTCTTCTCCTTTGATCCAATCATCTGCATGACTTTATTGTGCAACACAACTACTAAAATTCAATGTTTCTGCCAATAGAGGTTTGAAGGAGGCCTGACTCATGTCAGGCTCTTCATTTTAGTCTTTTTTTCTTTTCCAGGCTGGAATGGTTACCCAAAAATAAGACAATGATTTCTGCATATTCTCTTTAATCTAAATGAGATCAACACACATCAGGATATGTGTATAAAGTATATACACATACCTTGACTAATATTTAGTGAGATTACTGCAGTGAATAATAGAATTATGTCTGTATATTTGACCACTTAATCTTTTATGGGTTGGTAAAGTTGAATGCATACATTATCTAAGCCTGTATATTCCTGACCCTGTTTGAAATCAAACATATGCACCTAATTCTATTCTAGTCATTTCACTCCATCTTGAAAAAGAATGATTGAAATGGAGTAGCAGAACATTTAAAGCAGGAGATTACAGGGTAGAACATGTAGCATCAGCCTGCATTAAGTGGAGCAGCTGATTTATCTCCACTGCAGCAGATGAAAATGTGTCTGAAACGTTTAAGAAGTCTGTGAAAAAGATGAGCATCGTCATCTCTTCAGACGTCTGCAGGATGACAAAGTCAAACTGCAGTTAGATGGTTGATCGTTTAGAAACAATTGTGTGATCATCTCTACCTGCGCTTGTGCTTCCTAATTGAAATATTTTGAACAGCCAATGAAAGCAGACCAGAAAACGTTTAAAAAAAAAGAAAACTGTTTAAACAAGTCTAACTGCAGCTTTTGCACATGAAGTCCTTCAGGTGTTCCTGAATAAACAAGCAGGAGTCATGAATCAGTTTACAGTAAAGGTGGACCTGCAGCCGACTCCTCCCGTTGGGTTTGTTGGTCGGGGTTTGGCACTGCTCCAGGAACCTCCACCTCCTCTCAGCTGCAGCCAGCAGAGAGCTGCTACTGCTGCTCACAATGAGCTCATCCCAGGGACAAATATGGCCCAACTCAACCTCTGGTCTCTATTTATGTCTAAAATAAGCTAAGAAAAAAGGCTTAAACTATGGGGAAACATTTAATGTGCTATCTAAGTTTTGAATTTAATTTAAGTCAGAATTTCAAATGTTAAGAAATGAGAATGAGAATAAAAACAATAGACACTAAAAAGGCCGAAAGCAATATTTGTCTTTTATTTCTGTCCTAAATTTGGCCAAAGACTCTAAACAACCTACATTTCCTTCCTGTGTGTAACTCAAACAGGAACCGGAGCTAGTCTAACATGTTTTCAAATGCAGATGAAACAGCTGATTTGGATCTGTGAGGATCCACAGAGATCAGATCGCTCTGATCGAAACCAGAGAGATCTTGGGACACAAATGAACCCTGGAGGATCTACTGACAGACCAGTGAGCTATTCAGAGAACAGAAATTCAGTTTAAACACATCCTGTCCTTTGTCCTTCCTTAATCCTGGTGAAGAAAACCACTAAATTAACAACTCAAACAATGCTCTGCACTAAGGAATGGGCGGAACCAATGCAGTGTCAGACCTGACGTTCATGAGGACTGAGGAATTGGAATATATTTTGACTTTTTTTTATTCTGTACATTTAGGCCTGCATAAAAAAACTTGCCTCACTTAATTAAAAAAATAAGCATAATGTCATTGTACATAAATAGATGTTTTAAATATGAGTAGACAAAAATTTTAGGTTTATTAAATATTTTTGGATCTAGAGTGATTTATGAAACATTAAGAAACCACACAAGAACTATGAGCTAAAGCAATTCCTTTAACATTTGTGGCTTCAGAAAATGAATTATTGCAACTCAGACGTTTTGTACCCACGTTAACAACAGATTATAACCCCAATAAATAAAATCTGCCAACATTGTGTCTTTTGGTTTAACTACAGAACTTGATCTTTCATATTTAATGAGTCATCTGCTACAAAATGGTGATTAGAACCATGATAAACTGAAGTAGGATGTAATGAAACATTCACAGAAAATACACAATTAAATGAAACTATACCAAGAAAATAAAAAAAGTATTTTTATGCAGTGTAATGTTGTAGCTCTGAATTGTGGAAATCTGAATGATTGGACTCCATCTGGAATGCTAGTGTAATAATGGAGAACGTTTGGTGGAATCCACAATCATTTTCTGGCTCTTGGAGAAACATTGGTGTGAAAACTGACGGCGACAGCTGCTGCCACTCAAACGAGTCTTCAGCTGAGAAGGTTCAGTGGAGATCAAAGACTGCTCTTTATGAAACAAGTCACTTAGAAAAAAAGAAATTTTTACAACTAAAACAGGATGTGGCAGCTGTCAGCTGAAGCTTAAAACCACAAAGAAAACTGCTGATGATTGTTTGAAAATGAATGAACGTTGGCCCAAATTGAGCTGAAAACATTTAACTGTGGGTATAAATGCTTATACTGTATAGGATCAGTTTTATACAATTTTAGAAATGAAGACAGACTGTCTGTCTTCATATTGACAGTAGGATCAGATTTAACTACATATTAAACTGAATTCACAAATTAATAAATGTCATTTAAAAATCAGACTTTTTTTAGTCCTGTTAACTTAAAAACAAAAATTACATGTTGATTCAAGGTTTTTAAGAAAATTCCTGTTTATTTTAACATATCTGCTACACAAAGTCATTCTGATGCGAGACCACCAGAAAGTTCTGCCACTCGCAGTTTGACATCATTTTGATGCAATTTTGCACAGCAGCTTAAATTCCCACCGATTTCTGTCTGCCTGTAGTGGGAATTACCATAGCAACCCGTGACTATGAAAATCTCTAATAATAAAGCGCTGTTCTTGAAATTCTGTTTTTAAAAGTGTTGTTTAAGGGGCTTGTATCACTTAAGCTGCTTAAGAAAAAATGACAAAATTGTGTCAAGATGACCACAGAAACAGATGACCTTAAAACTCATAAAAATAAACAGAGTTCAAGTCCTGTGAAAACAACAAAGACATTTTATCCCAGATGAAATGTGGAAAATTTGGTTTCAGACAAGTCATAAGATTTACATTAGCTTCATTCCTACAGCAGTTCTCATGGGAGCCGAGCCTCTGACTGCATGTGATGAAAAACACTCCATCTCATCAGATAATAGTTTTAATTAACGACATGGCTGACTGTTGGAGCTTCGCTGCAGATTAAGCCAAATAAATAACATCAAAGCAAAGATGCTAAGTGAGTTTAATTTTTCTTTCCCAGGAGGAAACGTAGTCTGGATTTGAACCTTTTTAGATTTGTGTGCAGAGATATTTGGTTCTAAAAAGGAGCCAGTGACCCTGTGGAGGCAATATTATTAGATGTTCTTTAAGTGGAGCTCAGGCTAAACTAAGGAGACATTTATTCTCAGTGTTTAACTGCAGCTGCAAGATTAGATTTCACATTGTTTACATTTATTTTTGCAGTATTTGTCTATTCTAAATACCTAAAATAAATACATGTTCTTCTTAAAATTAATTCCTTTAGGAAGTACAGAAGGAACATTTAGATTCTCCCAGTTGTCTTTGTGGTCTGATCATTTAGAATTTTTCTTTGAAGAATCAAGACATACCAGATGCAGAAACATTCAGGTTCATTCATAAGAGTAGTTTTGAATCTAACAATAAAAAGGGAATTAACTAAACTGGATTTTTATCATTTAGAAAATAGAAAAAGTGTGAGATTATTGGAAATAATCAGATTTCTCAAAAAAGTGTTTTGTTGATCTGCAAAGTGTTATGCTTCATTTCTGGTTACACAAAACCATCTGCAATACAGTCAGATATGAGATAAATTAAGAGATCATGAAGTTTAGCCATTTTATTTTATTGTTTATGTTTTTACCAACCTGTCTAGTGAAACAATGTTGATATTCTTATTCTGGGAGCTACAGATGATGGTGATGGCAAGGAGTCCTTTCAAACACAAACATTTGGAGTTCATAGCTATTAAAATGATCTCAGAAATTATTTTAAACATGCTATTTTTTTTCCATAAAGAGTAAATATATCTATCTTTCCCCAAAACTGACACTCTACCTGTCACTGTTTGGTGTTAAGGAATTAACTGAAACTTTCCCTGTAAAACTGCATGTAATGGCAATATGAAAAAAATCTGCAAATTAATCCTTGCATTAAAATAAGTTTCTTTTTTAGCTTGAGACCAAACCTCAAAGAAACTGCCTGTTTTGTTTTATTAACCTATCAAGCTGACTTCTATAAAATCTCTTTTGTCTGAGTTTTCAACAACAAGTGGAAAGCATTAGATATTATTTGTTTTTTAATATTTAATAAACTCAGTTTAATTGATTAAATAAATATAAACCCAGACATAAAATAAACGTATCTTTTTTAAAATTCAGCTTTCAACTTTCAGGAAAGGACAAGAAGTCCTCTTCAGATTCACTTACTATGAATCTGATTTGATTTTGATAACCAATAATAATGGGTTGATTAATGAACAATCAAAATCAGAATTAGGTTGATGAAAAAGAGATTGAGGAGAAAACTTTAAATAAATGATAGCAATTATTTCTAAACACCTAAAACAACAAATCCTTAAAAAGGCGCTACCTCCCCATGCTCCCTGGTTCGGCCCTTTGGAGTGTCCTCAGGCAGGAAGTAGAGTCGGGCACTGGCCAGCAGGTGGCGCCGAGCCTGATCTTCCCACAGCAAGGTCACCTGTACAACAACAAAAACAGGCCACAGCTGTTTTTCAACCATCTGAGAAACCGTCTGCTATGCAGCATCTGTTTAAATCACTTCAGAGATGTAAGATGTGTTCAGAATCTGGTGAAGTTTTACTTTCAGTATCATTGTAATTAGGGATGTGCGGATCAGGTTTTTTTTCTGCCAATACCGATCACATAATTATGATTTATTTATTTTTTATCATAAATACTACTGTTGCATTATGTGGAAAAAGGAACCATGAATTCACCTTAATTTAGACAAAAACTTGTTTTTAATAACTTTTTCCAAGAAGAAAACTAAACAAAACAGGCATTGTGCAAATTGAACTGCTATCAATAATACTATCTTTAACAGACTGATAACATATGAGGCTCTGAAGAAGCTAAATATTGCAAAGAGTCAAAATAAAACCTCTCAACATTGACAAAAGATTCAAGTATAAAACTTAACATTCAAAGGCAAAAACAGGATCCATTACAATAAACAACCCAGAGTTACTGAATGAAAACTTCCCGTTACCATGGCGGCTAGCTGGTTACTGCTAGTTCTGATTGGCTGTTTCTGACTGAGTGGAGTAATTATGCAGAACAGGGAGGAGATCATTATTTTTTTAGAGATTATCTGTCTCATGTTAGGACAGAGAAAGTTTTAATACGTATGTAAAATGTATTTTTTAGGTTAGATGCTGCAGCTTTAAACAGGTTCGGTGTGAGAGTCACTACCGGGTGGAGCAGAAGCGGCTCCGTCTGTCAAATATTACTAAATATTAAATATTACTACCTGTAGCGGAGCAGCGGATCAACAGCAGAACCAGCGTCTTACATCGCAGCTCCAAGACTTAAATCATTTGCGGGTTATTTGTTTAGCTTTCTGACCGTCATGCTAATCCGGTGAGTGTTTGTAGCTGTGCTGCTTTACCTGCTGTCTGATCCTCCATGTCTTTTTACTGCAGTGAGACTCGATGTAGCCAAACTCCGTCATTGTTTTTATGTCATATTAGCTTCGTCGTGTTGATGCATTTTGACCTGCTTCAATTTTCCGCCGCAACACGCAAACTTCCAGGTTTGCAGGTGATCGGTATCGGCAACAAGAGCAAATGATCACCGATCACCGATCATCCACATTTTCACGGAAATCAGCCCGATTATGGTCAGTGATCGATCGATCGGCACACCTCTAATTGTAATGAATTCTGCTTTCTAACATCTGGCTGAATGAGCACCTAGCTGGAAACTTAGATGGTTTCTCTGGCCAAAACTCAAGCTCTAAATTGATGTGAACAAGCAAAAGAGGCAAACAGAGGTGAATGAGGAAGATGACAATTTAAACATCAAACAGATTAGAATTAAAGATGACATAACTGAACTAAAGGAGGACAGACAGAACTCTCCACTGCCTTTTATTGGAAGCTCACATGGAACCACCCATGTCGTCTATTAGGGTTATTCAAATGTATTTGAAAAAAAGCTGCTCTTGGTGGAGCAGCGCCTCAGGAAGCTACTGTAGACACATGTTTTTAAGATCAAACAATATTTGAAAACCCCTTGAAAAAATGTATTGGATTAATCAAATATTCAAATATTTGATTATTTCAACTCATTTAGTAATTGAATAATCTCTAACTGGAATATACAGACTGAAAAAAGGCCATTTCCTGAAATAAACCAACATATTCAGAGCAGTAAATAAGCAAAAACTGTTCTATATATTGCATTTAATGTAAAAAAAAACCCCCCAAACAATAAAAACGCAAAACATATTTGATACATTATTTTACAACCCATTTATTCACATAACGGAGAAACACAGCTATGGTGAAATATTGTGTTGTACGATTCATTTAGCCTAGACGTTCTCAACGTGGGCGGTACCGCCCCCCAGGGGGCGTTCAGAGGATGGCAGGGGCGCTGGCGGACATTTTTACAAAAGGGGGGCGTTTGGTCGAAGGTAAACTTTATTGTCAATAATAAAATAATGCTCAGTGCAAAGTAGCCTGCAATTTATTTGGTGGGGGCAGTGGCGCAACTACACATTTATCGGCGCATAAACCGCGCCCGTGAAGTTGCGATGCACCCGCCTCCCCCCCCTACTGAACGAGAAGATGCGATTCACTTCTCGTTCAGTGTTGAGAAACACTGATTTAGCCAATTATTATACTTTATATCAATCTGTCACCATCTATATTTTTTGTGGACAGAATCTTCAGGACAGTTTTTTAAAGAGAAATAATCTCAATACGAAGTACTGATAGTTTTCCTCCAAAATGTTGCACCTTGATATTGTCAAACAAATTGGGTGGAAGGTTTAAAAGGCTAAAGTGATCAAAAATATCAAAACTATTTCAAATAGGAGAGCATAAACAAAGATTTTAATGCTCCGCATGGTTTTGTTACAAACCACAGAAGCATAAGAACCATGCAGAAGAAGCTGATGAGACTGATCAGTGGACAGCTGATGAACCAGAAAAAATAAAACACACACTCACACAAAGCCAATTCTAATTATTTTCTGAGGTTCGATAGGCTGTCTGTCTGCTGCGGTGACCAGTTCTTCAAAAACATTTGATCAGCTCTCCATCATTCAGACTTTGTCCAGAAGCTTATGAAATTAATTATATTTGGTATGTTTTATTAACCCAATCCATTCAGCAGTAAAATGTAATATTAGCTAGAGTAACACTCATAATACAGTGAATAAATGCTGCTTTTAAAGATAAAGTTAGTCTCGTATTATTTTAACAACAAAAACAAAAAAAGAGTAAAGTAACACACGTTTTCTTAGGAGTTGTATGATGATTTAAACTATTACGGTTAAAGTTAAGAGACAAACATGAGCTGTTGATTAGTTTATGATGGACAACAAATCAATGTCATCAATAAATCATTCATTTATGAAGATCAAAATTATTTTCCCCACCAATGCCCTCCTTGGGCCTCCATAGCCCAGAAGCCATCATCTTGTTTCACAGCTTTCAATCAATTGGACTTTGAATTTAGGTAAACTATATAAAAATAATCAAATCTATCAATGTGAAATGCTTCGCACTCTGTCCCAACAGAAAGCCTCTGCATCCAAGAATCTTCTTCATTGTGTTCTACTCCTCTTCTATTCCTGGCACCTTCACTCTATTATTAATGCATCTATAATGGTGGCATATTGACTCCTGAAGAACACGACAAAATGTCCACAGATTGGAAACACTTTTTTTTTTTAAACAAGTATGAGTATGGTAGTACTGGTGAGTTTATGGCACACAGTATTTTAGAGAGTTGTTACAAACAATAAGCTGCTTCAAATAACTTTCTAGGTGACTGATGAAAAGAAACTGTTTGAACTGGGGTGTTTTGAGTTCAATGTAGCATCTTTGTTCATCAGTCTGATGGGAGTCGGACCAGACGAGGTTTCAGAACTTTTTCCATCATCAATTAGCTGTCACGAACAATGCACTCTCCCCTCCAAAGGGAAAGGTCTGAATATGTGAAGCAGCTTCAATATAGGAGGTCTGGATTACAAGGGATTCTCACCTCCGCGATGCAGACGGGATCCTCTGGCCCACATTGGATGAAGTAGAACTCGCCGAGCTTCCACACCTGGAGCGGCCCGTCAGGCTGAGCTCTGCTGCTCACCGACTTGTAGAAGGCGTAGCTGCCTCTCTGGCAGGAGGGAGCACCCACCCACTGAGGAGGACAAAGAGTTAACATGGAGCTCCACTCTTCAGCACTTACCACTGCTCTAGAACAGCTCCAGAGCAAACCAGAATGCAGGGGTTCTTATGATTTAAAACAATCAGCAGGTTTCCAGGACTGTTTTGGTTCTTTCCCCGTTTATAACGCGTGACAACCATAACTCCTCGTTTTATCCCAAAATAACTAAAACGATCCGGAGGGTATGACTGCTGATTTTTGTTTGGATTTCAAACATTTGTTTAGTAAACATCAAACCTCAATGACATTTGAAAATGTAAAAAAAAAAAAAAAAAACTCCATAGACTTAACATGAGCAGAGCGAGAAATTCATTTGTCAACTGTATCCTTAGAAACTGAAAGGCGACGAAAACATCCTAGATCAAAAAAATAATCTCTAAATCTTAAAACTTTGACTCAAATGTATCTAAAGCTTAAAAATTTCCTACTAGAATGTTTACATACTTACATTTTCAAATCAATGGAATTTTCTATTGTACAGTTCTTACATTTCAAACTTATTTTAAAGAAACATCAGGGAAACTACAAAAGGAAACAGAGCAGTGCCTCCACCCCACCGATTGCTGTACACTGCTGGTGTTTGGTTGCAAGGAAGTCTTGGCTGGTTAGAAATATTTCTGGTATCAAAAAAAGAGCTATGTGAAGGAAATGAAACTGTAAATGGGGCAAACAATTAACAGCAGGCCTAGTGAGCTTATTTTTATGTATGAATTTGAACAAATGTTTGTATCTCTAATGTTTTAAGGGACTTTGGATGGAAATTTTAATTTTACTAAATTTTGCATATTTACGACATCAATGTACATTCATTAATATGGACAGTCCTGTGAGCAGCTGACTGAAGCGGCTCATTGATTAATTGCTTGTAGCTAATAGCTCGTTCCAGTTTTGTTACTCTATAAAAGTTGGAACCTTTTGATAATAACAATCTGCATAATAAAATAACACAAATGATTCAAATAACATCAGTTTATTTGTTCTGTTATTTCAGATGCAGTAGGAATCATTTTTGATTGTTTTTGCTTCAAATTGAAAACACACATCACAGTCCAGTTCACACAGGAAAGGGTGCTAATGTGTTATGGGCCATGACAGATACCATCTAAAGAACTCCATACTAAAGTAATGCAGGAAAAGTTACCAGAAATAAAAGATCATAGTTTTAAGATCTGCTAGTACACTTTCAGTAGCTAAAAGAAAACATTTCACATTTCCTGTAATAGAGCATTGGAAAGCAGGTAAAGAGGTAAAATAAAAGCATTCCAATTTATATGCATAGCAACACCTAAAATCATTGTTAAGCACTCCAACAGGAGGCTAACAAGCACCAGCTGGTGTTTAAACTGTGTAAGACAGCTGAGTGGTAAACACACCATTTTGTTGTTTTATTTTGTGAGAAGTTATTCTCGTTTTTGTGTGTGTGTGTGGTGGTGGGGGTGGGAGGGTTGGCCTTTTATTTTACCTGGAGTTAACCAAAGCAAGCATATATTTTACTTCCAACTATTTTTATAACAAGAGTGATGCCTGGAATTTCAGCATTTTTGTTCTATTTATACGAAATAGAACAAAATATCTCAGTTTCCCCCAGTGTATTATAAGCCTGGCAGCCCGCCATGCTTTACTAGTCCTGCCGCCCTATTTTTTTTTAAATTTTTTTTATAAAGTCGGGCTGCAAGCGTCTCTGTTGCTCTTAGCATTTCACTAGAAGAGCAGATTTATTCCTAAAGGACAGGTTTATAGTTTATGCATTTACCTACCGCTGCTTTACCTCAGCACGGATCGCGCGCCCCTCCTTTCACTCAAACTGGACACAGGCTGACCTGTATGGATATTTACATCAACCTACTGTGAGGAATTATATTGAACACTGAACATTGAACTGCGTCTCAATGTGAGCCGCAGTTCACATTGAGCTGCGGTTCACATTGCAGCTCAATGTGAACCGCAGAAATTTTAAATCATGCAGGGCTGGTCCATGGCTGTATGAGGCCTTGAGCAGAATCTTTTAGGTTTGTTCCTAAAAATATCAGCACCTCTAACAACTGCTGTGTTAGATTTAGTGAAATATGGGAGAAGGGACTTAGTTTAATTGGCCAGCCTAAAAAGCAATAAGTTATAATCGCAGTTTACTAATTTGTATTTGTAAATTCAAAGATTAAACTCACAGCATCAGATTGTTGCTATGCTAACAAAATAATCTAACTATGAATATTGTTCTTTGAAGTTTTACAAAGTAAACTTGCCAGCTCCTTAAAATTTTGGATCTAAATGTTAAACAAATTAAAATCATTTATGTATGCCTTAACAATTGAATAAAATTTAAAAGCATTGACAATCTCAATAATCAAACATTTATGCATCTGTGGTCTGTTTTAAAATATCACCATTTTTGGGGCCCAGAAACCCTTGGGGGCCTGATGGAGCCACTGACTTAATTTGAATTAAACAAAAGTGTAAATTTGTTGTTTTTATACTGGTTGTGGATTTAAATTGCATTTCACTGGAGATCTTTTCCCGTAACATACAATTACAAAGTAATACTTTTACATTTACTGTCAACTTAATATCTTTTAATACAAAAACACGGTGAAACGCCTTGACGCCCGACCACCAGGCTTAGCAAGTTTTCTGGGGGAAACCCTGTTTGCATATACATATAGAGGTGTACCGATCGATCAGTCACCGATCATAATCGTCCAATTTTCATGAAAAAGTGCATGATCGGTGATCGGCGATCATTGGCTCTTGTTGCCGATACCGATCACCTGCGTCTCATTTCTCTGCCTGTGCAGCTGGTCTCCTCGGCGTAAAATTGAAGCAGGTCAAAATGCATCAACACAACGAAGCTAATGCGACATAAAAACAATGACGGAGTTTGGCTACATCGAGGCTCAATGCAGTAAAAAGACATGGAGGATCAGACAGCAGGTAAAGCAGCACAGCTACAAACACTCACCCGGATTAGCATGACGGTCAGAAAGCTAAACAAATAACCTGGAAAATTATTTAAGTCTTGGAGCTGCGATGTAAGACGCTGGTTCTGCTCTCCTGTTGAACCGCTGCTCCGCTAAAGGTAGTAATATTTAATATTTAGTAATATTTCACAGACAGAGCCGCTTCTGCTCCACCTGGTAGTGACTCTCACACCGAACCTGTTTAAAGCTGCAGCATCGAACTTAAAAAAATACATTTTACATATGTATTAAAACTTTCGCTGTCCTAACATGAGACAGATATGTCAAGTATGTCATTGTTTTTATGTCTATTAGCTTCGTCGTGTTGATGCATTTTGACCTGCTTCAATTTTCCGCCGCAACACGCAAACGTCCCCATTCACTCAGTGGTTATAGTTCAACATCGCTTAGGATTTGTTGCTGCGCGTTTGCGCAGAGTGAAGGAAAAAGGAGACCAGCTGGACAGGCAGGCTGAGAAATGAGATGCAGGTTATCGGCATCGGCAACAAGAGCTAATGATCGCCGATCACCGATCATGCACTTTTTCACGGAAATCAGCCCGATTGTGATCGGTGACCAATCGATCGGCACACCTCTAATATATGTATATATATTTCATGTTCAAGAGACGTTCCTACAGATAAATATCACCAACTGAAGGCCTCCTCTAAAATTACAGTGGTTTGTTTATCCATGTCTGTAATGAATTGGATCACTTTCTGATTAAATAAGTGAAAAGAACCTAAAAAAATGAAATTTGGTTATTTTTCCTGATGTACAGAAAGGTAGCGTAAAACCTGAAATTGGTACTTAAGCAGAATTCAGAACATAAAAATGTGTAATGGCAACAGTTTAAAAACAAAAAATGCCAACAGGCCTACAAAGTTATCAGTATTTCAAACTGCTGAGGAAGCAACTGCAATGTAGCTGGGGAACAATAACATTAACATTTTGCTGTGACCCCTTAAAACATTTTGTAAGGTGTGTTCAAACAGAAATTTTGCCAATTACATGCAGCGAGGCAGCAGTTTCACATTTTATAAACAGCTTTCTGAGCAGGAAATTGTAATTATTAAACAACTCAGGGAGGAAATGTTAAAAATTAACTCCTTACACCGTTTAGGCTGACAAGGCAGCTCCTCATCCTTTCACACTCACTCTGAATCTGTGTGTTTCAACCTTTTATTCAAACTGCCTGAACGCCATGACATGCAGAAACCTGCTCCATCTGAATCACCAGCGTGGGCTTTTCCACGGAATTTCTTAATGTGGGGATTTAAAGAAAAAAAAACATGGCACAACAACTTGGAAAAACATTTAAGCCCTAGAAGGAAAATCAAACCAATAAATGTTAAATACAATATGCAGATGTTTTTTTTTTCATCTGGAATAACAACTCAAAGGCCACAGCTTTCCAGAAACATGTCATAAACTTATGAAATTAAGTTAACCATTCAGAGTGTGTATTGAGGACAATCCAACATGCAAATTCAAGGACTTAATCTGAACCTCTTCTTAATGACACTGTAACCATGTGACTAAGGATTTTACAAGCTTTTATAGAGTTGGCTAAATCAAACATTAGTGCTAAGTTTTAACCTTCTGAATATTTCAATAAGTTTTGTTTATATGACACTTTATATGAAGAAAAGCACTTCTAATCACATCCAAATAATTTCACTTCTGACAATCATTCACATTCAACCCAATACCAAAGCATAAAATACAATTTGATGATAATTACATTTCAACCACAAGCTTAGCTAACTTAAACAACATATTTTTATGTTCATGGCTGTGGACGTTGTCAGAGAAAAACTCTAAAAAGTTGCAGCGTAAACTGCCAGATTGGACGTCAAAGTCTGTGTCACACTTAGTGACATTTTTGTTGAAATCTGATAAACAGTGTGCAAAACAGAATCAAGCATTTTAAGTTATTATCAGCACCAGGGACTTTTCATATTAAACAGCAATGAATTGCTGGATAAAATATATGACAAATGGATGGAAGGTTTAAAAATGAGCTTTTTAAATAATTTTCTTATTGAATGGGTCTGTAAATCAGTTTTATTTTTAGATGTTTACCACTAAACTACCTAAGTGATTACCCACAAATGGAGATTTGAACGCCTTAATTTCTGTTAATTATGATGATTTTCCACTTAGTTTATGGAAACATGACATTTAAAATTAGAATATTACATCAGACAATCAAAAAACTATTTTTAAAAACAGAAATGTAGGCTAGAAGTAAAGAGAAAAGTAGGCTTAATACCTGCTTAAAGGCTGTTATTTTTAAAAGGTACTTTTGATCTGACAAATAAGACTCATCTGGATATATCTTCCAATTTATTGAATATGACTGTATGTTACTAGTTTAACAAAGTTTTGTTGCTACTAAGCAACATAGGAAAAACATTCTCTACTCTTCTGTCTAGGATGCAAGAAATAAATAAATGAATATCCCTCTAACACAAAAAATTGTAGAAATACTTTTTCTTAGTGGATGAATTTATTAGAAAGAAAATGCATGTTCAGTTCTACGCAAGAGGGAAATACCAGCTATGTTTGATTATTAAATCTAATGGGGTTGAGGACGAGTCTGGTTCAACTGCCAAACTCTCTACTTCTCCAAAACAAACACAAAGGTACCCTGTGGCAACTACTAACACTGACATAATGCTTCATTTCCCTCTTTACTCTATTAGAACTAATTATTACAGCTCAAAATATGCAAGTTTAACAAACTCTTTAGCTGTTGAAAAAATGGAGATCTCCCAAGAGCGTTTTAGCATTTTAAAATCAAAGCCAAAAACATTTGCAGGTATGATGCAAGACATAAATCAACTGATTTTGGGAATATAGCTGATCGAAACATGAATTAACGCAATAACACTGCTTGGCTGTATTAAAAAAAAAAAAAAAAAAAAAAAAAAAAAAAAATCAGAAGAATATCATATTTTTTGTTCAAGTTCCATTTAAATGACTTTGATTCTGCGAGTCAGCAGATTTCATTTGCCTTCACTGAAACCATCATTTCACAACTGGTTTCTGTATTTACTCAAGTCTTGCAAAAAAAAAGTGCAACAAAAACAGGAGGAAATTTGTAAAGGTTGGAAACCTCTTGTGCATGTTAGATACATAAAAAAGTGACGTTTGTAAAATAAATAACATCCAACATCCTTGGTAAATCTTGATACATTTGCAAATGAACTTGATTCTCAACATGTTTGAGGGTTACTTTAAATTTCATCTGTCAAATCAAATCAAAATATTTTAAAAAGTCAAAACTGAAATCCAAACATTTCATTAGTTTCTCTAAAATTAGAACATACAATAATAATGACTATTAAAAGCATCTTTTAATGTTCTGAGTATTTATTAAATCTATAGCTCAGCTTTTATAATTAACTTGCCTCATTTCACAAGTAGCAACTGATCGCTGTTCGAATTGACCGATGTGGAACAATAAATCAGGAACACCTCCGACGTATTCATACATCTGAAAGCTGGTATCTTTCTGCTGCTAGTTAATAAACTTGCAGCTCTGATTTCTCTGCTCTATATCAGGAAGCAAAATGAAACCCCAACACCTGAGTCATGAAAGTCATGAAAGAGCTCAGCCTTTTCAGTAAGCTGGATACTCTGAATACATTTTAAGACAAAATCCTACAAATAAACAACCCAAAGGATAATCTGTGTCTTTCAAACCGATGAGAAGCCACCATTTTGGATCCACAGCTTCACTTAGGAAACTGTGCTTTTGTGTGACTTGCACATCTTTCGGAACTATTCACAACATACAAAGAACAGGTGATAAAGCCACTGCCAAACTGGAAATTATGCACAGTGAACCCAGAATTAGGTTGCTTAGTCAAAAGAAAATATTTTGTAAAATTATTTTTGAGGATTACCTTTTGGAATAATATCTGCTACTTTGATTTCTTAAGGCTTTTTATGAGCAGAACATCACATTTTATTTAAATTAATCTCGAGATTACATGGATGTCATATGAATTATAGACTTTTTTCTATTCTTCAGCTTTTTCATTGTTGGCTTTAAAAAAGTTCACCTTTGTTTTATTTAAACACACAACATGTAATATGGTGTTTTTTCCATAAAATATGTGTTCAATTACAAAAATAATTGGAGATTTATTCTGTCTGTGTTTATTACATCCGTTTTATTTATTTGGAGATTATTACATTATTTCAAACTACAAGTGTTTTCTGGAATAATAATTTTAAACTCTTCAGATTTTAAAATGGAGTCATGCAAAGGAATGTTTTCATCCTGTCAGAAAAAATGGTTCAAAATCAAGTATTTTTTGAAGAGAAAACAAAAGAAAACAATATTGTTTGTTTCTAATGAGGAGTGGTTGACATTAAATGTATTTTTAAAATGCAGATCACATCCTTTGCTACAATTTATTAGGCATTTACTAAAGGAATCCCATATTGTTTCATTTTTAGGAAATAAATTGTTCAATTTGATTCTTTAAAGATTTATTGACATACGTTTGTTTAATGTATTTCTAAATTGAACAAAAAAAAGTGGTTTAAGGAAAAATCAGCAGAATGTGCCAATATTTTTTAATACGATTAATTGATTGTCAGAATAATCAATATACACAGTCCAGTCACATTAATGTGACCACCACGTACTTTCCACTTCAGAGTTAAATAACCAATCACAGAAGGCAGGTGGCAGCACAGTGCAGTTGAGCGTATATAAAGGGTGTGTGTGGGCTTCGGAAAACATTTCAATCGTTGGCGTAATGCAGAAACGAAGCGATTTATCCGACGTCCAAAAGGGCATGATCATTGGCTTTCGGGCCAAGGGTGGAAGCATTTCCGAAACGGCTGAGTTTGTGAACTGTTCGCGTGCCGCCGTGGTAAAAGTGTACCGTGCATGGCAAAATGGGACTGTCCAAAATCAACGACGTGGCAAATGTGGTGCACCACGGGCCATAGATGACAGAGGCGAACGACGGTTGCGGAGATGCGTTCGGGCAGATAGACGGGCTACCGTTGAGCAACTGACCACTAAAATGAACCAAGGGGCTACCACAAGTGTCTCCCAAACCACTATTCAGCGAACATTGCTGCGTCTGGGCCTCCGAAGCGGACGCCTGGTTCGTGCACCTATGCTGACTGGTGTTCATCGACGACGAAGGCTAGAATTTGCACGCCAGTACAGCAGCTGGACGTCCACTGAGTGGCGACAGGTAGCGTTTTCAGATGAATCGCGTTTTATGCTCCATCGGACAGATGGACGTTGGCGTATAAGGCGTGAAACCTCTGAAAGGAACCACCCTGCAACCATTGCAGGAACGGTCCAAGCTGGAGGCGGGAGCATTATGGTCTGGGGAATGTTTTCCTGGCATTCTCTGGGTTCACTGATTATTGTGGAAGGCACGATGGATCAATACAAGTACGCATCTGTCCTTGCGGACCATGTCCACCCCTACATGCGCATTGTTTTTCCTCAGGATGATGGCATCTTCCAGCAGGACAATGCGAGGTGCCATACAGCTGCCAGTGTACGTGCGTGGTTCGAAGAGCACCAGGATGAGTTTACCGTCCTCCCCTGGCCAGCAAACTCACCTGACTTAAACCCAATCGAGCATCTGTGGGACCATCTCGATCGAGTTGTTCGCGCCATGGATCCTCAACCGCGTAATCTAGCGCAGCTGGCCACGGCATTAGAGTCGGCATGGCTCAACATCCCAGAGAAGACCTTCAGGGACCTAAGTGACTCTCTTCCTGCACGTCTCGTAGCAGTTCGCTCTGCGAAAGGTGGTTATTCTGGCTTTTGACAGATGGTCACATTAATGTGACTGGACTGTGTAATAACTAACTATTAACAATATAATAATAACTGACTATTAAAATAATAGTCAGTTCCATGCTAGTTGGTACAGGATAATAGAGAGAGATCTGCTGATGGCGTAAATTAGACAACTTTACATGAATGTTCATCTCTGTAGTAGTCTCAAAATGTTAGAGAAATCATTCACAAATGCATGACTTTTCCAAATATGATTTTGCACAGGAAAAATACTGTGTAACACAGACTGCTCGTTCCCATAGTGTGCCATATTTTGTCAGAAATACTTTTAAAGGTTCCTTTACAGTTACAACCTGCTTTTTTATTTCAAAATAGTCTTATGTGAAGAAAAATTAAAAATCAACACTTGTTATATAGCACGCGAATCACATCAATATTCCAATAAACACACAGGAACATCATACATCAGCCAGCTGCATTTTATATTATTACTCTGACATTAACAACTCAGATTCACCAGAGTTTAATTTTTATGGTAAGTGTTAGGTGACAACTTCTGATTAGTCATATGTACCAAGAGACACAATATCATGGCAAACGTCAGCAACACAGCTGATTACAGGCTTGGCAACAGGCTGCTAGAGAAAAGTGGATTCATGCAGAATGCTTTTTTGTTTCACAAAACAATGTCTGTCCAATTCAATTATAAAAATTTGTTTTTCTACATTAACGTTTGGCTCAATAAATGGCCAATTAGAAACTGCTGCAGCACAAAATTTTATTAATAGTTGACTATAGGTCACAATCTTTCATGATCACAATATAAACTAAGGAACTCATTCGGTCAAAATCATGATTTTTTTTATGCATCTAACCTACATCTGAAGCCAGAAGAAACATGTTGGTGTCATTTACAGATTACTTTAAATAAATTCTAATCCCTCAGGGGTATGAATAATTTTGGTCTTATCAGTATGTTATTCAGTGAAAAAAACAACCCACAAATCTTTGCTCAGACTTTACAACGCAGCTGTAATCCAAACCATGTAAGAATCTGCACACAATTTGTCCTGACAGTTGATAATTTAAATAATTTACTTCCATCAGAGTCCCCTGTCTGGTCATGTTTTATTTAAATAAAAACAGATGATAACCAGGTAACCATGGAAGCTGGCACAGGCAATACAGCCCTCATGTTGACATGCAACATGATGTTACATTTCTTTACACTTTTCTATATTTTGTCAAAAACAGAAAGCAAAGGGCAACAAAACTACATATTTTATTATTTGGTAGTTTTGACCCTCCGTTTCCTGCTGAGGATTTGAGATCTTTTAAAGATAATCAAGCTGATGCACAGAGAAAGCAGCACATGCTGTTTTATACGGAACACGGCTGACAAGATGGGCTCAGTTTTACAGCTCCACACTGCAGCAGCCACAGAAACGCTGCTGTGGCTTAAACTGAAATCCATCATGCAGCCTCAGCTGCTCTGATCTCCTGTTTGCAGCTAAAAAAATAGCAACAAAAAAAAAAGTGAGTCACAGAATCTTCACAGTAAACATAAAATATGGACCTACAGCTGAAAATTACCGTATTTTCCGCACTATAAGGCGCACCGGATTATAAGGCGCATCGAATAGACGCTACAGTACAGGTGGGGGTAACATTATGGATCCTTTAAATGGAGCTGCGCTTACAGGAATGTCAACAAAACAGATATGTCAGCAAACTTTATTAATAGATTAGAAAACAGCATTCTGATAACTCCATTCACTCCCAAAATGAATAAACAGCTGTTTAATTATTTTCCCAGAGGTAAAGTCAGTGACATTGGTATTTTCCTGACACAGTTTATCTTTTAACAACAGCACGGTATAACATGTAGTGCAACGTTTATATCACATAGTGGAGGGGAATCTTTCCTCGATTCAATAAACGTGTAAAAGACGGTCTGATAGTGTTACGGTAAATCAAACATTAGTGCAATCACAAAATAATAACAGTCGAAATAGTGAAAAGCAATAACTATGTCAATAACTCAACGTTGTTCAAACGTTAATGTCCATATTCACAATATGACAAACCTTGTTCAGCTGTAAACACAAAATAAACATGTAAATTCACGTTATTAATTTATTCTTCATCCACGAATCCTTCTTCTTCAGTGTCCGAATTAAACAGTTGGGCGAGTGCGGCATCCAACATGCCCGGCTCCGTCTTGTCAAAATCGTCATTAATCGAGTCAGTGTCGCTGCTTTTGTCTGGCAGTTCAGTGACAATTCCTACCTTCCTGAAAGCTCGGACCACAGTTGAGAATGATATATCAGCCCAGGCATTTACGATCCACTGGCAGATAGTGGCGTATGTCGTCCGGCGCCATCTCCCCATCTTGGTGAAAGTGTGTTCGCCTTCGGTCATCCACTGTTCCCACGCAGTTCACATTCTAGCTTTGAATGCTCTGTTGACACCAATATCTAGCGGCTGGAGTTCTTTTGTCAATCCACTGGCGAGTATTGAATTGCTGTGCTTCACTTGTTTTTTGACACCATCGGTGATATGGGAGCGCATGGAGTCGTAGATCAATAGGGACGGAGCTGTGTGAAAAAAGCCACCCAGTCTCTTCATGTAAATTTCTCTCAACCACTCACTCATCATTTCTTCATCCATCCATCCCTTCGAGTTAGCTTTGATGACGACACTGGCTGGAAAGTTTTCCTTTGGCAAGGTCTTCCTCTTGAAAATAACCATGGGTGGAAGTTTTTGGCCATTAGCCTGGCAAGTGAGAATTACAATGAAGGATGACTTCTCATTCCCTGTGGTGCGAACATTTACCATGTGCTCCCATTTTATCCACTGTGCGGTTCACAGGAATATCAAAGGTGAGTGGAACCTCGTCCATGTTGACGATGTGCTCTGGCTGAATCTTTTTTTCAGTAATCTTGTCTTTGCAATATGCGCAGAAAGTGACCAGCTTTCTTCATAGTCTTTTGGCAGTTGCTGTGAAACAGTGGTTCGTGTGCGGATGGAGAGATTATGTCTTTTCATAAATCAAAAGCACCAAGAAGGACCACCTCTAAATTCATTGATGTCAAGTTCCCGTACTACCTCTATTGTCTTCATTAGAATAGTGATTGTACTGACACTTCTACTTGCTGCTCTCTGTTCAACAACCCACTGTTCGAGTTTGTCCTCCAACGGTAGCCATCTCGCTTTGTTCCCTCGGAAACTCTTTTTAGTCTTCTTTACTTGGCGCAGGTCATCTTGTTTTCTCCACTTCCGCACCATTGATTCGTTAAATTCTCTCGCTGCTGCTCTATTCTCGTATTCTACTGCGTGACTGATCGCGTTGAGTTTAAACTCTGCGTTGTAATCTTGTCTCTTAATAGGAGCCATTTTGGGGTCTTTACACATACACACAAATGGAAATGAAACAGCACGCTTCGTGCACTCATATATCCCAGCATGCACCACGCGCTTCTTCTTCTACGGGCGAAAATTAAGTCGGGGCTGCTTACCGTAGTTGCTAGACCTGTTGTGGCTCAATATCGGTCCATATATAAGGCACACCCGATTATAAGGCGCACTGTCAGCTTTTGAGGGAATTGAAGGTTCTTAGGTGCGCCTTATAGTGCGGAAAATATGGTACCTAAAATACTAAACTGATATTTGAAAAAGACAAATATATCTGATCATTTTTGATTTAAGATTATTATTAAACTATCTTCTTGCTGCATAGATACAAGCACTGACCTTCTACAGGGGGTATAAGGTTTTTAAATGAGTGGTTCTAACAAAAAGCAGAAATATCCAATTTAGCTCTCCTTCTTTGTACAATAAACTATTTAATTTCCCATTGAGTATTTGGTTCCGCTGTGACCCATTAAAATTATTACTGGTTATATACCGTTCCCAGTATAGATCAATACAAAAATAAGCCTAAATAAATTATTCTATACAGAAATAAAAATGTCATTTTGAAGAGAACTTTTTAAGATTGGATTTTCCAGACAGCAGAATTTAGTAGTTTTCTTTATATCAAAATGAAAGTATATTTAATCTTTTTGGAATCTTGGACTGACCCCAAAGAACAATAACTTGAGTCTGTCTACGTTAGCTTAAAAAAAGTTCAGACTATTTCAAATACCAAATCCATATTCAAATTAATCATTATACCATGGGCCCCAGGTATTCACATGGATCAGGGAAATAACTAAAGACTTGAGACACCCTCTAAAACACACATAATTACATATAATAAAAAAAGTTTCAACACCTTATATACATTAATATGCATTAAATGTGTGTCAATAGGCCAAGGTATTTTCCTTTGAATACTTTTTACAGGGGGAAAAAGTGGGAAAAAATATAAATAATTTACAAATTTATTTACATTTGAATAGGCAAGTTATGTTCCACAGAAAAACATAATTTAACATAGACTCTGTTCATCTGTCCTAATTTGACAATGAATAATCTCACGTTCAATGTGGAAGGATTATTTGTCGCCCTCTGTGGCAGCAGTGGAAGTAGTTACAAGAACTACCGAGGGACCCTTTTTTATTATTTATCATACTAGTAGATCCAGCAAAATAACAAGGTTGTGTGCTTTCAGTAAATGCAGCTGGGATAGTGGAACCAAAGGGATCAACAGTATTCATTTAATGCACATTAAAAGTCTAGAAAACATGCTGAACACAAATATCTTTCAATGCTTCAAATGTAACAAAAATGTGTTGCATTATGCTCAACACATCTTCATTAGATGCTTAGTAAACAGTAGAAACAAGGTGACATGTGCTTTAAGGCTTCAATGGGGACAATTCTCAATTGCTTTCATTTTCTGTTTAATTAAAAACTACTTCCTCCATCGTGAAATCTGAAGTGCATTTTGATGGTCATTGTTTCCTGCATTTAATTCAAAAGTTTAGTGAAAATAAACTTGCATATGGTGAAGTTAGATCTGTGTGAATTAATTGTAGATTAAAACAAATTAAATTTCCATTTGCATAGTTTATCGTTTCTCTTTTCTCTCTCCATTTCTACTAAAAACTAGACGACAAAAGTTTTCAGTCTGGTGCATTGATCTCAACTAGTCCTTTTTTCTAAAGGACAATTTTGTTTACAGAGACTTTGCAATTCATTTTTTCTTGTTTTTGTTGCTTTGTTTATTTATTTTGGATATTTAAAATGTGTTCAATTTCCATTGTTAAATCTTCATTAGAAATTAAGGTTTTTTGGTCTTTGAGAAGGTACATTATTATTCTAATACCATTATATTATTTGAAATCGGTCTCAAAACAATATTATCTTTAATCGCAATAACTTCTGGGACAATTTATCAGCCAGCAACGAAAAAAGTGTTATTGTGACAGGCCTAGTTGTAGTAAAAATCTGATTTGTAGAAAAGATAAGATCCCAAAGAAAACTTGAAATCACTAATACAAGCCTGATCGAAACCTCTTTGTGTAAAATATTAGGATTTTAATTCAGGATCTGTTGTTTTTCTATATGCTTCTTGTTTTCAGCTTATTGTAGAAAAAACCCATCAAATCAACTAAACTGCTCACAAAACTTTAAGTTACTTCAAATAGAAAAAGTTATAAATTCTTACATTTGAGAAGTTCAATGCAAAAATACAGGGAAAAGTTATCTAAATGTCAAATTAAAATAGATTAAAATAGAAACATTGTAGAAAAAGTTTAAGGACCTGTGGGAAAAATCTAGAGCACAAAGAAATCATGTACGCTTACGAACTGCGATCAAAGAGAACAAATATTTACGTTAATAATAATAATAATTTGTGTCTTTTCCATTAATCAGCCCATGTCTGCAACTCTGAATTTAGGCATCCTCTGAGGGGCCGCACAGTTTTAACTGAGTTTTTTTCCATATTAAATGTACAGCTATAAATCAGGCAGAGGTCTCTTTCCCCCAGTTATTATCCACATGAAATAAAAGACCCAGTGTATGAGTTGAGGGTGTGGTCTACTTTGGAGACGATTTACCAAACAAAATGCATATAATTTATTTTCTCCAATTTCTAGCCCAGAAATAGTCGGCAGGGGCGTGTGTTTCCAAACTGCAGCTTCTTACCAGCAACCAGTAATTCCTGTTTTGCTTGTAGTTGCTGTGACATCAGCTTTCACCTCCTCTCTGCTGTTTAAAGGCTGAATATTCTCAAATTTTCACTCCGCTTTCTCCTCCTCCAGCACGCCCTCCCCCTATTGTACCCACCAGAGGCTGCCCTCCCCCAGCCCACACCCTGAACCAGCTGTGGCAGGCCCTGGATCAGTTTTTACAAAGATAAGAATAAAATGTCACAGCAGAGTAGACACTGTGTAAATCAACTTACATTGATTTATTTTTTGTTTAAAATAAATGAACTACTAATAAATGACATCACTGTGATGCATTGAAGGACCTGTGGGAAAAAGCAAGAGCACAAAGAGATAAATCACTATTGTAAGAAATCTGTGTCGTTTTTCTATATTCAAACTATAACATTACTCTTGCACACAACTGTAGGAGAAATATTAGCAAAGGTCAAACAGTAGAAAGTCAAATTACAGAGCTGCAGTAGATTAAATTAAACACAGGGATCCTATGAAAACTTTATGGCCCCATCATAGAGACATGCTGACGATAAAACAAATGCCAAACTAAGACAAACACCAAACACCCACAGAACAATTACAGCAACATTAACAGGATGAAGTCAGAAGACAAGAAAAAAAACAAGAAATAAAAAATTTAAATATCTAAATTAAAAATGTGACTAAATAACTTGAACTTCAGAGAATCACAGAAATACTTTTGACTCATCAGTGTTTCAAACAAAGTTTATGTTTTATTTGAGATGCATCAAACATTAGAGTTGGCCAGTTGTTCCTTTATTAATTGCAGTTGTTGATTGGCAAATCAAATGTAGAAAAATATAGATTTTTAATTCCCCAATTACTTTTGTAAAAATGTAAAAATATATTGTTTTCCAGAAAGCACAATCAAATAACATTCTCTGGGTTCTTCAAAGAAAAAATCCAGGAAGGATTATAGTCATATTTTCCGAACTATGAGCCTCACTGGACTATAAGCCACAACCACAAATTTTTTTTTTTTTTTAAACCAGTAAACACTCATATAAGCGTCAGATCTCTGCCGCTCCAGGTTTTCCACAACGATGCAGCAGTAGCAGAGGGGGGACAGACACCCACCATTTGAGTGTCAGGTCAATTGAATATCACATTTATTAGGGTAGAAAAAGAACAAGTTGCCAAGTTTAGATTTAACAGAACTTATTACGGCAGTTTCCGAACGGTAACAGTAAAAGTGCTGATCCTTTGTGTTGCTACTAGCATGTGCTAAATCAGTGGTCCCAACCTTTTTACCGGTCAAGACTTGGGAATTTTGTTGCGACCCGGGGGAGTAAGGGAGAGGGGAGATGAACAGTCAGATGAGGCTTCTGCATGTTGGTGTCCCGCTAAATACTGAATGTGCCCTATTTGGTCGTCTTGGCCCTTTTATCACAGCCTGTGGGGTTTTCCCTGACTGTGAACGAGAACAACCTGTTGAATGTGACAGGTTGCCAATCAGAAAGCGCGGTGATGTAAGAACAGAGGAGAATCCCAAACAGCTGACATATCGTGCAACTGAGTCTCTGGTGGATATCGGAGATGATATGTGGAAATGTTTATTAAATCTAAAGGTCATTATTATGTTTGTTCAGTTAAAAATCTTAACTATGAAAAAACACAGTCACCTCCATCATAGTGCAGCAAATAGAGCGGCTGCTTCCGTCGTCTTTCATCCACCGCCTTTTTTGTTTATTACATCTTTTATCTCTTAAAATGAATCCACGAACTATCACTATTGCTTCTACATTGTCATCCTGTTCGGTTATTCTAAATTCGCTCAGCTAAAACTCTGTTCGAGTAGACCCCAGAAGGGCAAGTCCTCATGTGGATCAATGTTTTTAAATGTTATTTTTATTTTTACTTTTAATCTTTTTTCAAAATCTCTGTCTCTTTCTGTTTTTATTTTAATTTTAAATTGTGTAAAAACACCTTGAAATGCCTTGCTGCTGAAATGTGCTATACAAAAAAAATTTGATTATGTTTATGACAGAGTCATGTCAGCCTTATACATGTTACCGATTATCCTAATCTATAACATCCCCAAGAAAGTCTTCTTTTTATACAGTGCAAAAATATCTATATCTTGCATTTTCTGTTAAAAATTACTCTTTATAAAACTGAATTGATACCTTTAGTGACAGCCAGAACTATACTTTATACCAACCCTACTGTTAGATTGGATGCCACAAAGTGACAAAGTTAGTTTCGTTGAGAGTTATTGCTATAATAGTTTATTTTAAGAAATGTAAAAAGAAATTTGGATCAGCATGTACAGATTTGATTTAGTGAAGAATTCAAAACAAATAATACCTGTTCTGCCCAGTACAATGCCATAAAATAACAGTACAATACCATTAAATAACCTTTTCCATCTATAGTTGTCATGATTCATAGAGGAAAAAACGCTCAATTGGAACCTCAAAGAAAATTTAAAATTGGCCAGGAAAGCCTGAACACAAACCTGATTGCTTTAGGCATCAATAAACAAATGTTACATTTTTGTGCAAAAATACGATTAAACAAAATTATTGTGTGTCATACAACTTCACTGAATATTCTGTCAATAGTCCATGCTTCAATAAACATTCTTGCACAAAATCAAATTTGTACATGCTGTCTAAAATGGAGGACCCTTTACATTTTCTAAATAAACAACAATTTACTCTGAGTGATACTAAGTTTGTCACTGGGTTTTATAAAAAGGGTTATTATTAGAAGAATTTTATGACATATTTGCTGCCCTGCATTAAAAGAAAATTGTTTAACAAATATTTTAAGTCAGAATTACCTAAATTACTTTCTATTTGCCAAATGCATGAATAATGACAAGAATATTGCTATCTTTTTACAACTTAAAATTCTATTTTGTTATTTGGTAGGATGCTCTTGGGCCAACAGTTGGTTAGCTTCTGAGAATAGTTTGTTAGAAGTTAGACCTATTCTTCCTGACAGAACCTGAGACATTTCCACATGTTCTTTTCACAGGATACCATATAAGGCGCTTTCACACTGCAGTAACGGGACGGGACGGGACGGAATGGGTGTGTTCACATCACAACTTGCGTTCCACCCGACCCCAAGCGTTCCAGCAGCTGATTGGCTGATATTGAGATGAAAATCAGCGTCTGACTCCATAACAACCAGCGGCCAATCAGCTGCTGGTTCTAAGCAGAAACACTTGGGGCGGGTTAACAGTTGCTACAACGACAACAATGGACGACATGGATTTAATTTTGCTGCTCATCATCCTCATACAATTAATTAAATTCCGCCAACAAGCTGCCCTCAGAAGACAAAATGCTGAACGACTTCTACGTATTGCAAGGAGAAATACGGAAGAAAAATGCCACTCGTTACAAAATACAGTGAGAGCGAGCTGTCAACGGGAAATCAACGTCGGACTCCATAACAACCAGCGGCCAATCAGCTGCTGGAACGCTTGGGGTCGGGTGGAACGCAAGTTGTAGGGTGTGTCCGAATTCAGGGTCTGCATCGGGAAAAACGAAGAAACGAAGACCGGAAGAGAAATATCTGTGGATTCCGACAGGTCCAGCCTTCACCAACTGGCCCCGCCCCCACCTCAGCGTAACTCGTGTTGCCTAGCAACCGTGACAGCGTGAAGCAGAGAGCCATCCATCCATCCATCCATCCATTTTCTTCCGCTTATCCGGGATCGGGTCGCGGGGGCAGCAGCTTCAGAAGGGAGGCCCAGACTTCCCTCTCCCCAGCCACTTCTTCCAGCTCCTCCGGGGGAACCCCAAGGCGTCCCAGGCCAGCCGAGAGACATAGTCCCTCCAGCGTGTCCTGGGTCTTCCTCGGGGCCTCCTCCCGGTGGGACGTGCCCGGAACACCTCACCAGGGAGGCGTCCAGGAGGCATCCTGACCAGATGCCCGAGCCACCTCAACTGGCTCCTCTCGACGTGGAGGAGCAGCGGCTCTACTTTGAGTCCCTCCCGGATGACCGAGCTTCTCACCCTATCTCTAAGGGAGAGCCCGGCCACCCTACGGAGGAAACCCATTTCGGCCGCTTGTATCCGTGATCTCGTTCTTTCGGTCATGACCCAAAGCTCATGACCATAGATGAGGGTGGGAACGTAGATCGACCGGTAAATCGAGAGCTTCGCCTTTTGACTCAGCTCTCTCTTCACCACAACGGACCGGTACAGCGCCCGAAGCAGAGAGCAGACAAGAAAAAAAATCCAAACACTGCCGAAGTTTGTTTTTCAGTCATTTATTACCAATTTCTATATTATTCTTCACCTTTTATAGTAAAGATAGGTCATTACGATTAAATAAACCTATTAAGTTTGAAGGCTTAACTTTAATTAATCAATCAAACCGATGTGCTCTGCTTTGAAATACTTTATGAATCAAACATTTTTCAACCAGACCTGTCTGAATAATATCAGTGTTTAACTCCCACTCAGTGGGGAAACTAGCGGGAGATTTTATAACAATGTGCCGGGAGTTGGGCGTTTTATCTCGGTGTACCGAACCTGGAGCTCCGGCCAGCTGGATGCTAACGCTGGATGCTAACGCAGCGGTAGCAGACAGGTCCGAAAACGTCAGAGAAATATTGCAATTAGGTAATGTATTAATTAACCGAGCAGATATTTGAGATTTACACACTTACATTCTCGCCTAAAAACAATGTACCAAATCACGTTGTGTCATTTAAAGTGTTATAAAGCTAAATAATTTGCTAATCACCGCCATTGACGCTCTGCCCGAACGCCCAGCGGGTACCAACCCGCAATGAATTATGGGATCTCATGGGCCGTGAAGGATACACCGGACCCATCCTTCAAATCTGGGGAAAAGAAGGACGCATTTGAAGGACGCATTTGAAGGATGTATTTGAAGGATGTATTTGAAGGAGTCTTTGAATTCGGACAGGCCTTGTCGCCACGCTATGACGTAATCGGCACGTCCTTCGAAGGATGCAGACCCTGAATTCGGACACACCCGTAATGTGAACACACCCATTCCGTCCCGTTCCGTTCCTGCAGTGTGAAAGCGCCAATATTGTATTAAGAGCACTTGCATGTGACGTAACATTGTCCAGAACCCATTCTGCCACGACGAACATAAAAACAACCAACATGCTCCTTTAAAGCCAGCATAAAAACAGACATCTACAACCCAATATCACTTAGTTAATTTCACTTTAAAAATGGTAATTGGGACCTGTGCGGTTGGCTACACAAACGGACAAGGATGCAAAAAAACCTTGTAATTTTATCTTACAACTTTTAATGAGGGAAGACAGAGACCAAGAGATAGAGAAAGATCTGATTACTCCGATTAATCGTAAAAATAATTGATAAGAGTAGTCGATAACTAAAATATTCTTTTACAACAGCCACAGGACGAAAAGTGGGATTTTCGACAGCTATTGACACCTAGTTCTGTCGTGTGCATGGAGATTGAGGGTTATCGGCAAGAGGGGTTTGATCTGTTCATGGCATACTAAGTTGTTGTTGACTCTTCTGAAATTGTCTCCTAATCTGGACTTTGTGATTAAACATTCTCAGTATTTAATCACAAATACTGTAAAACTGGCTCAAAAAAGCCTGTATTCCAACATGTACTCCTTCAAATGTTGGTGTTGCAGTGCAATGGGCCAAACAGTTTTAACACATTTTGAGACGTCTGGAGGTATATTGTTTAGTTATAGAAGTATGATTGGAGAAAGAATATTAAAACAATAATCTATCTTGTCCATTAAAACATATATTACATGTGTGTTAAGAGCACTGGAAAACTTAGTTTTGGCTGAATTAATGATATAAAAGAATAATATGCATGAATACGTACAATAGACTTTTGTGAAACGTGATCTGACTGACATTCCTCCCCTCTGAAGATTTATCTTGTGATGGGAGGAATTGTATGAGAGGCCCCCCCAAGGACTAAAACTTACAAACTCTCTTACACGTACTATCAAACTAACACTAATTCAGTGTTATATCTTAATATTAACTCTCACAGAGTACTTCTTTAACTTCTTACGAGTTATTTGTAATTCATATTAAATATGTACTTTATTGTTTTGAACTTAAAAAAATTCTTTTTTAAAATAAACATTTAATAAAGAGCCAATGATTTTCTCAAATGCATTTATTTCAAAATATGCACCATAATTACAAAACATATTACAACATGGAACACTGTGCATGTTTCACATGTCACTTTCATTCACATATTGCTTAATTAAAAGGTCTGACATATCAGCTGTGCAATACAAAATGCAGTATGCTTCATACATTTTTCTTCAATACTATATGCATGAAATTGTTCAAAGTACAAGGTGGAGAAAGTAAAGTAAGCAGTTTATGTAATATGATAGAGTACATTTTCTTTTAACAGGTAGATTGCCAGATATGTACAGTCCTGCTCACCATTATTGGCCCCCATGAAGTTTAAGTACATAAAATGGAATATTTGCTGAAGGAAATTCCTCAAGTGAAATAACATTTTACTGCTGACAGCTTATGCTTGATGCAAAACAGCAAATAATAAAAAAACATTTAAAAAGATAAACATAAACAAAGAAAAACAATTTTTGCCATGCCAATGGCACCCTTTTCTGCAAATCAGTATGAAAACCCAATTTGGCTCACCTGTTGCAAATCACACATAAATATCACTTGTGATGGACTGCCTCCACACATGTGACATGAATTAACCAAAAGCCACCTGTTAGTTCATCTCCACATGTGACAAGGGTAAAGACAAAGGAACTGTCTGAGGACATCAGAAATGCTATTATTTGCAAGCACAAGACCGATGGGTATAGAGCCATCGCCAAAGACCTTGGTATCCCTGTTTCAGCGGTGTGTAATGTTATTAAGAAGTTTTCCTGGCATGGAACGATCAAGAACCTCCTTGGACGTCGGGGGAAGAGAAAAATTGATGACTGAAGTCTTGGACGATTGGTGAGAATGGTGGAAAAACCACCACATCTAACATCTAAAGACCAACCTGGAGCAGTCTGCTGTGATTGTTTCAACAAGTACCACACGCTGCACACTAAACAAAGTGGGGCTTTATGGGCAGAAGCCAAGGAAGACTTCATTGCTGAAGAAAAGACATAAAAAAAGAATGCTTGATCTTTGCAAAAGACAACCTTGACAAACCTCGATCCTTCTGGGACAACTTTTTATGGACAGATGAAACAAAAGTGGAGCTTTTTGGTAATTCACACAAACGATATGCTCACCAACAGCACTATGAAGCCTTTAAAGAAAAGAACACCATACAAACAGTCAAGCATGGTGGAAGATCCATAATGCTGTGGGGCTGCTTTGTGGTATCTGGTACTGGAGGCCTTGACCGTATCACAGGCATCATGAAATGAGAAGATTATCAAGCAATTCTAGAGAGAAATGTCTTGCCCAGAGCAAGGAAACTTGGTTTGTGGTGAAGATCCTGGGTACTCCAGTAAAATAATGACCCAAAGCACACCTCCAAAAGCATGCAGGCCTGGTTGAAAGGGAAAAAATGGACTGTTTTAAAATGGCCAGCAACGAGTCCTGATCTCAATCCAATTGAAAATCTTTGGGTGCAGCTGAAATCTGCCATTGGAGAAAGGAACCCTGCAAATGTACAAGAGCTTGAGAATCCGGAAAAGAAGTGTGGGAGAAAATGCCACTCGATAAGTGCAAGAAGCTTATAGGTGAATATAAGAAACATTTGAGGTTGTTATTGCTGCCAAATATTAAGGAGGGGTGTCAATATTAGTGCACATGCTTGTTTTCTGTTTCGTCATTTGGAATTAAAATATTTATGTTGAAATGGTAATTGTGTTTGTTAAATTACTTTGGACCTCAAATTGAAAGATCCTGCTGATATAAGTTTTGAACATTGCCATTTATTTCTGAAGATATTCACTCAGCTATGAAAATCATGAAGGGGTGCCAATAATGGTAAGCAGGACTGTAGATTACATAACAGACCAACCTGATATTCAGATCCATCATTTCTTATCCAGTTCATGTTTCTCTTGATAAGAGACAGTTCCCCTCTGCCCTCCACCAAAGAGATGTCCACTCACTAACAAATTGTCTTCAGGTTGTTGGGTTGCTTGTGATGTTTGGCTGGAGACACCAACACGCTCCTCTACTGCATTAGACAGTCTTCAGTCTGAGTAGGACAGCCAGTGTCGGTCTGGATCATAACAAACAAAAAATATAACAATGAGGAATGGAACGAAGGAATACATTTTACTACAACTCTAACAACAAGCCTCAATTACAGAAATGTAGAGTTTCAGAGATATTAACACTTACATAATCATTTTTGGAGCTTGAACCTTCAAAGAATCCATGGAGGATCAGGAGGGAGAGGTTAGGCTGATGACTGGAGATTCATCTGCAACCGAATTGGTTCTAATATATACAAAAAGGCAATAAAAGGATTAAAACATGCTGCAAAACGTATATAAGACACAACAGCGGGAATAATGCTCTCAACGTGAAAAAGGCTTTTACATTTTTTTAAAGAAAGAAAAATGATCACAAAGGTTAATAAATCTGACCAATATGTATGTAAACGTTCAACATCATGAAAAAACATACTCCAGATTATTACGGATCTGTTCAAGTTAGTCAATAAATTGATTAAATGTTCACCGGCTTGATTTTTTCCAACACTTATACTCCACTAACATTCGGCATGCTAAGCTAAATATGCTAACACCAAGTTGTGTGGCGAACGTGACGTCTGTCATACAGGTTGAGCTCAACTCAAAATAATAGTTATAAACCATCTCAGAAAAAATGACTTACCAAGAGCAGTAAATAACTCAGACAGGTAGAAAGTAAATAGTCCGGAAATGTCTTGGCTTCTGTCGCTTCACCTCGGTGGGAATCTGTGAATCTGGGTGGAGTCAGTGAATTAACTCCTTCAGTGTTAGAGCCGCTGGTGGAGTTCAGAGTTAAGAAGTAAAGAGTTATTGATTCTATTTTAACACAGGGATACGGAAACACTTTGTTTTATCACTGGATTTTAACTACTAATAATACACTCCCCAGAGTTACATAAACAGAATGTGACTGTATAAGTGTAAAATTAACTCTGCTTTTGCACAAAGTCTACTAACACCAAAACATTTAACACTTTTGAATTTACTGTGTATGTATCTGAAAAGTTTTTTAATATATTGTGTAGACAAAAAATGCTGTAAAGCACATATGCAACCTCAGTTAATATCTGTCTTATAGGTGTCCCTCCATCATCCTGAAGTGAGAGAAGTAAGGTATTGTTTATCTATTCTGAAAGATTGTTTGCATGTCAAATGTCAGCAATTTTGGTAGAGGTAGCACATATGTGGTTTACAGAATTTTTTGACCACATAATATGTTTTAATTTATTTTGAGATACATGATTTCCTTTAGCTAATCAATTAAAACAAAGTTTTACGTTTTTAAAGCAGCAGGAGAGAAACATGAATCAAACATAAACCGAAGATGCGCTTTTATTTTTGAAAAGAGCGCCATAACTTGTGCTGTCGCGCCCATTAAAATCGAGTGCAGGCTGGCTTTACTGCCATTTCTGAGAGGCGGTCAGCTTTATCCCACTGATAAATGGGGTTTCCGATGCTGGCTGTCGGCTTCTAAACACTTCTGATAATGCCAACATTACTGTAGGAGCGCTAACAATGTCATTTAAAATATTGTTTGCCTCTGTGAGTTGCTGCCGCTCAGCTATTTTTCTGAGTTTGACTGTGAATGTCAGAGAGTTTGATTGTGTGAATGTGAGAGAGTTTGATAGTAAATGTACGAAAGTTTGATAGTGAATGTATGGGAGTTTGACAGTACGTTTAACAGAGTTTTTAAGTTTTGGCCCATGGGGCCTCTCATAGAATTGCACAACTTAATCAAAAATAATAATAAAAAACATGTTCCAGAGTGATTCATTGTACATAAAGTATTTTTGTGATAATATTCAAACTAATGTTAATGTTCACTGATTGCTTTAAAGACCCAGAGTCATGCTATATTGGGGTGGTAGTGTCACCATTCCACATCACAATACAGGACTTAAGAAACTACAGATAATTTATCAGTATTCAGTTGCTTAACTCTCGAGTTTAAATTGAAGAACAAAATGGTTGAAAGTATGTAATACCTTCTGATAGAGTATAGACATGTTTTTTTAAAGATTTGTTAGTTAACCACTAAATATAACACACAGATGATGAATCATTGTATTCTGTATAAACTAAAAAGGAGACAACTCAAAGTAGAATTGAGTAAATAAACATCTACACATTTAAAAACATTTTAGCAATTAATTATAATAAAAATAAAATATAGTCACGTAACTTTTGAAAAAATAACTTTTAGAATGTATTTTTTTTCTGTCAACTTTCATTTAACACTCCAGTCCAGTTGATGGCAGTAATGCTCTTTCATAGTCGGTCAAGCATCCGCCATTAAACTCCAGAGGAAGATTTGCACCGGTTACTGCTAAATCCAACATGAACGAAAATGCTTGTGCGTTGTGTGAAATGGTGGAAAAAGTTCTATTTCACAGAGTTACCTTTTCAGTATCGTCTTGATATTAAGCAATGTCCTGGTGGAAAACAACAGATGACAAGACCAAACTCACGGTAAGAAAACTTTTATAAATAGCAGCACGTCCAGCGAGGCGAGTTGCTTTGTTTGTTTCTTACAGAAAGCGGTCTGTCGTTTTCTTAATGCCGAAACAAGTGTAGGGTGAGATTTTGTATTGCAATTTTTTATTACATGTGAACTCTTAAAAATACTTGCATCTTCTTTTATTTTTTTCAGACATGAAAAATGGCCAACAGCCAGGCATCAGACCACGGTGCCGAGGAGTTCTTACGGAGTCCACCAGGACGAAGAGAAATTCAGCAAGTTATGATTTCACATTTAGTAACTAGTGAACACTTGCATATTTGTAAGGAAAACTGATCTTCCGGTTATTTTATTATAACGCAGTACAGCAAGGCAGAGTGTGGTAAGCAGTCCAGAGATCAACAACATGGCAGACATGGACGGATATGAGGACAGAACCATGAAGCCGGTATGTATAATCACTGAGTTGATTCCCGATTGTACAGTGGTTGGTTGAGAATAATTTTAACTTATTTACTTATGTATTTTTGAGAAAGCGATATTTGCTACAATATTTTTTTAATTTTACATTTATTTCCACAGACTCCACAGAATGGGAGTCACATTTGTGTCAATCAGACTCTTCAGGAACGTTCTGATGTTAGTGATGAGGACAGAGATGCAACTGTGCGTGAGTATCTACTATTTTAGAATGTTGGTGATATTTTATGCTTCAATATTGTTTATGTACATAATGTAATTATGCTATGTATTGACAATGCACACAAATGTTTTCCAGCTACATCAAGGACCTACTGCCAGTCATCCAGATGTAGCTAAAGTACTGATTTATTAAAATCCATCAAAGCAAATTATCTGCCTCAGAGTTTGTCGAATTATGTTTTACTATTTATTACCAACTGCTTTTAATTATTTTTTCCTCCAACTGCTTCCAAGTGTTTTCTCTTTTTCATTAAAGTAGGTACCAGCAATCAATTTTTTTTCTTTATATTTTTTGTACTCTGAATGCATTTTTCTATTAAGTGTATTACCAGAAAAGAGCAGAAAAAATTTCAGCCCATTATCTCCAACGGTCTCCGAGATTTTGGGGGTAGGTGTACCTTGCCACAAACCCACCTTTGAGTTGAAAAAGATGGGGATTTTGAAAGCCGATTACCTTAAAAATAAATAAATTTGACACTTATTTGTAATGACATCCTTTAAATATACATAAATCATACTGAAAAACATTAATATGTACAGTATAAATGGCTTACTTTTAAAATGAAGGTTCTTTAAAATATGCAATTTTTTAAAATAAAACAAATGTCAATATTTACCTTGACAGCAGAGATGGCATGTTTGGGATACAATATTAAAAATCTATGTTGAAACCAGCCCCCAAAAGCTATTTTTCCTGTTCTTTTATGTGGTCTTAACATGGTCAATGTTTTGTAGGGGTCTAGGACTGTTCTATAAAGATTTATTAGGCCAAAAAACTGCTTCCAAAGCTAATTTGACCGGCGGAAAAAAATTTCAAAAATTGACAAAATTAAGTATATTTTGACCACTCCCTAATTGATATCTAGCACTACTTCCTTTTGCCTTTAGGGTTAGGGTTAATACTTGTTGCCATAAAATAGTATAACCATTTTCCATAAATAGGAAGTAAATCAAAAACTGCTGTATTTGTGGAAAAAAAAACAATAAGAAGAGTATTAAAGTTTAAATGCACTATGTATTTATGTTTTCATTTCAAAAAGACATTGTTCATCACCGTAATCTTGTTTTTCATTACCACAACAGGTCTCAAATTACGCGGTAATGAAAGTTGCGCATTACGGTAATGAGTGACATTCGCATAAGCTAGCTTAAAATGGTAGCATGCCATGGTGACTCAGCTAAAAAAATTTCACCTACAATACAAATTCCCTAATAAACCTCTTTACAGCAAAATATCTAATTATTAACTTTTTAAGCACATGAGGTAATGCACATTACGGTAATGATCGCTTATGGTGTGGAAATAGGCATATGCAAGGAGAAACGTAACAATTATGATCAAAAGATGTCAAACAATCTTATTTTTTGGCCATCTTTTGTCTTCTCTTTGTGGTGCATTATGGGTCAAAATAACTCCATTTTGAAAAATTCTATAAATACAACAGGACTTCGAACAAGGTGCTACGGTAAGATTTTTGCACCTCTGGACACTCACTTTTATTAAAATATTTTTTATTATTTAAT
The DNA here is from genome assembly GCA_033032245.1 of Poecilia picta. Taxonomy (NCBI): domain Eukaryota; kingdom Metazoa; phylum Chordata; class Actinopteri; order Cyprinodontiformes; family Poeciliidae; genus Poecilia; species Poecilia picta. The sequence continues at coordinate 313,135 of CM065366.1, forward strand.
AGGAAATAATTATACATTACAATATTGAGTTAGTTTACATAATTTTAAACAAGTTGGTAGTATTTTTTTATAAACCAGCTTGAATAATTACAATGATAAATTGAGGTGAAAGCATTTTTTTTTTTTACTTCGGACGCATTACGGTAATGAATTTCTGACTCCAAAATTAGTTAAAAAACATTTTAAAAAGTATTTTGGTAACTAACAATTAACTGTGCCAAATATTAGAAATGATGATTGTTCAAATAAAAGTGAGTTATTTTTAGTTTTCATGAGTATGACTTTATAATCTTCAAAGACATTCAAAGTGCTGGGTTCGTGAGAATCACCCCATGGAGATAATGCCCCACCATCATGTGGCAGAACATGTATGGAAAATTCACATCTCATCTTTTATACATTTTTAAGGTTGCCCCAGTGGAAGGGGAATGCCGTTCATGACAGTGATACAAATCATATGCTGTGAACTCATTCAAATTCGGCAACTTGATTAACATGTCAGGAGGCAGGAGATATGGGCTGGTTTCTGAGCTAGCTATTTCAAACTTTTGTAAACCACCATCTAAAAGATAGGTGTGTTACGTCCACCAGAACGTAACACACACACACACAAACACAAAAGGCAATTATACAACAGCAGAGATATTAAATCTTCAAAGTTCAGGTAGTTTGTTCAGGTAGTGTGACTTGATCAGTAGAAGCCATGAATAAACAGCTAAAAACAACTTTGGAAAAACTATTTCATTTGCTCAGTTCAATACTCCCAACTCTCATTTCCAATGTCCGTCATGGTGTGATTTAAGTTGCAAAGGGTCAATAAGACCCATACTACATTCACTGCTGCCCTCATAACAGGTGGGATGGTGTATTGAGGTTTTCAAGCTTCCCTTTTTCTCTCCCTGAATGTCATCAAACCTGACCCTGATACTGACTATTAAGTTATTGGTCCATGAGTACATTTGAAGGCTGCACAGTGGCGCAGTTGGTAGAGCTGTTGCCTTGCAGCAAGAAGGTTCTGGGTTCGATTCCCGGCCCCGGCCTTTCTGCATGGAGTTTGCATGTTCTCCCTGTGCATGTGCGGGTTTTCTCCGGGTACTCCGGTTTCCTCCCACAGTCCAAAAACATGACTGTTAGGTTAATTGGTCTCTCCAAATTGTCCCTAGGTGTGCATGGTTGTTTGTCCTGTGTGTCTCTGTGTTGCCCTGCGACAGACTGGCGACCTGTCCAGGGTGACCCCGCCTCTCGCCCGGAACGTTAACTGGAGATAGGCACCAGCAACCCTCCCGACCCCACTAAGGGACAAGGGTGTCAAGAAAATGGATGGATGGATGGATGGAGTACATTTGAAATCTGTAATCTGGGTTTTTATTTTTCTTATGCAACTGTGTCTTTGTAGGCGAGTGGTCTTTTAGCCAATGTCAGTACAGAAATCGTTATAACCCTCTTAGACTAGCTTTAGCTAGCATCTTCACATTTCCTTTTGCTTTGCTCTGGGGTGGGTGCACATTTTGCACCAAAACATATTAATCTTGGGAACCATTTGCCTGTGGTGTCATACAAGGAAGTAGTGTGTTTAAGTTATCACTTTAAAATACTTTTACAGGTGGGTCTACAATCAACTGAAATGTTATAAGAAACTCGCATAACAATGACATTGTTTGGAATTTTCCAAACTGTTTAAAGGCACATTCAAGTCTCCAGACACTGGATTAAGGAAGCAGAAATAACTTGATTCTTGATTTAACCACTACTGCCTTTTTTAAGCAATGTTGGAAAAAAATTTTTAAAGACGTATATGAACATAATTCAATTCCCTTTTTTAAGTAAGAAAAAAAAAATGGTATTGCCTAATATGCAATAGCTTTCCTGGCTGAAGCAAAAACTACACCATTTGAGAAGCTTTAGCTAAAACATATTTACTAGAGAGGCGTAATTATCCTAAACGTGTACAGGATTGGCTTAGCTACTGCTCTAAATATGCTTCTTTTTTCACAAATGGCCTTTTTTGAGTCTGTATACTCCTATCAACAATTAATCGATTACTAAATTAGTTGACAAATATTTCAATAATCTATTGATCACAATTCACTCTTTCAAACTTAATCTGGTAAAAATAAAAAAAAATTTAAAATAACATCCAAGTCCTCTCATCAAACTTCTTTCAACAACCAACACAGAATCGTGGACTGGTACGCGTCAACACTACGCACATCCAAGGCTGTACAACACATCACAAGAATATCATCTGTGAAATATCAATGTGCAATCTTTATATTGCAAAGAAGTGTTTGAAGTGAAGGAATTGTGCTATGAATTTGTATTTTTCATGCTAGTGTGATACTTAACCAGATGGACAGCAGATCCTCACAACTGACACAAAAGACTTTGCTCAAAACTCTACAGGCCACTACGATGGAAGTGCAGATCAGAAGGAAAGAAAATAGACAAATTTCACAACTGATCACCATTGCAATATTTACCCACCATCATCATCATTATCATCATTGTGTTATCCTCTAATAGTTTTGGAGGGTTAAGATATAAATTTTATAGTTATATATTTTTATTTATTTTACTTAACTTTCAATATTTTTCTCCGTTTTCCAAAACTTTGAAGCGCTTTTGTTTTGTCTGTTTTTTCAACATTAAAAGCCATCAGACTGCTGCACAGCTTTCTGTCACAAGCAGATAAAACAATCTACTTACACATGTTTTATGTTTTTTAACCTTTTAATGATTTTGGAATTTGGACACCAATATGTTGTGAATTCCAGATAAATGGAGTCTCGTTTTTTGCATAACCCAGAAATCGGAATCAGTAGTAACTGCTTTGACTGTTCCATGTACTAGAAGTGGCACAAAAGAGATTACTTTAATAATAGCCTTTATTAAAGCCACAAAAAGCTCAGAGGACAGTTTCCACATTTCTGGATTTTAATTTTAAACTGATATTTTAAAAACCAAGGCCTGAGGTTCCATTATCTTTTAAGAGACAAACAGCCTTTTTGTGCAACATTTTCATACAAGTAACCTGAAGTCAATATATTATGTGCCATCATAAATACATGAGAACTAAATGAAATACATCAATGTCAAACTGACTCTGAACAGCTCTCCATTTTAAGGCTACTTGTACTCATTCTGAATACTCACTTTACAAAAACACTATGCTGTACTGACAGTTTCTGCCTTGTTTTCACTGAAATATAACAACCCTCATTTAAATCTAGGTTATTTTGCAGTTGAATGCATATTTTTAAATCAGTGAAATGACAGGACACATTATAGAAAATTTGAAAATTCAAGCAACACCCATCAACTTTCTACATGAAAATAATGCAGATGGTTGATGCATTAGGTGGATACACCTTATCCTAAAAGAAGCACAACAACAAAGAAAACTCTACTTCAGGTTCTTAGAGATTCTCGCTGGATTGGCTTACAGTAACAACAAACAAAAGAAAATCTAATTTTTTCTAGTGCATGATGAAAACTGAAAAACTGGTTCTGGCCTAATATGGATCTATTGGCCCATATTAGGCCAATATACAGGAATATCTCAAGCAATATATGAATTGTATCATTCACCAAGAACTGGCAAACACATTGTAAATTAATTTACAATTTATATTTAAATTAAATTTACAATTTAATTTAATTTTGTAAATTATGTTAAAACATTATTTAAAAATATTTTGATCATATTTAAACACCCCTAAAAGACAGAAGAAAGAAGTCCCGTCTATTAATTCTAAAACTCCAACACTGAACATTGTAGTTATATTTGAACTTTTAAACTTCAGTTACCATAAAATGTTAACACAATGTTTAAACTCTACCCACTTGGAAGATAGATTTGGGGTGGTACTAGTAAAAAAGATCATTCCAAGGTGACTTTCAAACCTTTCAGTTAGAAATTGGTCATTTAAGGTTAAATACAATATTCATGTCTTATAATTATAAATCAGGGTTTCCCCCAGTGTATTATAAGCCTGGCGGCCCACCATGCTTTACTAGCCCCGCCGCCAGGCTAAGTGTTGCTTGTTTACGTTTCTAGGAAAATAATTTTAAAAAAAAAAAAACAGATTTAAAAAAAAAAAAATTTATAGCCGGGTTTCAAGCATTTCTTTTGCTCTTATCATTTCACCAGCATTGCAGTTTTATTCCTAAAGTATAGGTTTATAATAGATAGGTTTATAGTTTATGCATTTTAAACCTGATAGCGCACGGACCAATCACACAAACGGTGCCTCTGCGCTTTGCCTCACGTGCTGCTGCTTTACCTCAGCGGGATCGCGCTGACGCCTCCTTTCACTCAAACTGGACACAGGCTGACCTGTATGGATATTTACATCAACTTACTGTGAGTAATTATGATCCTTTGGAGAACTCTAGGTAAGAGTTTTAAACCCTCCCCGTTAGCTCTGGTTGCGCAGCTCAAAGTGAATCGCAAGAAAAACTTGTAGCGAATTCAGAGGCGTGTTGTGAAGTGATGACAATGATTTATCTTTGTGAACGAACAATTATATGCTGCGTTTACATCTCAACACGCTGCCCAGCGTGTGGCTCTATGTCCGCCTGCCCTGTAAAGTTTATGTCTGTGGTCCCGGTTGGCCGGAGACATCCATCCATCCATCCATCCATCCATCCATTTTCTTCCGCTTATCCGGGGTCGGGTCTCGGGGCAGCAGCTTCAGAAGGGAGGCCCAGACTTCCCTCTCCCCAGCCACTTCTTCCAGCTCCTCCGGGGGAACCCCAAGGCGTTCCCAGGCCAACCGAGAGACATAGTCCCTCCAGCGTGTCCTGGGTCTTCCCCGAGGCCTCCTCCTGGTGGGACGTGCCCGGAACACCTCACCAGAGAGGCGTCCAGGAGGCATCCTGACCAGATGCCCGAGCCTCAACTGGCTCCTCTCGACGTGGAGGAGAAGGAGCTCTACTTTGAGTCCCTCCCGGATTACTGAGCTTCTCACCCTATCTCTAAGGGAGAGCCCGGCCACCCTGCAGAGGAAATCCATTTCGGCTGCTTATATCCGTGATCTTGTTCTTTCAGTCACGACCCAAAGCTCATGACCATAGATGAGGGTGGGAACGTAGATCGACCGGTAAATCGAGAGCTTCGCCTTTTGACTCAGCTCTCTCTTCACCAAGACGGACCGGTACAGTGCCGATTCACGGCAGACACTGCCCCAATCCGCCTGACGATCTCCTGCTCCCTTCTTCCCTCATTGGTGAACAAGATCCCCAGATACTTAAACTCCTCCACTTGAGGCAGGACGACCCCCCTGAGCCGGAGAAGTACCTCTACCCTTTTCCGGCTAAAGACCATGGCCTCGGATTTGGAGGCACTGAGCCTCATCCCGGCCGCTATCGTCCGCAAAAAGCAGAGATGCGATCAGCCCTCAACACCTCTGCTGCGCCTAGAAATTCTGTCCATCAAAGTAATGAACAGAATCGGTGACAAAGGGCAGCCTTGGCGGAGTCCAACTCTCACCGGAAACGAGCCCGACTTACTGCCGGCAATGCGGACCAGACTCTGACACCGGTCATACAGGGACCTGACAGCCCGTATCAAGGGCCCGGTACCCCATACTCCCAGAGAACCCCCCACAAGGCCCCCGAGGGACACGGTCGAACGCCTTCTCCAAGTCCAAAAAACACATGTAGACTGGTTGGGCGAATTTCCAGAACCCTCCAGGACCCTGCTGAGGGTGTAGAGCTGGTCCAGTGTTCCACGACCAGTACGAAAACCACACTGCTCTTCCTGAATCCGAGGTTCCACTATCCGACGGACCCTCCTCTCCAGGACCCCTGAAAAGACCTTACCAGGGAGGCTTAAGAGTGTGACCCCTCTGTAATTGGAGCACACCCTCCGGTCCCCCTTTTTAAACAGGGGGACCACCACCCCGGTCTGCCAATCCAGAGGAACTGCCCTCGATGTCCATACGATATTGCAGAGTCGCGTGAGCCAACACAACCCTACAACATCCAGAGCCTTAAGGAACTCCGGGCGGATCTCATCCACCCCCGGGGCCCTGAGGCCACCTAGTAGTTTTTTGACCACCTCGGCGACCTCGTCCCCAGAGATTGGAGAGCCCGACCCAGAGTCCACAGGTTCAGCTTCCTCAACAGAAGGCATTTTGGTGGGATTGAGGAGGTCTTCGAAGTATTCTGCCCACCGACCCACAACGTTCCGAGTTGAGGTCAGCAGCTCACCATCCCCACTATAAACACTGTTGGTGTTGCACTGCTTCCCCCTCCTGAGACGCCGGATGGTGGACCAGAATCGCCTCGAAGCCGTACAGAAGTCTTTCTCCATGTCCTCTCCAAACTCCTCCCACACCCGAGTTTTTGCCTCAGCGACCACCCGAGCCACATGCCGCTTCGCCCGACGGTACCCATCAGCTGCTTCTTGAGTCCCACAGGCCAACAAGGCCAGATAGGACTCCTTCTTCAGCTTGACAGCATCCCTCACCGAAGGTGTCCACCAACGGGTTCGAGGGTTGCCGCCACGACAGGCACCAACAACCTTGCGGCCACAGCTCCGATAAGCCGCCTCGGCGATGGAGGCACGGAACATGGTCCACTCAGACTCAATGTCCCCCCATGTCCCCCGGAACGTGTTCGAAGTTCTGCTGGAGATGGGAGTTAAAGCTCCGTCTCACAGGGGACTCCGCCAGACGTTCCCAGCAGACCCTCACTACACGTTTGGGCCTGCCAGGTCTGACCAGCTTCCTCCCCCACCACCGGAGCCAACTCACCACCAGGTAGTGGTCAGTGGATAGTTCCGCCCCTCTTTTCACCCGAGTGTCCAAGACATACGGCCGCAGATCCGATGAACCGATGACAAAAGCGATCATCGAAGTGCGGCCTAGGGTGTCCTGGTGCCAAGTGCACGTATGGACACCCTTATGCTTGAACATGGTGTTCGTGATGGACAAACCATGACGAGCACAGAAGTCCAACAACAGAACACCACTCGAGTTCAGATCGGGGGAGCCGTTCCTCCCAACCATGCCCCTCCAGGTCTCACTGTCATTGCCCACGTGAGCGTTGAAGTCCCCCAGCAGAACAAGGGAGTCCCCAGGAGGGGCATCTCCAGTACCCCCTCTAAGGACTCCAAGAAGGGTGGGTAATCTGAACTGTTGTTCGGCCCGTAAGCACAGACAACAGTCAGAAACCGTCCCCCCACCAGTAGGCGGAGGGAGGCTACCCTCTCGTTCACCGGGGTAAACCCCAACGTACAGGCGCCAAAATAGGGGGCAACAAGTATGCCCACTCCTGCCCGGCGCCTCTCGCCGTGGGCAACTTCAGAGTGGAAGTACGTCCAGCCCCTCTCAAGGAGACTGGTTCCAGAACCACAGCCATGTGTCGAGGTGAGGCCAACTATTTCTAGCCGAAACCTTTCAGCCTCACACACTAGCTCCGGTTCCTTCCCCACCAGAGAGGTGACGTTCCACGTCCCAAGAGCTTCTGCAGCCGAGGATCAGACCGCCAGGGTCCCCTCCCTCGGCCGTTGCCCATGACGCATTGCACCCGACCCCTTTGGCCCCTCCAGCAGGTGGTGAGCCCATTGGCAGGGGAATCCACATCTCCTCTTCGAGCTCCGTGGTTAAAAGCCCGGCCACCAGGCGCTCGCCATCGTGCCCCACCTCCAGGCCTGGCTCCAGAGTGGGGCCCCGGTGACTCGCGTCCGGGCGAGGGAACGCCAGATTCAAAGTTCATCTCCATCATAAGGGTCTTCGGGCTGCGCTTTGTTTGGTTCCTCACCTAGGACCTGTCTGCCTTGGGTGACCCTACAAGGGGCATAAAGCCCCTTGGCCAGAGCGTTTGTGGATAACTAGCAGCGCTAACTTCATCATGCAGGTTCAGCTCGGAGAGGAGCTTTAACGCTCTGCGTCATGCTGATTTTATATTATTTTATCATTATTTTCAGTATTATTTTTCTGGTTACAGATGCATCAAACCATATCAAATTCGTTGTCTACTTAGAGTTAATATGCACGGCCTGATCTGAGAAACTCGTCCCATAAACTCGACCAACCAGAATAGTCTCTGTGAGAATGGAACAGCTACTAAAGCCACATTAGCAGCATTGAATTAAATCTCCCATTTGTTGCATATCTCTGCATAGTGCAGCAGATTACAGGGCTGGCCCAAGGCTGTATGAGGCCTTGAGCAGAATTTGATTCAGGGGCCCCTCGAGCTGCTAAAATCATCAGCACCTTAAACAGCTTCTGTGTTAGATTTAGTGAAATATGGCAGAAGAGAGTAGTTTAATTGGCCAGCCTGAAAAACAATAAGTTATAATCGCAATTTACTAATTTGTGTTTGTAAATTCAAAGATTAAACTCACAGCATAAGATTGTTGCTATGGTAACAAAACAATCTATGAATATTGTTCTTTGAAGTTTTACAAAGTAAACTTGCCAGCTTCTTAAAATCTTGTTTTTAAATGTTAAACAATTTAAAATCATTTATCTATCAATTGAATAAAACTTAACAGCATTGATAATCTCAATAAAACAAATGTTACATTTATGTATCTGTGGTCTGTTTTAAAATATTAGTGTTTATGGGGCCCCTGAAGCTCTGATGGAGCCGCTGACTTAATTTGGATTAAACAGAAGTTTAAATTTGTTGTTTTTAGACTAGTTGTGTATTTAAATTAAATGCATTAGAGATATTTTCCCATAACATATAATTACACAGTAATACTTTTAGATTTCCTGTCAACTTAACATCTTTTAATACAAAAACACGGTAGACCGCCTCGACGCCCCGACCACCGGGCTTAGCAAGTTTTCTGGGGGAAACCCGTAAATAGATAGCGGTTTGATGGAAAACCACTCAGGGTTTCTTCCAGAAAACTTGCTGAGCCCAGTGAACGGTGCGCTGTGTCCACCAACAGCCCACTGTGTTTTTTAATAATGATGCTATGAGTTTAATCTTTGAGTTTCAGCTCCGTTCATCTCAATAAATAATAGTTATTACTGATTGCTTTTAAGGTTGGCCAATTAAACTACCGTCCCTCTTTAGATTTCTCTAAATCTATGTTGAAATGCTATTTGTGGTGCTGATGTTAGGAAATAAAATTCCCCCCTAAATCAATTCTGCTCAAGGCCTCATACAACCTTGGGCCAGCCCTGCATGCTGAGCTAAATCTGCTACACTGTGCATTTCTCTGTTGGATACAGAAAGACAAACAGGGAGATTCATTCATGTGGCTTTAGTAATTCTTCCATTTTGTGCCTATTGAGTTTTTAACAACTAGCAGAGAGACTGGTTTGGTTGCCCGAGCTTTATGGGATGAGTTATTTTGGAAACCCTTGTGGCCACGCGCAGCAACTCTACCTGACAAGTAAACAAAACATCTGATATGGCACAGGTTGATGAATCTTGTCACCGCAAAACTTATAATGGATAAAAAAAATAAAACCAGCAGCGTGTGCAACAGCTTCTCCACGGCCTGGACTACTGGCCCACAATGCACTGAGGAACACATAAGTAAACTTTATCAGCGCAGACACCGAGCTAACAGGAAGCATGTGTGAGATGTAAATGCACACACCGCACAGAATTCTTTGTTCACCTAACCTATATTAACAATGCACACTTCTGAAAACACAACTATGGGTTATATTTGCAGTTCACATTGAGCTACGTAAGCAGAGCAAATGCATTGGCTTTTAAATCTGGCTAATACCTTGATAAATAATTCTCCAAAGGAACATGAGTTCTCACAGGGGATTGATATAAATCTCAATAAAGGTGAGCCTATGTCCAGTTCGAATGAAAGGAGGCGCATGCAATCCACGCAGAGGTAAACTTTGGAATCCAGCTCTGACTGTGCGCTAAGCAGCCAACACAGAGAGGCACCAGCGGTGTAATTAGTGCGCTCTCCTGGCTACTACAGAATGATAGAATAAGATAAGATGGCTATTCCTAAAAACTAAAAATCACATTTTAAAACAAAACTTTTCAGGGGGAGGATTAATATGCAACAGAAATTTAGTGATGGAACTTATTTATTTAAAAGTACTTCAAAAGTCAAATATTTGTCTAAGTGTCATGTTATTAAATCTTTGAAAAACTGCAGAGAAAGAAAACAAATTTCAATCAAATTTTTTAAATGTCAATTTTTAATATCCCATCACAATGAACAGGTGAAGAGGTTAATATGTCTATTTTAGTTTAAAAGATAAAAAATATGAAATTACTAATAAACAGTGAGTCAGCTAATAAGCTATTCATCTTAGTTATATTTGTTTGCATACATAACATACATGTTTTGATAAATGAAAAATTTTGCCAGAAAGATAGTTACAGCCCAAAATGTTACATCTGATTTAAAAAATATGTGAATTGCTCACTTTTAGCTTTATTGATTATTTTTGTCATTTTAACACTTTAATTTTTAAAGAAAAACAGATGAGATACAATACACAAAACTAAAGCAATCATAAACCCATTTAGTGTAATTACTGTCCACTGACTAAACATTCAGAGGAAGGGAAAGGTAGTAATTATTATTACTTTTGCATTTATGAGATATATGTGGGGCTAAATTTCAGTCCATGTATTTACCAGTTAATCATTTCAGTTTCAGGACAGTTGCAGGAAAATAACCATAAATTAAGAAAATACTTTAAGATTAATATGTTTTTAATTTTTTATTGCCAGTCAAACTAGAAACAAATACATAGTTTTTAAATGCATTTCATGGTGATTGGTAGGGATGTGCCGATCAGGTTTTTTCTGCCGATACCGATACCGATCACCCCGAGGGACGATCGTCGATACCGATCCCCAATACCGATTACATAAATTTTTTTTTTTTTTAATCATAAACTACCGTTACATTATGTGGAAAAAGGAACCATGAATTCACCTTAATTTAGAAAAAAACTTGTTTTTAATAACTTTTTCCAAGAAGAAAACTGAACAAAACAGGCATTGTGCAAATTGTACTGCTATCAATAATACTATCTTTAACAGACTGATAACATATGAGGCTCTGAAGAGGCTAAATAATGCAAAGAGCCAAAATAAAACCTCTCAACATTGACGAAAAGTTAAAGTATAAAACTTAACATTCAAAGGCAAAAACATTACAATAAACAATCCAGAGTTACTGAATGAAAACTTCCTGTTAGCATAGCGGCTAGCTGGTTACTGCTAGTTCTGCTTGGCGGTTTCTGACTGAGCAGAGTAATTATGCAGAACAGGGAGGAGATCGATTATTTTTTAGAGATTATCTGTCTCATGTTAGGACAGAGAAAGTTTTAATACGCATGTAAAATTTATTTTTTTAGTTAGATGCTGCAGCTTTAAACAGGTTCGGTGTGAGAGTCACTACCAGGTGGAGCAGAAGCGGCTCTGTGTCAAATATTACTAAATATTAAATATTACTACCTGTAGCGGAGCAGCGGATCAACAGCGAGAGCAGAACCAGCGTCTTACCAAGACTTAAATAATTTTACAGGTTATTTGTTTAGCTTTCTGACCGTCATGCTAATCCTGGTGAGTGTTTGTAGCTGTGCTGCTTTACCTGCTGTCTGATCCTCCATGTCTTTTTACTGCAGTTGAGCCTCGATGTAGCCAAACTCCGTCATTGTTTTTATGTCTATTAGCTTCGTCGTGTTGATGCATTTTGACCTGCTTCAATTGTACGCTGCAACACGCAAACTTCTCCATTCACTCAGTGCGATATAGTTACACATCGCTTAGGATTTGTTGCTGCGCGTTTGCGCAGTGTGAAGAAAGACGAGACCAGCTGGACAGGCTGCAAAATTAGATGCAGGTGATCGGTATCGGCAACAGAGCCAATGATCACCGATCAGGGTTTCCCCCAGTGTATTATAAGCATGGCGGGCCGCCATGCTTTGCTAGCCCTGCCGCCAGGCTTAGCGTTTCAGCTGTTTGGGATTCTCCTCAGTAATTCCCCCTCAGAAAGCAAAGCAGGTGCAGAGTCCACGCTCTCTGATTGGCTACCAGTCCCCCCCCCCCAACCCCCGGTCAACAGAATTGTCGGACCACCCGCCCCCCACGCCCCGACCGCCAGGCTAAGCAGCTTTTCTGGGGGAACCCCTTTCCGATCATTTTCACAAAAATCGGCCCGATTATGATCGGTGACCGATCGATCGGCACGCCTCTAGTGATTGGTATTCTAGAATCTTGCTTTTTTTATAATAAACTGTCAGTGTCAAATTTTATTCATAATTAGACCACTTAAACTTTATCCAATTATTAGTTATTTTTTCATTCTAAAAAATGTTTTTTTGCAAGTCCACTGACTGAATTAAAATGTGTATAATTACTTTTTCATCTTATTTGTTTGTTTATGTTTTGTTAGCTCATTTATTATTCCTTTCCGATTATAATATTTCCTTTTTGGGTTCAAAAGTAAAATAATGTTTCCCTTTGTACTGACTGGACTGATTTTTTATAAGACTGTCCTTTTTTAAGACGCCATGCATTTCATTTCAAACTCTAAACATTAAATATCATTTAAATAAAGCCTCATGTAGAGTAAAGCTCTCATGGTTCATCAGATTTGCATACTAAACATTTCTAAAAACTGGTCATATTTAACAATATTTTTTTTGTGTGTTGCCTAAATGAACAAACTTTTCCAGCTTTTCCAGTAATATTATTCATTTAGATTCTGACTTGATTTATGTTTTCTTTTCTGCAACACTGCAACATAAAATGGCTGCCAGTTATTTTGTGTGCACAGAATAACCTTTATAACTTCTGAATTCTGTAGAAGCAAGCAATTTTAGCCATCAGTTGGTTTTAAAAAAATGTTTTTGGGCCAGATCACCATCAGGCATGTTGCTAATTTATTCTCTGAAGGTTGAGCTGTAATTATGAGAGTGAAACAAAGAAAATTACTACAAGAAAGCTATTTATGTGTTGTTTAACTCCCTAAATCTGCAGTGTGCATGTATTTAACTTGATTACAGTGACGATGCATAATAAATACCATCATAAAGTGAGCAGGCTGGGTAATAAACATACTATTATGCAGTGTGGCAGTGTTGTATGGATATCACAGAGCTCCAGTCTTTTTTTTGTGGGCCTGGGGGAGGGCCAGCTGAAGCATTGCTCCAGCCTAGCGGCAGGCAGGAAAATAAAAGCCACATAATATAATCTGAGCAGTGAACACACACACACAGGAATTTAAGATGGAAACCCTTAATCTGCACCATGCCTGCGTCAGTTCTCGTGATATTTCTCTCATTTTTTAGTACAGTTTTCAGAACAAGAGCGAAAGAGGAAGGAGGGAATAAAACATGAATATCAATACTAAAATGTCCCCTGCTTTGTACAATGAATAAACAAACCAACAAATAAAATCCATCCACCACTACTGACCTTGGCTATATCCTGTTATTGAAATAAAAGTGACAACTTCACCTCTGGTGAAAACAATACAAAAAAGATCTCCATTCTTCTCCTGAATTAAAATTTAAACAAGGATATTATTAAAAACACACAGCCAAACTAAAATAAATAGATTTCTGTGGAAAATAAATTAGTTGTATATTAAGTAACCACACACATATTCATAGCTCTATGTGAGTGTCCTCTGCATGTTTCTTGGCTTTTTAAGGCGGGACTATAAACCAGTTATTTCAAGTACAGAAACGTACACAATATTAACATTCCTCCTTAAAAACTGCTGGAGACAAAATGTCGGGGTGGATTTGGTGATAATAATAATATCAATATGCTGCTTCCTATTATTATTATTATTATTTCAACGAACTGCTTCTCCACCTACTAGTCGATGTCGAGGGAAAAATATATATATATGAATGTCCAATATTGCGTCGGTAAAAATATATTTTAATAAAAATAAAAATGGCGACGCGGCGGTTGGCTAAAAATGTGACCGAGCTGAAAAAGTTTCCTGATATTTTCAGGCAGGGGGAGAAAAAAAAGGAGGGCAGAAATTTTTATTTTTATTTCAAGCTAATGCGGGTGGGGGTTGGTAGCCGGGAGACTAATGTCGACACGACACTCACACACAAAGAAATTAATCATTAACACAGAGAAAATATCTGCGATATTAAACTGAAATTTAACGGCTGCCTTCCAGGCGACAGCCTCGAAGAAATAACCAGTTTGTTTCGGCTTGAAAAGCACAAATATCTGTTTATCTGCCACCTCCGGAGGAGGAAGAGGGGGGTTGAAAAAAAAGTTGAGGCTAGCTGAATAAAGTTGTAATTGCAGTCAGACCAACTCTCGGTGGCTGATATGAGAAAACAATCAATACGACACGGCTAAATTCGAATAAAATAAAGGCGGAAATTGACTCGATTTTACACAGACGTATGGTTAAAATATCCCCGGGTCAACGTATGGTCAAATCTGCGTTCAAAAACAGATGAAAACGACATTTATTTAGAAATTATATCGGCGTTACCTGTATTGCATTGTGCTCCATTGCAGTCCTGCATTCCCTCTCAGTGAGGCCCCTCTCTCCGGTTACACCGCCGGGACACGCCGACACGCAAACAAACGCACCACAGAGGAGGAGGGGAAAAAAAAAAAAAGAAAGGCTTTTCTTATATTCTACTTTTTTCTTTTTTTTAATCGGTGGAAATGGTACGGGATCTAGGTGTGGCCAAAGTTTGCCACAGTGTACAACTCCATACGAAAATCACATTTAAAGAGGGGGCATTTTTACTTCACCAACATGACGTATTTCCGACTGAAACGGAATACAAGGGCGGGGTTAAGATTTAAAAAAAATCTAAAATCGGATAAAAATCCATTTGTTTTTGCATTTACCAACACATTTTCACAGATATCCTGAAACTGTAAAACAGCTTATCTCTGTGAACTCACGTAAATTGTATTAACTTATAATGTTAATAAAGTGCATGCACATACAACTTTCTTTAAAGTTAGCACCCTGAACACTTGGTTTATCAGCTTAGATCAGTGTTTCTCAATTTTGGGGCCCAGCGCCCCCCCAACCTTTATCCAGGTCCCTCACCGCCCCCCACCAAAGAATTTGTAGGCTACTTTGCACTGACTATTATGTTATCATTAATATTACTATCACTATTGTAGATGTTTTGATTTTTATGCTTGTTTCTGTATTTATCATCAAAAATAATTTCCCAGAGAACAAAAAAGCAATGTGAATAGAAACTATTGTCACAAGCATCTACGAAAAATGCAGTGAACCTTGAACTTAAAATCGGTAGGTCTAACAGCAGCCAATCAGAGTAGAAAAACATTCTTGTCCTGTGCCATTTTCTAGTTCTTAAATATTCCACAAAATAACCAGATAAAGATGAACAACATGCCAGTTTAAACTTTGAACTATTTGCAAAACGACTGAGTTCTGCAACATTAAAACATGGATAGAACTGTAACTACATTAATCATAACTCTTCTTCTCTTCAGTGTTTCTGTCAGTTTCTGGTGCTGCAGCTCTGTGCTGCCTTCAGGATAATGGGTCATCAGAGCATCATCCATAAAACTTCACCCACATGGCATTTAATGTACAAACCAGAGCTTTCAGTGGAAAAACAAAAGTTCCAGGTTCTTTTAATGTCATACAAATATGAGACAGAAACATGGATTATATCTTTATATAGACCTGACTATTGATTGGTTGATTATGGCCTTCACAGCCACTGAAGATTAAGGGGGAGGTGGTGGAGGAGGTGGTGGATTACAAATATCTGGGAGTGGTGATCGGCAATAGACTAGACTGGACATCCAACATTGACGCTGTGTACAAGAAGGGGATGAGCAGACTCTACTTTTTGAGGAAGCTGAGATCCTTCAATGTGTGCAGCAAGATGTTGGAGATATTCTACCACAACGTTGTTGCCGGTGCCATTTTCTTTGCTGTTGTGTGTTGGGGAAGCAGCATCAGATCCAGCGACTAACAGACTGAACAGGGTCATCAGGAAAGCTGCTCTGTACTTGGACTGAAACTGGAGACACTGGCGAATGTGGTGGAGAGGAGGACATTGAAGAAGCTGTTGTCTATCATGGTCAACGAGCTGCAGCCTCTACCACACAGTGGACAGACAGCGGAGCAGCTTCTCACACAGAGGCTTCAGCTCCGTAAGGACAGATACAGGAAACCTTTCCTGCCACAGGCCATCACTTTATATAACAATAGTTAGTCACCATTACACAGATTGTTCACATAGCACTATTGTACATATTGTATATATTATTAACATATAGATTATTATTTATTATTATTTTCTGAACCTTACATCTTACATTCTACATTTTTATAGTATTTTTATTTTTATTGGTAACTTCATCTCTGTGTTTGTGTATGCTGCTACTGCACAGTAATTTCCCGGTTGGGATGAATAAAGTACTTCTATTCTATTCTATTCTATTCTATTCTATTCTATTCTATTATAGATTAATAGTTTTACTGGACAGAAATTACAAAGAACAAATCTGGTTCTTACTCAAATCCTAATGAGTCAAATTGAAAGTGTCATGGAGTCTCAGCCTCATGACATTAACACTGACATGAAAAATAATATTGAAGTAAATATATCAAATCTAATTAAGAACAAAAATAAGTGAGGAGTTCTTTACTGTTAGGGTCTGTAAGATACATTTATTCTCAGTATTAGATATGGTCAGTGGCGCAACTACACATTATTCAGGTGGTTGTGAAAACATAAATCGACGCCCCCTCTGGTGCTGCGCCCTATGCACTGCATACCCACTTTTTGCGCCACTGGATATGGTCTCAACAAACCCATGGCACTTCAACAATATTATTTTACCTTTTATCTGGAAATAGTGTCTGTTTATTCTTGTATTAATTATTGCTCGGCAGGTCTTGCTATACCAGTTTATTCCTCTGTATTTACTTTATTTTCTTAGTTTATTCTTGCATTTTCTTCTTCATTGATTTCCATTTAGTTTCCTTTGATTAGTACTAGTCCTCTCTTGGTTTATTGCTATGTCCACTTTAGTTTCTTTCCTGTTGCTAGATTGATTTTATCGTTTATTGACGCTCACCATCAGTAATCTTCACTTATCACCTGCTGCGCTGCCTAATCGTCATGTGTTTCATGCGTTGATTTTTCACTGTTCAGCATCCTTTTAAAACAACGGAAACAATTTCGGTATTCTAATTATTGAAATTTAAAAGTGCAATGGTAATACCATTGTTCTATCACACCCGATCCCTTTCTTACCAGACCACTTACAGCACTGGTGTTAATGCTATAAAATGGACGCTCTCTACCGTGGTATCACCCATACTCTTAGAAATGGCTGTAAATTTACGGCGGAATTCCAGCAGTAACATACTGTTATTCCAAAGTACGGTAGGATATTGTCAATTTGATGTCTTCTTCTCTTGTCACAATCAAGACTGACGACTGGCAGTAAACTACCGTAAAATAATTGCAAAATATAGTTTTTTTCTTAGGCAAGACATTTTACTTGTATTTGAATCTTAGAGAACCAGCATTTAAAGACAATATTAAACGGAAAGACAAAAATGCTTTCCATAATAAATCATTTAGGGAATGAATCGAAATCTACAGAGCATAATCAAAAATGTTAGAATAACAGTGCTGGTGTTGTATGTTAAAAATACAATGTTAATTAAACACTTGTTTAGTCAAATTCAAAGATAGGTTTGTCAGTTTACCTAAAGAGATGGTGTTTGATAAAGAGTTGCTGCCATTTGCTGCACATTTTAGTGAAGTGAATGTTTTTTTGGTTAATTCTTTAATTTGATAATGTTTCCAAAAAGCAAAAGTGATCTTTTACATCAGACACCAGAGATGATCTTAAATGTGAATCTGTTATAGTTATACAAAATAATGTTTGCTATGTGAACATTTGTTTAAGGCTTAAGACTTACACTTTTATGTAGGATGGTGATAATATTGTCATGTAGAATTCTCTATTCTGTTCAAAACAAATTTTGTCTTTTAAGTAAATTTGCAGCACATTCTATTCACATTTTTGTTAGCTCAAGTTACTTAAAATGGCCTTTTTGTGTCATTCCTCAGAAACAAATCCATCAGGTCAGACTTAAGAAAACCAGTATGGTAGTAAAATTCTTTCTGGTTCATGTCTCGTAATCTCCTTCCCTCTGGCTCCCAACGTCTTCTTCCACCACCAATACAAACATTTATTCAGTTGAGCATAGAAAAATAAAATAAAACTCAGTACCTTCATCACAAAATGGTTTTGATGTAGTTTGTGTCCCATACTGCTAGAGGTGCAGACTATCGCTCCCCCGCAGGATTGGAATCCTGCTGCCACCGGAAAATGGGCGTTTCTCCACTGGGACCAGTTACTTCCTATCTCTGACTGGCTGGTGGTTTATCGTTAAACAACTATTGGTCCACCGAGTAAATGCTCACTCTAATAGACAAAGTCTCTGTTCTTTTGAGAGTTCAATCAGAATGTTTTCTTTTACCACCTGGGTTTTGTGCACCGTGTTCCAAACCTAACTAAAATCTGATTAAAGATGAAGACCTTTCCTTTGATACAGGAATGGTGATGATCTTGTCATGCATTTATTTTTTCTATTCTGTTAAATAGAAAATAATAAAAAAAAAGGTGTCCCATACTACTGGAGGGGTAGACTGTCCTTCCCCTGAAGTTCTTAAATGAAACATCAGGATCCTGCTGCCACTAGGAAATGGCATTTCCTCCACTGGGACCAGTTACTTAGTATCTATGACTGGCCGGTGGCTTATCTTTAAACAGCTATTGGTGCATCAAATAACTGCTCACACTAAATATCTTGCCAGAGAGTCTCTGTTCTTTTGAAAGCTCAATCAGGATGTGTTCTTTATCAGTGAACTGCAAAACAACGGTCTATAGAACATAAATGAAGGGATAATTTGTACTAATCAAATACAGAGGAAGGTGTATGACACCTTTGCCTGACTATTGCATTCTGTATTTTTTCTTACTTTTATTGATGTTACAGTCTCTGTGTGTCAGAGGAAACGAAAAAACTTGATGTAAGTACATCATATTTATTTTCAGATAATTTTCTTTCATGATTAATTTATTACTTTATAAGTGTGCATGAGCTAAGAAAAGAAAAAAATTCTTAAAGCAAAAATCAGTTGAGGGATGGTTGCTGCTATTCATAATTATCTTCTGCTTATCCCGAAAACAAAATTTATAATATTCTATCAAAAAGAAGGAAGTGTATACATAATTTTAGAATAAAATAAATGTAGTGACAGAGTGCAACATCAGAGTTTGCAATAGGTTTTTTGCATCTTATATAAATTAATGGCAGGAAACTGCGTTTTCATCATGGTACTTTTATTTGAACAATATTTCTTTCACTCCTTTGATAAAAGTGCTGCAGAAGTTTCTATATCTAGTGAATATGAAATCTATGTTTCAGGAAAATACATAAAATTATTTCAACATGAAGGTCATATGGGTTTAACTATATTTCTGATATGAATGGTGAAAAAGGACACAATGTTGTATTTACCCCCATTTTCCACCCTCATTTGTATAAATTACATCAATGGAATGTTAAAAGTTTTGTACCTAAACATCTTATGGGGAGGTTTTTATAGTTTCCCTAGTTATTGTTCCTTAAAACTGTTTAAGGAGTGTTAATTTCATTCGTAATATACAAGATTATAAATGATTTTAGGCAAAAAAAACAATGAAATGTTCTACATGGCGTGCATCTGCAGCTTTAACCCAACACAGGGCAGGCTGTACACAGTGATGGAGATATTTGTCTCTTTAAAGACCTGTTCCAGGATCTTTGACACTTTTGACCACTGCAGCTGGTCCAGGCCACAGCCGATTCTGAGGGAGAGACAAACAATTATTCCCAACAAAGAAGAAGAATTAAGGGTATTTATTATAGTTATGTATTCACAATAGTTACAAACCGGGGTATTGATATCCTTTTGACACCATTTTGTAAGCAGTGAGACTTCATATCTTCCAGACTCTGTCTCAGGCTGACATACGTGGGTTTTTGGCTGACTGTTTTCTTGGTTATCTGTGACACATAATAGGAAAGATACAGTCAGTTACCAGATTGAATAATGAACCAACTTTGGTCCTATGCAGTATAATTGACCGTGGCATAGTTACCAAATAGTAGATGAAACGTTGATCATGTGTCAGGACAGCGCACTGCCCTGGTAGCTTCTCTATTAGGACATACATTAAAAAATGCAAAACAGGATATGAGTTAGCACTAGATGTTGAAAGCAGACATTTGCATGAACTGCATAAACATGAAAAAAAAATCCCAAACAAAGACTTTAGTAACTAGTCTGACTCACTCTGCTCCTTAAACAATCTCAACATTCCTTGATTTCCATACTTAACTCATTCCACACTTCATCAAGTTGAGGACTACAAAAAATTTCTTTGTGGAAAGCCGATCAGATGCAGTTGAAAATAAACTAAAATGATCACTGGACACTTCCTAGCAGACAGAGTTAAAACTCAAATCAAGGTTGTCAAAAACATATTTTGCAGGGTTTTTGTTGTTGTTGTTTTTATTTTTTTTCTGGTCACTATCTTTTTTGATTACATAGCACAGAATTTAACAGTATGAATTCACAACATAGATGAATTTGAAAGATCATACATTTTAGTAGAGAGAGAAAAATTACTTTGTTAGTGCAATGCTTGTGTTTCTGACTTTACTGCATTCACATATTGATGAGCAAAAAAAAAAAGACTGTCAACTACTTTTTAAAAAAATTACTTACTTGCAAAAGGGAGAAGGTGACAGTTGTAAGTTTGTGTCCTGTATGACTCGGGTCAGGCTGCAAGTACATCCTTGACCATAAACTAAACATGTTTTTAATTTAAAAAAAACTAAGATTAGCTGAAGCAGAAGGAAGTTTGCTGTGTGGTTATTAACAGGTTAGGGTCTAAGCAAAGTCCTGCCTGTGAGGTAATAATAAAAAAAATAATCTACTAAATTAACATTTCAGCTAAACTGCCCAATCACCTTTTCATCCTCATGAAGTAAACTGTTGGTGATGACATATTCACTAAAGGGATTTATTATAAAAAAGGGTTCACTTGTTAGCTTAAAAGAAAAACAATATGAAAATGATAAATGTTCCTTCTTGATACTTTGTCTGTACTGATTTCAGTAACGAGAGAATTCAAAGTGCTAAAACATTCAGACATGCAACTCGAGAGAAAAAAGAAAGTACAATGCAGGAGTGTAATACATGTAAGAAAGTAAATAACCACAATATTACATTTTTTCCAATAGATTGAAGATTATATGGGATACATGGTTTATAAAGTTAAGGATTAAAAAAATCCATCATCTGAAAAGTGTGGTGGACTTGTGGATCTACTGATGCAGTTTTGCTTCAGAATTGAATTTGAAGACCAGGTCTGAGTGGATATACATCTGTGGTGATGTTTTCCTTTCCAACTTTTCTCCTTTCAGGGAGGTTTATTACCTACAACACTTGATGCTAGTACATAACTGCATGCATGTTCTTGCCCTGGTGTTTTGAAGATGGCAACCAGTAATTGAACCATAGATGGTACTAAATGGAAAGGTATTGAGAAAAATCTTTTTAAAATAGTTTTCCATAAACTAATATTAAACAAGAGACTCTTCTTTTTGTGTGTGTGTTTAAGCCTGACACGCATGAACAAGAACATTATTGTGCTCTGTCCTAATCTCTATGAAAAGTATGTTCATTAATTGTGTACTGGTGTTATGGTGTTTTTCTTTTGGTTTCTCTAGATAGGAGAGGAGTTTTAAAATGATAAATAGAAAAACTACCAGACTGAAGAAAAACAAACCTAAAGACATGGTAACCAATTCTAATTTAATTTAAAATGATTAACATGTACTAATATAAATAATTTGTGCATGTTTGATGGCTTAGTAAATACTTGTTGAGTTAGGGAACAATGGAACCAGATTTCCTTGACTTTTCTTTTTTTTTTAACAAGCAACAGCTTAAAGTGGCTGTTGGAGACAGACTGCTGAGTTACCTGATACAAGATGAGAGCAGCACAGACAAAGAAACAGCAAAAAAAAAGTTCATAGGATTAAACTATTGTAATAATTGTAACAGTATGCTTGTCTTACTATTATTATTCTAAAAGGTATTGATGGTTGACAGTTTACTGGTTCCACATATGTTTGACTTTACTATATTTCCCATCCCTATCTGGGGTAAAGTGACCGTTGGCTGTTGGTTTATCTGATTCAGGCTGAGCTCAGCAGCTGGTGCAGCACAGAGAAAGAAAAGTTCTCAAAGTTAAAAATGTACATCAGTTGTCCACTAAATTAATCCATTCTCTTTTTATTTAAATTGCATTTTTTTAATGTATTGTAAAAAACAAAACATTAGTCAATATGTTATGCTGCTTGTCAATTTAATAGATAGTGACTCAAAATTATGTGGACCTTTATTCACCCTGAGCCAAGTCAGTTGGTTGAAGTGACAGAGCGGAGGAGGGATTATCAGATACCAGCTGAGAGCAGCACAGAGAAAGAAACGGTGAGGAAGTTAAACACAGATACATTTTTGTTTATGAAATAAACTATTTATTCTCTGTTTTTTGTTATTTGAAATTAATATAACAATTAACATGATTTACTAAATGCTTAACTATTGAGTACATAGTGACTATAATTTCCTTGACCTTAATTTCTTATCAGCCTTGATTGGGATGAAGTGACTGAAAGTGGATCCAGGCTTGGAGGTGGAGATAAAAGTTCTTTATTTGATTCAACTTACATGAATGAAGAAAAAAAAGAGCAAACTTTGTACAACTGTAATGATTTACTTCTTGGAGTGATGCATGGAGGAGCCTGTCTGGTGGTTGGATTCCCATCTTATGTTTTGGATCTTCAAGCAGTTGAGTCGGATGTTAGCAGAGCAGCTTCTCCACTTCACTTCACAACCTGCTGCCTTTTGTCTCCAGGTTTTCTCTTGCACAAAAAAGGTGGACTTCTGGGAAGCATCCAATTTATGGACTAGAATTTAATAGACCGAGCTTGGAGTCTCACCGAGAACGGAGGTCCCACTGGATAACACTGGGTGGTCTTGGGTTTTTCCCAAGATGGATGAAGGAGCTTCAGCAGAGTGAGATTCATTGGAGTCAGGCGTGCTGAACCGAGGATTCGAACCTTGTTCTGGAGATCCCCATTTTGCAGACATTCCGTAAGGTTTTAGTGACCACTCCTGTTGCAGGACATGGCATAATGGATAATGTCCCACTGGGTAACACTGTGTGGTGTTGTTTTTTTCCCCACGCCGGATGAAGGAACTTCAGAAGACACAGGGAGGTGATCCAGAGGAATCTTGCATTGATTCTGGAAGATTCTGATCCAGAGGAATCAGGTGGAGCATGCTCGGAGTCCTGGAAAGTGGGAATCTCGTCCTGAATTGAGTATTCGAAAGCTGATGGAGGTAAGATCAGATTTGTATCCAGAAATGTAGAGGATGAAGCATCAGCCATGGAGCAGGGCCTCGTGATGGTTTGTCCAGCTGTAGTCTCTGAGGTTGATCCCACCCCTTTATCTCTATTGGTCCATTCAAAGATAAACCCTAAAAGTGGGCTGGGTCACCGTTGGATTTAAGAGAAGGTTCGAGAATCATGTCTGTTTTTATATGATAAGAACTTTAATATTAAATGATGAAACACATAGAATGTTCCAGAATCCTGTCTGTTTTATTTAGATAACTTAATTTAAATCAAAACATATGTTTTAATATGATAAGGACTTATACAACCTTATTAAAACAGATGTTTTATACGATAAGGACTTTATGACGCAGATTCAATATATGTTTTATACGATAAGCAACAGTAGCGGAACAAGTCGGCATCGGGCCGGGGGCGGGGCAAATTTCCGGGCCCCCTGACCAATCACCGGGCCCCTTACGTGCAGCAGCTGGAAACCGTTAAGCGGGGGGTGGGGGGGCTGCTGCAAACCGTTGAGCGAGGGGGTTGCGGACGGAAAACTACTGACATTGATACACCTTTTTCAACAGGCGGGGGCACACTTTCTCACTTTCTCGGTCTATAGTCCGACATTCGAGCGACTTGAATCCATTCCTCCCTCCCTGGCTCCTCCAGACCCGGGCCCCCACCAGCCTGGTTCGAGGGGGCGACCGCTCCCCCAGCCCCCCCTATAGCTCCGCCCGTGATAATCAATACAGGTGCTGGTCATAAAATTACAATATAATGAAAAAGTAGATTTGTTTCAGTAATTCCATTTAAAAAGTGAAACTTGTATATTATATTCATACATTACATACAAACTCATATATTTCAAATGTTTATTTCGTTTAATTTTGATGATTACAAATTACAATAAATGAAAATCTCAAATTCAGCATATCAGAAAATTAGAATCTTGTGAAAAGGTTCAAAATTGATGGCACCTGGTACCACACTCTAATCAGCTAATTAACTCAAACCACCTGCAAAGGCCTTTAAATGGTCTTTCAGTCTAGTTCTATAGGCTACACAATCATGGGGAAGACTGCTGACTTGACAGTTGTCCAAAAGACGACCATCGACACCTTGCACAAGGAGGGCAAGACACAAAAGGTCATCGCTAAAGAGGCTGGCTGTTCACAGAGCTCTGTGTCCAAGCACATTAATAGAGAGGCGAAGGGAAGGAAAAGATGTGGTCGAAAAAAGTGTACAAGCAAGAGAGATAACCGCACCCTGGAGAGGATTGTGAAACAAAACCCATTCAAAAATGTGAGGGAGATTCACAAAGAGTGGACTGCAGCTGGAGTGAGAGCTTCAAGAACCACCACACACAGACGTATGAAAGACATGGGTTTCTGCTGTCGCATTCCTTGTGTCAAGCCACTCTTGAACCACCGACAGCGTCAGAAGTGTCTTGCCTGGGCTAAAGAGAAACAGGACTGGACTGCTGGTGAGTGGTCCAAAGTCATGTTCTCTGATGAAAGTAAATTTTGCATTTCCTTTGGAAATCAAGGTCCCAGAGTCTGGAGGAAAAGAAGAGAGGCACTTCATCCACGTTGCTTGAAGTCCAGTGTAAAGTTTCCACAGTCAGTGATGGTTTGGCTGCCATGTCATCTGCTGGTGTTGGTCCATTGTGTTTTCTGAGGTCCAGGGTCAACGCAGCCACATACCAGGAAGTTTTAGAGCACTTCATGCTTCCTGCTGCTGACCAACGTTTTGGAGATGCAGATTTCATTTTCCAACAGGACTTGGCACCTGCACACAGTGCCAAAGCTACCAGTACCTGGTTGAAGGACCATGGTATCCTTGTTCTTAATTGGCCAGCAAACTCTCCTGACCTTAACCCCATAGAAAATCTATGGGGTATTGTGAAGAAGAAGATGCAATACACCAGACCCAACAATTCAGAAGAGCTAAAAGCCACTATTAGAGCAACCTGGGCTATCATAACACCTGAGCAGAGCCACAGACTGATCGACTCCATGCCACGCCGCATTGCTGCAGTAATACAGGCCAAAGGAGCCCCAACTAAATACTGAGTGCTGTACATGCTCATACTTTTCATGTTCATACTTTTCAGTTGGCCAACATTTCTATAAATCCTTTGTTTTTATTGGTTTTTAGTAATATTCTAATTTTCTGATATGCTGAATTTGAGATTTTCATTTGTTGTCATTTGTAATCATCAAAATTAAACGAAATAAACATTTGAAATATATGAGTTTGTATGTAATGTATGAATATAATATACAAGTTTCACTTTTTAAATGGAATTACTGAAACAAATCTACTTTTTCATTATATTCTAATTTTATGACCAGCACCTGTATATGACGCAGGTATTCATTCCCTAAATGATTTATTATGGAAAGTATTTTTTTCTTTCCGTTTAATATTGTCTTTAAATGCTGGTTCTCTAAGATGCAAATACAAGTAAAATGTCTTGCCTAAGAAAAAACTATATTTTACAATTTTTTTACGGTAGTTTACTGCCAGTCATCAGTCTTGATTGTGACAAGAGAAGAAGACATCAAATTGAATATATCCTACCATATTTTGGAATAACAGTATGTTACTGCTGGAATTCCGCCGTAAATTTACAGCAATTTCTAAGAGTGCAGGTGAAAAAAATATATACTTTAGTATACTTAAAACATACTTAAATTTTTGAAAGTACACTTTAAGTATACTAATAAATGTACTACCTATAAGTCATAGGTTCTTAACCTGGGTTCGGTTGAACCCCAGGGGTTCGGCGAAGCCTCTGCCGTGGCGGTAAAGACACACTTGGGTAAAGTCATGATGATGCCCCGCTTTGCCATCACTTGCTGCAGATCATGTTACATTGCTTAGCCAATTGAAAGGAGTTCCACTCTCAGCATGGATTTGAACTTTTCCCTGGTAAAAAAAAGTATACTTTAGTATACTAAATTTTAACATACTTCAGTATACTTTTATCGATGTACTTCAACAGTACTATTTTGGAACAACTTATTTTGTACTTTAGTAGTATTTAAATAGTTTAAAATTACAACTAATAGTATACTTTAGTATACTACACGTAATGTTTTGGAACAACTTCAAGTATACTTAGAGTGTACTTAAAGTATATTTTTTAAATATAATATTTTAGAGCTTTATAATTATATTTTGATATAATTATTATATTTTGAGTGTAATTGTCTCAGAATTATATTAAAATGATATATTTCATATAATTCAAATATATTTTAAATATACTATTTGTAATGTATTTAAATTACACCTAATTTTTATTTTTGATTTCCTGCTATTGATAATAAACTACAATTTTAATTACTCTTAATTCGTCTTTATCCCTACATACCTATTTTGTAAATGAAATGCATAACTACACTACAGTACATACATAGTTTTAGGCTAAAATTACATGGAAAGATTAATTACACAAGATGCCCAAGGTAATTTAAATATTTTTCATTACAGACATTTTAAAATTGTCCAATTTTACTCACAACTTTATGAACTTTACATAAATTATCAGTTTACACATCAAAAGTGAACACATGAACATAAAAATTTAAGTGTGACAATAAAACATGTAAGTGAGGATCAACGACAGAACATTCCTGTTCACTGTACCTTACAGGAACCTACAAAAAGAACAATAGAGCAATTAAACAGAGAAAGCATTTGTATTTAAAGAGAACAGAAAAATGGCAAATAAAAAATAATACTTACAATTTCAAGACGTTGTGGACTCGCCATGTATGTGACATCATAAGAACTGATGATGATTGGGACCGGATGCCGGAGTGGAAAAACATTTCTGGGTGTCTTTGCCTGTTTATGTTGGAAGTAAAAAAAAAAAGGTCAGCAATGTCAGAGTCAGAAATGACTCTGACATTGCAAATTGGTAGTTGCAGCTACCAATTTACTTCTATTGTACACAGTATTGTATAATACTGTGTACAATGATACACGGTATTGTGTGTTGGCATTAACTATGAAGCTGTTTTAAGTGTGGACTTAAGGAGACAAACTACCTTAAAATCTTTCCATCCATGATCTGAACACACTGATCCTTGCAGGGTGGTGAGGGGGGGCTGGTGGTGCCCATCTCCACAGCCATCAGATGAGAGGCAGGTTCACCCTGGACAGGTCACTGTGACTTACAGGGTCCTGAAAGTCAACAACAAATAAAAAAAGAAAGATAAATGTTAGATTAACAACAAAAGAAACATTCTTTCCAGTAACCTTTAAGTCAAATCATGTTTATTAAGCACTTAGTGTTGGTAACAGCAGTTTTTCTTGTTGAATTTTTTTTTTATTTTTTATTTCCTTTATTTAACCAGGTAAACCCCATTGAGATCCAGATCTCATTTTCAAGGGGGACCTGGGCAGAAATCTGCAGTGCACAGCAACCTGGTTACAAAATAAAATTAATTAACACATATGCACAAGTATAAAACAATTTAAAAACAATGACAATGTTTAAAAGAATCTTGTTGCCTGTTTTGAAGAATCGCTCAAAATAAGTCCAATGAGATCAGTTCTAACATCTTGATTTCAGACTGGAGCTGATTCCAGGCTGAAGGAGCATCACACTGAACGTTTGCTTTCCTTTTTCAGTTCGGCAACGTGGAACATGCAAAAGAAAAGAAAAATGTTATTGGAACGTAAAGAATGGGAATTAATAGATCTTTGTAAAAGAGAGTTTAAATATGCTGGAGCCAAACCGAGTAGAGATTTATAAATCAGGATCAACAGGTGATTGTTTCTCCGTACACTTAAAGGAGACCATTCAGCTTTTGCATACAGTTCACAATGATGTGTGAGACTCTGCTACCGGTTACAAACCTTAAAGCACAATGATACACAGTATTTAATGATTGTAGGCATTTGTTTGAAGCATTCATATATAACACATCTCCATAATCCAGAAGTGGCAGGAATGTTGCAGCTACCAATTTACTTCTAGCTTTAAGAGAAAAACAAGAACCATTTCGGTAATAAAACCCAATCTTAATTTTCAGTATTCGTTGCAAATTTGCTATGTGATTTTTAAAAGAGAGCTCTTTATCTAGAATAAAGCCAAGATATTTATAATTACTGACAAACTCAATTTGTGTCCCTAGAGCAGTGGTAAGCAATGAAGGGATCTCAGATGTTTTCCTAGAGTGTGAAAAAACCATTGCCTTTGTCTTATCCAAATTCAGAACCAACTTCAGAGTTTGTAAGCAGGCTTGAACTATAGTAAAAGCAGACTGCAAGTACTGAATTGCCTGTACGATTGATGAAGAACAGCAGTAAATCACTAAATCATCTGCATAAAAATGATAAGAAGCATTTGACAGATTTTCACACAAGTTATTTATATAAATAGAGAATAAAAGTGGGCCAAGAACTGAGCCCTGCGGGACACCATTTAAAACCATACGATTATTAGAAGTAAAGCCAGCCAACTGAACTCTCTGGGTTCTGTTTGACAGGTAATCAGTTACCCACATGGTGGCTTGATTTGAGAGCCCAATCATGGGTAGAATGTCAATTAAAAGCTTGTGATTTAGTGTGTCAAAAGCCTTTGATAAATCAATAAACAGAGCAATGCAATGCTTTTTGTTATCAAGAGCCTGAATAAGATCATTAATAACCTTGGCAGTAACAGTACTATGTTTCTTCCTAAAACCAGACTGGACATTTGTAAAACACAATTGGAATCTAGAAAAATCTTCAATTGATCTGCAACTAATTTTTCAAAAATCTTTGCTAGGATACATAGTTTAGAAATTGGTCTGTAATTGTTTACCTGTGACGGTTCTCCACTCTTTAATAGAGGCAAAACAAATGCTGATTTCCAGACACTAGGAATTTTATTAGAAATTAAACTTAGATTAAAAATATGAGGCAGTGGCTCTGCTATAAACTCTGCAGCTAATTTTAGAAAAAAAGGATCCAGGTTATTTGGTCCTTCCGATGTTTTGGTGTCTATACTTTTCAATTCTTTGAGAACCTCAGTTGTACAAATAGGGAAAAAATTAAAAGTAGTGAAGTTACAATCATTATTAAGAAACAGCTCATCAGTGTTAACATTTGGGTCGGATGAATTTAAATCATCAAATAGAGAGCCAACAGAAATGAAATGCTCATTAAAACAATTTAAAATAGCTAATTTATCAGACACAATTTTACTTTTATTAAAAACAAAATTTGGAAAATCACTCAGTGGCTCCCGCTCAGTAGCTGATTTCACTGTTTTCCAAAACTTCTTTGGATCATTTAGATTTTTTGTCATCTCTGTAAGAAAATAGTCTGACTTTGATTTCCTAATTAATAAAGTACACTTATTTCTCAATTTCCTATAGCAAAGCCAGGTCTTTTCAGTTTTATTTTTCCTTGCCCTAGCTGCATCTCTTTGTTTAAGCAGATCCCTAATATCAGGGGAAAACCATGGGTTTTTTCTCCCCTTTACCCTAATTTTACGTACAGAAGCATGTTTATTTATTAGTCTTAAAATCTCTTCATGGAAATACTGCCAGAAAGGTCAACATTATCAAAAAGAGAGACCCTATTCCAGTTAAAATGTAGCAAGTCATGGACAAAAGCTTGCTCATTTAGGCGTTTGAAATCTCTTTTGGTCAAGATCTGTGGCTTAGGTTTTGGTAACTTGAGATTTCTGACTGTACCTATAGCGCAATGATAACTTAGGTCATTTGCAAAAACTCCTATCCCTGTATATTTATGTGGGGCGTTTGTCATAATTAAATCTAGGAGTGATGATTTTTGAGGGCATTTGTTGTTAAGTCAAGTAGGGTAATCAATTAACTGGGTGATATTTAAAGAATCACAGAAAGTTCTTAAGCTATCTGAAGATGCTGTCAACCACTCTAGATTTAAATCCCCTAGAAAAACAAATTCATTACTATGTAGGTCGGCTAGATATTTAGACAAATTAGGGAGTGCATCAGAGACAGCAGAAGGTGGTCGATAACACCCTATGACTGTGATATGCTGAGCCTTAGTGAATTCAATTTTCAAGACTAGTAACACAAAGTGTTTTGGAATGGATACAGAAGACATGAGTGTAACATGGAAGTTGTTCTTTACATAGGTGGCAACACCGCCACCTTTCCTAAGGCGATCACAACAAAAAACATTATAACCTTCTAATGAAATATTTTGATTTGTAATGGAATTATTTAACCATGTTTCAGTCAGAACTAAGATGTCCGTATTAGTTGAGTCCATCCAGATTTTAACCAAGTCTATCTTAGGCAATAGACTACACCAAGACCTGATCTGTTTTTTAATTCTTCCGGTGTGTCAATGTTGCTAATAATTGGACCTGGGTTAGGTTGCACATTACCTGATACTAAAAGCAAAAGCAAAATAAGTCTTTTCCATTGACCATTTACATTTGATACTACTCCAATTTTCCTTGCCTTAGCGAGATGTAAAAGAGAAAATTAATTTAACACAAAACAGCTCCTTAAAACAGACAAGCACATTAAATGAACTAAGTTATCTATTGGCTTTTGGTTAAAGTGTTGCTAGTTTATAATAACAATTGAAGTAGTCCAAATTTTCTGTTCTAGGGTTGTGGACCTAGAGTAAGTCCTGAACGCGTCAGCCAAGTTGTTATACAAATGCTCTGAAGACTTTGGCTCGCTTTCAAAGGTGTAAACACCCAAGAACATCAGAAGAAGTCTCATTATACTCATCTGACCAAAAGTCATGCCTTCTCTTCTCTTTTCTTGAAATTCAGGTAAGTGTTGACCATGTAGTAATCGGAGATGTTGTCTAGCAGCTACAGATGATGAGTAGCATCCACAGACAAAAGCTAGCAAGCAGAGGTAGTAGCTAGCATGCCGAGATGAAGGTTCGCAGGCAGAGAAGAATTTAGCTTACAGGAAGAGACAGTAGTGGCTTTCAGGCAAGGATGGTAGCTAGCAGGCAGAAGTACAATATCACAGGCGGAGAATGGTAGTCGGAAGTGGAGATGCTGATTGCTAGCAATCCGAGTTGATGGCTCTCAGGCTGAGGCAATGGTGGGTAGCATTGGCAAACGCTAGTAATTAGCAGGCGGAAACGATGGTTGTCAGTAGGTGAAGACGATTTTGGCTAGCCAGTGGAGACGATGGTGGCTAGCTAGCAGAGACAATGGTGGCTTGATAAAGCTTCCAGTCCACATCGTGAGCAGTGTGCCGAAGCGGTTTCGTGTGGTTTCCTTACTGGTGGTAAAGCAGTGG
Organism: Poecilia picta; assembly: GCA_033032245.1. Classification (NCBI taxonomy): domain Eukaryota; kingdom Metazoa; phylum Chordata; class Actinopteri; order Cyprinodontiformes; family Poeciliidae; genus Poecilia; species Poecilia picta. The sequence continues at coordinate 344,826 of CM065366.1, forward strand.
CGGCAGGTGTAGCCCTTCAGCTCCTGTTCGCTGTCTTCACTTTGGTTCCCCCAGAGACAGCTCTGGCAAGGCCTCTGCTGAAAACTGCTTCCAATTATTTCAGATGTTACTTTACTACCAGGATACTACTGCAAACCACTAACAACACCAGACTCCTTTCAGTTGTTATCAATCCTTTTGTTCATCATCAATCCCACAGGTGTAAGGTCAGGTGGGTGAGCTGGTGCCTATCTCCAATTGTCACTGAGTCAGATGTGAAGGGCCTACACTTAATGTAGCTTACACCATTAAGACGACGTGGAGGTTCATCCTCAGAGCTGGTTGGTGATCTGGTGGAGTCAGAGCTTCTTCTGAGACAGAAAGTCTTTAGGTTTCCTAACACCTGATTTCTCTGACTTCCTTTTTCATCTTCATTTGCTTAGTTAGACTGCAAACATATGTTGAAGACAAAATTATTGATGAACGAGTTAGATCAATAACCTCATAATATCAAAGTCTCTCTGTCTTATGGACCTTAATTAACACCAGGTTAAGTTTATGAATTAAAGTATAAGTCGCAACAAACAGCCTCCATGCAGTTATAACATGAAGCTGAATGATTACTATAATACTAATCATACAAGTAACAATAACATTGATAAATTTAAGAAACCAACATAAGTTATATATCTTTACTGCACTGTCCATCCATCCATCCATCCATCCATTTTCTTCCGCTTATCCGGGATCGGGTCGCAGGGGCAGCAGCTTCAGCAGGGAGGCCCAGACTTCCCTCTCCCCAGCCACTTCTTCCAGCTCCTCTGGGGGAACCCCAAGGCGTTCCCAGGCCAGCCGAGAGACATAGTCCCTCCAGCGTGTCCTGGGTCTTCCCCGAGGCCTCCTCCCGGTGGGACGTGCCCGGAACACCTCACCAGAGAGGCGTCCAGGAGGCATCCTGACCAGATGCCTGAGCCTCAACTGGCTCCTCTCGACATGGAGGAGCAGCGGCTCTACTTTGAGTCCCTCCTGGATGACCGAGCTTCTCACCCTATCTCTAAGGGAGAGCCCAGCCACCCTTCGGAGGAAACCCATTTCTGCCGCTTGTATCCGTGATCTCGTTCTTTCGGTCATGACCCAAAGCTCATGACCATAGATGAGGGTGGGAACGTAGATCGACCGGTAAATCGAGAGCTTCGCCTTTTGACTCAGCTCTCTCTTCACCATGACGGACCGGTACAGCGCCCGCTTCACGGCAGATGCCGCCCCAATCCGCCTGTCGATCTCCCGCTCCCTTCTTCCCTCATTCGTGAACAAGATCCCCAGATACATAAACTCCTCCACTTGAGGCAGGACGACCCCCCTGAACCGGAGAAGGCACTCTACCCTTTTCCGGCTCAAGACCATGGCCTCGGATTTGGAGGCACTGAGCCTCATCCCGGCCGCTTCACACTCGGCCGCGAACCGTTTCAGCGAGAGCCGCAGATCACGATCTGATGAAGCCAACAGGACCACATCATCCGCAAAAAGCAGAGATGCGATCTTAAGGCCACCAAAATGGATTCCCTCTACACCTCAGCTGTGCCCAGAAATTCTGTCCATGAAAGTAATGAACAGAATCGGTGACAAAGGGCAGCCTTGGCGGAGTCCAACTCTCACCGGAAACGAACCCGACTTACTGCCGGCAATGCGGACCAGACTCTGACACCGGTCATACAGGGACCTGACAGCCCATATCAAAGGGCCCGGTACCCCATACTCCCGGAGAACCCCCCACAAGGCCCCCCGAGGGACACGGTCGAACGCCTTCTCCAAGTCCACAAAACACATGTAGACTGGTTGGGCGAACTCCCATGCACCCTCCAGGACCCTGCTGAGGGTGTAGAGCTGGTCCAGTGTTCCACGACCAGGACGAAAACCACACTGCTCTTCCTGAATCCGAGGTTCGACTATCCGACGGACCCTCCTCTCCAGGACCCCTGAATAGACCTTTCCAGGGAGGCTTAAGAGTGTGACCCCTCTGTAATTGGAGCACACCCTCCTGTCCCCCTTTTTAAATAGGGTGACCACCACCCCGGTCTGCCAATCCAGAGGAACTGCCCCCGATGTCCATGCGATGTTGCAGAGTCGCGTGAGCCAACACGACCCTACAACATCCAGAGCCTTAAGGAACTCCGGCCGGATCTCATCCATCCCCGGGCCCTGCCACCGAGTAGTTTTTTTGACCACCTCGGCGACCTCGTCCCCAGAGATTGGAGAGCCCAACCCAGAGTCCACAGGCTCAGCTTCCTCAACAGAAGGCATTTCGGTGGGATTGAGGAGGTCTTCGAAGTATTCCGCCCACCGACCCACAATGTCCCGAGTCGAGGTCAGGAGCACACCATCCCCACTATAAACAGTGTTGGTGCTGCACTGCTTCCCCCTCCTGAGACGCCGGATGGTGGACCAGAATTGCCTCGAAGCCGTACGGAAGTCTTTCTCCATGGCCTCTCCAAACTCCTCCAACGCCCGAGTTTTGGCCTCAGCGACCCGAGCCGCATGCCGCTTCACCCGCCGGTACCATCAGCTGCTTCTGGAGTCCCACAGGCCAAAAAGACCCCATAGAACTCCTTCTTCAGCTTGACAGCATCCCTCACCGAAGGTGTCCACCAACGGGTTCGGGGGTTGCCGCCCGACAGGCACCAACGACCTTGCGGCCACAGCTCTGATAAGCCGCCTCGGCGATGGAGGGACGGAACATGGTCCACTCAGACTCAATGTCCCCCCATGTCCCCCGGAACATGTTCGAAGTTCTGCTGGAGATGGGAGTTAAAGCTCCGTCTCACAGGGGACTCCGCCAGACGTTCCCAGCAGACCCTCACTACACGTTTGGGCTGCCAGGTCTGACCAGCTTCCTCCCCCACCACCGGAGCCAACTCACCACCAGGTAGTGGTCAGTGGACAGCTCCGCCCCTCTCTTCACCCGAGTGTCCAAGACATACGGCCGCAGATCCGATGAAACGACGACAAAATCGATCATTGAACTGCGGCCTAGGGTGTCCTGGTGCCAAGTGCACGTATGGACACCCTTATGCTTGAACATGGTGTTCGTGATGGACAGACCGTGACGAGCACAGAAGTCCAACAACAGAACACCACTTGAGTTCAGATCAGGGGGGCTGTTCCTCCCAACCACGCCCCTCCAGGTCTCACTGTCATTGCCCACGTGATCGTCGAAGTCCCCCAGCAGAACAAGGGAGTCCCCTGAAGGGGCATTCTCCAGTACCCCCTCTAAGGACTCCAAGAAGGGTGGGTAATCTGAACTGTTGTTCGGCCCATAAGCACAGACAACAGTCAGAACCCGTCCCCCCACCCGTAGGCGGAGGGAGGCTACCCTCTCGTTCACCGGGGTAAACCCCAACGTACAGGTGCCAAGATGGGGGGCAACAAGTATGCCCACTCCTGCCCGGCGCCTCTCGCCGTGGGCAACTTCAGAGTGGAAGTACGTCCAGCCCCTCTCAAGGAGACTGGTTCCGGAACCAGAGCCATGCGTCGAGGTGAGGCCGACTATTTCTAGCCGAAACCTCTCAGCCTCGCACACTAGCTCCGGTTCCTTCCCCACCAGAGAGGTGACGTTCCACGTCCCAAGAGCCAGCTTCTGCAGCCAGGATCAGACCGCCAGGGTCCCCTCCCTTGGCCGCCGCCCGTAACACACAGCACCCGACCCCGACAGGTGGTGAGCCCATTGGAAGGGGGACCCACGTCTCCTCTTCGGGCTGAGCCCGGCCGGGCTCCGTGGTTAAAAGCCCGGCCACCAGGCGCTCGCCATCGTGCCCCACCTCCAGGCCTGGCTCCAGAGTGGGACCCCGGTGACCCGCGTCCGGGCGAGGGAACGCCAAATTCAAAGTTTGTGTCCATCATAAAGGGTCTTCAGGCTGCGCTTTGTCTGGTTCCTCACCTAGGACCTGTCTGCCTTGGGTGACCCTACCAGAGGGAAAAAACCCCAGACAGCATAGCTCCCAGGATCATTGGGACACACAAACCCTCCACCACGATAAGGTGGCAGCCCAAGGAGGAGCTTTACTGCACTGTTTATAATTAAATTTAATTAAATTAAATTTATAATTTTAGTAATTTCCCGGTTGGGATGAATAAAGTACTTCTATTCTAAAGTACTTCTATTCTAAATGAAGATAATTAATAAGCAAACTTACCACCAGCTAGCAACACTTAGCAGCCTTCGTCCCCCGGGCTCCTTTTGTGACACACATTTCATTTCCATCGGTTGTTGTCCGGTTGTGTTGTCGTCTAACTTGGACTAGGACGTCACCAGTTTAAATTTAACAAAATTAGTAACTATTGTCAAGTTCCTCTCTACTTTTAAGGCATTATGCGAGTAAAAATGGCAAATTTGAACAGCGTCCGTTATCTTCCCTGCTTCAAGTTTTTTCTTCTCTTTGTGGCGTTTTTTAAATAAATGAAAATGTGCAATACCGCCACCATCTGGTCTGGAGTGTGAACTGGAGCTAATGCCGTTGATTATAAGGTTTTTACATCACACATCTGAAAATTGATTGGGTACTATCTTATAAATTATATCATGATTATCCTTTTTTTATTGTATGCAATTTTAATAGCAAAAGATTATTAAGGCACTTAAAAGTTCATACATATTCATTCAGATTTTGTTAACTTAAAGTATACTTTTATTTAATATATTAAAAGTGTATTTTGGTGCACTTGTGTTTTGGTATGTTTAAAGTACTAATTTCAAAATTGGTACAAGTGTATTTTTAGTATACTTCAGATATACTTATAGGTAGTACACTTAATAATTAGCATACTTAAAGTGCACTTTCACAAATGTAAGTATGTTTGAAGTATACTAAGGTATACTTCTTTTTTTACCAGTGTTGTCTTTAATTATTTCAGCAAAGCTCACAGTTTTTACCAAATTCTATCTAAATCAACGTTTTCAGATCATGGATGGAAACATTTTAAGGTAGTTTGTCTCCTTAAGTCCACACTTAAAACAGCTTCATAGTTAATGCCAACATCAACTGACTCTATGACAATAATTTATTATAATGGGAATACTGGTAACAGGCAGGCCTTCAGTCTGCTGGTCACACTGGGAGAACTCAATGACTTCTGAGACTTCCTGGTTCACAGGCTAAAGCCAAGGATAAAAGAGAAATTATCCAAAAGTGAAATAGAAAGTACATAAATGTTTCCTTAACATTCAGGTAAAGACATTTTCAGCATGTTGGGCTCTGACTTGTAGCATTTTTATAGCTAAATACCAACATGGAAACAGACTGAAGACAAGCAGCTCCAGCTCTGATCCTGACTGATCTTTCCTCACTAAATCCTCTGGTTTTTAATTCACTTCTCCTCTAACAGCGGTTTCTCATCAGCTCTCTCTCATTAGAAACAGTATGAAAACATTAGCTGCTACGCTAACAATCTGCAGGTACTTAGGGCCAATTAAGCTACAGTGGGAAGAACAAGTATTTGATACACTGTTGATTTTTCAGGTTTTCCCACTTGCAAAGCATGTAGAAGACTGTAACTAGTAGTAGTGATGGAATCTAAAATAAAAATCTAGAAAAATACAATGTATGATTTTTAAATAATTAATTTCCATTTTATTGTGTGAAATAAGTATTTGATCATCTATCAACCAGTAAGAATTTTGGCTCTCACAGACATGTTAGTTCTTCTTTAAGAAGCCCTCCTGTTCTCCACTCATTACCTGTATTAACTGCACCTCTTTGAACTGTTACCTGTATAAAAGACACCTGTCCACACACTCAACCAATCAGACTCCAGCATCTCCACAATGCAGAAGACCAGAGAGCTGTGTAAGGACATCAGGGATAAAATTGTAGACCTACACAATGTTAGGATGGGCTACAGGACAATAGGCAAGCAGTTTGGTGAGAAGCAACAACAGTTGGTGCAATTATTAGAAAATGGAAGACATACAACATAACGGAAAATCTCCCTCGGTCTGGGGGGCCATGCAAGATCTGACCTCATGGAGCATCATTGATCTTGAGGAAGGTGAGGAATGAGCCCAGAACTACAGGCAGGACCTGGTCAATGACCTGAATAGAATTAGGGCCACAGTCTCAAAGAAAACAATCAATAACACTCTACGCCGTCAAGGATTAAAATCCTGCAGTGCACGCAAGGTGCTCTTCCTCAAGCCAACGTATGTCAAAGCCTGTCTGATGTTTGCAAATGACCATCTGAATGATCCAGAGGAGGAATGGGAGAAGGTCATGTGGTCTGATGAGACAAAAATAGAACTTTTTGGTTTAAACTCCACTCGTCATGTTTGGAGGAAGAAGAATGATGAGCACAACCCCAAGAAACCATCCCAACCGTGAAGCATGGCGGTGGAAACATCATTCTTTGGGGATACTTTTCTGCAAAGGGGACAGGACGACTGCACCATATTGTGGGAAGGATGGATGGGGCCATGTATCGTGAGATTTTGGCCAACAACCTCCTTCCCTCAAGTAATTCTGATTTTTTCTACGCTCCTTCACTTTCGTGTACCTTCTTTGGGAGGGAGGGGGCACCGATTTATGTTTTCACATCCACCTGAATAATATGAAGTTGTGACCCTGCTCCCGACCCCACAAGGATGTAAGGAAATGGATGGATGGATAAATAAAACACCTAAAGTCATTTTTAGAGCCAGTTCAGTGCAGTCTTTTCACTCAATTTCAGGATTCTTTACTTGCTTCTTTGTTTTCAATAAAACACAACTGATGCAATAGATTGATTATTTCTGTAGCCCCTCCAAAACAAGGCAGGTATAGACAAACTGTCTTGATATACAAAAACCTCACACTCCAATAAAACAAACCACCACTAGGTGGGGTACAACATGGATTTTCAGGACATGAGTCTCAGGGCACATTTAGACAACACAAATCAAGCCGTAAAGAAGTTTATCTATATTCAATCTGACCTTTAAAGTTTTTTATTAGCACTTTCTGATGTGAAATAAAACCGTGGTTCTGTGTGTAAATTTTGAAGTTAGTCAACTTTCAGGAGAATCTACACTATTAAGAAGGATCAGCACTTAAGACTTGAAACTGTGTCTCTTTAAACACAATAACAAAATATTCAAAAAATTGTATATAAAATAAAAAATAATTTCAAAGCTAAGCCATAACTCTGAAAGCCAGCACGCCGACTTTAAAATGCCAGGCAAATATGAAAGATCATGATAAAGCATTTTCACAAAATAATGTAAGAAGGATAATGTAAAAACAAAATCAAACCTGAGTAGTTGTATGGATTTGTCAGATTATGAAGTCTCTTATAAAAGGCTGTCCTCAGCTGAAATTACCAATTTTCTGTCAAATGTAAATCTGGACTCTACCTAAGGCAGCAGTTAGAAACCTGCAGCTGTGGAGCCATAATGACTCTTACTAACTAAAATGACAAAGAATGAACTGTTTTTAAAAATACATGCAACAAATGCGGGCCGACATTCTAATGAGTTGGCAAATACAAAACTTTAATTTATTGCAAAGTAAATATATAATGAAGTCATCAACTATTTTATAGGAGTGTACAGTAATAAAAAATGTCATAATTCACTAAGTATTTGTAATTTTTTAACAGAAAGATATTAATTTAATCTCTTCTGTTGAAGCAATTTAAATTATTCTTCGTTTTTTTTCACAGTATCAAGAATACCCGAGCTCATCCCACTTCCTCATGCTGGAGATTTTAGTTTGAAAGTAACAATACATAAAGTTATATTTAAAGTTAATCAAACAAGTAACATCAAGACTCAACAGTAGAGTCAAACTTTAATCAAATCAATCTGGTAGGGTGTGTTGTTTTTGTCTCCTGCAAACTTTGCTTTAATTCTACTTCTTTTTTTCTATATAATCATAAGGAATCATAGTCAGACACAGAATCATAAAACATGAAGAGCAGGTCTCCTGAAACAGAGGAAATAAGTTTCCAGTTTGCAGATTAATTGCAGATTAATAGAAATAGTTCAAACTGTTCCTTATTTCAAAGCATAAAAGTTTTAAAGAAAGAATTCTAAACATTTTGAGTAATTGGATAAGACCCAAAGTACAATACTTATATTAATATTGATTTACTATAAGAAAACTTACACTTACACTTGTGGAAATACGTACAAGTAAAACATGTAGCCCCTGGTTAAAAACCATGCTTTACGGCCTTTAATATTTACAAAATATTTACAAGGTTGGTTGTACGTACATAGAAAATATAAGTGAGAAACTTGTATTATTGTTTTTGTACATTTTTGATTCGAGTGATTATATACACGCGGGGAGCGGTTACAGTTGTCAGTAGCATGAGAAAAAATGAGAAAAACAGAAAGCCGAAGCTTTTCTGGACGGGACTTGTGTTCTTGCATAAATGTATTCTTGGTGATCAATTATTTCATTAGTTTAAAGACTGTATTGAATTTCCTATCTATGAAGTAGTTTAGGTTAACGAGGAACAAGTTAACTCAACAGAGAAAAAAAAGAACGGAACAATGGGATGATGGAAAGAAGAAGAGAGAAGAACGCAGAAGAAGAGAAGGAGGAAGCTCATGGAGGCTGCTGCTAATGCGTTCAGAGGTTGAGGTGGGAGCAAGAACTGGACTGTTTTATGCACCTTCTGCACAAGTAAACTTGCTCCCGGTGGGTAGGAAACCTGAAAAGGGTTTTGTAGTGAAAAACTGCGGAGTAGAACTGCGGCTGATCCGAGGTGGCTAGAGGAACGTGTCAACATGGCGACGCTAGCTTTAGCCCGATGGAGGAGGAGTCCTGCAACTTGTGTGGTGGAGTTCTAACAGAAATTGGACTCGCAAAAAGCCTTGACGGAGAGGACGCTGGCTGAGCGAGCAGGTCTGAGTCACTTTTATTGTTTAAAGGATTGTAGCGACATCGCACCTGAGTTTCATCAGGCCTGCAACGAAAACTTTAACTGGTACCGGACAGTGTGCGTGTGAGAGAGAGTATCATGGGCTCATGTGTGATATTGTGTTTGAAACTGTAAATTCCTGTAAATGTATGGAGTTATGTTATTGACAAAAGTTGAATTCTGGTTTGAAACAGTTCAAAAGAAGGTTTTTATTAAAAACGATTTATTTTTCCAAGTTCTTATTAAAAGAAACCATTCAGTTAGCTGGTTGTATGGAGTTATTTATGTTACTTTAAATGTATGTATGGTTAAACCTACATACATTTAAACCTAAACCTGCATGGTATTTACCAGTACTTAACGAACCCAAATAGCCACCCCACCAGTGAGTTCTCTTCCAAGTTAATAGTGAACAGAGCAGTGGGGTATTACAAACAAGTAACTGTAACTTTGGTATCAAATAATAATGGATTATTTTTGGTTTCTTTTCAGAACACCGTCTGTAATAACTCACATTATGACAAGAGTAACTAAAAAGTTATGGTTATTATAATATCATAAATGAATGCTAAATCAAAGAGAAACTAAATAGGTTATAAATGTGATTTTGACATTGAACTGGAGATGGTATGAAATCTGTAACTAATTAAAGATCATGATAAGACTTTATTTGAAGGGGTGTGCATAAGACTGACATGGCACTGTCATTGAAAGTCTATTAAAAATGCCAACTTTGCATAAAATTATCATAATTTACAAAATTATGCAAAGTTGGCACTTTTAATGGACTTTAAAAGCAACTTTTAGAGCAATGTTGCATAAAAAGGGTCATTATTTACCAAATGACCCTTCATGACAACTCTCATAAACATTCATAAAGTCTTCTTTATGTTCATGACAGATGTTATGTCATGTTTATGACAGTGTCATGTCAGTCTTATGCACACCTCTTCTAATAAAGTGTTACCAAGATCACTGATGTTGGAGATAGAGGGTAGGAGAAAAGATAGAGGAAAGGAGGAACTAACAGGAGAGCAGAGATCTGTCTCCTTATTTGGAGACAGATTGTTGAGCTTAAACTTTCCAAAGAAAAGGGTGTACAGACAAGTGTTTGAGCAATTCAGCCAATGAGACAAGCAATAGTGCTTGCCAATGTGAACACACCAAAATGATGGTTACACCCTAAAAGGTGAGTGCAAAAGAGGAACCTTTGGTTGGATCCTCCTGGCAGTTTTGAGTCAAGATTGAGATGGACAAAGAACTCCGCAGCTGAAGAAGAGCTGGGGCCACAGAGCCAAAGACTGTTCTGCACATGGGGACCAACCCGCCAACCCATGTGGTTTCAAATTGCACTTCTCTCCTCAGCTGGGTTCAGACCCCAAAGATAAAGACAAAGACTAAAGCAAAGCTGAAGACCAAGGCAAAGATGAAGATAAATAATAATAATCAATCCAATTTGTACTGCACTTTTCATTAACAAAAATCTCAAAGTGCTACACAGTGCAAATAAAATCAGAGATAAAATCAACATCATAAAAATCATGTGGAGGCAGAATAGGATTGCTTAAATAAAAAAGTCTTCAAGCCTCTTTTAAAATCAACCAGTGGTTGTGGAGCTTCTCAAATAATCTGGGAGAGAGTTCCAGAGAAGGGGGGCAGCGACAGCGAAAGCCCGATCTCCCATGGACCTTAATCTGGAGCGAGGAAGGTGAAGGAAGTTGCAGTCTTGTGATCGTAGAGATCTGGTGGATGAATGTGGAGTGAGAAGGTCCTTCAGATAATCCGGTGAGGATCCGTTTAAACACTGATGGGTGATGAGCGCGATTTTGTATTGAATTCTGCAGCTGATAGGAAGCCAGTGAAGGTCATGCAGGATAGGTGTAATATGGGCAGATTTACGGCCCTCAAGAGAATCCTGGCTGCGCTGTTTTGAATGTATTGGAGCTTCTGAAGATGTTTTTTATGGATTCCAACAAACAGAGAGTTGCAGTAGTCGAGCCTGGAGGAGACAAATGCATGAACGAGAGTCTCAGCATCAGAGAAAGAAAGAAACGGACAAATTTTGGAGATATTACGAAGATGAAAGAAACAGATTTTAAACAGATGCTTAATGTGATTTTCAAATGTAAGTTGAGAATCCATTCTAACTCCAAGATTTGTAACTATGGTGGAAAAGGGGATGTCTTGTCCAGAAAAGAAAACAGTCATCATAGTTGAAGATTGAACCTGGTGAGGTGTTCCGATCAACATGGCCTCAGTTTTGGAGCAGGTTAACTGAAGGAAATTCTGAGTCATCCACTTCCTTATCTCCTCCAGGCAAGTAGTGAAGGCATTGAGTGAAAATGGTGATGATGATGCTCCAGTTCTAATGTAAAGTTGTATATCGTCGGCATAGCAGTGAAAGGAGATGTTATGTCAATTAATGATTTGACCCAAAGGCAGCATGTAAAGGGAAAACAGCAGGGGCCCTAATACTGACCCTTGTGGGACACCACAGGAGACAGAGACAGCCTGGGACTTGACCTTGCCAAGGCTAACACATACCAGCCGATTGGAGAGAAAAGATTTAAACCAGTCCAGAACAGTGTCACAGAGATCGACGTCCACATGAAGACGGTGTGGGAGGATGTTATGGTCCACAGTGTCCCAGAGACCGACCTCCACATGCAGCGGGGGGCGAATGATTTGGTCCACAGGGACAGAGACAGCCGACTCCACTTGCAAGCTACACGATTGGAGAGAAGATTTAACCAGTCCACAGTGTCCAGAGACGACCTCCACATGAAGACGGTGTAGGAGGATGTTATGGTCCACAGTGTCAAAGGCTGCAGTAGGTCAAGGAGAACAAGGAGAGATGTAGACCCAGCATCAGCTGCCATGAGGATGTCATTGGTAACTCTCAGCAAAGCGTCTCAGTGCTGTGAGCAGAACGAAACCCAGACTGAAATTTCTCGTACAGAGAGTTTTGTTCTAGATGAAGCTGCAGCTGAGCGGCAACAGCTTTTTCCAGCACTTTTGACAGAAAAGGAAGATGTGAAATTGGGCAGTAATTGGAAAGGATATCTGGATCCAGGGTGGATTTCTTTAGAAGAGGTTTAATGACAGCTGTTTTAAGAGGCAATGGAACATGACCAGATTTCAGTGATTTGTTTATTATTTGTGTGATTAACAGACTTATTGCGGCATGATTAGATTTTATGAGTGATGAGTGGAAGGGATCCAGGGCACAAGATGAAGGCTTCATTTTCTTGAGGATGTTCTCCACTTCACTCTTTGTAACTTCATCAAAGCAGCTCATGGACCCATGGCGTACAAGGGTAGATGGCAGGCGAAGATCAGGAAGGCTGTGGAGCTGAGATCTAATAGAATTAACTTTGTTTTTGAAGAATGAGAGAAACAGATTGCATTTTTCAGTCGAATCCTCATCCTCAGTTTGTTGATTGGGATGAAGGAGATGGTTTATTGTCGAGAAAAGCTGTTTGGAATTTCCCGGACAGCTGTTGATGATGTTGGAATAATACTTAGATCGTGCTTCCTTAAGAGAAAAGGCATAAGCTTTCTGATGTTCCTTATATGCCTTCTTGTGTACAGAGAGACCTGATTTTTTACCCGTCTCTCGATAGCACGTCCAACAGCTTTCATGTTCCGCAGCTCATCGGTGTACCAAGGAGCTGAGCGGCAGAATGACACCAGCCTCGACTTCAACGGAGCATGGAGCTCCAGAAGCTCCTGGAGAGATTTATTGTAGTAATCCACAGAGTCAGTTACAGAAGAATGATTGACAGCAGTCAAGGAATGAAAAGCAGAAGACAAAGCCCCAGGGGAGATATTTTTCAAATCACGGAACTGAATAAGACGTTTAGTTTTTGGAGCAGACAAGGTTGAAGGCACTTCTAGAGAAATGATACTGTGGTCCCGAGACGCCCAGGTCATATACAGATAAGTTATTGATAGTTACAGTGTCTGTAATAATCACCAGGTCCAGAGTATGCCCCCTATTGTGTGTAGGGGCGTCAACAAACTGAGTTAGATTAAGTGAGTCCAGAAGAGACTTAAAATCTGCTGCCAGAGGGGAGGAAAAATTATCAAAATGTATATTGAAATCTCCAAGAATAATATTTTTCACAGAACGGGCACAGAAAGAAGTTAGGAGGTCATGTATCTCTGAATTAAATGAAACATGTTGTTTTGGAGGCCGATAGAGCAATGCTATATTCATCTGGAGTGGGGCTTTGAGATTGAAGGCCAAGCATTCAAAAGAAGAAAAGTCCTGAAGAGCCAGATGGGACAATTTTAAATCACTGCGGTAAATTACTGCCAGACCACCACGAAAACGTTGCGCGGCACGTCTGGTAGACCAGAAGGAAGCCATAGGGCCAGATCCAGCCTGCTGATGATAAACAATTCTCCTCCGAGAGCCTCTATGGACATAGCAGGATCTACGCAGAAGACCCAGTCGTTTTAAGATGGAAACACAGGGTGGGATGGAGCAGTTGTTAAGTCCAATCAGCTGGGAGGCGGAGTAGGTCAACATCGACGAGCCAGCCAAGCCTGGAGAAGCTAGCATGGAGCTAACCGCTAACAGCAGACCCACGGCTCCAAAACAGACATTCAGGAAACACAGCGATGTAATCCACAGCATAACTTGCAGACCAGCACAGGAGAAAATCCAGCGAGAAATGACGACAGTTGGCAACGACAACTCTTGTTTTTTTTGTGTGTTTTTTTTTTGTTGTTTTTCGTGGAGAAGCGGTGAACATTCAACGCCAGCGTCCTCTCCCTCTCTCGCAATCACTGTCACAGGTGGATAATTGAGGTTCAAAAGAACGACACACGGTGCTGGAATGGACAATATTGTTCTGTGAGACTTGGAAAGTATAAAGACAAAGAACAAAGGCCAAGAGGAAGAACTGGTGTGTTCCTGCCATGAGACCAGCTCGTCTACATATCAATGGACCGGAAAGATCATGAGGAAAAGTGAAGGGAGCTTCAGAGCTGCAAAACAAGAAGCTGAGGAATGCTACAAATAAGAGGAAGTAACCCTAAGACGTGGGACCGTCTGCTCTAAGTCAGTACTCTTCCTGCCAGCACCCAAGTCCTATGTGACCTCACCGTCAAAGCAGAGTCGAAAGCTCACCAGATCCGAAGGGACGCCTGCCTCACTGATCAGCGCTGTGAGGCTCCTCCTGCTACAACACTTTCTTCATCATCAGGCCAGTTCTGGGGTTCAAAATGCCATACTCTGTCCATCTCTCTCAAAAGTTCCCACACTTGAATAGAATAATTAGGTCATTAGCAAGGCTCTGGAGAACTTATCCACACAAGGAGGAGGTAATTAAGCCATTTCATTCCAGTGTTTTGTACCTGTGGCAGATCAAACAGCTGCAGGACACCAGCCCTTGAGGACTGGAGTTTGACACCCCTGACCTAGATAATTGATTTTACTTATTTGATTATTTCTGCTACTGAATTAAGCTGTACTGACCCTTGAAAAATTGCTTTACTAATAAAATAATTAGCATAAAGAAAATCTAAGAGATGTTATGGACATTCAATTAATGAGTCACCTTAAAGTTCTATGATGGTTGTAAAATAGCTATGAAGTTTGATTCTGGAGAGGAAAAAGTGGAAAATGTTTGATAGATTGCTTTTAGATAAAACTATATGTAAAATACCCAACATCGGTAACTCTTTATTTGATGGGGTGTGCATAAGACTGACATTACACCATCATAAACATGACATAACATCTGTTATGAACATGAAGGAGTCCTTATGAATGTCTGACTGTTGTCATGAAGTGTCATTTGATAAATGACATTTTTATTGCAAAGTTGCCCTAAAGATTGCTTTAAAAACTATTAAAAGTGCCAACTTTGCATTATTTTGTAAATAACACTTTGATGCAAAATTCGCACTTCTAATGGGCTACCAGCATCAAATCGTCATCAGAGATGGCGGCTGATAGATTATTTGGATGAAAGACCAAACAAAATGTATTCAGAGAACAGTATGAACAAACAACAAAGTCTGCAATGAACCACAAAACACAATGAATATAGAAATGCAGTTCCAAAGACAAAGACCCGATCATAAAACATGTAAATATGTCCCTATTAAATATTTAAAAGTAGGATTTTTTTAACCAGAAATGTATTTCTTTATATTAATTTATAATGTCACCACATTTTTCTAAAAATTTCCTTTTAAATATGTTGCATATTACCTCTCTTTCCCTAAGTGCGCTTGTTTATTCAAATGCTTCACTGCTCCATTATAGATGTCAGACCACCTGTATTTTAGTGATAAATGAGAATTAACAGCTGCCATCTGAAATAAATGATAAAGAACAACTTTTATTACTTATAAAAACACCAGTCACCAATTATCAAATAATAATTATCACATTACATCAAATGCCACCATCGAAATGATCAGCTTACAATGTGTTGATCAATGTTCCATTTATCATCAAGGGCAACTCTAAATCAAACCTTTTAGCTTTTGTTTTAAGCAGTGTTTCTCAAACTTCTTCAGGCTGAGGACCACTTAGTGGTTAAGTGGTAAATAAATATCAAGCCTGGAAATCTGATATCGTAACGGACTGAATGTTGTGTTTTTAAAATAATTTCTGCTCAGCGTGCGGGACTCAGGCAGTTGCCACGGCAATGGGTGTGCTTAAACAACAAAGAGACAGAGTAAAAAGGTAGGAGTGGTTTTGAGTTGATCGTCTGTTCGGGTTGTTTTACCTTTGTTTACCTTTGCTGTGGATCATTACGCCCACTGTAGTTTCTGAACATTCAATAAATGACAAACTTCGACTTATTACCTCATTTGATTGTGATTATAAACAGGGGTGAAACTAAGGGTTTACGGCAGGGTACTGCATACTGTTGGAAAAAAGGAATATTAAATAAACTGTAAAAAACTGCAATTTGAGTTCTTTCCTTCTTCCTCTGTCCCGGATTCTTGGCCGCAGTCTGAGAACCCTCGCGAGAACAAAAGGAGGCGTATGCAGCGTGTTGGCGTCACAGAAGTTCAGAATTTAATCCAATCAGAAACAAAAGAATCAGACATACAGAGCAGAACAGAAGAAAAACATGCAGAGTTACATTTAGTTACCTGAGATACGTAGAATACAGACATACACATACAAGACGTCTTGGAGAAATACAACCAGACCAACTAGCCTTGAAAATCGGCTATATTTCTGAATTATTTTTTGGTGTAAGCAGATTATATTCGCCGTGGGAGGTTCTTGCTTCAAGCAAGGCGTTCCTTGCTTCAACCAATGAGGAGCTGTCTCCTAGCCCCACTGAAAACGGCACCTCCCTACAATTTGGTTAGCCATCAAAGGGAATTTACTTCTTTGATGTTATTTTGTAGTTAAACAGAACTCTGAAGTCCTGCTGACTTTTACAACTTCGCAAATGTCTCAGGAGACTTGGCTCTATCCAAACAGATAAATAACAAACCGCATGTATTATTTTAGACCAAATTCTCTACGGGTTGAACTGCCGGTCAACACTTCAAAGTCGACCATAAATTCAGGTTATTTCACCAATTTACGCAATCTCCTGACTCAGGCAGAGTCAGGAGATTTCCTGTCGCCTTCCTTGGCACAGACATCCCAAGATTTCACAAGTCTCTGTGAAGTCCTGAGTTTTCTACCTTAAATCCTATATTTTTAATTCAATATGAGTTTACCTCTATCTTAATATGCTTTTTGGTCTGTTATTCCTCCCAACATCTCTTTGATATTTAAACTTATCTAAACTACAAAATTAATCAGATCCATAAACTATTTTTAATACAAAACAAAACATTTTCAATTTACTTTTATCATTGACTAATTTTAATTCTAATAAAGTAAAATATTCAATTAAAGCATGCAATATTAAAGTATTCTATATGATATCAGTCTGAAAGTTTAAAGTTCACAGTTTCAGAGTTCAGAAGTGCATAGGTCAACCGTTCGTTGTGCCAAATGTTGCCTAATGACCCTTATTTCCTGAGACAGGAATGTGTTCCTGGTTCTCACACAGATATGCTTTTAACCTCCTGTGGTGTCACCAGGCCCTTCCAAATGCTGAGTCTGTGAGCTTCCAACCTCAGAGGCTGCATCTGGGCTTGCTGACCCAAAATTCCTAGTTCTAATTAAAAGATAAAACCAACTCAAACACTACAAAAATGATTATATACGTAAAAGATTCACTAAACTAAAGCACTAAAAATGGTTATATGATTGAATTCAACAAAACACTAAACAATGATTATATTTCCTCAACAATACCCCTAAAAGATTTAGCGGGGTACGCAGTACCTGCAAGAGAGGGGAGCGGCTGTCTGCTGTAAAAAATCCTTGGGTTCACTGTGCAGCCGTGACTGATTAGTTTTTCAAGAACAATCTAAAACACGGCTTAATCAGTTAATAAATAACTTTTTTCCCATTTCATATTGTTTCTGAACTGTTTGTGCTTTGCTAGAGCAGCGGTGCAATACGTGGATTGCGGAAGGTTTTGAGTCGATCTCGGCATCAGGTGACAAACTGAATGCCGCCAGGAGGCTGAGACCAGCACGTCCTCCTCTGACTCCTTATCAAAACATTCATAACTTTATTAAAGAAAAACAACAAAAAAATCAAGAAAACGTGTTCAAAATAATGACCCAACAACAATAATAATCTCAGTAATTATTGTTTCAACAAGGTGTTCTGTGCGTTTTGGTTCCATGCCAAAATAACTGCCGCTGTGTTCAGGGAGCGCTTATTAATAAATGCAAAAATAAATATCAAGCCTGCAAACCTAATATTGTAACAAACTGAATGTTATGTTTTAACGTAATCTCTGGTCGACTTGTGGAGCACAGGAGGTTGCCATGGCAACAGGGGTGCTTAAATGGCAGAGATGGAGAGTAAAAAGGTGTAAGTGGTTTAGAGTTGATCACCTGTTCAGGTTGTGTTACCTTTGTCTTGGCGCATCACAGCCGCTGTAATTTCTGAATGAAAAAACGACAAACTTGAACTAATTAACTCGTTCTTTGTGAGTATAAGTCATTTACAACAAACATCAAACACAGTCAATATGTTTCATTAAGTATTTAACAAACAAACGGCTTCTACTGCGATAATTATGTGAAATTAAATTGTCTAATATAAAAAAATAGTTTGGTGCTGTCAGGCTCAGAGTCTGCGAGGCTTTTCCTTCATCAAACAATTTTTGTTGCCTCTCAAATAATGGAAATATTGATGTTGATGAGAATTTCTCCGAAATAACCTTTTTCAACCTGTACAGCTCCACTGTTGAAAATGAGAAGCTAACATTCACAAATGACAGTGAAAGAAAATCCAGTTCAACATCTGAGGGGTTGAGGTGATAAATATTCCAACTTCAGAAGATGTGCATTAACCTAACAGAGCTCTGTGGTCCCTATGAGAGTCAGGGTGAGGAGGCGCCATGTTAGGAAGACAAAGCTATATATAAAAGACAAAGCTATATATACATATATATATATATATATATATATATATACATATATATATATATACACAAGTTCTTCAGCAGCAAAGGGATTTTGCTGGACAGAAAAACTATTGCCGCTCATTATACAATGCCATCCATCCTTCCATTTTCTTCCGCTTATCCAGGGTCAGGTCACGGGGGCAGCAGATTCAGAAGAGAGGCCCAGACTTCCCTCCCCAGCCACTTCTTCCAGCTCCTCGAGGAACCCCAAGTCGTTCCCAGACATAGTCCCTCCAGCATGTCCTGGGTCTTCCCCGGGGCTTCCCTGACCAGACCAGATGCCCGAGCCTCAACTGGCTCCTCTCGATGTGGAGGAGCAGCAGCTCTACTTTGAGTCCCTCCCGGATGACCGAACTTCTCACCCTATCTCTAAGGGAAAGTCCAGCCACCCTGCGGAGGAAACCCATTTCGGCCTCTTGTATCCGTGATCTTGTTCTTTCGGTCATGACCCAAAGCTCATGACCATATATGAGGGTGGGAACGTAGATCGACCGGTAAATCGAGAGCTTTGCTTTTTGACTCAGCTCTCTCTTCACCACGACGGACCAGTACCGCGCCCGCTTCACGGCAGACGCTGCCCCAATCCGCCTGTTGATCTCCCACTCCCTTCTTCCCTCATTCGTGAACAGGATCCCCAGATACTTAAACTCCTCCACTTGAGGCAGGACGACTCCCCTGACCCAGAGAAGGCACTCTACCCTTTTCCAGCTCAAGACCATGGCCTCGGATTTGGAGGCACTGAGCCTCATTCCGGACGCTTCACACTCGGCCGCGAACCGCTCCAGCGAGAGCCGCAGATCACGATCTGATGAAGCCAACAGGACCACATCTCCGCCTTGGCGGAGTCCAACTCTCACCGGAAATGAGCCTGACTTACTGCCGGCAATGTGGACCAGACTCTGACACCGGTCATACAGGGACCTGACAGCCCGTATCAAAGGGCCCGGTAAACCATACTCCCGGAGAACCTCCCACAGGACCCCCCTGGGGACACGGTTGAACACATTCTCCACCTTACCAGGGAGGCTTAAGAGTGTGACCCCTCTGTAATTGGAGCACACCCTCCGGTCCCCCTTTGTAAACAGGGGGACCATCACCCCAGTTTGCCAATCCAGGGGAACTGACCCCGATGTCCATGCGATATTGCAGAGTCGTGTGAGCCAACACAACCCTACAACATCCAGAGCCTTAAGGAACTCTGGCGGATCTCATCCACCCCTGGGGCCCTGAGGCCACTGAGGAGCTTTTTGACCAGCTTTTTGACGACCTCGTCCCCAGAGATTGGAGAGCCCAACCCAGAGTCCCCAGGCTCAGCTTCCTCAACAGAAGGCATTTTGGTGGGATTGAGGAGGTCTTCGAAGTATTCTGCCCACCGACTCACAACGTCCCGAGTTGAGGTCAGCAGCACACCATCCCCACTATAAACAGTGTTGGTGCTGCACTGCTTCCCCCTCCTGAGCCGCGGGATGGTGGACCAGAATCGCCTCGAAGCCGTATGGAAGTCTTTTTCCATGGCCTCTCCAAACTCCTCCCACACCCGAGTTTTTGCCTCAGCGATCACCCGAGCCACATGCCGCTTCGCCCGACGGTACCCATCAGCTGCTTCTGGAGTCCCACAGGCCAACAAGGCCAGATAGGACTCCTTCTTCAGCTTGACAGCCTCCCTCACCGAAGGTGTCCACCAACGGGTTTGAGGGTTGCCGCCACGACAGGCACCAACAACCTTGCGGCCACAGCTCTGATAAGCTGCCTCGGCAATGGAGGCAGGGAACATGGTCCACTCAGACTCAATGTCCCCCACCTCCCCTGGAACGTGTTCGAAGTTCTGCCGAAGATGGGAGTTAAAGCTCCGTCTCACAGGGGACTCCGCCAGACATTTCCAGCAGACCCTCACTACACGTTTGGGCCTGCCAGGTCTGACCGGCTTCCTCCCCCACCACCGTAGCCAACTCACCACCAGGTAGTGGTCAGTGGAAAGCTCCGCACCTCTCTTCACCCGAGTGTCCAAAACATACGGCCGAAGATCCAATGAAACCATAAAAAAATCGATCGAACTGAGGCCTAGTGTGTCCTGGTGCCAAGTGTATTTATGGACACCCTTATGCTTGAACATGGTGTTTGTGATGGACAATCTGTGACGAGCACAGAAGTCCAACAACAGAACACCACTCGAGTTCAGATCGGGGGGCTGTTCCTCCCAACCACGTCCCTCCAGGTCTGACTGTCATTGCTCATGTGAGCACTGAAGTCCCCCAGTAGAACAAGGGAGTCCCCAGAAGGGGCACTCTCCAGTACCCCCTCTAAGGACTCCATGAAAGGTGGGTAATCTGAACTGCTGTTCGGCACGTAAGCACAAACTGTCAGAACCCGTCCCCCCACCCGTAGGCGGATGGAGGCTACCCTCTCGTTCACCTGGGTAAACCCCAACGTACAGGCGCCAAGATGGGGAGCAACAAGTATGCCCACTCCTGCACAGCGCCTCTCACTGTGGGCAACTCCAGAGTGGAAGTACGTCCAGCCCCTCTCAAGGAGACGGTTCCAGAACCAGAACCATGTGTCGAGGTGAGGCCGACTATTTCTAGCCGGAACCTCTCAGTCTAACGCACTAGCTCCGGTTCCTTCCCCACCAGAGAGGTGACGTTCCACGTCTCAAGAGCTTCTGCAGCCGAGGATCAGACCGCCAGGGTCCCCTCCCTTGGCTGCCGCCCATAACACACTGCACCCGACCCCTTTGGCCCCTCCGACAGGTGGGGAGCCCATTGGAAGGGGAATCCACGTCTCCTCTTTGTGCTGAGCCCGCTAGGGCTCCGTGGGTAAAAGCCCAGCCAACAGGCATTTGCCATCGTGCCCCACCTCCAGGCCTGACTCCAGAGTGGGGCCCCGGTGACCCGCATCCGGGTGATATACAATGCCACAAAAACCAAATACAAATCCGGATAAAAGAAAAAAAAACAAATATCATTCTTCAATTTGTGAGTGCAAAACACAAAACTGAACTGCTAAAAGTTGTAAAAAAATCTAAAGGGAACATATGTATTTGAATGAACACCTCACAAAGAAGAATGCAGAAATTGCTTACCAAGCCAGAATATTGAAGAAGGAGAAAAAATACAGGCCACATGGACAAGGAATTGTAAGTTTGTGAATAAAACTTAATGGTTCTCCTGAGCAAGCTAAGGTTCTAACCATTAGAAATCTTGTTGAGCTGGAAAAATATAGATGACTTGGTACTTCTAGGGTTAAGTATCTTTCTGTTATTTATTAATTTATGTGTTTGCATTTCTGTTTTTGTTATGTTTCTGGCCCCTCTGCCTGCTTTGTTCTTCTCCTCAGTACTCGCATCTCATCAAGCTCATCTAGTCCACCTGCATGCTGCTGCGCTGGAGCACAATCAGGCACATGTCTTCCACCTGTTCACCAGCAGTTATATTCAGCTCTAAGGCAGGCAGATGGTGCCAGATTTTTGAAAGCCTTGGTGTGAGTAGATATCCAGCTTTTCCTCCTGACCTGACCATGATCTCGAACTTGTTTTTCGTCCCCTAGATTTTCCTGCCCTGTCTAACCCACGTCGGATTCTTCACTGGCTTCTGTGTTCTGGACTCGACCCTGCTTCTGCCTTTTGACCTCTGCCTCGCCCCTGGATTTGTCTGCCTGATATTGCCTGCACGTGTTGGACCCTTTTTCTGTGCCCTGACCACTGCTCTTTGCCTGACCCTCATATAAGTTTTGCCTTGTCCTGCTATCCTGATCCTGCTCCACCCCTTGACCTCCTAGTTCTGTTCCTTCCTGGATGTGTCACCTGTCACTGACCACTGTGCTACCAGGACCCCTCATCCTCCACAACACTAAGTATGACGTATGAAAGGCACAATGTAAAGTTTACTTTTATTTGTGGATATTTTAATATTGATTTCTTGAAATATAATGAGAATACTAAAACGACAGAATTTATCAGTGTTGTATAGTAACGAAGTAAAAATACTTCACTACTTTACTTAAGTATATTTTGGAGTACTTTATACTTTCCTCGAGTACGAAAATTTTTGATAACTTTCACTTTTACTTCACTATATTTTTGAACTTAATTTCATACTTTTACTCCGATACATTTTCAATGTGTGGTTTAGTTACTCGTTACAAAAAAACGAGAGAGAGAAAGGCTCGTGTTTTGACCCCAACTACTGATTGACTGCAACAAAGTCAGTAATTGCCTGGGTTTGTTCATCACCACCAATAGGAAACACCCATAGACATAATATAATATAAGAGTAGACCCCCCCATTGGCTGCTCCGGCGCAGGAAATACGGCGGCCATCTTGGAGCGATAGTCCCTCCTACTTTACTCAATCACAACAACAGAAGATGCCTCAGCACTGAGGGATATTGTTGTTCTGATCGATGGATTATTGATGTGAGGCTCAACAGACAACATTTCACAAGTAAGATGGACATATTATTGTGTATATATTGTGATTAGAATATGACTTTACTGTATTTATGTCTACCGGCGAGATACCAGCTAATATTAGCTACAGTGCTTTGGTGTAATACGGGTTCAGCCCCGATATGAAGGATAACTGAGATTCTGTAAATCTAAAAAAAATAATTATTCTCTAACATTGACTTAGATTATCTGACACAAGAGCCTATATTAGAAATGAAACAATGTAACACATATTATAAAACTTACATTATGTGTTATAACATTCATCAGCAAAGTTTACACAGGTGGTAAAGACTATTAATATGTAATTCTTTCACTAGTAAGATTCATCCCAAATCTTCAGTTTTTGTTTGGAAAGTTTCATAAAGATACGATGAGAGGAAGAAGAGAGAGAATCTATAAAGAGAGACGGATTCACTGCAGCAGGATGGATCTCACATAGGATTTTGGACTCAATCTATATATATGTGTCCAATATATATTTCCATTCCTATTCTATTGTTAAGCCACTAATCATATTTAAATATGCTGAACTAGGTATTAAAAACATACTTAAATAATACAATTATTTATAAATGTAGCTTTGATAGATGTTTGAATATAGTTCCCAGTGACAAAAAAACGTGTTATGATTGATTAAATGCGCTGATATGTCATTTTGCTGCTAAACACATAAAGCTGAGTGGAGTGGTGGACCGATCCTATTGTCTCATGAGCGACAATAGGCGAGAGCGGAGCATGATGGTCTATCTTTATATTATGTCTATGGAAACACCTGTTTGGCTTCTCCCATTAAACACAAAGCAAGTCTCGCAATGAGCAGCAGCCACATGTCCCTAATGCCACATAATGACCAGATGTTGCACCAATAGTTTGTGAAGTAGAGTAATTAATTGTAACAGCTTTTTTCTTCATGTTGGCCACATTTTCTGTACTGACTATTTTTCTCATTTTCTTCACTGACCTTACTTGAAGGGAAAACTTAAGGCTTACAAAAACTTTGTATTTTCTGTCCTGGAGGGGAAACTAAGAAGCTGGTTCAGTTGTAAAGCAGGTTAAGTTATTAACCTTGTAGGTAAAACACCTAATGATGCCTGCAGGTTTATCTATTAGCAGGTTTAATTTTGCCTGCACTTGGTTGTGTACATTAGTTAACTGTGACAAGTTTACCAAAATATAAAAATTGTCAAACTGCATTTGCTTTGATTTACTTTTTACTTATACTTTTCATTACAATACTTGAGTACATAAATTTTTACAGTACTTTCCATACTTAAGAACAAGAAAATTGTGATACTTTAAGACTTTAACTCAAGTAACATTTCAGTCAGTGACTTGGACTTTTACCAAAGTCATATTTTAGAGAGGAACCTATACTTTTACTTGACTGAGATTTCAGTACTTTATATAACACTGGAATTTATAAGTACTATTGTTTTGTGATCTGCAGCTCTCGCTGGAGTGGTTCGTGGCAGAGGTGTGAAGCGGCCGGGATGAGGCTCAGTGCCTCCAAATCCGAGGCCATGGTCTTGAGCCGGATGACTCTGGGTCTGGAGGGGTGGTCCTGCCTCAAGTGGAGGAGGTACCGGGCCCTTTGATATGGGCTGTCAGGTCCCTGTATGACCGGTGTCAGAGTCTGGTCCGCATTGCCGGCAGTAAGTCGGGCTCGTTTCCAGTGAGAGTTGGACTCCGCCAAGGCTGCCCTTTGTCACCGATTCTGTTCATTACCTTCATGGACAGAATTTCTAGGCACAGCCGAGGTGTTGAGGGGATCCGTTTTGGTGGCCTTCAGATCGCATCTCTGCTTTTTGCGGATGATGCGGTCCTGTTGGCTTCATCAGATTGTGATCTGCGGCTCTCGCTGGAGCGGTTCGCGGCCGACTGTGAAGCGGCCGGGATGAGGCTCAGTGCCTCCAAATCCGAGGCCATGGTCTTTAGCTGGAAAAGGGTAGAGTGCCTTCTCCGGGTCAGGGGAGCCTTCCTGCCTCAAGTGGAGGATTTTAAGTATCTGGGGATCTTGTTCACCAATAAGGGAAGAAGGGAGTGGGAGATCAACAGGCGGATTGGGGCATCGTCTGCCGTGAAGTGAGCGCTGTACCGGTCCGTCGTGGTGAAGAGAGAGCTGAGTCAAAAAGCGAAGCTCTCAATTTACCTGTTGATCTATGTTCCCACCCACATCTATGGTCATGAACTTTGGGTCATGACCGAAAGAACGAGAAGTTGAAATTGGCTTGGAGCTGAGTTGTCTTCTCCACCCATCTCTGCTCTCCAGAGGTGGCTCCTCCTTGACCTGCCTGCCCACCCTGTCTTTGTTTGGATTTTGTTTTGTTTGACCTTTCTTTTCTTTTGCAGGACTTCCCCGCTCACCACCAGCTTCTGAGATGCAATCGGCCACAAGGGTCTGCCTGCTCATTTGCTGCTCTGTTTGGTTTGTTTTATATGTTGCTCAATAAAGAGCGTATTTACTGTTGAAGGCCGTGTCTCCCTGTTTTTTTGTTACGGCTCAACAAGCCAGGGTCGTAACGCAGTATCCAATATTTTGAAGTTTATAATGTTTGTTGACGATGCAAATTTCTTTTTCTCTGGAAAAATATGGATGTAATAACTAAATAGTAGAGAAAGAATTAACTGAGTTGAAAGTACGGTTTGATTATGATAAGTTGTCATTAAATGAAGGAAAAACTAAATTCATGGTATTCTCTGGTAATCGGATCTATAATAGTGTAAGGTTATGCATAAATGGAGTTGAAATTGAAAGAGTTTGAGACAAAATTTTTAGGAATTATAGGAAATATATAAACTTATTTGGAAGT
Organism: Poecilia picta; assembly: GCA_033032245.1. Classification (NCBI taxonomy): domain Eukaryota; kingdom Metazoa; phylum Chordata; class Actinopteri; order Cyprinodontiformes; family Poeciliidae; genus Poecilia; species Poecilia picta. The sequence goes on from CM065366.1 coordinate 370,478, forward strand.
CTCACATAGAATACAACATATTAGAAATAAAGTTGCAAAAACTATTGGAATATTGTTTAAAATAAAAGATTTAGTAAATGTTAAAGACTTGCATATTATATATTCCTCTTTTTTGCCTTATTTGTCTTATTGGTCAGAAATCTGGGGAAATGCAATTAAAACAAATATTGATATATTAAGTTGCAAAAAAAGCTATAAGGCTTATTAATAAGATGGGATATCATGAACCAACTGATAAACTCTTCTTTCAAAGTAAAGCATTAAAATTTAAAGATATTGTTTATATAAAAATACTGGAAATAATTTTTAAAGCATTGAACAAAAGTCTTCCTTCTGATATTCAAAAATTATTTAAATTGAGAGAGAATAAATATAATACCTATCATTTTTGTTTATATTTGAATGTGCAAAAGAGAAGAGCCAGGTAAAGTCTAGATGTGTTTCAGTGATTGGTGTGAAACTGTGGAATGAATTGAATGATGATTTTAAGTTATGTCCTTTCTTGGTGAGCTTTTAAAGAGCTCTAAAATGTAAAATGATAACATTTATCTTGGTAGGATGTTGAGTATAAAATAGGGTAGGCAAGAATTGTCATGGCGGGTTTAATGTTTCGAACCCACATGCAGAAACACACACGGAGAGATAAGGTAAATGCAATAATTTATTTACAATATGTACAAGTAGTTAGTTAGCCACTGGAGGGATGACTGTGTCCCGGGACTCTCTGGGGCGACTGCAGGCAAGAAGGGAGATGGTGAGTATGATGACGGAGGGAAATGACAATACTGCAGGTAAATAGTGGTGCTTACTCGAGGTAGCAGGTTTAAGTTCAGCGGAGGGGAGTGGGTACCACGTGAAGGAGTGGTGAAGAGGGCGTTGGATGGCCGACGGCGGACGTGGCGTTGGAGGGCGGACAGGTGGATCTGTGTGGAGGCACGGAGGAACAGCGAAGGGCTTCCAGCTAGAGAGGATGTACAAGCTGTGACCCAAGGCTAGTCGGCTTTGGGGAAAGCTTCCCCGGAGACACTTGAAGACGTCCTGGAAAAGAGCAACAAGAGACTTGTCAAAGAAACAGGCTACAAGAAGATCACCTTGAAACTGTTCAGAAAACACTACTCAGGGGGCTGATGTACCACTAAAGGCAACACTCTGGCAGAGAAGTGCTGGAAGCCAGCTGCTCTTATACTCCTCATGAGAGATGAAGATGTCAATCAGATGTGTCCTGTTGAACCTGTCACACACCCTCCTGACAAGATCCAACCCACTGGCGCCCTCTTCTGGATGGTAGGTGATACTGAAAAGGAAAAAACACACGCCCCACGACCTGGTACCCAACAAGAAAAAGCTTGGCTTCAGCCTATTCCTTCTTTGGTAAATTATGGGTTTGTTTATTGTTGTTTTTTTGTTGCTCTTTCCTGTGTTTAATGTGGACAATTTACCAAAATAAAGTGATTGATTGAATTGTATTAATTAATTAATCAATTCAATTAATTAATTTAATTGAATAAAAATAACAATAGCTGTTGGTGTGCAAGCAGAGCATCATTCATTATCATGTACAATACACACCAAAAGTTTGGACACACCTACTCATTCAATGAGTTTCCTTTATTTTCATGACTATTGACATTGTAGATTCACACTGAAGGCATCAAAACTGAATTAACACATGTGGAAATATGTACTAAACAAAAATGTGTAAAACAACTGAAAATACGCCTTATATTCTAGTTTCTTCAAAGTAGCAACCTTTTGCTGTGATTACTGCTTTGCACACACTCTGCATTCTCTTGATGAGTTTCAAGAGGTCGTCATCTGAAATGGTTTTCACTTCACAGGTTCTTCCCTGTCAGGTTAATAAGTGGGATTTCTTGCCTTATAAATGGGGTTGGGACCATCAGTTGTGCTGTGCAGAAGTCAGGTGGACACACAGCTGATAGTCCTACTGAATAGAGTGTTAGAATTTGTATTATGGCAAGACAAAAGCAGCTAAAGAGTAGTAAAGAAAAACGAGTGGCCATCATTACTTTAAGAAATGAAGGTCAGTCAGTCCAAAAAATTAGGAAAACTTTGAAAGTGTCTCCAAGTGCAGTCACAAAAACCATCAAGCACTACAAAGAAACTGGCTGACATGAGGACCGCCCAGGAAAGGAAGACCAGGAGTCGCCTCTGCTGTGGAGGATAAGTTCATCAGAGTCACCAGCCTCAGAAATCGCAGGTTAACAGCAGCTCAGATTAGAGACCAGGTCAATGCATCTCTGCAACAACTGTTAAGAGGAAACTGTGTGAATCAGGGCTCCATGGTAGAATAGCTGCTAGGAAACCACTGCTAAGGACAGGCAATAAGAAGAAGAGAATTGTTTGGTCTAAAGAACACAAGCAATGGACGTTAGACCAGTGGAAATCTGTGCTTTGATCTGACGGGTCCAAATTTGAGATCTTTGGTTCCAACCACCGTGTCTTTGTGCGACGCAGAAAATGTGAACGGATGGACTCTACATGCCTGGTTCCCACCATGAAGCATGAGGTGTGATGGTGTGGGGGAGCTTTGCTGGTGACACTGTTTGGGATTTATTCAAAATTGAAGGCAAACTGAACCATCATGGCTACCACAGCATCTTGCAGCGTCATGCTATTCCATCTGCTTTGACCCCAAACAAACCTCCAGGCTGTGTAAGGGCTATTTGACCAAGAAAGAGCATGATGGGGTGCTGCGCCAGATGACCTGGCCTCCTCAGTCACCGGACCTGAACCCGATCGAGATGGTTTGGGGTGAGCTGGACCGCAGACTGAAGGCAAAAAGGCCAACAAGAGCTGAGCATCTCTGGGAACTTCTTCAAGACTGTTGGAAGACCATTTCAGGTGACGACCTCTTGAAGCTCATCAAGAGAATGCCAAGAGTGTGCGAAGCAGTAATCAAAGCAAAAGGTGGCTACTTTGAAGAAACTAGAATATAAGACGCATTTTCAGTTGTTTCACACATTTTTGTTAAGTATATAATTCCACATGTGTTAATTCATAGTTTTGATGCCTTCAGTGTGAATCTACAATTTTCATAGTCATGAAAATGAAGAAAACGCTTTATTTTTATGACATACAGTACAGACCAAAAGTTTGGACACCTTTTCATTCAAAGAACAGTTCTGTCTAACTGTATCTAGTCCCACCACTTATTGCATAGAGCCGTTCATAGGATTCCAATAGCTAATGAACGACACATCAACATTCTCAGCAGCTATGACGCAGCTTCCCTTGATCATATACTATTCCTGGAGTTGATTTCTTTACACCGGTATCTGAAACTTTTCTTTTGAGTGACTTGGTTTTATGCCAGTTTTCCAGTATTACTTTTAACACAATCTTTTGGTAAGCTAGTTGTAGCATTGCACTTTGAGCTCACGTCATGGCACACAAACAGTTGTGTACATGCAGTACCTTGCAGAACACTAGGGGGCGCCCGTGGACCACCAGTGATCCGGGGAAGAGAGAAAGACTGGTTTAAAGAAACTAAGTGTTTCTGGTGTTTCAGTTTGCTGGACGTTTGTTCCATATCTGTGGTGTATAGAAGCTGAATGTTGCTTCTCCATGTTTGGCAGTCAGGAGATAGACAAAGATCTTTATATATCGAAGTGGGAGATTGAAGTGGGGAACACCCCCAAAGGTGGTGGAGAATGACCGAGCTAAGATCCTGTGGGACTTCTAGATCCAGACAGACAAGCTGGTAATGGCGAACCAACCGGACATTGTGGTGGTGGATAAAGAACAGAGGAAAGTCGTTGTGGTGGATGTAGCTATACCAAGTGACTACAACATCAAGAAAAAGGAGCATGAGAAACTGGAGAAATACCAGGGCCTCAGGGAGGAACTGGAAAAGAACTGGAAGGTGAAGACCACAGTGGTGCCTGTGGTCATCGGGGCCCTCGGGGCAGAAACCCCCAAACTGGAGCAGTGGCTAAAACAGATCCCTGGAACAACATCAGACATCTCAGTCCAGAAATGTGCAGTACTAGGCACAGCCAAGATACTGCGCAGAACCCTCAAGCTCCCAGGCCTCTGGTAGAGGACCAGAGCTCAGAGGATGAAAGAGAGAGAGACCACCCGCAGAGGGTGAGAAGTGAAATTTTTTATATATATATATACTGTATATATATAAAATTTAGTATTTATATTAAGTTACATTATCACCATATTTTTCTGATCATTTCTTTTTTCCTTATGTCCCATGTTGTCTTTTTTCATCCAAACGCCTTTGTACACTCAGTTTATTCAAATATTTATTCTTATGTACATTTATAAATGTACAAGAAAATGGCAATAAAATCTGTCTCTTTAGGTCACTGCTCCATTATAGATGTCAGACCACCTGTATTTCAGTGGTAAATGAGAATCAACAGCTGCCATCTAAAATTAATGTTAAAGAACAACTTTTATTATTTATTACAATGAAGGCCAAAATCATTCATACAGTTGGCACTGTTTTCATTTTCATTATTGTCACATCTGTTTATTTTTTAAGAGATGTGAGAGGCATCTCGTAAGAAATAAAATGTTTCAAAAAGATTTTGTATTAAAGAAAAAGCAAACAACAGTGGAAAATTGTACTTTGGCAGAGTCCAACTCTTACCAGAAATTAACCCATCTTACTGCCAGTAATGCAGACCAAGCTCTAACACCAATCATACAGGGACCTAACAGCAAATTTCAAAGAGCAGTTACCCAAAGTCCTGGAGTATGAGGTACTAGTCCCAATTGCTGGAATTAACTGGAAAACATTGTAGAAAAACAAAACTCTGGTCAAGAGAACTTTCTATGGGGAAAGAGTTCATGGCAACAGTAGCTCAGTTAGGGGTCCTGTCAAGGAAAGATACAGTTGAACAGTTAAAATTGCTAAGCTAGTAGATCTGTGGGATAAAAAATAGTGAACACACAGATGATCCCAGCACCAGCAGCTCCTTCAGTAGCTCAGTTCAGGAGAGATAAAAGATCAAAAGCAGAATTATTGCGGTCATTAAAATCCTTAATGTGAAAAAAAGCAGCGTGGACATGAAGTCCAAATCAAACAAAGAACATCTATCATTGATGTATTTTCAAGGCACAAAACTAAATGTTTGGGACTTTGTCTTTATATCCTTGTCCTGTGAATCTATGCAAACAAAATCAGAGATGAGAGCTGGTAGGCTGGTGGTTCAGCCAAATAAATAAAAATGTACTCAGAACAGCATCCTGTATGAAGAAACAACGTCACTGGTAAAAGAAAAAGACCCAATCATAAAACATGTAAATATTTCTTTGAACACATAAATTTATCTTAGATTAAATTACATTTTCAACACATTTTCTAATCATTTCTATTTAAATATGTCGCATGTTGTCTCTCTCCAAGTGCCCTTGTGCACTCAATTTATTCAAATGTTTCACTGCTTTATTATAGATGTCAGACCGCCTGTATTTCAGTGATAAATGAGAATAAGCAGCTGCCATCTAAAATTAATTATAAATAACTTTTATTACTTATTACAATGAAGGCCAATATCATTTATATACTGTGCACTGTTTTCATTCAACCAAAACCTTTACGTCTGATAAGACCTGTGACAGAAATCTCTTAAGAAATAAAAGTGTGTAGGATTTTAGAATAAGAAAGAAGAATGTATCAATTTTTATGTTTAGTTAATTTTAAAATGACACATTGAAGATAATTTGTTACTGAGGACATATGTTAATGTAATTATTTCAATCACAACAAACAACCCCTTATATTGTCTGACCAACTTTTTGCATGTTTACACTGGTATTGTGATTTCTTGTTGTGAATTAGCACTATAATCTGAATTTAATTTAACTGAACGATCTCATTTTATGATCCTAAAGTTGATGTTTGATGGCCTCTTACCATAACCCTAATTTTGAGCCCTCATTCAGGCCAGCACTCTATCTGAGCCACTCCAAACTGTTACTATTAGTATTAATCACAAGGGACAAGCTCATAAAATTATAGGATTACTTTAAAGCCACAACAAGGCTTTTGGGCTTAACTGTAATGGTGGCGGTGTCATGCTGTGGGATTACTTTTCCTTTGATGGAACCGAAGTCTTACTCAGCTTACATTTCAGTTTTGGTTTCGCAGTGATTCAACACATACCATACCATACCATACCAACTTTATTTATAAAGCACTTTAAAACAACCACAGCTGATACAAAGTACTGTACATTAAAACACAACATAATAAAGTAAAAAATAAAAAAACTCTTCAAGTTTAAAAACAAAAACATACACTTTAGAAGCCAAGTAAAATAAATGTTTTTTTTATGACTTGAACTTTAATGATTTTCCAACAAAAACATACCCTAATTCCACACTTAGCATATTACAATTTAGCATCAGCTAAACAATGTTTAGTCCTTGTGGATTCTTCAGGCCAATACAGTTAACAGAAATTATTTGAATAAAAAATAAAGAAATAAATGAATAAATAATAATAAAATAAATAAATAAAAAAAGAAAATTACAGAAAAATAGAGAAAAAAGACAAGACGCATAAACATCACCTGACCTTAGACATACACAATATAACATAAAATAACAATGACCTATAACCCCGATACATTCAGATAATTACAGCATTACTGTAAATTCCTCTAGTCTAATTATGTCCAAGCTGGAAATGCCATTTAACCCATGTACGAGAAGTGACGGGACCATTTTTTGTTGTACTCTTCAACTCTATTTAATAGTCTATAAGATAATCTCTCTAAGGCAGCAAGCTGCCCCAGTGACCTATACCAATGAGTGAGAGAAGGGATTGATGGACCCCTCCACTCCCCCACCAGCAGCTTCCTCCCCAGCATTAGAGCTGTCAGTACCCACTGTGAGAGAGAGGAAGTCAGGTGAGCCAATAATGATGGTTCCCCGAGAATATAAAGCCTGCTGCAGAAGGGTATTTTCTGGCCAACTATTTTCCCTACGACTTTGTGAACTGATGACCAATAATCTTGGATTTCTGGACAGTCCTATAGCATATGTACCAGTGTGCCATTATCCTTTTGACACTTCCAACAAACCGAGGTTTCTGACAAGTCAACCCTGTATAGTCTGTATGGAGTCCAGTAAACTCTATGTATAATCTTAAATTGCACCAGTCTTGTTTTTAGTTCTCTTGAACTTTTCTTCCCATTCCTAAGAATTGAAAGCCATTCCTCCTCTGTGAGACTAAGATTTAGATCTGTTTCCCAAGATCTCTTAAGAGATATAATATTAGGATCCAAGGCTGTCGACAACATTCTATAGTAAACTGAAGCTTCATGCCCATGACCAAACACCTTCTTTATATCTGCCAGTGTGCTGCAGGAATAATAGTGGGGGAACCAAAAGTTTTAACCAGCAAGTGTCTTAATTGTAAATATTTCCAGAAATCTTGTCTGAGTAACTTAAATTCTCCAACCAATGTTTCAAAGGACTTCAATGAGCCATTGTCATATAAATCGCCTATCTCACATATTCCTTTTTGAAACCAGGACTTCCAAAAAAAGGTTTTTTTTGCCTATACAGAGTTTGGGATTATGCCAAATATTAGCAGATTTATTGAGACGTGTGTTTTATTTAAAAATCTGAGACATTTTCTTTTCCATAGTGTCTTCATATGGGAGAGAACAGGATGTGACTGATTCTGAGGGGAGAGATTAATTGATAGGCAGCTAGTTAATCCAAATGATAGACACACCACACTCTCAAGAGAGAACCAGGATGGGGCTCTCTCAGGGGGTAGAAACCAATGTGCCAAATGCCTGAGAGAAAAGGCATAATGATAATTAAGTAAATTAGGCATACCTAAAACCTCTGTCCACAGGTCTTTGTAGTTTTCGCAAATTCAGCCTGGGATTTTTCTTATTCCATATGAACAAGTTACAGATCTTATCAAATTGTTTAAAATATATTATAGGGACATGCACTGGGAGAGCCTGTAGCAGGTAGTAAAATTTGGGAGCACAGATCATTTTAATAGTATTTACCCTCCCCCACATGGAAAGATATAGTAGAATCCAACGCTCTACATCCACCCTCATTTTTTGTAGTAATGGTTCAAAATTTATCTTAATCAAATCAGTCAGTTTGAGTAGAAAAGTTATTCCAAGGTATTTAACAGGTGTCGGACTTTCCCGAACTGCCCACATAATATCTATTAGTCTTCTAATTTTGTCAGCTGAGGTGCGAGAACATATAAATCCAACTTGATCCAGATGAATTAATGAGGTTAGTACTCCAAATGATTAGTCCAAATGATTAGCAAGGATTTTTGATAAATTTTACTATCATATGATGTTAAGCTAATAGATCGATAATTTTTGCATTCTGAAGTTCCTTGTCTTTTTCAGGATAAGAGTGATAACCGCTTCTGAAAGTGTAGGAGGCAACCTTTGTCTCTTAAATGATTCATCATAAGTATTCAAAAGCAGAGGGGATAGCTCTTGAGGAAACGTTTTATAAAACTCAGCTGTGAAGCAGTCTAACCATGGAGCCTTACTTGAAGGTAGATGTTTAATCACCTCGACTATTTCTTCAATAGTAATGGGGCAGTCTAGATTCTTAAGTTGATCTGCTGTTACTTTGGAAGATTTCAACCTAAAAGAAATTCCTTGATATTTTCTTGTGAGGCTGTTGATTCTGAGCTATAGAGATTCTTGTAGTAATCACTAAATACTGCATTTATTTCATGTCGATCCGAAATAAGCTCACCAGTCCTATTCCTAATAGCTACGATAGAAGTCATAGTCTCTCTTTGCTAATGTATCTAGCCAATAGTCTACCTGCCTTATCTCCCTCCTTGAAGTATTTTTGCCTGGCACGAAATAGGCTAAATTCAGCTTTTTCTGACAGAACAGTATTATATTCGTACTTTAGCTTTGTAAGTTTGTTCAAGGTTACCAAAGAAGAATCCCTTTTAAAACTAGACTCTGTAATCTCAATTTGTCTTTCTAAATTAACCAGCTTAATAGTGTTTGCCTTCTTTTTAGATGAAGCCTGCTGGATGATATAACCTCTTAAATATGCCTTTACCGCCTCCCAAGCCACTCCAGCAGAGAGAGCCGAGGCAATATTCATATTGATGTACAACTTGATTTGTGATCTAAGAGAGTCTTTGAAAGCCTCATCTAGTAAGAGACTAGAATTTAGCCTCCATATAGGACTTCTCACCATTGTATTAATCGCAAACATAAAAAGGTAAATAGGGCTATGATCTGACAATATTATGCTCCCAATGCTCATGAAGGCCATCGCTGTCATCAATGACTTAGATCAATGTGGGGGAGAGTAAAAAGTATAATCCCTACCGGAAGGATTTTGCAACCGCCAAACATCCGCAATGCAACAAGCTTTGCACATACATTTAAGCGCAGTGTGTGTTTTTGGAATGCGTGTTATTGTAGTGCTTTGGTCTAAAGTTGTGTCCATCACCTAATTAAAGGCTCCTGCTACAATAATGGGGTAATTTCCTAGATCAATTAGTTTCATTTCCAACTGTCTGAAAAAGGAAGGGTCATCAACATTAGATGCATACACATTTGCCAAAATAATGTTGTAACCTTGGATCTCGCATAGTATTAGAAGCATCCTTTCCTCTTTATCTGTGCTCTGCTTCAGACATTTAAATTGCAAACGTCTATCAATAAGAGTGGCTACACCCCTGCTTTTACTGCTCCCACAACTTGCACCCACAAATCCTACCCAGCCTGCACCCAGTCTGTATGATTCCAGCAAAGACAGATGTGTTTCCTGGATAAAAACAATTTGGCTCTAATAAAGGACAATATCTTTCTTCTCTTTATGACATTATTAATACCTTTGACATTCCAGCTCATGAGATTCAAATTATTACTACTGAATGAGATATTTAAAATGCATATCGAGCAGGCAATACTGTAACCTTGTAGGTATCGGTGGACTGGACAAAACAAACAGAAAAAAAACAACATAAAAAAAGAAACAACGAACAAGGCAACAACATTCACAAATTCCAATACCGTAGAACAACCCTCCACCCAACCACACACAAAGAACAGTTCAAATATATCTAACTGAGCTATGTTTATACAACCAACCCTTACTCTGGTCGTGATCACACTTAACTTAGACCACCCCAAAACTCCCCCAACCTGTTGAAGAAGCGCGGGTGACAGAACCCCCCCCCTCCCAAAAAAAGTACGGGGTCAGGCAGAATTACCGCACCCATAATATTATAACAGGGAGCCGAACAGCCACATACATTTAACAAGACCAGTTAAAGAGTAAGGTGCAAAAACAGGTGTAAGTTTGAATGAAATGCACAAAACTTATGTGGTGGGAAGGTGTCTCACCCTCCCCCCACTCTGTGCACCGGGCACCGTTGATTGGTGGGCTTGGCAAATGGCTTTATAATTGGGCGGGGCGCTGTAGGGTTTGTGCGTCTGTTTCTCCCACTGTTGCTGCGGTCGCGGCTACATGTCGGCTTGTGGGTTTGTTCGATTCGTCAGCGATCTGTTACCCTGATGGTGTTGCCGGCTGCAGCTGGGGTTTGCTGTGGCGGGCGGCTTCAATCTGGTCCTCGCCTGCTGACCCGCTTCCTCCCGGGTTAGGCTGTGTTAGGCCCTGGGCAACTGATTGTTTGGAGCTGCAGCGCTTTGGACACTCTGCTGTTTTGTCTTCCCACTTGTTTGTTCAGGCCGCTCTCCATTGAATCCGTTGCGGATTGGGGAGGCTGTGTGGGCAGGGCATTACTCCTCCGGCCCAATAAAGAGGCACCTGGAAGGACGACGACTTGTTCCATTGTTTGAAGTATTTTCTTATCATTTGTTTTCTTTTTGATTGCTTTGTTCATTTCTTGTGTTGCATGTTCTTTTTCTTGACCAATTTCTTTGCATTTGCATGGTTTGTTTTTTTTTTCTTTTGGAACAATCCAATCTTTGTTTGTCCCTTTTTCCTTGTGTGTTCCTTTTGGTTCCAGGGACCGAGTGGTGGGCCTGAAGCCTCGATTTTAAAAGAATTGTTTTAAAAGAATTGTTTTAGATAATTGTTTAATAAAGTATTGTACATTGTTAAATCTGTGTTCTGGTGCATCTTGTGGCTCTTAAAAATATCTCCACGTGCTGGTCACACTTGGCGTTGTTGGCAGGATGCGCCATTGAATATAGAGTTTTTTTTTTGTGTGTGTTTCAGCTTTTAAATATTGGTGTTTTTTATTTAAGGTGTGGTAAGACAAAACAGCAGTAGCGATCCAAAGGAAAAACTGACCTGTGGTTTCAGGATTTATCTTTCTGTTTTTTTCTTGGTAGTCTTCCCCTGCAGGCATGGAGGTGACGTGGCGGCTGGTGGATGGAGTGGGTCAGCAGAACGTGACGGCTGGAGGTTTGCCGGGCGCCTCTGCTTCCCCGGCTGTGGCTACTGGTGTCATGCCTGCTGGCGCTGTGGTTACTGAGCGATTGGTGGTTGTGCCCAGGGACAGATGGTGTCCCATGTTCGGTGGTAGGATTGGGATTGGTGAGTGGATTGAGGAGGCCCAATCATGTATTTGGGCCTGCCATTTGTCAGCAGCAGACAAGACTCTCTTTCTCTTGGGTCATTTAGAGGGGGAAGCCAGGGAGGAGATCAAGTACTGCATGAGTGCAGAGAGGAATGACCCAGCTAAAGTTGGTCACGAGAAAACTAGCACCCACTGAGCTGTTGAGTCACAACACAGGTGGGCGAATAGCGGGCTCTCCACTAGCAGCCACGTCAAAATTGTTGGCATCTTCTCCAGTCTTTAAGGTCATGGGCGGTATCTCTGTGATTTGTTTAGACACGGGGTCTATGGTGTCGTTCACTGAGAGCTGTTTTTAGGGATGTTTTGCATCACTGGGCCGTGATTGCCTTCAGTCATGTCATTGGTTGCAGCTCCAGGCAGCCAATGGTGTTCCCTCCCATACATTGGCCATTAGAGTTGGATGTCAATTTTGTGCTAGTGCTTCCACATTATGAGGTCCTGAGGGGTGAAGGATCCCACTAATGCGGGTTTTTCTGTTAATTCAGCATTTTGATGTATGTGCTGAATTATGTTAATTTCAAAGAACTTTTTGGAGCACATTGTGGTTTGTTCTTTGACTTGCCGTCAGTAACGGTTTGCCCTTTAGTCCTTGGTGTTGTAGTGTGCAGGTCCATCGTCGGGGCGACGATGCAATACCAGGGGGTAGAATGTGGTGGGATGGTGTTTCACCTTCCCCCCACTCTGTGCACCGGGCACCGTTGATTGATAGGCGGGGCAAATGGCTTTATAGTTGGGCGGGCCGCTGTAGGGTTTGTGCATCTGTTTCTCCCACTGTTGCTGCGGTTGCAGCTACATGTCGGCTTGTGGGTTTGTTCGATTCATCGGCGATCTGTTACCCTGATGGCATTGCCGGCTGCAGCTGGGGTTTGCTGTGGCGGGCGGCTTCAATCTGGTCCTCGCCTGCTGACCCGCTTCCTCCCGGGTTAGGCTGTGTCTCCACCCCTGGGCAACTGATTGTTTGGAGCTGCAGCGCTTTGGACGCTCTGCTGTTTTGTCTTCCCACTTGTTTGTTCGGGCCGCTCTCCATTGAATCCGTTGCGGATTGGGCAGGCTCTGTCGGCGGGGCATTACTCCTCCGGCCCAATAGAAAGGCACCTGGAAGGATGACGACTTGTTCCATTGTTTGAAGTATTTTCTTATCATTTGTTTTCTGTTTGATTGCTTTGTTCATTTCTTGTGCTGCATGTTCTTTTTCTTGACCAATTTCTTTGCATTTGCATGGTTTGTTTTTTTTTTCTTTTGGAACAATCCAATCTTTGTTTGTCCCTTTTTCCTTGTGTGTTCCTTTTGGTTCCAGGACCGAGTGGTGGGCGTGAAGCCTCAATTTTAAAAGAATTGTTTTAGATAATTGTTTAATAAAGTATTGTACATTGTTAAATCCGTGTTCTGGTGCATCTTGTGGCTCTTAAAAATATCTCCACTTGCTGGTCACACTTAGAATAATGGTGATCCTTTCCAGCCTTTAAACCCAGCAGACAGATACAATTATTATTATTATTTATTTATTCTCACCCATCAGTAACGTTCAAATGAGTCCAAACAGAAGAGGTCCAGAGAGTAAATAAGAAGATCAGTTCTTGTGTTGGTGTATCCATAAAGATCCAAAGTATAATTCCTGCCCTCAATGCCTCACCCAGTGGGCTTCCACGATCCATATCGCCGCCCGGTCATTCCATAGAATGAATGTAAGCCAGTGCCTTCTTATGGTCCTCAAAGAGTTCACGCCCCTGTGAAGTTATCACAGTAGGCAAGGCTGGGTTGTTTAGGAAGAAGAGGACACGTTTCTCATGGAGTAGTTTCTTACATTCATCAAACTTTCTGCGTTTATCGCTGAGGAGCTTGGAATAGTCCGGAAACACCATAATCCGGCGCTCTCTCCAGATCAGGTCTCCCATCTCGCGAGCGGCTTTGGCGATGCATTCTCGGTCTTGAAATCTCTCAAATCGCGCAATGATGGGTCTTGGGAGGGAGCGCTGGTTACCTTGACCAGGAGACAATGGACCCAGCTTATGTGCCCTCTCAATTTCAAGTCCCTTGGGAAAGTTAATGTTCAGAAGCATCAGTAGAGTTGCTTTAAGAAATATCACCAAGTCGCTTCCTTCCCAGGATTCAGTAAAACCCAGAAAGCGGAAATTATTCCTGCACTCCCTGTTTTCCATGTCATCGAGCTTTTGCCTCAGTATTTCCACCTTGGCACTGGAAGCCATGGGGTTTGATTCTTGCTTCCCGCGTGCATCTTCAAGGAAGCACAGACGGTCCTCTATTTCGGCAATGCAGCTAACGATGTCAGCAATTCACTTCTCAGTTGCAGTAGTTGTGTTTCGTATTTCTTCAAGTTTCTTGTCATGGCTTTCAGACTTTTCCGCAATAAGAGCGAAAAGCTTAGTAAGTTCCTTCGTCACCTCGCCAGTAACCTCTGCAGATGCCACGTTCTTAGTATCAGAGGATGAGGCCCGGTTAGCCTCATCCTGAGCTAGGTTAGCAGGGTTAGCAGTAGCAACCTCGCCACCTTTGGTTCCTCCTCCAACTGCGCTAGGTTTAACTGAGTTTCTGGTCAACTTAGAAATCTTACCACTAGTTTAGAGCTAACACTTAATACCTGACGCTGATTCCTCGGCTCCTTACCCGATTTACATGCAAAATGTGTTATGAGGGGTGGTGCGGGACGCTCCTAAAGCAGCCATCATGTTGAGCGTGTCACGTGACTCCCCAAATAAATGGGTTTTAAGACAAACTTTAAAAGTTGACAGTGAAGGCGCCTCTCTGACCTGCAAAGGCAAGTCATTCCATAACTTAGGACCAATGACAGAGAAAGCCCTGTCCCCTCTGAGCTTCCTTCTGGATCTTGGTACCTCCAAGAGCACCTGAGCTGTGGACCTGAGTAACCGATAAGGTATATAGGGGTGAAGAAGCTCAGAGAGGTCAGCCGGGGCAAGATTAGGTAGGGATTTTAAAACAAAACATAAGAATTTTAAAATGAATCGTAAAAGATACAGGCAGCCAGTGAAGTGAGGCCAGGACAGGGGTCACAGGTTCCCTCTTTCGAGTTCCTGTTAAAAGTCGTGCAGCAGCTTCTGAACCAGCTGCAGACCTGAGAGCAACGACTGACTGACTCCCAGATAAAGTGCGTTACAATAATCCAATCGAGTCGAAATAAAAGCGTGAATAACTGTTTCAAAATGCTGCCTGGAAAGAAAAGATTTCACTGACGCCAATCGCCCTAAATGATAAAAGCTGGACTTAACCACGGCTCTGATTTGGCTGTCCAATTTAAAATCACTGTCCACCTTAAAACCAAGATCTGTAATAACAGGTTTAAAATATACCTCCAAAGGTCCCAGGTCAACAGAGGTGATGGGTTAAAACACCATCACCTCTGTTTTGTTTTCATTACAATTTAAAAAGTTCAAGGCCAACCAAACTTTAATATCACCAAGACATGCCAGGAGATGGTTGATAGAATGTACATCCTTCTGCTTCATGGGCAAATAAATCTGACAATCATCAGCATAACAATGAAAAGAAATCCCATGTTTCCTGAGTATAGAACCCAGAGGCAATAAATAAAGAGAGAAAAGCAGTGGGCCCAGAATTGAACCCTATTGAAGCAGCAGATGATTCAGGGTCACTAATTTTCACCGAAAATGTTCAGAGAAAGACATGAGCCAGAATAAAAAAGATATCTACTCTGAGTTTGTCATCCTCACTAAGGGAGAGCCCAGACATCCTGTGGAGGAAACTCATTTTGATCATTTGTATTAACAATATTGTTCTTTCAATCACTACCTAAAGCTTATGACCATAGATGAGGTTGGGAAAGTAAATCAAAATAGAAAGCTTTGCCTTTTAACTCAGCTCTCTCTTAACCACAACAGACCAGTTTAAGGCCCGCATCAAAGCACAAATCTCCCGCTCCTATTTTCTTTCATTTGTGAACAAGACCACAAGAAACTTAAACTCCTCCAGTTGGGAAAGGACATTTCCCAGAGAAGGGTCAAGGACTCTTGTGCCACTCTTCTGGCTCAAGACTGGCCTTCTGGCATTGGATTTGGAAGCAAAGAGCCTCATCCCAGATGCTTCACACTTTGCTGTGAACAGCAACAGTAATAGCTGCAGATCATGACCTGAACCACATAATATGCAAAGAGTTGAAACATGAACCCACCAACACAATTGCTGCACCTACAGATTCTGTCCATAAAAGTTCAGAATAGGATCAGTGACAAAGGGCAGCTTTGGTGGAATCCAACTCTCACTGGTAACTAACTCGACTTACTGCCAGTAATGCTGACCAAGTCTGACACAGTCGTACAGGGAGCCTACAGCCTTTATCAGAAGGTCTAGTATCCCATACTCCCCACTACAACCCACTGCATTGCTCCAAGTCCACAAAGTCCATTTAGAGTGGTTGGACAAACTCCCTTATACCTTCCAAGTCCCTGCTCAGCATGTAGAGCTGGTCTTCCTGTGAATAAATTAAATTTTTCAACAAAATATTAGTGTGTTCACAAATCCATCAAGATGTTAGAGCTGTTTCTCCACAATGTTCATCAGCTGGACATGACTCACAAAGCAGAAACCTGCATTTTAACAGTATGCACACTTTAATGCCCACAAAGATGACTCATGACTGTGTGTATTTTGCAAAGCAAATGTTCTCCCAACAGGGAGTGACACATAT
This sequence comes from Poecilia picta, assembly GCA_033032245.1. Lineage (NCBI taxonomy): Eukaryota > Metazoa > Chordata > Actinopteri > Cyprinodontiformes > Poeciliidae > Poecilia > Poecilia picta. Next base: position 386,716 of record CM065366.1, read on the forward strand.
TTTCAGGCATGCCAAGTTAATGTTTGTAAATAAAATGAATCATCTGTTACCAATCTGACAAGTTTTTCTTCCTCTCTTGCTCTGGCTCAGGACATGACAGAGATGGATCAGAATGTAAATGACGCAGATAATTTTCTTTGGGGTTCATCAAGTTTCCAGAAGTTGAATGGTATGAAATAAAAAAAGTTTAAAGTGGCACCTTAACAGGGAGGGGACTGTCTTGTAACGTCTTATTAGTGTTTGCTTCCTTTGTCTGTCCTGAACATAGGAAGTGCAGATGTTTTCTGGACAATTAAAACATTCACATAACTGGAGTTATATTAAGAAGTGACCTTTTGAAAACCTGCTACAATGTGTCCTTTATTTTCAGCAATTATGGCTTAGGTTTGAGAATTTTCACTCTCAAGGTACATGGGCTAAACTTAACCCTTAGGAATAGAAGCTCAGTTTAGAAAAATGAATTTCTGAGTAAGAGTTCAAATTGAGTCAACATGATTCAGCGAGATGGGCAAGTTGAATTTAGTTTGCCTCTCTCATGTTCAGTCCAAATTCTTCCTTATTGTAAATTTTCCATCCATCCATCCAATGTAATTTCTACTAATTTAGTTTTCTATTTTGGGAAGTTAGAATTTATTTAATTAAGTTTAGAACCAAAATCTGTAATTAATTTGTATATTTGAATTGATTAGATTATGTACCTCCTGGTCCTCGAGGGCCGATGTCCTGCAACTCTTGGATGTCTCCCTGGTCCAACACACCAATCCAGTTGCTGAATCATCTCCTCATAGTGCAGTCAAGTTCTCCAGAGTCCTGCTAATGACCTCATTATTTGACTCAGGTATGTTGAAGTAGAGATGCACCTAAAAGTTGCAGGAGACCGGCCCTCGAGGCCTGGAGTTGCCCACCTCTGGGTTAGACCCTCCCATTAATTTGAGTAATTAAAAATACACCGGCTGCTTGGTGGAGGCATTGTTTGGCAAATGTTTGATGTGTTGATGAGATGTTTTAGTAAATGATTCAAAATGGGTATAGCAAGAAAAAGATATCAGTGTAGTCACTAAACAAAAAGAGATAAAGGCGAACTGAATGGCATGTAAACAGTACACAAATTGTTGTGCTTATAAGATGATAAATATATATTTTTCTATTCAATTCAGTTTATTCATAAAGTACCAATTGACAAGAATTATGTCTCAAGGCACTTTATAAAAGTAAAGAAAATCCAGGCGTACAAAAAAGATTCTAAGTCGGGTCCTTTCAGTGGTCCCCCAACTATTCAAGAGGTAGGGGGTCAATTAAAAGTCAGTATCATATAGGATCGATACCAGCATGTTATGATTTATACTTTAGTTTCAGATACCCTTATTAAATTTTATTTTATTTTATTTTTGTTTTGCAATTTCTCAACTCTACCTCAAAAAAGACTTTGATTTTCTCTCAAATGATAAGTCTGTGTTTATTTAGGAAAAATGTATAATTTAATTGGTCTATTGTTTCCGTTTATCTTGTTAATATGTTATGAAAGTGTTTTGTACACACCTATAAACTTTGCTCAAATTCTAAGGTTTTAACAACATAATTCAAAGAAACACTGACAAAAACACCTAATGTCATGTTGAATTTGAGTTTCTTAACCCACATGCAGGTTTACACATAAAGCCGGAGGATCTTTGATTCAGTGATAATTTATTAATAGAAAATCTTGATAATTATGTTTTTGAGATTTGCACTCTGGAAAACGGGAAAGGCTGGCCAGCTGAGGTTCTGTTTGGAGAAGGGAGAAGTTAGTAGAAACCGGGGTTGAGGGATTTTGACAGAGGTTTGAAGGAAAAGCTTGGTGGGAGGTGGGCACTGAGGGAGAGGCTAGGATCCAGGTAAGTGCTGAGGCTCTGAGAAGGTAACGATAGAAGAGCAGCAGGCAGTGGTGTCCAGTTAGGCAACGAGCAGTCGCAGATGAGTTCTTGACAGGACTTGGTTCCAGGCTTGATCCAAACAGCTCATCAGGATCTGAGAGATGGCAAACAAGATCACTGTAACTTAAAGGCTCATGAAACATCGGCAACATAAACTTGAGGTTTGACTCTGACCAACAAGGGGGACCATCTAGCGATGAATGACTGCTCCGTTGCTTCTTAAAAGTCCAGCAGCCGATTGCTGGAATTAGCTGCAGGTGTGCCAGCCTGCTAGAACGCTCCCACGAAGTTCTTCTGTTATTAAGAGCACTCACACAAAACTGAATCCTAACATCTAAACTTATAACACCTGTCATAAGTTTCATATGTCAAGCTTAAATTATACAAATAATTGGTATCTGCATCTGTATTGGTGACCCTGTATTTATTTGGTATCTGATGGGATATGCATCCTATGCTAATTATGATTCAGTAATCACATTTTTTTCTGTGGGAAATAGTTAGAGCTTATTTGCAGAAATATTTGCCTATTTAAAGATTTTTTTTTCTAAAATATTCAAAAGACAAATTCACATTGGAAAGGCGAAATACATGGCACAATGCTACTTGACAAGACATGCTATTGGCTGGTGATTTATGGTCTGCATGTGAATTTGCTGCGTTCAATAAGTTGGTTGGGAATTTGCTTCATTCAGTCAGTTGGTTTGATGCATTTTGGAGTATGTGATGCTTGTTAATATGTTGTGTGAGCATTTGTTGTGTGTTATAGTCTTTTGGTCACAAGTTACAAAAATGGGTCTAAAACCAGTTCAATATGGAAAGACTCAGACGGAGAAAAAATGAACAAATAAAAGATTTAACGACATGAATGAATAACAGTTCTTTGGCACTCGGGCCCCGGCAACTGATTTGAACTGAGATTTTCTGTGAACTCGGGTGAACATCCTGATATCTGAATAGGATTACTCTCCCCCAGGGCCTGACACTGGTCAGGAAAGGTGCTATCCTGGAGAGCCAAAGGTGGAGAAGGGGAGGTGGTGAGTTGAACACAGCTGGGAAGCGGCTGACAGCATGGGTGTGGATCCTTATATGCAGAGCTTGACTGATGATTCGACACGCTGGGTGAGGTCCAACGCTGAGGTTGGAGATGAACGTGACGCAGCGATGGAAGAAACAGAGGGGGCGGAGTCTCCCAGCTTGAACTTTTGCTATTAGCTCCATTTTGCTTGTGTGAACTCCAAGTCTTTAAAAATCTTCACGGCAGTTCCAGATGAAAGGCTGTATGTTTTCCATATTTGTATGATAATGAACAAGATAAATCAGCCAGAACAAACTTCTGCCTAATATCAGTAGCTGTTAGCGATCAATAGCAGCCACTATTGGCTGATATTTAGTGTACTACGGCCCAGAAAGCTGATGTCGTTGTTTCTCCCTACATCAACGCTTGTGTGTGATAAATGACTCTATTTTCCCATTAGGCTGAATTGGAATAAATTACTTTAAATCTACACTCTAAGAAATAATCCTGTAAATTAACAGTAAAATACTGGCAGCTACAGACGCCAGTATTTGACTGTAAATACACAGTAGCTGTACCGCAATGAATTCTGACAGATTATTACCATTAAAACAAGTACAGTACAGATACTGTGAAAGAACGGCACACTACTGGCGTTGGATTAAATGCAGTTTAATCCAACATAATAGTTGGATTAAACTGCATTGTCTAAGCTGAGATCTGGAGAGTATTATATTTGAAAAGGAATAGCCTACTTTGCTTACATTCCTTGTGTAAATGTACTATACATGTTTGAACATTTTAGAATCAGACTAACAGATTTATTATGTTAATATGCAACAGCCTTTATTACAAAAGGTAAAGAGTAATAGAGAAATCAGGAGCAAAATAAACTTCAAGTCTGTTTTTTTTCCTGTGCTTCATGTTGTCACAGTTGCTAAGCAACATAACGCAGAGCTATAGGCTAAAAAGCTAAAGCTTCTCTCTTGTGGTCGTTGATATTCATGATCATCAAAGGACCCACCGTAGACCAGACCAAAGAAACATCTAAACTATTTTGTCTGTTTCTTGAGCAACAATATTAACAATTACAGCTGAAAAAAATATGTAACGTAATTTAGAGGGAGGGCTTCTAATTAATGAACAAATAAAAAAATTACATAATAGATAATGTTACCTGTACTGTACAGTGCCCAGATAAACCCTAGGGAAACGATCAGCTTCATGGTGATGTTCAGGTGGATGCTACAGGTTAGTTCTTCTGGATTCTGATACTAAGCATTCAGAGTTTTTCTGAACTTTATATGCTGGACAGATGACCTCACTGATTGGGTGTGTTTCCATTTTCATGGCGCCACAACCCAGAAACGCATCTTTGCATTCGTCAAAACATCCTAAAAGCACGTCAGCACACCTTAACACACCTAACATACCTTTTAAAACAGGGCAGTATGAAATTGAAAATGTCAATTCACTACAATGAAACATATCATTAAATTACTCACACGCAGCACCACCAAATAAGGAGTTCCAAAGATAAGTCCTGAACCTTTTGTGCTTTTGTGTCCATTGTTGTGGACATGAAGTTGTCCTTGCTGTTTGACCAGGTGTGAAAACCAGCCTGGTTACGTTTAAACTTATGTAACTTATTTACTAAGTTTTTAATCACGTAAAAGCCTTGAAAGAAATAGTCAAAACTAAATTTCAAAAATGTGATTTGATTTGATTTAGTTTAGTATTTGCAGGAAAGCCCCAATGTTGGGGACCAGGCTGCGGTAGTTGTGCTTTTTTCAGGTTTATCCACCAGAGGGCGCCTCGTGGCTGCTTTCTTACCAGAGGGTGGGCCAACACGTCTCAATTGACGCACCTGCAAGAGATAACCATCACTCCGAGGAGTATATGTGCAGCAGGCGGCCAGTTCCTCCTCCCCAGAGTGTTTGCCAGCATTGGTACACCGAGCCCCTCATAGAGTTGTTCAACAACCTTTGTTATTCGAGTTGTTATCGATGGTGATCTAACCTTTGTTTTTTGGATCCTCTCCAGGACATTACGAGTTTTCATTGAAATACTTTCTGAGTTTCGGAGGAACCCTCTCGTGCCGCCTCTGCACCGTTCGTTCCCTCTCGGCCTTGCAACCAGTCCACCCTCCAGCCCAGTGTGCTATCCGACCAGCCGTTACCTGGGATTGCCTCGCCTCAACCTGCCTCAGTCTGCCTCTCCCCGCTCGCCCTCCTGTTTTCCGCAAGTAAGAATTTCAGCGTCTCCTTAAAACTGAATTCCCATCCGCACTCGATCTCACCATTTGCCGCTCTGTGCTAAGCAACATAACGCAGAGGTAGAGGCTAAACAGCTAGCTGAAAGCTACAGCTTCTCTCTTGTGGTCATTGATATTCATGACCATCAAAGGACCCACCGTAGGCCAGACCATTTCTCAAGGGACTTGAAAGGATGCAAACCCTGATTTCGGACACAGCTGTTCGACTCCCCTTAGTGCTCTGGAGCACTTCTGTTTTCAGCATTTTTTGTTTGCATCTCTTTTTTGTTTGCTACATTTTATTTGTGGTTGTGGTCTTTTTGTTTGTAGTCCTGTCTGGAATGTTGGCTGGACCCCCTCAAAGACAATATGGCCTTCAATAAACCAAGTCCTTCATTGGAAAAACGTAAAACAAATTCTCTTATTGATACAGTATGCATTTAAATGATCATAAAAAAGAGTGTCCACTCTGCCAGGCAAAATAAAAGCAAGGATGTTCATCTCCTCAATTGTCATGCAAAAGTCACATCAATGTTGAAAACTGTAGGTTGAATTAATATACAGAAGTTGTAGAGCAGGGGTAAAGTGGTGTGGTTGATTGTGGTGAGGAGAGATGCTGAGACCCAGGTTATGAAGATGATGATGGTGATTTAATAATGAAAGGCTCAACACAGTCCAAATACAGGCAGCACGGCAGAACGTAGCACACAGCTAACGTAGCACACAGCTACTGTGTGCAGAATGTAGCACACAGCTACCAGTTGCTACCGGTAGGTAGCAACTGGTTACCTGGTTAGTTGCTACCTACCGGTAGGTTGCTACCGGTAGGTAGCAACTGGTAACACGGACAGGCTAGATGAGCTAAGCTACCAGGACTTAACAGTTCTACTGGCTAGTGTTAAAGGAAGAAATTATTTTATGATTAATTTTAGAAAAAAACAACTTGGCTCTGCTTCTTCCTTAAAAATCCCGGGTCCTCTCTCACATGGTCTTGTGTGAGGACAGAAAACACAACAATGCGTGTTGATGTCACAGAAATACAGAATTTAATCCAATCAGAATAAAGTATAAGATAGAACAGAGTACTAAGAAACACAGAGACATACATAGGTTACCTGAGACAACAAGACAGACAAAAACTTAAAGGACGCCCTTGGAGAAAGAGCTGGTGCCAAAAGCAACTAAGATCAGCTTTTTCTGAATTATTTCCCTTGTGCAGGAACTTTTATATGTGTAAGAGTGTTTTCCTCTTTAATATATTCAAATAAGGCGTATCTCTGCTCGACCAACTGGAAGCTGTCTCTGACTGTTAGAAAAATTATGTTTGTTATCATTCTTACATTTGTAAGTTTTGCTACTTAGAAGTTTAGTGTTCAAATTTGTTGAAACTGTGGAGACAAATCTTTCTTAATCAAGCATGTGTTTACAGATGGTGACTTAGATCTTCCTGGGATAGTCCTGAGCTGCAAAACACGTCTATGTGTTAATTGAGTATCTGTGTCTCCCCTCTTTCTGTTTGAATCCACATCCTACTCTGTCTGAATTTACATCCTACTGTGAAAGTAGGATGTGGGTTTCACCCCCCTCCCATTCCTGTTCACACCTTATCTTCCCTGCTAATAAAAGACAACCAAACTGAAGGGGGCAGAACACATGGTGAGTTCTGCCAAGAACAAACCTTTAATTCTGTATTTTAATTCAATAAAAATTATCTCCAGAAAGTAATATGTTTTTTGTGCACAATTTCTCCAAGGTCCCATCCTGATATTTAACTAAAAGCAATATATGACATCAACACAAAATAATAAGGTACAATAAATGTTTTCTAATCTAATATAATATTCAAGTAAGAATTTAAACAATCCTCAACAATTTTCTAATACAGCACATATTTTCAAATACATTCCTCATTGACTAAATTAATTCTAAAACTAAATAATACAATTTTCTGAACAGGTTGTTACTACCACCGGGGAGAGAACTAAAACATGCAGGATGCTGGTCCTCGAGGACCGACTTTGGGCACCCCTGTTGTAGAGGAATTCATGGTGCTTTGCACTGAAGGTGAAGTGTGCTTTGAAAGTTCATCAAAAGCTACCTCCTTGTGTGCCATGGATGGTCAGGGGTGGTCTTGTGATCACTGATGGTGAAGTGTCTTTGCTGCTGCTCATGTTTTCACCAACACTCAAGATAAAGGGCTGTCCTGGTTCCACACCAATGAGGAAGGCTTCAACACTGGCTCCCAATTTAGACAAAATGCTAAGAAGACAAATAATAAAAATTAGTAACTATATGTAGTACAGCTACATTAAAATAGCAAACTAAGCCAATGAGAAAGTGCTTCTACACAAGTGTCAGGTACAAGCTACCTAAAATGACACTTTGACATAAACACAAAGAAGAGAAAGACTAGTGATTAGATTTTTCTCATATGAGGAAAGCAAGTGGGAGAGAACTAACAGTTACAATCCCCAAACTCGCTCTGAGGCTTCTCCTCCCTCTACACCTCTTTTAATAGAATTGGGGTGTTCCCTAGTTACAAAGTTTGCAAACTGTTAAGGAAGGAAGGAAGGGACAAGCACATACTCATATACAATACAATGAGACTCTCCCATCTTCTCATAAGGCTTTAAGCGCTGGTCCTGCTTCTCTGGGTCACAACCTTTAGCCTTTATCTGTTTCAATTCAGCTCCAAGGTTTATTTTACCTGTTTACAAGGACAAACGCATTCCTTTCTGTAACAAGGCAGCCTTATGCAGTTGGATTTTACAGTGAGGAAAACCATCGTATTTTTCACACTATAAATCGCACCTAAAAACCCTCAATTTCCTCAAAAGCCGACAGTGTGCCTTATAATCCGGCGCGCCTTATGTATGGACCAATATTGAGCCACAACAGGACTGGCAACTACGGTAAACAGCCGCCAACTTCATTTTCGCCGTAGAAGCAGCAGCGCGCGGTGCATGCTGGGATAGTTATCAGAATGCTGGTTTGTTAATAAAGTTTGACTGACCTATCTACCTACCAACCTGGTAATCAGATCGTCTGCAGGACATTTAGTACCACGTTCTCCATGACATTCTGTGCACGAACGGAGAAGGGTGACCATCGTCTGGCCACGCCTGGCCCAGTCGCGGAAGGTTCTCCTCGCCGACCCGAGTCGGACTGTTTTGTTGACATATTTTATGTCAACAAAGTGGCTTTAAATATTCATCCAGGTGCTTCTACTAGAGTTAGCAAGGGACCAGCCCCTACACATTTAAAGTCGTGGGGGTCGGGGAAAGAGAGAGAGAGAGACTGCGGCGACAGCGTGTCAGTTGGTCTGTGTTACCCAGAAAGCAGTTGGGCACAATATCGCAACACCAACACCGTGAGTGAAACAATGACTGTGGCAGCCTACTATATAAAGTACTTGGGGACCATTTCTTTATTATTACACATCCACATTTTTAGAGTACGGAACAAATCGCGAGTCAACTCTAATGCCTCTTTTCCACCGGCCCGCCCGGCTCGGCTCCGCTCGGCTCGGCTCTGTTTCGGAGTGACCGCGTTTCCACCGGCTCTCCTCGGCTCTGTAGCAGGTACCGCCTCCTGGTAGCAGGGGGGGTGTAGCGCCCTGCCTCCAGGAGCTTCGTGCTGAGCTTCGTTACATGCGACCTAACGCGAGTTGTTGTTTTTCTGATACAAAAGAAGAAGAGAGAGCTGAGCTATTTTTTACAGCCTGATTGCCATTTTTCTGAGACTTCAAGAAAATGTGACAGTGGGAGGAAAAGCTGGATGTGGTGAGGAGGAGCTGATCTCCGCCCTGCAGGAGGAAAGCAGGAGGTTCAGACGGTTCAGGTGAGATAACGATGATTTTTAAACTACGATAAAACTTGTAATCGTGCCGAATATACATGAGCTAATGTTAGTCACGGTGTTGCAAATAACTTAAAAATGTCAGAATAAATTCCTAATATATTCCAATGTGTTTTCATGTTGGCAAACTGCCGCCGCAGACCATCGTGGTTCTTCGTGCTTCTTTGGGTTGGAGGATCTCATCAGTGTCCGTCTTCCTGCTGGTCGTATTGACCTTCAGGAAGAAGGTCAATACGACCTTCAGAGACCTTCACCTTTCTGGAGCAGAAATCACATGACCCCAATATGCTGATGAAATATTTCTGATTTAAAAAAACGTGTCTGATATTCTGACGGAGTTGAAGTGCATTAACAGTCTGTTGTTTTTAACTTTTCAATACGTTTATGTTTCACCTGATGTCCAAGTTATACTGAGAACAAATAAAGCTTTATTCCCTCTAATCTGACTGGTTCCTCTTCTATGTTTTCACATTTTGGACACTAAGAATTAAAAGTTTAACTCAGTCTTAATTATCACTAATTAAGTTTACCGGTTGGACACATTTTCTCACTTTCTTACATTGAAGATTCTGCAGGAAGACAGATAAACAGTGAGTGAATAGAATGATTTTGTATAAACTAGAAACTAACAAACATGATTTGTATTTAGGGCTCTTGTTAATAGCTGCCCTGATAATAATGTCAAAATGTTTGGTTTGTTGAATAATGTTTTCAGTTTTGAATGGCTTCATTGATAATCTACAATGTTAAGTTCAATGAAATATGTATATAATATAATATTTTCACTCTGGCTTAAGCTCCTCACATTTTGGGAGGATTGTATTAGGACCTTGATCTACAGTAAGTACAATAATGTGTGGAGTGAGCAGAAATAAAGAGACTTTGGTCACTGAGACACAGCAACTTTTATTTTTATTTTTTGTCTCAACTCTCCTTGTTGCTCTGCCATCTCTGCTGGTAGCTGCTTCCTGCTGAAGGAGATCCAGGTCTTCAGATGGTCCATCATGTCAGCCATGTTGCTCCTTCTGCTCCCTGGTAATAAGATATTATAGTTTATAGCACATAAATGTAGATAAATAACAGAGTCACTAATGTGGATGTTACATAGACATAAGGAATTATTTAAAACAGGCATGTTACTATATGTACACACACACACGTATATATTTACACACACACACACACACAACACTTTTACCATCCAGCCATACAGATTATAAATAACTGGAATAGTTGTCTAAATTAAAGACAAAATCTAATTACTTTTAAGTTTTAGACCTATGCAGGTTTACAGCCATGGATATAATACCACTATCGTTTTCTTCAGGTTTATTACTCATTCTACAATTAATAATGCATAACAATTTGATTAGAGAACTGATATCTAGCTATTTTACAATAGAATGTCATATAACATGTTTTATTATCTCACAATGGGGAAACTCGGATGAAACAGCAAAATGAGAAACAATGGAAGCTCATAGATTCACACAAAGATAAACAAATGACGGTAAAATGCTGAACAATATTGAGTTATTTATAATGTACAACGTGTCTTCAGAAAATGCGCATGTTGTGTTTGAGCAATAAAAATACAGCAGGCTGTGTTTTAAATGTCGTCCACCATAAATGTAGTAAAAACTAGACAGATATATCTACAAACTGCTCACCTGGCTGGGAGCAGCAGCTGCGTCTGAGTCGGTTTTCACCGTGAGGCTCCATCGGCTCTGAAGCGGCTAACGAGGCTTTTCATTCTCTCCACTATGGTGACAAAAACGACTCATTCCTCACGGCTCCATCAGCTGCTGCTGAATATTGAAATCCGAAGCAAAGAAAAAAAGCTGCATTTTTTAGTTCAGGGCTTGTTTGTATCTTCCATCACTTCCGTGTTGCAGCGAGTTTCAAACCTTGCGCCTTCATTTTTCTTCTCTCTTGCCTCGCTGTTCTGTCCCCGCCCTCAGCCAATCAGTGAACAGCAGCGAAGCTTACGTCACCAGTGCTGGCCGGGCTGGCTCTGCTGCCCTGCTCTGAAGCAGGACCTAAAAAAGCAGCGCCAGCCCGGTTAAAAAGGTCGGTGGAAACGCAAGCAAAGCGTGCGGAGCCGGGCCGGCCGGGTCGGTGGAAAAGGGGCATAACTGTAACGTCTATTCTATGCGCCTTATAATCCAGTGCGTCTTGTAGTGCGGAAAATACAGTACTTGAGGCAGAGTCAGGTGGAACCAGCACTGGGTTTATTGGTCAAATTTTAAATGGACTGAACTTATATAGCGCTTTATCTAATCATTTTTGACCACTCAAAGCGCTTTACGCTAGTGCCACATTCACCCAATACTCCTATTCGAGAGTATTATATTTGAAAAGGAATACTTTGCTTACATTCCTTGTGTAAATGTACTATACATGTTTGAACATTTTAGAATCAGACTAACAGATTTATTATGTTAATATGCAACGGCCTTTATTACAAAAGGTGAAGAGTAATAGAGAAATCAGGAGTAAAATAAACTTCAAGTCTGTTTTTTTTTCCTTTGCCTTTATGTGCTTCATGTTGTCACAGTCACAGTCGCCCTAATTCTTCTCAAATTCTTCACAGTTTCCCCTCCCCCATTTTTCAATGGCCTCTCCCAGAACCTATAAATGGTTTCTGGACCCATGGGGTAGTATTTGTCCAAACACCCTGGAGAGGACACAGAAAAGACAGGTGAGTCACTCAATATCAGCACTCCACATTTAATAGATTATGCACAAACATTTGCTCAGTTTTACCCACCAGTAGCTCATTGCTCTGAGTAACAATTATCCTCCCTTCACAGGCAACCACCTCACTAGTCAATGAGGAGCAGCTGTGCAGAGCCCAGAACATTACATTTTGATGAGTGTCATCATCAATAAACATTAAATATGTTGGTCAATGTTTATTTTATTTGGCCACTGAAGACAAATATCATCCTCTAATGAGACCAAATGGACAATAACAGCACGGCTCATCACGCATTTATTTTAAAAATTGACACGCAAAATGAAGCAGTCACGTGATCCAGGCAATGCGAGGCATCGTTTGTTGCCAGTCACGTGGTTTTCAGCAAGACAACACAAGCCTCTAAGCGGGGCTTCATCGGACACGCCCCCTTTTTACTCGGTACACTCCTCAAAGCCTGGATTCAGATGGACCATCACTACTCCGAGTAACAATTATCCTCCCTTCACAGGCAACCACCTCACTTGTCAATGAGGAGCAGCTGTGCAGAGCCCAGAACAAACGGCTACATGCTAATTACTAAACTCAAAAAATACAATTAAAACTTCTCGTGTGCAAATTGTAATTTATGTGCAAATCTCTGCTTAAAGTGAAGTTCTAAATTAAGTGCTTGTTAATAAAGTGCAAAAAGTGCTTTTAAAGTGCTATACAGTTACTTAAATAAAAACAGTCCCAGTAATGAAGCTCTCTTCATTACACTTTTACAGCACAAGTTAGAGACACTTTAAACTTTAAAGACAATGATTGAATATATGTAAAAATGTAAATGTATGTATAAATGTAAAAACTATTATTCACAGCCTAACAACAAGAAATAGGATCATTCTAATAACCACATACCTGCACATATCTGACAACATGGGCCACATCTTGACATGAGCTGTTTTGGATTCTTCTTGTGGCATTAGGACATAGGAAGAAGCACATGAACCAACAGAAGAATGCCTGGAGGACAAAAAGGAAAAATAGCAGAAACATCCATCCATTTTCTATACACCCTTGTCCCTGAGCAGGGTCAGGAGGTGTTGGTGCCTATCTCCAGCTAACGTTCCAGGCGAGAGGCGGGGTCACCCTGGACAGGTCGCCAGTCTGTTGCAGGGCAACACAGAGACAGGCAGGACCATGCACACACACTCACACCTAGGGACAATTTAAAGAGACCAATTAACCTGACAGTCATGTCAGGACTGTGGGAGGAAGTCGGAGTACCTGGAGAGAACCCACACATGCACAGGGAGAACATGCAAACTCCATGCAGAAAGGGAAACTAACACTCCTCTCTCTGAATTAGACTAAACAAGAGTTGAATTGACACTGTATTTTTAACATACAACACTAGAAATCTAAAACTTTTGATTTTGCTCTGTAGATTTCAATTCATTCCCTAAAAGATTTATTACAGAAAGTTATTTTTTCTTTCCGTTTAATATTGACTTTAAATGCTGATTCTCTAAGATGCAAATACAAGTAAAATGTCTGGCCTAGGAAAAATGCTGTATTGTACAATTATTGTTGTGTTAATTACTGCCAGACAGTCTTGATTGTGACAACTACGGTGGCCATGAGGTGCAAAGCAATTACAAATTACAAAATCACTACAACATTAACGAAAACAAGACATTAAGAAAAACCGAACGACATTAAGGAAAACACAACGACATTAAGGAAAACAGAAAAGGTAGGTCCCAGTGGGAGACCTAAGAAATCGCTGATTGGAGTATAGCTTGTTAGAAAACAGAAAATGTAGGTCCCAGTGGGGACCTAATAAATCGCTGATTGGACTACAGCTCTTTGTACTTTTGAACCAGAAGTTTTTCTGGAGACCCTTTTCACAGTGGTGTCAGACAATGGCCAACGTAACTCGAAGAGCTGTATGTTTACTTCTGGAGTGATTTTGCCTCGGGAAACCTGACTGAAAAATTCACGGATACTCATTATCCTCTTAGGCCTCTTGATTTAAAAGGAGACAAACCAGTACAGAGCCTCCCTGCTCCTGCAAGTCACACTTCTTGGATGAACACTCACTACTGATAGCGGCTGTTAGAAATGAAATTTGTGTGTATATATCCTGTAATTAATCTATATGTATCCATTAATAAATTGATGTTGTGTAGAGTTCTGTAAAAAAACTATTGTTAATAGCTTCTCTATAGTAATCTAAATATGTGCAACTTTTACATTTAAAATGCTTTTTGTAAATTTTACACATCTGGCAACAAAGTATGTGAAGGAGAGGAAATGCTAAAATTAAAGCTATGACATAAGGTTTGTAGCTGTTTCTTTAAAACATCTATTTAATAATTATATTAAACACTGTACATGGTTTTATTCTATATATATAACATTACACAAACATAATTACCACAGTTAACAATTGAAGTCATTGATAGAAAAAATGTATTTATAAAAGGCATATCAATTTTATTTCAACATTATGTACTCATCAAATATAAACGTTAATTTGTGGTACAAAACCTTTTCACTCCTCCTTCACCAAACAATCAGATCAGCCCCAGCAGCTGCTTCTGCCTGTTAATCACTGCAGGAGGCTGACTGACCAGGAGGAGGAGGGTCTAAGCCAAACAAATACATAAATGAATGTACAACAGATCCAACATTCACATAACGTTAGATCTGCGAAAACTATTTTAGCAAAAAATAAATTAATTCTTAATAGGCTCCAACATATAAGTTTATAGAGCTCATCACATTTCTCTAATCTATCTATCTATTGTTGAGGAAATATAATCGTTTCTAGCATTTAGAAAATATAACCATTTTGTAGTGTTTGAGTTGGCTTTATCTTTTACTTAAAATTAGGAGTTTTGTGTCAGTAAGCTCAGATGCAGGGCCTGGGGTTAGAAGGTCACAGATAAGTGCATTTACAAAACCTGGTTGCAAGGTTATAAAACCACAGGAGGCAAACAATCTTATCGGTGTGAAAATCATTTAAAAACAGGGCCACATTTGGTCTCAGGAAATAAGGAATCTCAAGTGGACATCTGGCATGGTGAACTATTGACCTGCAGTTTACCCGAAAAGTATTTGTTTAAAAGCTTATAAATGTGCCTTTATTTGTTTGAGTTGAGGCAGGGAATTCCAAATACGTTTCTTTGATCTTTCGAGCAGAGTTGAGGGGAGGTGCCGTTTTCAGTGGTGCTCGGAGACGGCTTCTAATTGGTCGAGGCAAGGGACGCCTTGCTTGAAGCAAGAACCTCCCACGGAGAATATAATCTGCCTACAGCAAAGAAATAATTCAGAAATTATAGCCGATCTCTAATGCTTATTGCTCTGGTTATATTTCTCCAAAAGCAAGCCCAAACAGAGGTGCAAACTCTGCTGTACGCTAGGCTTAGATTCGTGGCCTTTAGGAAGATTACTGTGCCTATAAATACGAATTAATTGGCTTCATATTTAGTGTGTTCTTAGTTATTCAGTCTGAATCGGCTGAGGAAAGTTGCTCGTTCCAAAACAGAGACTTACCATTCAAGGTCGGATTGGCTTGCAGTCTGGGACTGCGTCCATACAAGTCTGGGACTGTTGCGGACAGAAAATTCTAATTCGAATGGGTAAATAAAGGTAATGCCACCCTCCTAGTTGACT
The DNA here is from genome assembly GCA_033032245.1 of Poecilia picta. NCBI lineage: Eukaryota > Metazoa > Chordata > Actinopteri > Cyprinodontiformes > Poeciliidae > Poecilia > Poecilia picta. Next base: position 402,120 of record CM065366.1, read on the forward strand.
CACAAAAAGTGAAGGTTGGACTGGTCGATTGAAGGGCATTTTGTCAATTAAGCTTGACCTAGCTTGTAGCAAACTGTAAGAAGTAAAGTGAAGAAAATAGTTGAATAAGTTTGCGGAAGTTTTTTCCGTGTTGCATTTCAGCCGGCTCCTGTCTACTGTCTGTTTCTTCTTCTTCTTTGTTACCTGAGCTGCGATTATATGTTGTCTGCGTGATTGTGTGATTTTTGTTTCACTGTATTTTGCTGTTTGTCTTGTGCGTCATAGCGCCTGTTCTGTGTTACTTTGTGTGTCCATGTGTAGCTGTTTGTGTGTAAGTGCGTGTGTATCAAGCTATGTGTGTGGTGTCCCAGTGCGGAGCTGTGTGTCTGTGGGACGCCGTTAGAGTAACGGCAGACGATTCGCAGCTTCTGTTGGACAAATGCAGGACTGCGACGCTATAAATGTGTACGCGCACTTTCACTGTATGCCTGGATTGAGGCCGCGCATTTTTATTCTGAAGTTCAGTGAATGCGTAGTTTATGATGTGAACATCTGAGCGGCCAGTCTCCAGGTATATGGATTTTTGTTCAGATGATTTTTTATTTTATATTTTTATTGTTTCGAACCATTTAGATGGCTGCAAGTCTCAGGGCTGTTTGTTTGAATTACCCCGGCTTTGATGAACATTTTACACTTTCTCTGTATGCTTAGGTATGGTAGGAATTAGGCTCCTACGATATACTAATGATAATTGGCTGATTGACTCTATTTCATTGCGATTTGCACTTTAGTTTGAATGTTTCTGTGGCTGAACTGTCTGTGCACGCAGTTTCTGCCCCAGACGCAAGGGAAACAGCACATTGGAGTACTACAAAGTGATAATGTACGAAGTCTGTGTGCAGACGGTCCTATATGAAATTATGGAATGAAACAGTATGTGACATGAATATGCAGTGAGTCTGGGAAGATGATAAAATGACATTAAAGCCAGCGCCCCTTTGGGAACTTCAGTTTTTTAATTTGGTCATTTAATTAGGATTTTGGTTAGACACACAGACAATAGTAAATATAAGGTTCTTTACAATACACACTTGCATAATATATGAAATTGACATGATAATTCTGGAAATCGTTGTACCTGTCATAATGTATTTCAATTCCAACAGGTTCTAATCATTTACTGCTTTAATTGTATTTCTTTCCTACTTTTCATATAGATAACTCGGGACGTATGGACTAATGCATATTTTTTTCTCTTAGGTGATTCTACGCACATGAAGATGCATTTTGTGTGGAAATATGTTAATTTGATTTCTGATAATTTTGTTTCTTTCAGGCAAGGTGTTACACAGGCTGTGTTTAAAACCTTGAACAAGTTGGGTTTTAGTTTCACATCTGGAGGGATATGTTTGGAAAAGGTTTTACCTTTATGTTTAACGAAAATCTTTCTTGCACATGTTGGAGTGTGATGTACACTATAGGTGTACATTGAGACTCTTTTAATTGCTGTGAGATATTCCATGTGTTTTTATGTTTTTGGGTTGTACCTGCATTCTGTTTGTTTTACCTATAATGTACTAACTACTGACTAACATACTAACTTAATTGTATTAATGGTTGTTTTGTGTGACACATGGGTTGCTAATTGGACTTGTTGAAAGGGGCACAATTCTTCTATTTTTGGTTTTCCACCTATAAATTGTTTTCAAAATGATGGTTTTATTATATAAATAGGGGAGTAGGCTAAATAGGCCTTACTTAAATTGGTAAGATTTGGAGGCAGTCAATTGTGCATTTCTTAATCAAAAATTTTGACCTTCATTCAAAAATAGTGAATTATGGATTTAATTATGTAAGGAGATCTTATCTTGCCTTTATGCTTCACTAAAATATGATGTCTGCTTTTATGTAGACTAAAAATTGATGTAATAAAGCCGGATGACAGTTAAGCATCTATGTCATGTTGACCTACATTTAAAAATAGTAGATTTCTGTGTCACTGCTGATTTCTTTGTGCAGTCACTGGTGGATGTTACTAAAGGGGGAAACACTTTGGATAAAACTATTATTAAGTTTGTCATCATTCGCCAACATGCAAACAGATCACAATTTTTGAAAATGTGTTTGTATTAGGACATTTTAGATGTCGTTTTGATTCCTTCAAGAGTTTGAGTGAGAGTGTGAGTTTCAATTTGATGGTTATTTGGCACAAGCGGAGTGAATGCTTTCGAGGTGCTGTTTTGCATGGATCAAAAAACAGTAAGTGAGCTTAATACATTACCTCTACCACATTTGGTTGTGAAACGTCTTGCTTTAATTCTATTTTTCTTTTCTTTACAGAAATTGGGGTGTGAAGCGAGAGGAATGGCAGAGAGCTCTGTGGAACCTTAATAAGACACAGAGGACTGAAAGTTCATTTGACATTTTGCAGTAAGGAACGTTGGTATAGACTTTTGTTTGATTTTTCGTTAACTTGGTTTATTTTACACTGGCAGTTCTGCTCTTGGAGGTTGAAGTGCTTTTGGGGCTAGGTTCCTGAGGCTGGAACCATGCTGAGAGGTGTGAGATGATGGTGTCGCTTGGCATCTGGCTTCAGGTGTCTCCTGTTGCTCTAAGCCAAAGACTTGGCTGCCCACACCACTGCAATTACGAACTGTGCCTCTGAAATGGACTGTTCAGTGGAAGTGACGACATCTTCAATAACTGAGGTCGGTGGACTTTACCTGTGTCGGGATCAGGACTATTAAAATAAAACTGTAAAAACTACAATTTGAGTTCCGTTCCTGTCCTGTCCCAGGTCCTTCGCCGTGGTCTGGGAACTCTCGCGAGATACAAAGAGACGTATGCAGCGTGATGGCGTCACAGAAGTTCAGAATTTAATCCAATCAGACACAAAGAATCAGACACACAGAGCAGAACAGATAAACATGCAGAGTTACATACAATTACCTGAGATACGTAGACTTACAGACAGACAAACATGCAAGACGTCTTGGAGGAATATAACCAGACCCACAAGCAGTGAAAACCGGATATATTTCTGAATTATTTTTGGTGTAAGCAGATTATATTCGCCGTGGGAGGTTCCTGCTTCAAGCAAGGCGTTCCTTGCTTCGACCAATGAGAAGCTGTCTCCTAGCCCTACTAAAAACGGGACCTCCTTACAATTTGGTCAAGACATCAAAGAGAATTTTACTTCTTTGATGTTACCAGACCCCTGAAGTCCCGCTGACTTTTACAACTTACAAATGCCTCAGGAGACTTAGCTGTATCCAAACAGATAGATAACAAACTGCATATATTGTTTTAGACCAAATTGTCTTAAGGTGAACTGTAGGTCAATACTTCAAAGACGACCATAAATTCAGGTTTTATTATACCAATTTATACAATGTCCTGACTTCATGCAGGGTCAGAAGATTTCCTGTCGCCTTCCTTAAGCACAAACATCCCAAGACTTCACAAATCTCTGTGAATTCCTGAGTTTTCTACTTTAAATCTTTTAATTTGCTGTTTGGTCTGTTATTTCTCCCAACATGTCTTTGATATTTAAACTTATCTAAACTACAAAAATAATCAGGTCCATAAACTATTTTCAATACAAAACAAAACATTTTCAATTTACTTTTATCATTGACTAATTTTCATTCTAATAAAGTAAAACATTCAATTCAAAGCATGCAAAATTAAAGTATTCTTTATGATATCAGTCTGAAAGTTTAAACTCACAGTCTCAGAGTTCAGAAGTGCATGGGTCAACCGTTTATTGTGCCAAATGTTGCCTAATTGGCCCTTCTTTCCTGAGATAGGAATGTGTTCCTGGTTCTCACACAGATATGCTTCTAACCTCCTGGGGTTTTGTCCTCAAGCACTTTCAAATGCTGATTCTGTGAGCTTCCAACCCCCAGAAGCTGCATCTGAGATTAGTGACCCAAAATTCCTAGTTCTAATTAAAAGATAAAACCAACTCAAACACTACAAAAATGGTTATCTAAGTAAAAGATTCACTAAACTACAGCACTAAAAATGGTTATATGATTAAATTCAACAAAACACTTAACAATGATTATATTTCCTACAACAGTCCCCCTTTTGAGGTCTGACTGTAATCAGACCTCACAAACAAATGGATTGTAATTCGCACCAGAGGAATCCATAGTAGTCAGAGCAAACCAACACATCATCACACCTGTTCACTAATCCTTACTCAGTCCCCCTTTTTACACAACACCTATCACCTCCAGTTCCTCCTCATCCTCAGCACCACGGAAGAGCATCTGATAAGGAGGCGGAGCAGGTGGACCACCGCTCCCTTTCTCAATGGAAACTGTAATAAGCCTAATTATGAGAGAACGTATACAAGGAACACAACAGCAACCACATGTCACCACTATGGCCACAAAAGTAGCCAGAGAAACTATCAGTGACATCACAATCCCTTTCCATTTACCAAACATAGTGGAAAACCACCTGTCCAAACCACCATCAATTCCTGAATTTTCATGCATCGTTTTACTCAGAGATTTCAAACCTTCCAAAGCTCTTGTAACAGAACCATCTGGAGCTGTGTTATTTGGAATAAAAGTGCAGCAGCTGTCTTGGAAATAAAAACAAACCCCCCCTTTTTCAGCCAACAGCATGTCGAGAGCCATCCGATTCTGAATCGTCATCAAAGAGGTAGGGGCCAACTGATCTTTCAAACCCCCCACAGCGTCCCTAGTCAGGTTGGTGAGACGCAAAAGATTGTAATGTACATAATTAATCCGGTCCACATTCTTATTTGGTGTGACAGGAAATAAGGCAGAAATCAGGGGTAAATTTTCAAACCCCGCCGCAATTTGATCAGCTAATTTATATTGATCCGGGACCCCTCTTGGCACGCCAATAGCATCAATATAAGTAGGAGAATTAACAGTCAAATCAAATTCAACATCCACTCGTGACTGACGCACCTGTCGTTTATGTCTCCGGATCAAAGAATCCAACACCTGTGGGGGATCTACGGTGCCAAGCCTGTCTCCTATAACCGCAAGTGGAACCGCCAAGCGAGTCATCGCACACACACCAACAGCCTTTGGAGGAATCCGCACATATAATTTATCACCCCCACAATAATAATACAGTCCAGCTCTGGCCCAATGTCCAATTCTAGTTGCTGGCAAAGTAACATTACACCAATCAGTGGGAATCTGTCCCAACTGAAACCCAGGTGCAGAGTGAGTAAAATCAAAACACACATAAACTCCTTCACCTTTCACCGGAAGAAAAGTTCCTGTCTGAGTGAAATTACTAACAGGTGGATATAATGCGGCAAGTGCAGTACAATTCACCGGATTAGCTTCACCTGTTATCCTCATCATACAATCAAAACCCCAACTATCTCCTAAATGTAACGGTGCGGGTTCAGTATAAAGGTGGGGTCTCGCAGTGGCACACGCAATACAATTCCCAAGACTAGTTTCTGTCGCTGTTTGAACCATCCAATTTAGCCATAAGTTTTTATCCTTATAACCAGTTGCAGTTCGAATAATGTCCAATGGGGTGACTGCAGTGTAATCAATCTTAGCCGCATATTGATCAGGAACTGGACGTTCCATGTCCTCTGTACTGTCAGGTCTGATCAGATTAATTTTAATCACACCCAGCGGATCCTTAGCATCAACAGAGGCACCCAAAGTTAAATAAACAGCTGAATCTGCTGGATATTTCCTAAAGAAAGCAGTTCGCATATTTGAGATGGTTAACACAAGAGGGTTATAACCTGTCACTGGAGAACCTGGCAGTCTCCCGCGTCGTAAGGTGATCTTGTCATATTCTGCAACAGATTTATAAAAATACGGTGGATTCCAAGATGAGCCCACCATTCTGAAGGCCGCACCCCAGTTTGGACACAATTGTCGAAACCCATTCTCCTGAGTAATACAGTGCCGCTGGAAGGGCAAATCTGCACATAAATAAAGAGTCGTTCTCTGCCAATACTGAGGGCCCGTCCAGCAGCGGCGTGTTACTGCACACAAGTCAATTTGAAAATTAGTCAAAGTGCCCAGAGTATAATTCAACTCAATCCCACGATATTTAGTAAGGCACTTATCAACCGGAAAATTCAAAGAACGCTTCACACGAGTAGTCCCATTTTCACCAGACAATCCACGTCCGACTAACATGTGTCGGGAGTCAAGTGCCTGATCAAAAATGAATCCACATTCCTGTCATAACCATGGCGAAAAACACACATATCATCAGCTTCCACCGCTGAGCCGTATGTCTCAATGGAAACTCCATACTCAGATCCTGTCAGAGTTAATCCTGTGATGTCCAGACAATCAATACCCAGCGAGCGTTTCCACACTTCAAACAAAATATAAGAATAAAATGTAACATGCAAAGACACCTTATGATGTAGAATATAAAAACTTCTAAAAAACTCAAAACAATCCGACTCGTAATACAAAAATACCCAAAATATGCATGAAAAAAATAAAATTATGATCTCAGACAATCACTAAAATGTTCTATAACCTGAAAATCAATAGTAACAACAGAATCACAATTTTGTCACAAAAATCAACACAATATCAAAACAACCAAAAAATACAGAAATTACAAAAGATTTTTTTTTTTTTTATCAAAGTTCGTGTGTCTTCTTTGGTGATCCTCTTCTTAAACAAAAATATGAGTTTCACAAAAAATAGTTCGAATGGACGCGCAAAAACGAAGGTTCATAAAGAGTTCGCAAAATCAACGATATAAAAAACGCAAACGTGGGGTCAATGTGTGATCCTCTTGAAGCTTGATCCGTTTTATACCCTGATCAGGTATTCAAAGCTCAGGTTTCACACCTGAGTAACCGTTGCTCACTGAGAATTGGATTATTATGCCAATTAAACAGTGAGGTTAAAGAGAAATTTCAATCTCCTCTTCTCTCAATATATTGAGACCGAAACAGGATTATTATGCCTGTTCGGGTCTCTGAAGACGTCAAAACTCAGGAAGCAGAAGTAATCTCAGCAGGGATTCCCGCTGCACTTCTCACTTGAACCGTTGAACCTCCTTGGTCTGGGGAACTGCGTGACGAAGCTCCTCCGTCTGAAGGCTGAAGCTGCAGGTCCTCCTGTACGTCTGAAAGAGCACGCTGGGGCTCCTCAGCTTGTGCGCACTGAGACCAATGGAACCAGGTGTCTCCTTTTCCTTGCAGACGGACAGCGTGCGACGTCCTCTCGACGACTCGATATGGTCCAGTGAAACGGGGCTCCGACCACTTCCTTTTGATGATCTTTAGCCGCACCCAGTTGGTTCCTGGAACCGGTCCTGCGTCTGGACGTTCCTGTGTCGTCTGGTGTCTTGCAAATTCAGCTGCCAGATTCTGTAACTCATTAAAGAAATCTTTATGAGATAAATGTGCAAGTTCACCTTTCCATCCTGGAATCCGGGTCCCCGGTCCTGGAAACATCCGTCCTGTGTGTAGCTCATATGGAGAGAATCCTGTGGATTGGTTAATGGACATTCGGACAGACATCAAAGCAATCGGCAAACCATCTACCCAATTTAATTTGGTATGTGCACATATTTTAGCCAATTTTTGTTTAATTGTTTGATTTAATCTTTCAACCTTGCCTTGGGATGGGGGATGATATACTGTACCAAACGCATGTTTCAATCCTAGGATCTGCTCCACTGTCTGCAGGTCCTGGTTCCTGAAATGAGTGCCGTTGTCTGATCTTATCTTTTCTGGAAATCCGTGTGTTGGAATATAATGATTGATCAGACACTTTATGACAGTTTTGCTGTCCTCCTTCTTAGCTGGCTACGCCTCTGAGTATGCGTCCACACACATCAATACATACCTGTATCCTCTAACAGGTGTAATCATATCTGTAAAATCCACAATTATTTCCTTACCTGGCTGTGTGGTCAGGGGGAAATATCCCCTCGGTAGTTTAATAGTGGGTTTTGCATTGTGTTGTCCACAAAGTTCACATGTTTTCACATGATTTTTTACCATGTCCCTCATAAATGGATGCCACCAGTGTTCCAAGTTTTTTAACATCTGTGCAATACCTACATGTCCAAGTCCGTGAGCTTCCTGAAGAACCTGAATTCTCATGTTAGGAGGAAGGATTACTTTACCGCTCGGTCCCCTCCAGAGTCCTTCATTGCACACGGCACCTCTCGATATCCAGACTGATCGTTCCTCCGGTGAGACTCCTTTCTGATGAAAGATAATTTTTTCCAAATGAGTTTGTTCCATTAACTCAGTTTCTGTACTTACCATCAGAAGAGACGGCAAATATCCAGCTGCTCCTTTGGCAGCCTCATCTGCAGCAGCATTCCCTGCTGCCACTCTGGTCTTGCTTTGATCATGTCCCCTGCATTTAATCACAGCAACAGATTTTGGCAGCAACAGTGCCTCTGCCAAGGTTTTCATCTCATTTTCATGTTTTATTGGCTTTTGTGCAGCAGTGAGAAATCCTGCTCTAAGCCACTGAGGAAGTTCTACATGCACAGCGCTAGCCACATAGGCTGAATCACTGTATATGTTAACCCTCAGTCCTTCAGCCAATTTAAGAGCTTCAATCATTCCCATCAGCTCTGCTCTCTGTGCCGATTGGGCACCCTTTAACCTTTCTGCTTTCAATACCTGAAACTCACTTCCCAAATCTTCCACAATGGCATATGCTGCTCTTAACCCATCCGTATCATGTTTAAAACAACAACCATCTGTGTACAGATTTCTCACATCATCACCTCCTAAAGGGGATGCTTGTAGATCCGGTCTGATTTTTTCTGCCTTTTGTACCAACTCCTCACAATTATGTGGCTGTCCTGTTTGCATCCTATCAGCCATATTTACCCCGTCATGTACAAAAGTTACATTAGGTGATTCCAAGATTTTGCTCAGTTTTTGTTGTCTCAGTGTTGTCAATGTAAAGTGTTGAGAGTTCACATATGCCACTACACTGTGTGATGTCATAACCTGTAGAGGGTGTCCCATCACAATGTGCGCTGTCTTTTGAATCATTTTTCCAACGCCTGCTGCATGTCTGGTGCATGCAGGGTGTCTTTTTTCCATGGGGTCCAGCATTGCGCTGACGTATTGAAGAATCTTCCTTTCCCCCTCTTTTTTCTGATACAGAACGGCATTAACAGTCAGTTCTGTAACAGAAACATCCAAATAAAACGGCGAAGCATAATCTGGGATGGCCAACTGCACGGCAGCAGCTAATCTTTGTTTAAGACAAATGAAAGCATTCTCAGCTGCCGTAGTCCAAGTCAGAGCATGAGTGAGATTACGAATGCCATGTTCCCTGACCAACGCCCGTAAGGGGTCTGTCAGTCCAGTATAGTCAGAAACATAATTCCTACTATAACCAGTCAATCCGAGAAATGACAACATCTCCTTCACAGTACGTGGTTTGGGGTGACTTAAGATCGCAGATTTGTGACTGGGAGACATCTGAGTCCCCGTTCCAGTCACAATCCTCCCCAAAAAAGAAACTTGTTTCCTAGCAACCTGCAGTTTAGATTTACTTACTTTGAAACCCCTTTCTGCCAGGTGCAACAACACGCGTCGTGTGGCTTCAATACAAGACTCCAACGTTTGTGCTGCTAGCATCAGGTCATCCACGTACTGAATCAAAGTGACACCGTCAGGGAGCTGACAATCTGCTAGTTGTTGTTTCAAAACTTGGTTGAAGATTCCCGGAGAGAGAGCAAAACCCTGAGGGAGACGAGTGTATCTCAGCTGCTGACCCCTGTAGGTGAAAGAGAATATGTCCCTGCAGTTCTCATCTAAAGGGAGACAAAAGAAAGCGTTAGCCAAGTCCACACAAGAGAACCAGGTCTGGGATGGATCAAGGTTCGTCAAAGCCACATGAGGATTTGGAACTGGCACTGTAGGGGTCAACAAAACAGAATTAATTGCCCTCAGATCATGTGCCATTCGATATTTACCCGTCCCTTTCTTTTCAATAGGTAAAATAGGAGTATTCCAGCCGGAGGTGGAAGATTCTAACACCCCCGCTTCCAGAAGACCCCTGATCGTGTCTGCTATCCCCTCCTCTGCCGCCTGCTTATGTGGATATTGTGACCTCCATATAGGAGGACCCGGCTGCAGAGCAAACGTAACAGGCGTGATGTCAGCCAACCCCACATCAGTGGGCCCTGCAGCCCACAGAGACTCAGGCAGAGAAGTTAACATTTGAGCTGCAGTCGGATGATCAGTCAATTCCCTGCCATGATATCTGGGAAGCTGAACATGTCCCATAACCACAGAATCCACAGCGGAACACCTAATTTTGTACGTGTTTGTTGAAGGAGAGAAAAGGAGATCAGAAGCAACAGTATTCTGCCAGTCAGCAACATTGAGGGAGCGTTTTACCACGCCTCCTAATTCCATCGCCTGATGTCCAGGATGCAGAGCCAAAGAAATATGTGGTACAGCCTCATCCTGCATCTTATACCAAATCAACTGTTCCTGGGTCAGATTAACCGCCGCAGCCACACCCTCCGGTGCCACAAAGATGTCCTGTGAAAACACAGTCCAATCTTTACCCGCCAACTGCGCTTCAAACTGTTCCTGAAACCATTCAGTCTGGTGTTGGTCATAAAAGAAAGTTACGTGAGGGACATCAGGAGGCGTTCCATAAGGAGCAAGTGCTTGGATCCAGGGCTTCCAAAGCAGAAAACAAGACAGAATCCCAGCATGTTCAGTCGTCTCTGGCTGCAATACACCCCAGTATATGTCCGAGAGCTGCTCCTCAGCTTGTTGCAGCAAAAATTGTCCATGTGTATAGACAGGAGAGCAGGTGTGAGACGATCCATCAGGAAAAGTGACCATCAGTCCATCTGGTCCACACAAAATGGTTGCCCCCAAAGCAATCAACAAGTCTCTCCCCAATAAATTCACAGGAGAGGAGGGGGAACACACAAAAGAATGTGTCAGTGTTTGTCTGCCCACGACTGTGTGCAGAGGTGTGGAAATCGGCAGAGTCTGTTTCACCCCAGAGAAACCAACCACTGAAATTGTCCGATCAGAAAGTTTTTGCGCAGGCATGACAACATTCATGGTGGAATATGTCGCTCCTGTGTCCACCAAAAATGGTAAAGAATGTCCATCAACTGTCACATCAATCAGGGGATCTGCCAACGCGCCCTGATGCAAATTTCTCTCCGGGGTGTGTCAGTACTGTCCAGACTGAGAGTACTGTCCAGGATGAGAGTACTGTCCAGGATGCCGTGGAAGCAGAGCAGCATTCGGAGGCTGCTGCGGCATCTGATCCGGCCCTGCACCAGCTTGTGCAGGAGGCTGTGTGTTGTGAGGGCACCGTCGAGCCCAGTGACCCTCTTCTCCACAATAAAAACACACGTCTCTGTTCATTGAGCCTCGTCCACCCCGTCCTCGCACACCTGGCCAAACAGGCGCCCTCCGACGCCCCCCACGCCACCTTGGAACACCAGACTGCCAACACGGATCTGCATATATGTACGAACCAGGTTGCGCCGCTGCAGCAGGAGCCCGACCCGGAACAGGAAATGATGCAGGAGGAGTCGCCAACAGAGCCTTAGCCTCCTTCCGTCCCTCTTTTAAGAGAGACATCTTGTGTTTGGCTTCCTCTAATTGAAGTTTCAGCAATTGTTTCTTATACTCTTCCTGTTCCTTCTGCTCGTCCTTGTCCTCGTCCTGTGATAATTGCAAAAAATGTATTAAATGCAACTCCCACTTTGCGTGGTCACAACTCCTCAACTCTGGATTTTTTCTCATCATATCAGCGACAGAGGGGGAATACCATCCAAGACGGCCTGACGAAAATGTGTTCTCATTAATGTGGCAGAAGACGGATGTACCCCAGTTTGTCGTCTCCATATTTCTATTGCTTTATCTAAAAACACTTTAGGGTGTTCTTTGGGGTCATAAATAAATTTAGGAATGACTGAGAGAGATACAGGGGGAAACATGTCTCTTAAAACAGCACCTACAGCAGTCAGCACAGCCGAGAGTGCCGTGTGATCAGGCAGATTTGTAGTACCTGCAGAGATCTCAACTTCCCGACAGTTTGTCACTGTTGTTGCACGACCCAATATGGCTCTAAAATCCCCCAAAGCTAATGTCAAGCCTCTCGTCAGGGAATCCAATTCATGCAGCCACAGAGTAGCTCCATCAACCAGAGAAGGTAACTTCTCCATAAGGATCTGTAAATCTCCAAAAGAAAACGGTTTATATTTATGTCCCTGTTCTGTTGCTAACAACGGCATAACCTGGGCAGAGGAGGCCTCAGACTGCAAAGATGCAGCATCTGAGTGACGTGGTAATGTTGAAATACTAGTAGTCAAACTCTGTATATTACTGCTCAACCTCTGCTCAGATTGTAACAACGCCTTGTGCACAGAATCAAAATCAGCAAATGTGGGGGAAACCACACTCTGTGGCGTAGAAATGTCTGGAGGAGAAGGGCCAAAGACACTGTCCTGCATGTGTGGTAACAGAGTCCCATTATCATGTGACCGTGGAGTAGAAATGTACCGCGCAGCGCCCCCCTCAGATGATGAAGAGGAATGCACCGAGTCTTCCTCTGACAAGGGAACTTCTTCCACAAGATGGCCCACTAATTTCATATCCAAATTCAGTTGTACCGCCCCTTTTTCCCCCTCCAAACAGGAAGCGTCAGAGGCGGGGACAACTGCAGCGCCACGAGCGTGTTGTGAAATTTGAGCCACAGCTGGAACAGGCGCCGAAGGAGGCAGAGAAAAACAAATATTCTCACGCTGAACACGATCCGCCATCGGGAGGCCATCAGAGACAGATCGAAAACTAATCAGAGACGCCGGGGATGTAGACATTGAAAGAGGCGCTCCCTGTACTGGCGGGGAAACCGAAACAACCGGAGGCGCACGAGCTTTAACAAAATCCCACTCCGCTTTCCCCATTCGCACATCCAGTAATGGATACAGTCCCGTATAAAAAGGGTTATAATTGTTATAAGGAGGAGGTAATGAATCTTCAGATTGACTCAGTACTTGCGGAGGTTTCTCAGAAAACGGCTCCGAGCTGTCCACTACCTGGACTTCAGCTGAATCGGCGTCCTGCGTAACTGGCCGGGTCTTATAAAGATGATCCGTTCCCTGCCATGTTACTAAAAGGTTAGCCCAGAGACGCCTGTCCTGATTCAGTTTTTTCAATTGTTTAGTGAAAGATGCCCTAGTGAACAGATTAGCCTTATCCTGTTCTTCCTGCACGGCATCTCTCTTCTCCACAGCGCGCTTCAAACAGGCATTTAAAATCAGACCCAAAGGCGCCTCGGACGTAATGACGTCATCCTGTTCACGGACCGCAGTTTCTAACAAGGATTTCAAGGCATCCTCCGAAAGATGAAGAGAATCTAATCCAAGCTGCTGATCATATATGTTAATCAAATCTGCAATCTGCTCTTTCAATGATTTCCACGGCCCAACCCCATATGAATAAGCCATTTTATCATCAGTCAGTGCACAAGCCATGAATAACAACAAAACCACAGTAGCAAACAAACAGCAGGGTCAAACGCAGCAGCTCAAATACACACTCACAAACCCACGGAGTCAGACGCACACACCATAACACAGAACAGGCAATTATGACATACAAAGACACATAATAAAAAGACAATGAAACACAAATCACACACTCACACAGAGAAAACTACAGACTACACCAGGTACAAAGAAAACAAACAGATAGTATAGAAAAATAAGAGCCGGCTATTTATACAATGCGAACAACACCTTCCGCAGACTTATTTAACTATTTCATTTACTCATCACTTCCAGTCTGCTACGAGCCGGTCAAGCTCAATCGAGAAAACGCCGTTCAATCGACTGATTCCCCTACACTTTTTGTAGGTAAGCAGGAAGGTCGCGTCACCGTAATAAACCCGTCCGAATTAGAATTTCGCCGCAACGGATCCCAGACCCGTCCGGACCCAGTTCCCAGAACTGTTCAGCCAATCGACCTTAAATGGTGAGTCCACTTTTGGAACGAGCAATTTATTTCCTCAGTCGATTCAGACTGATCAAAAACACACCAACTATGCCAAATTATTGTTTTTTGGAGACGGTTAAATTCCAAGGTCACAACTACCTAGCTTCAAAAGCAGAGTGTGCAGCTCTGCTGAGCGTGCCAAAGCTCCCCGCTTGCTCCGTGTGTTCAACAATTAACCATTAAATCAAATATGCTCAATTTCGGTTGAAGATTCCGTACGCATTGTACACAGAAAGTAATTCTGAACACCTGGAACGCCACTCACAAGATGGCGCTCACAAGATGGCGCTTACTACAAACCGAAAGCAAAAAATGAATTAACTCACCGTTTGCAGTTAAACACCGCAACGAATCCTCAGCGTCCCCACAGAGGGTTCCAGACCGCGCAACCGGACGAGCCTCCAATTTGTCGGGATCAGGACTATTAAAATAAAACTGTAAAAACTACAATTTGAGTTCCGTTCCTGTCCTGTCCCAGGTCCTTCGCCGTGGTCTGGGAACTCTCGCGAGATACAAAGAGACGTATGCAGCGTGATGGCGTCACAGAAGTTCAGAATTTAATCCAATCAGACACAAAGAATCAGACACACAGAGCAGAACAGATAAACATGCAGAGTTACATACAATTACCTGAGATACGTAGACTTACAGACAGACAAACATGCAAGACGTCTTGGAGGAATATAACCAGACCCACAAGCAGTGAAAACCGGATATATTTCTGAATTATTTTTGGTGTAAGCAGATTATATTCGCCGTGGGAGGTTCCTGCTTCAAGCAAGGCGTTCCTTGCTTCGACCAATGAGAAGCTGTCTCCTAGCCCTACTAAAAACGGGACCTCCTTACAATTTGGTCAAGACATCAAAGAGAATTTTACTTCTTTGATGTTACCAGACCCCTGAAGTCCCGCTGACTTTTACAACTTACAAATGCCTCAGGAGACTTAGCTGTATCCAAACAGATAGATAACAAACTGCATATATTGTTTTAGACCAAATTGTCTTAAGGTGAACTGTAGGTCAATACTTCAAAGACGACCATAAATTCAGGTTTTATTATACCAATTTATACAATGTCCTGACTTCATGCAGGGTCAGAAGATTTCCTGTCGCCTTCCTTAAGCACAAACATCCCAAGACTTCACAAATCTCTGTGAATTCCTGAGTTTTCTACTTTAAATCTTTTAATTTGCTGTTTGGTCTGTTATTTCTCCCAACATGTCTTTGATATTTAAACTTATCTAAACTACAAAAATAATCAGGTCCATAAACTATTTTCAATACAAAACAAAACATTTTCAATTTACTTTTATCATTGACTAATTTTCATTCTAATAAAGTAAAACATTCAATTCAAAGCATGCAAAATTAAAGTATTCTTTATGATATCAGTCTGAAAGTTTAAACTCACAGTCTCAGAGTTCAGAAGTGCATGGGTCAACCGTTTATTGTGCCAAATGTTGCCTAATTGGCCCTTCTTTCCTGAGATAGGAATGTGTTCCTGGTTCTCACACAGATATGCTTCTAACCTCCTGGGGTTTTGTCCTCAAGCACTTTCAAATGCTGATTCTGTGAGCTTCCAACCCCCAGAAGCTGCATCTGAGATTAGTGACCCAAAATTCCTAGTTCTAATTAAAAGATAAAACCAACTCAAACACTACAAAAATGGTTATCTAAGTAAAAGATTCACTAAACTACAGCACTAAAAATGGTTATATGATTAAATTCAACAAAACACTTAACAATGATTATATTTCCTACAACACCTGCTATTTCCTGTTACTTGGGTCACGCTGATGCAATACAGGACCCAGGGATGAATGGGCTTTCTGACTGTTATCTCAAGCATGCTGCGGCTGACTTCGGCAGGAGGTCACACTTCATGGATCAAAAGACATTCTGATGGGGGATGGAGAATGATGGGAGGAGATCCTCTGTGGTTCTGTGACTTTTGCTGTGTCTCCTCCCCCAAGACCACTGCTGTCATCGAGAGCTGACCTCGGTTCAATAAAGGGACATTGCATACCCTGTGTCGTTTCTGAGTGAAATGGACTCTGCACGGTTCAGGCTATAGCTCAGTGGATGTCCTGTTTGTCTAGTTGCTTGGTGGTACTGGATTCTCCACCTGTCGCATGTGACTTTAGTCCTCTGACCCCTCCTTCAGCGTGTTTTGGCCTCTGAGATGCAAACCACTGCCAGTTGTCAGTTAGAGTTGGTGAAATTTCACTATTTTTCCAAATTTATCTCGTATTGAGTGAGATGTCTATTTTTTATTTTATCTAACTTAATTTGCCAGAGAGCATACTATATTTACTGGGTTTATTGCCTCACATTCTTCTTGCTTGACATTCTGACCTTTTGCTATGGTAGGGTTGTGACAACAAACAGAACGTCTCAAAAGATTTATGATTGCAAGACTGGTGTTTATGACTCTCTGCATTTTTCAGACAAGCATTATTTGCCTCAGTGGTTCACTCTCGTTTGTCTCAAATTATTCTTTTTTTTAATTTCAGACTGACAAGAGTGGTGAAGGGACTAATTAAGAATACCTATTTTTTAACCATAACTGACTTACATTGGTGCCACGTTTTACCTACGGAGGTACATGATCTAAATGTCATTTGGTTATTCCTCAGTTGCAGTATTTCAGTGGAATCGGACCTTCGACCGCATTTGGCATTTGTATTTAAACATACTGAGGTGGACTGAGTACACAACGAGCTAAAAGCACCACGTTCCTTCTTACTTTCTAAATTTTGAATCAAATATGAATTTGTTGATGGCAGTGTGCAGATTGTAACGGAATCTGGGACACCAGATTACATTTGCATCCACCTGGAAAATGGGACATGGGTTAGCAGTGACGGATTTCTCTATTTTATTTGTATGGCATTTTTATGGTATTCTATCGCAGAACATTAATTCTGTGATAGAATAAAGAGGGAATAGAACCTAATTAACATGCATGATTGCATCTCACTTCATATGATTCAAAATAAGTTGTTTACATAAGTCATCCAGGAAGGTCTAAAAATAAATGTTTACAGAATTTAGTTGTATCAAGCTTCTCCCCAGAAATTGAAAATATATTGATAATGGATAGAAATAAAAAGGATAATTCATTATTAAATAAGATAAATAAGTTTTTAAAAGAAAAATGAATCAAACATTAAAAGGGTTGAAATTTGGAGTTTTAGAATTTTGATTAATTGGGATAAATCATTTTTATATTTAATAACATGGTTAACATATTTTGGTAAAACAAGCTGATCATCCTTTGAGGATTTAAAATGAAAAATTAGGATTAAAATTAAAGTGGTCTAAATTGGATATTTAAAAGGAACAATCATGGAACTGCTTCTAAAATATAGTTAAGTTTTGGGTTAAAATGATGGGAAACATTAAATTCTCAAGTAAGCCCTAAATAAAAGAGGGATAAACGCTAAAAAATACAGCTTTAAGAAGCAGCTTTTTAAAAGGGCCAAGGTTACATATTGATAAAACAAATAGAAAATTGCAGGAGGAGAGTTAACTTAAGGAATGAAATTATAATCTGAAATGAAGTCATAGAATAATAAAATAAAAAGTTAATACAAAATCTCTACATAACTGATAAATTGAAATAAACTATTTAAATAAAATTTGATAATAAGAATAATATATGATTTAAAACGACAAAATAATTAGGGTCATTTATTGTTGTTTCCTCTATTACTAAGTTTTCATCTAGGACTTGCCAAGGAATTCATTTTACTTCAAGGAGAATTAAGGAACACAGAGACCCAAAATGAAGATATCTTTGAAAAATTTGTACAACCAATTGTTCCTAATCAATTTTTTCTTTCACAGCGACTGTAGATTTATTGATAGATTCTAAGCGTTTTATATGCGGTGTATTGGGTCTAATTTACTCATGCATTATACGGATAATTTTGGACAAAATTTAAAGTTAAAATTGGCTACAAACTGTGCACGGTCTAAATTCAAATTGGATAAAACGCTTTGCTATGGGTCGATATTTTATGTGTTGTCCATTAACAAATTAACAGGGTTCTCTTCACACGAGTTTGACACGAGAAGGATGTTTCCGACACCGGCGCATGGACTCCAGAAGGGACAGGTGAATCTGCACATTTATTTCATAATGATGTTTTTAAGAAGTCATAGGTTTGGTACCGGAGTTTGCAGAATACCAGACGTCACCGGACCAGTTCCAGAAATCATCTGGGTCCAGTTTAAAAGTCATCAGAAGGACGGGGGCTGAACTTCACTTCACCAGACCATTCTGAGAGATGAAGAGGACGTCTGATGCTGTTCATCTGCATGGAAAAGGAGGCGCCAGGTTCCATTGGAGTCAGTGCACAGAAGCTGAGGAGCCCCAGCGCGCTCTTCAAGACGTACAGGAGGACCTGCAGCTTCAGTCTTCGGACGGAAGAGCTTTGTCACGCAGTTCCCCAGACCAAGGAGGATCAACGGTTCCAGCAAGAAGTGCAACAGGAATCCCTGCTGAGACCACTTCTGCTTCCTGAGTTTTGAGGTCTTCAGAGACCCGGAACAGGCATAATAATCCTGTTTTCGGTCTCCTTATATTGAGAAAATAGGAGATTGAAACCTTTCCTTAAACTCACTGTTTAATTGGCATAATAATCCAATTTTCAGTGAGCAACGGACACTCAGGTGGGAAACTTGAGGTTTAAATACCCGATAAGGGTACACGACGGATCAAGCTTCAAGAGGATAACACATCGACCCCACTTTTGCGTTTTTTATCGTTGATCTTGCGGACTCTTTATGAACTTTCGGTTCTTTATGTGCGTATTTTGGTTCATTTTTGATGAAGATCTCATTTTTGCAGACTATCAAAGAAGACATGATACGGACTCTTAAGACTCTATTATAGAATTCTGTGTAAAAAAAAAAAATTGAAACCAGTTGTAATTGATTTTTGTGTGTTCTGATTTTCCCTCCACAGCTTTGAGTTTGTTGATTTTATACTTTTGAAGGATTAGGATGTATGTGTTCATTATTGATTTTGTAATTGGTGGACATCCTGAGTTAGTATTATGTGACTCATTCAGTTTTCCATTGTATTATGTCTGGGTGATGATTTGTAATGTGGTTTGATTCCCCTGAAGTGATTGAGTTATAAGATCTTCATATTTTAAAAAGGTTAATGGGTATTTGACATTTGGATTGGAAAGCTTATGAATTCTTTAGGTTCTACAGGTGAGTATTAAAATTTCGCTCAGGATCATTCTATCATCTCGAGGTAGAATAAAGAGTTTAATTTGAGATACAAGTAACTGGTCCGGGTAGCAGTAGCTCGCCTACTTCACCTCCCTATCACTTGTTTTTCCAAGGTGCTGCAGATGATGGGGCTGTAGACCAGTGGTGTCCTGCTTGGACAGGGCTTTTAGTTAAAAAGGGGGACTGTTAAAGGATTATATCAATATTTGGTCATTCTAAATTTTTTTGATTCCTTGGTTAAAACACTAATCAATTTATTTTGTGAGGTCTGAGTATGTCAGACCTCAAAAGGGGGACTGTTGAGGAAATATAATCGTTTCTAGCATTTAGAAAATATAACCATTTTTGTAGTGTTTGAGTTGGCTTTATCTTTTACTTAAAATTAGGAGTTTTGTGTCAGTAAGCTCAGATGCAGGGCCTGGGGTTAGAAGGTCACAGATAAATGCATTTACAAAACCTGGTTGCAAGGTTATAAAACCACAGGAGGCAAACAATCTTATCGGTGTGAAAATCATTTAAAAACAGGGCCACATTTGGTCTCAGGAAATAAGGAATCTCAAGTGGACATCTGGCATGGTGAACTATTGACCTGCAGTTTACCCGAAAAGTATTTGTTTAAAAGCTTATAAAATGTGCCTTTATTTGTTTGAGTTGAGGCAGGGAATTCCAAATACGTTTCTTTGCTCTTTCGAGCAGAGTTGAGGGGAGGTGCCGTTTTCAGTGGTGCTCGGAGACGGCTTCTAATTGGTTGAGGCAAGGGACGCCTTGCTTGAAGCAAGAACCTCCCACGGAGAATATAATCTGCCTACAGCAAAGAAATAATTTAGAAAATATAGCCGAATCTCTAATGCTTATTGCTCTGGTTATATTTCTCCAAGACGTCTTGTATGTGTGTCTTCTAAGTATCTCAGGTAACTAAATGTAACTCTGCATGTTTTTTCTGTTCTGCTCTGTATGTCTGATACTTTGTTTCTGATTGGATTAAATTCTGAACTTCTGTGACGCCAACACGCTGCGTACGCCTCTTGTGTTCTCGCGTGGGCTCCAAGACAGCAGCTGAGATCCGGGACCAGGAAAAGGAAAAGAACCGAATTGTATTTTTTAAATTTACTTAATTACTCCTTTTTCAACAGTGGAAAACCAAAGTCGAAGAATTGTCCTCACGCTAAATTGCAACATGTAAAATTAGTTACCCATGTGACACATCAAAACAATTAATTCAATCAGTTAGTGTGTTAGTCAGTAAATTAGTATGACATAGGAAAATAAACAGAATGCAGGATATAACCTTCCGATCCGAACCGCTCTTACCATTGTGATCCTTCACATTTTTATACTCGCTTTTCAATTTTTTTAATTTCTCCCGGCATTGTCGGGACGCGCGCCTGTATCCAGCGTCAGCCATCCATTCTGAAACTTCCATAAACACTTTCTCATTGCGTGTTGTTCCATCTAGCTGGCGCTGAATGCTGCAGTCCCCAATAATCTCCAGAAAAGTCTGGACTTCGTTGTTGCTCCAGGGGGCAAATTACTGCGAGGACTCCATCGCTGTTGTGTCCCTGTTTATTTCCTTGTTTTCTTCTCTCTTGCCTCGCTCTTCTGACCACGCCCTTGGCCAATCAGTGAACAGCAGCGAAGCTTACGTCACCAGTGCTGGCCGGGCTGGCTCTGCTGACCCTGCTCTGAAGCAGGACCTAAAATAGCAGCGCCAGCCCGGTTTAAAAGGCCGGTGGAAACGCAAGCAAAGCGTGCGGAGCCGGGCCGGCCGGGTCGGTGGAAAAGGGGCATTAGACTCTCTCTACTTCTATTGTTCTGTTCTCTACATTTATACATTCACATGAACTCATGCTCGCCACCTGGTGGACATAAACATAATTCATTCAATCATGACATCCTCCTTTCTTTAAAGAATGTTACAAAAAGAATTCTATCAGAGACAGTAGATACACCCTTTCTCTTCAATCAAAAGTGACAGGTAGGCGGGACTTCTGGTTTAGGGGGTGGGGGGGGTGATGTGTGTATTGTACCACCAGACTTGCTGTCTCCTTTAGCTCAATAGGTATGTGTGTGTGCCTGTGTATGTGCGTGTGCATGTGTGTGTGTGTGTGTGTGGTGATGTGTGTATTGTACCACCAGACTTGCAGTCTCCGTGTTGAGTGTCGGTGTTTTAAAATGTAAATAAATTTAACACCTCTGAGCGCTGCGGTGGTGATTGGAAAATAGAGTATGTTGTCGCTGTCTAGCAGAATCCTTAGCTCTGTCTGGCTCACATTTATTTGTAGATAAAAAAAAAACAGGGGAAAACGAATTATTAGTGCAAGAGCTGGTAAATATATAACAGAAGAAAAAAACTGATGTAGTTACAGCAAAATAAACATTTAGAAAGTATTGACTCCAGATGCTGAATTGCCTCCCGACGTTGGGACAAACAACGTGGTCAGCACAATCTCGGTTGTATTGCTACAGACTAGTAGCAGCTGGTGATATATGTGTATTCTATTTCTTTTGTCAAACTGATTGTTTGTACTCAATCGGCAATATACAAACATCCAGCACCTTTTGTCAATCTGATTGTTTGTACTCACCCCAGGCAATACGTCTGTACGCACCGGTCTAGCCAGTTCCCCAGCAACCTGATTGGTTGAATTCAGACAGGGATATACCGTTAACCGACACCTAGCGCGACCCCAAACTCTTGAGGATGTGCCCAAAGCATTACGTGGCGTGATTTAATAGGTCGGTAGAAGGTGGTGGGTTGTTCACCATGCCTTTCCTATTTATAACGGTTACTCCAGCTTCACCACTATTTCACACCACTCCCAGAGGTTATCATCGTGTCCTGCTGAAGGTACATATGAGTTTTTAATTGTCTTCTTTAATTTTTCACTCTAAGAAAAAAATCTAAATAATCTAAATAATGGCGACACTCTGATTCCCAGCTCAACGTTATTTTCATCACCGGTAAGAAGTACTATTTTTCTTAAAGCAAGCTTAAAGCAGAAGCGCCCACGGATGCTACGGATGCTACACGTGTTCCGCTTTTTGTTTACAGATTCCCCCGCTGAGGTATCGGCTGATACCTTTGTAGCACAACCTGATTCCCAGCGCAGGGACAACCTCAGTAAGTAGAACTTAAAGCAGAAGCGCCCACGGGTGCTACATTCATGAGTTGTGCTTTTTGTTTACAGATACCGTGGAGGATCATGATGTTAGCGGTCTGACACAATTTCTCGCCGGTCAGTATATCTGTCTTTTATTTTTTAACAAGATTTTAAATCAAATAATTATAAAAATTAATAATTATCATATACAGATTTACCGGACAGCCTTCCTCTTATTGTGGATGAGAGGAGGGGTGGCCTCAGGACCCGCCTATCCATAAGTAAAGCAGGACCTCAGGGGTGTGTCCCCTGCGAGTTAAACACACCACCCTGGACCGCCTACGACTCGGAGGACGACTTCCAGCCAAAGCAACAGCGTTCGTTCAAGCGTCAAGGGCAGACAGCAGCGCGTCCCAACGTCGGGAAAGCGAGAAGTGGCTGCAGCTACTAGCTCACGCGCCAGAGCCAGCATCAAACAAAGGTTTAGCTAGCTCTTTTTGCTTGCTTGGTTAGCAAGCAAAAAGAGCTAGCTACATGTGCTAGCATCAGGCAAAGGTGTACTCAAGCGGTTAGCGTGCAACGCGAAGTAGCTACAGACGTTACCTCATGGCACCGACCCAGAGCCGGTTAGCCCCAACGACTAGCAGCCAATGAGGGATTGCTACATCGCCCAACGGGCAACGATTCTCCACAGCTGCTACATCAGCTACACCAACTAGCAGCTGCAGTACTGTAGCTAACGGTGGTAGCGGTGCTAGCTCATGCACCAGTGCTACCAGCGGTCAGAGACGTGCTCCATCGACTACCCGATTACGTAGGGTTAGCTCACGACCCACAACAACCATCGGGGAGAGCAACACCAGTCATGCTGCAAGAGGTGTCGTTAAGTTATTTAATTATCATCCTGTATAAAATAATTTACCATTACATAAAATGTAATAACAATGGTACTATTTCTGTTTCACAGATGCATCGCAACGCGCCAGGGACAGAGTTTACCTAGCTGATGAATTAATTTCAGGTACTTTCTACCTTATTTGTCTTAACTACTTTTTGTGAGTTATAGATATTAATTTTCTGTTTCCTATCTTTTTTCAGAGGCTTTGCTGTTCGTGAATCAAGTCCCAGCCAGAGGTAGCATTCGTTACAGGAACGGGAGAAGAATTCGCAAACAACGACGTCTAGACAGGATTAATAAAGCCCGGACGAAGGCTCTTCTGGAAGCCAGCCAGATTCTCTTGCGGTTATTTCCTACGATGTAAAAGGTGATTGTTAAATGTGTACCTTATTTCTCTGGGTATTTTTTGTGCTTACTAACTGCATAAATATGGGTGAACGAGATGGTAGGCTTGACCCCCATGGAATAAACTTTGTGCAAGAATTAAGCGGGTCACCTTCATCAAATTATCCAACTCTAATTCAGAACTCATTAAGTGTGTTGAATAACATAACTTTAGGGTTGGAGCTGCCTTCACAAAATGCAAGCAGTGCCCCCCACAGTCCAGTACGCAGTCCTTTAAGTCCACCTGTTTCAAACGAACCCCAGGACCTGCTCAGACCACTTGATGATGATTTTATGCAACTCTAATTCAGCGTTCATTAAGTGTGTTGAATAACATAACTTTAGGGTTGCAGCTGCCTTCACAAAATGCAAGCAGTGCCCCCCACAGTCCAGTACGCAGTCCTTTAAATCCACCTGTTTCAAACAAACCCCAGGACCTGCTCAGACCACTTGATGAAGCCATTTATACAACTCTAATTCAGAGCTCTCTCAGTGTTTTGCACAACATAACTTTAGCGTTGTTACCATCCACTTCAGCAGACAGTGTCCCCCACAGTCCAGGGTCACCTGTTTCAAATGAACTCCTGGACCCGCTCAGTCAAATTGATCTGCTAATAAAACAGTTAAATACTCTTCAAAACAGGTCATCTGCCTCAGGGGAGGTTGTCCCGTCCACTTCAGCAGGCAGTGCCCCCCACAGTCCACCAGGCAGCCCTGTAAGGTCACCTGTTTCAAATGATCTCCAGGAACCACTCAGTCAAATCGATCAGCTAATGAAACGGTTAAATACTCTACAAACTGGGTCATCTGTATCAGGGGAGGTTGTCCCGTCCACTTCAGCTGCTGTTGCTCCAATCAGCTCTGTATCAGAGGCTGCTGCTGCTGCTGCTCCAATCAGCTCTGTATCAGAGGCTGCTGCTGCTGCTGTAGCTGCTGATGCTGCTGCTGCTCCAATCAGCTCTGTATCAGAGGCTGCTGCTGCTGTTGGTGATCAACAGGGGGGAATCTGAGTGACACGCTTTTATCTAACTGTCCTCAGACAGGGTCAGATCTCCCAACACCACCACCACCACCTGTTGAGCCTGGGCGTTTTAACAACATTGAAATAAGGCGACCATTTAGAGTTCCACCACCGTGCCCGGGGTCTGTGCCAGATCTTGCCTCATTTTATACAGATGTCATGCACATTCTTATTGATCTAGCAGATGTTGCAGGTTCTCATGCCAGGCGTAACGACATTGTCCAGTTAGAACTAGTTGGGGATAATGTTATACAGCATGTAAATATCGGTGTTACTGGTGATGATGTAATAGAACCAGCCTTTATTCAATTTTTGGATGAACTCGTGCAATCAAATGCCGACATGGACTTGCCTTCATTTGGAAACATGGAATTTGTTCTCCAGATTGTGAGGGACCCTTCTGGTGGCGTCAAACGTAAAGTGACAAAAACGTTAGACTGTCCATCCATCCATCCATTTTCTTCTTCTTATCCGGGATCGGGTCGCGGGGGCAGCAGCTTCAGAAGGGAGGCCCAGACTTCCCTCTCCCCAGCCACTTCTTCCAGCTCCTCCGGGGGAACCCCAAGGCGTTCCCAGGCCAGCCGAGAGACATAGTCCCTCCAGCGTGTCCTGGGTCTTCCTCGGGGCCTCCTCCCGGTGGGACGTGCCCGGAACACCTCACCAGGGAGGCGTCCAGGAGGCATCCTGACCAGATGCCCGAGCCACCTCAACTGGCTCCTCTCGACGTGGAGGAGCAGCGGCTCTACTTTGAGTCCCTCCCGGATGACCGAGCTTCTCACCCTATCTCTAAGGGAGAGCCCGGCCACCCTGCGGAGGAAACCCATTTCGGCCGCTTGTATCCGTGATCTCGTTCTTTCGGTCATGACCCAAAGCTCATGACCATAGATGAGGGTGGGAACGTAGATCGACCGGTAAATCAAGAGCTTCGCCTTTTGACTCAGCTCTCTCTTCACCACGACGGACCGGTACAGCGCCCGCTTCACGGCAGACGACGCCGCCACGTTAGACTGTGAACTGATTAATAAGAAGAAACGTCACGTGTATATTATAAATAACAGTAATAACCAACTTTGTTTTGCCACCTAGCACATGTCTATAATCAGAGTTTTACAGATAGACAAGCTGTAGAGCAGGGGAGAGAATTTCAACGGTTAGCTGGACTTAGTGAACAAACCGCTGTTACCAAATTTGAAAGAATTTTAGGTCGAAAAATAATTGTTTCACAAAACATCAAAGAATTCAACTCTATCTACATTTGAGACAGGGTTCCAAGATCGTTCAAATCCCTGCTTCCTCCTTTTGCACCAGAACCATTATTATGGTATTAAAAACGTGAAGGGTTTCCTGGGTGTGAGGCATTTTTGTGGTTACTGCTTTAAAGGGTTTGAGACCCCAGCCACACATGGGTGTAAAGGTCATTGTAACATCTGCCGCAAATTCCCATGTGTTAGTCAAGAGTGCAACCCAGTGCACTGTCAAGACTGCAGCAGAACTTGTCGTAACGTTTCATGCTTTGATAAACATAAGGAACCTTACTTCAGACCGAGAGCTAATGTTTTTAAAAGTGGATGTGAGACAACCAAATTTTGCACACTCTGTAAAAGAGTGTATGTTGTACCTGTAACAAAACAAGGAACATCACATGTCTGTGGAACCAAATGCACTATTTGTGGTGAAAAAATACCTCCAGGCACAGATGTAATACTCGGTGAACACCTGTGTTATATTCAACCTGTAACTAAAATTGATGAATTGGATGACAAACTGATATTCTACGACATTGAATCATTCTTTGATGAAGGCGGTGTCCACGTACCCTTTCTAGTCTGTGCTAAAACTTTGAAAGGTGACCGGTGGTTTTCATACGGTCTTGATTGCGTCCAGAAATTTCTTCTCCATTTCAGAAGACCGTTGTACAAATGTTGTACCTTTATAGCGCACAACTCCAGGGGCTACGACGGCTACCTTGTTTTGAATGCAATGATACAGTTAGGTGTAAAACCTCATATAATCATGATGGGTAGCAAAGTTCTGTGTTTTACCGATCCTGATTACAGTCTGAAATTTATCGACAGCCTCTCATTTCTGACCATGAAGTTGAGGGCGATGCCAAAAGCTTTAGGTTTCACTGACCAAACCAAAGGTTATTTTCCCCACTTATTCTCCTCAAAGCAACACCTGCAGTATGTTGGACCGTTCCCACCACCAGATTGTTACGGTGTCAAACTTATGAATCCTTCTGAGCTGCAAGAGTTTTCAGAGTGGTACAGAGAAGCGTCCAAAGAGGTGTTTGACTTTGCAAAAGAAGCACTTCGTTACTGTTTTACAGATGTTGACATACTTTTTCAAGCATGTGTTAAATTCAGAGATGAATTTTTTAAGGAAACACAGGTTGACCCATTTCGTTCCATAACCATTGCGTCTGCTTGCGTGAATGCATTTGTAACCAACTACCTGCAACCAAAAACTTTAGCTATACCATCACCAACCAACTACAGGCGTAGCTCTAAGACTTTCTCAAACGCATCCATTCAGTGGTTGGAATGGATGATGACTGATAAAAATATCCATATAGAACACGCTTTAAACACAGGTGAAAAGAAAATTGGTCCTTACTATGCAGACGGCTTTGCAGTGATAGACAATGTACCTACAGCTTTCTTATTTCACGACTGTGTTTTCCATGGATGTGTCCAGTGTTTTGCGCCTCATGAAAAATGTCCATTAAGAAATGTCACATTTGAACAGATTCACGCTGCCAGTGTTGAGAAAGACAGGATCCTGCAGTCTGAGTATGGCATTCGTCTTGTGATTCTGTGGGAGCATGAATGGGTTGAAATGAAGCGGTCTGATCCAGGGGTTATTAATTTTCTCAAAAAATTTGACCCACCAGAACCTCTGGTTCCAAGGCAGGCTCTATTTGGCGGTCATACTTGCGCTTTCAAGTTGAGACACACAGCAGCCCCTGACGAAACTATCCACTATGTGGACTTCACCTCGCTGTATCCTTATGTCAACTGCACCTCTGACTACCCCCTGGGGCATCCTAAAATAATATACAGAGATTTTGATCTCCCTAATGCTTACTTTGGGTTCATTAGAGCTGTTGTCTACCCGCCTAGAGGTCTCTATTTTCCTGTTTTACCATACAAAACGTCAAACGGTAAGCTGGTTTTCACTCTCTGCCAAACTTGTGCTGAAAAAAATAATCAGACAACTTCCTGTTCCCACAGCGACCAGGAAAGGGCTCTCACAGGTGTCTGGGTGACTGTCGAGTTTCAGAAAGCATTACAATCTGGTTACCGGCTGGCAAAAATCACAGAAGTTTGGCATTTTGAACAAAGTAGTAGCACAATATTTCAAAAATACATTCACACATTTCTGAAGGGTAAGCAGGAAGCATCAGGGTACCCAGCTGACGCAGTTGATCAGGAGAGCAAGAGAGGTACGTGAGGGAGTACAAACAACATCAAGGTATCCAGCTGGACCCGTCCAAAATAGCATTAAATCATGCAAAAAGACAGATAAGCAAGGCCATCCTGAACAATCTATGGGGAAGTTCACACAGAGGCAAGATCTGACACAGACCTGTATTGTGAGCGAACCTGATGAGTTTTTCAAGTTTTTGTTCTCAGGTAAATACAATGTCAAGTATTTCCACTTTCTGAATGCTGACGCATGCATGTTACAGTGGAGCTACAATAAACAGTACGTCACACGACCGAACAAAGTAAATAATATATTCGTAGGTGCCATAACGAGTCTTGCCCGGTTAAAACTGCTGGCCCCAAAAGTTATGCTTATCAAACAAAGACCCAAAAAAGGGTTGTATTGCGTGTTAAAGGACTTACACAGACACATGAATACAGCGAGAGGGTGAATTTTGACAGCATCAAAGAGTTGGTAGAAAGTTACTTGGGGGGGATCCAGAGATGGTGTTATAGAGGTACCTCAGCACACCATCAGACGGGATAAAAAAGGTTTCACATTAAAAAATGCATCATTTCAGAAAATGTTCCGTGTGGTGTATGACAAAAGAAGACTTTTTCCTGACGGGTCATCTCTACCTTTTGGTTATGTTAAGAAAATATATTTAAAATATGCTAGTTGTAAAATGTAACCTGATTTAATCAAATAGTCTAATAATAGTTTTGGAATTAGAAATTTATTCTGGCTTATTGACCTTGACCTATTGACCTATTGTCTAGAGTGAATTGTCGTATAAGGTTTTGTTGAAAAGGAGTGATTTAAGTAAATTAGAAAATACAATTCGATTCTTTTTCCTTTCCCGGTCCCGGATCCCAGCTGCTGTCTTGGAGCACACGTGAGGATACAAGAGGCGTACGCAGCGTGTTGGCGTCACAGAAGTTCAGAATTTAATCCAATCAGAAACAAGATATCAGACAGAACAGAGCAAAACAGGAAAACATACAGAGTTGCATTTAGTTACCTGAGATACTAGGAGACATACATACAAGACGTCTTGGACAAATATAACCAGAGCATAAGCAATAGAGATCGGCTATTTTTTCTGACCCATTTTTCCGGTGCATCAGTTTTTATCTGTGATGGGAGTGCCTTGGTTTTCGCATATTCAAAACAGGCGTTCCTCAGCCCAACCAACCGGTGACCGTTCCTGACGGTTTCAAATTTAGTTCCTCCCTACAATTTTGTCCGAGCGATCAAAGAGAAATTTTCTCTTTGATGTTATTTAAATTAACCAGAACTCTAAAGTCCTGCTGACTTTTACAACTTTGCAAATGTCTCAGGAGACGTGGCTGGAACTCTTCCCTAATTCAAACAGATAAATAACAAACCGCATGTACGCTTTTAAACAAATACTTTTTTTCGGGTAAACTGCAGGTCAATGCATCCGGGTAGACCATAAATCTTAAGATGTATTCAGTTTTAGTTCACCAACTGATGTCATCTCCTGACTCAGGCAGAGTCAGGAGATCTCCAGAATCTGGTTCTTTCCTGAGCCACGAACATCAAAGGATTTCTCAAGTCTCTGTGAGACCCTGGATCTTCTTCATTTCTCCCAACACAAACCCTAAATCCTATATTTAATTCAATAAGAATTATCTCTAAACTTAATATGCTTTTGCTCTGTTATTCCTCCCAAAGTCTCCCTGATATTAAACTCATACAAACTACAAAAAGTAATCAGATACAGTTCCTGTTTCTTAATACAGAACAAAACATTTTCAATTACATTCATCATTGACTGGTTTTAATTCTACTACTAATACAATATTAAAATAAAATATTCAGTTAAAGCATGCAATATTAAAATATTCTATATGATAACAGTCTGAAAGTTTAAAAGTTCACAGTTTCAAAGTTCAGAAGTCTATAGGTCACTAGTTTACCATGCCAGATGTTCACTGGAGACTCCTTATTTCCTGAGACCGGAATGTCCCCCTGTTTTGAGATGCTTTTCACACAGATAAGATTGTCTCCCTCCTGTGGTTTTATTATTTTACAACCTCCAAACAGGTTTTGTAGATCCCACATTTATCTGTGACATTCTGACCCCAGGCACTACAGTCCCTGCATCTGACCTTACTGACACAAAACTCCTAATTTTAAGTAAAAGATAGAGCTAACTCAAACACTAAAAAATAATTATATAAGTAAAAGATTCACTAAACTAAAGCACTACAAATGGTTATATGATTGAATTCAGCAAAACACTAAACAATGATTATATTTCCTCAACAGTTTCAAATTAGTTTTTTATGTCAGGATATCACCAGTGGAAGTTCCAGCTGTTTCACAGTAATTTGTGAAAAGCCATAAACCAACAGGGGATCGGAGACATCCTGCTTCTAACTTATTTAAAACAAAAGGAGAAGCCGCGTTTTTGTTTTGAAGGAACTCTAGGGATTTTCTGAATTTGAAAAGGGTCAGAGACAGCTTTTGGTTGGTCGAGAAGTGTTGCACCCTATTTGAATAGAACACACCTACTAGTATAAAACCTTTTGCACAAAGAAAATAAGCCAGAAATAGCCAATTTTTAGCTCCTTTTGGGCTGACTATTTCTCCGAAGACGTCTCCGTTTTTTCTCTATCTGTCTTATTCTATCAGGTGACTAATGTGTGACTGTGTTTCTTTAAATTTTCTGTCTTATGTTATACTTTCTACTGATTGGATTAAACTCTGAGCTTCTGTGACGTCAACACGTAGCGTGCGCCTCTGTTTTGTGCCACACGGCTGCGGCTCCGGCTTCTGATACAAGAAAGAGCCTGGGACCAGGAGGAAAAGCCCGAGTCTAGTTGTTTTTTAATAGTTAAATAAGGTTTTCCTCCAACAGTTACTAACTGCACCCATATACACAGAGCAGGTGGTGGTGTAACATTGTTTACCCCTTTTTTATTTTTCATTTATTTGATTTTAAAAGAATTTTCTGTTATCTTGTTTTCAGTTATTTGATTTTTAAAGAATTTTCTGTTATCTTGTTTTCAGTTATTTGATTTTAAAAGAATTTTCTGTTATCTTGTTTTCAGTTATTTGATTTTAAAATAATTTTTCTGTTATTGTTTTTGTTACTCGATTTAAGGGAAAAAAATGTCACAATCAGATAGTGTACAAGAGACTTTATTTGACATATGGTTCCTGACTCCTTTTTCATACCAAATTGTCGGTCCAAGTGGATGTGGAAAAGCATACTTTGTACAAAAAATGTTGATGGATTGTGCTCATGTGATGGACCGTGAACATGGAGCCATTGTTTGGATTTTTAATTCTTTCCAACCTATGTATGCCGAATTGCAAAAAGTGAATAAAAAGATCAAGTTTATCAAGGGTTTACCTGACTCTTTTGAGGATGAAGACTTGTTCCCTGTGAATAAAAATCTTTTAATAATTTTGGATGATCTCATTTTTCAAGCCTCAGATCACCCAGAAGTTGTCAAATTGTTCACAGAATTCAGACATCACAGAAACTGGAATGTAATAATGTTGACACAGAATGTGTTTCACCAGAGAAAATACAGTCGCACTATAAGTTTAAACAGTAATTATATGGTATTGTTTAAGAATCCCAGAGACAAATTACAAGTAAATATTCTTGCACGCCAAGTCTTCCCGTCAGCTAAGCGGTTTTTCTTACAAAGTTTTGAAGATGCAACCACTGAGGCTCGTGGTTATTTAATCCCCGACCTTACACCTACTTGTCCAGAACACTTCAGATTGAGAACGGGTTTACTACTTCAACAGTGGCCAGTTGTGTATGTACCTAAAAAAAACTAAGTCATGTCGGCAAGATTAAAAAGGAACGTTCACCTACTTCGTGCTCTGTATCACTCGAACCCCAAGAAGAGAAAAGATATACTCAGTCACTCCTCACCTGACTTTCTAAAGGCATTGTGTGAGGTGTCTGTCAACATATTAAAAGGTAACATCAAATTGTCACCTGCTCAACACCGAAAACTGAAAAAACAGAAGAAGCTCATCAGACTGCTAGCTGACAAACGAGCAGGTTTGAAACATAAACAGTTAGCCCTCAAAAGTCAGAGAGGTGGATTCATACTACCTATTTTAGCTGCTCTTGCACCATTGATCGGAAACCTGGTGGTGGAAGTTTTTAGAGATGAAACAATGTCTCAAAAGATGTATCTAATCTCACCGCATCAGTTCAAGCGTCTGAATCAGTCTGAGACTTTCATCAGGCAAACGGCTGAAGAGGATCTGGATTCGAAGATGCTGGCGATATTAAATGATTCAGGACTAACTTCATATGAGAAAATTAAAAAATATGATGCTCTGCTACAGAGATATTTGACTCTGATCAAACAGGGTGAGTTAGAGGAACCACAGTTAACTGTCAATCTACAACGTGACCGTGAAAAGGATGCCCCTGTGATTGAACCTAGAGCTTGCGCTGAACATTCTATTTCTCAAGATGAATTAGATGGAACAGCCAATGAAGTTGTAAACTACCTCCCTGAAAAAGCGCGAAAAAACGCTGTATGTATTTTGAAAAAATTGTCAAAGAGCAATAGCAGTTGGACACACCGGGAAGAATTTATCCGTCATGGGCTTGTGAGTGAGGGGTCCAATTTGGTGGATTTATTAAAAACATTATTGGTACCGTTTAAAAGAAAACACCGTGGTTACCCTCCTAAAGGCTGGGGTGATTTTCTTCATGCTCTGAATGAGGTAAATATACCAGTTTCTTCTGTTAATAATCCACACGCTCGTGATGAATACCTACGTTTCAAGACAGATTCTGAGAGTGTTAAAACCCCCTCAAGAAGAAGAAAAAAAAGATTACCCATTCTCCATTGCTTAAAGGGTCTGAGTACTCAACGGGTGAAAAAAGGAAGAAAATGATCCTTTCTCCATCATTTAACTATGGTGAAATTACAAGTGAGGAACTGGTGTCCAAAAGACCTTCTAAATGGATTCATTTTTCTCCATGAGACTTTTTTTTCATTATCATTATTTTTAATAGAAAATATTGACTGTTTTGAATTTTTAAATAAAATATTTATTGAACAGGTTTCATATGTACTTTTTTTCTCACACAAACTACAATGACAAAATAAAATATTTCATGAAATTACAATGAAAAAATATTACACAAACAACTTGTGACAATCCTTAAACATCTGCATGGAACATGTACCATGATTAAAGAGGCAGGAGGTGTCATTTCTTATACACCGTTGATACTTTTTAACAAAATTTGATACCATTACATCATTTTTACGTAAATCGTTGTGGTAACAGTCTAATACTTGATCCAGCAACAGACCTCTAGCTCGTTGACAGAGGTAAAAAATGCAGTGCTGACCGCACGTAGTGGACATGGTGTCTTGAAGCTGTTTATTGTGATAAAATATTTCTGAAGATCGCCATCTTAAAAATGTTACAATGCTCGATGGGTAGAATTCAAAATGAGGGGGAAACCATACGACTCAAAAAATGTGGCTTGCTTATTGTCTTCCAAAGTCATCGCCAGTCAGTGTTCTCCGGGCATATCCGAGGGGTGTGTGTTGACGATGAAGTAGGCAGGTCCTGTGTACTTATGCGCCAGTAAAGGTAGTTGGTCGCATGCCCAGACACCGCAAAACTGATCTCCTAAGAGATGATGCAGCAAACTCTCCAGCTGGTGATTATTCTTTTTTTTTTTTTATAGAAATCCACTAAAACTTGCCTTCGTGAATTCAGCTCCAGTATTGAGTCAAAAGACGTGTACACAATCAGCGTGGTGGTGTGCGGGAGTGGGTCTCTGAAGCGCATTTCCAGTCTCAAATTTCCATTTGATACCACAGATAACGCATCGCTGTCTATGTCTGCGGCCAGGTTAAATACGAATAATGTGTAGCCCGCATTAAAATCCTGACGAGTGAAGCTCAGCGGGGAATCTTTTAAATGACGTCCTGTTGCGCTGAAGCTGTTGTAATATTCCCTGACTGATAAACCATGATTAAATTGGGGTTGAAATGCTTTTGCCGGTACTTGTCTACCATCTCTGCAGAGAGCTAAATATTCCACATCGAGGTGTTTAAAGTTAAAAGGTGACAGGTCCCACCTTCTGTAAAAGCTTCATGGTGAACCATACCTATTACAACATATTTCGGCATGGTTCCTAAAAAGAGGTTCTCCTGAGTACATATCCTTGAATGTTCAGGGATGGAATATGATTTTACTTGGACACGTGAAATAGGATAGAGTGCATTAACTCTCGTCAGGGCTGAGGTATGACCAAGACGTACAGCAGGGGAAACAGAAACCTTTTTCACAAAAAGAGATGCTCCAAGTATTTTCAGTCGAAAGGTCGATCCGAGTGAATAGGTCCGATGAGGTGTACTTCTCTGGATTCAGCCGTGAAGGAAGCTCTTCTATTTAACCCTGCATTTGGACCGTTGATCACAACTATCGAGTCCAGTGCACCTGCTGTGTCTTTGTAAAAAAGTCAGTCGATCTCCCAGTACAATGTCAACCTGGCTGAAAATTGTATTAAGAGGATAATTCACAAGTCCCACCGCAGCATCAGGTGCTAGATTACTACCATCCTCATTCGTAACTTTAAGACGCAGATTAAGTAACGTGTCATTCATGTCCATATATTTTTCACCATCGCCAGGAATAAAAAAATTCGATTGGACCGGTATCGGTAAGAGCTGATAGAGGTAAAATTTCCGAATAGATTTTATCCTCGATGGATAGCTGGGTCATGGGAGCTGAAAATAAATCCAGCTCTGCTAAGGTGCATTCAGGAGACTTTTGGTGTAAGAGCGCCATACTTCTCCAACTTTTTTTTATTATTTTTTTTTCAGTGAAATATATCCCTGCTCCGAGCAGACTTCTTCCTCTTAGCCTTGCTTCTTCCTTCTGATCTCTTCTTTTTATGGATCTTACGTATTTGTGAGTTCCATACACGCTCCCCCTGTGGGCGTTTTCTCGCTCTCCGGGACAGAACCATAATTCCTGACCCTTCCTGGTTGGCTGCACCTGAGATTTTATTCATGGCTTTGCCTATGACGTCAGAGGCTATGTTTGTGGCGGCCTTTTTCAAGTGAGATTTGGCGATTGAAAATCCCGTCTTGATGAATGGTGAGACAAAACGAAATAATTTTGAAAAAAGAGATCCGATTCCACGACCATACATGACAGGAGATCCATGAAAACCAGGTAGCGCACCCCCGACCTGACTTTGATAATAGTGCACAAAGCGGTGCGGGTCATCTCTCGGGTTCATCAGAACTATTTTTTTCTCACAAATTTTATACAATATTTTACTCCGCTGATGTCTCCTTATATGCTTCACGCACACAGCAGTGAAGAAGCAGTATGAGTGATATATTTTCTTTCCTTCTCATATATAGGGCTCTGTAATTAGCAGGTGTATTATCTCACTGTACGCGAAGATGGTCGGAAATGTAATTTTACAGTCGTCTTTCCATAGGTAAAATTTATGGGGACATTCTGGTCTGATTCAAATTGTATCTCGATGTTTTCAATGTGTTTTCGTGATACAGGGAGATAGTGGGGTGGATTAAAATTTTGGGTTATTATATCACCAAAACTACCTTCTACTTTAACTGTACGTAGAAGGGGGGCATACGTGTCC
The DNA here is from genome assembly GCA_033032245.1 of Poecilia picta. Lineage (NCBI taxonomy): Eukaryota > Metazoa > Chordata > Actinopteri > Cyprinodontiformes > Poeciliidae > Poecilia > Poecilia picta. The sequence continues at coordinate 437,846 of CM065366.1, forward strand.
CCAAATATTTGCTGTTCAACTACATCGCTGTAACAGTAGAGCTGATAGAAACCAGCTTTCATATCCACTGGGTAAGGTGCCGTTTTTTCATCAAAAGTGAGCCATTCACCGGGTTTCACACCTAACATGTAAGCGACCGGTGCGTGAAAACGTAGGTGGTGATGCCCGTCTGCTTGAAAGTGTAATCTGTTTTCAAGCATATTCAGGTGAAGATAAGTTTTAGCTTCTATTTGTCTGAGCTGTAACTCTCTCACTTTTTAGCTGCATCAAGGTCTGATAGTAACCGTGTGAAAAATTTAGTTGGTAAATCTTCTCCCTCCCTGCTTTCCTCCATTCAAAATAGGCTGTTTCTTTCGGTACATTATGCCAGCTGTGTGGATATGTTACCTCGGTTAAAGCCACCTGCCATAGTCCTTCTAAATTAATATGTTGCGCTAAATTCACGCGGTAACTTGAGATTGTATTGTTTTTAAAAACATTTAGAGCAGCATTGCTCGGTAAAGTGACATAGAAGCCGTCATCTTCTCCCGCTTGCTCCATGATGGTGTTCTGTGTAAGGTGTAATGCTGGCACACCTTATATGTCTTGAAGCTCATCCTGTCTGATCCAGCTATTAAACTTTTGGGGCCAATTTTATTATTTATTATCAGGAACAACGCGTCAGCACACATATATACACCAGGGGCGTGTCCTCAACAACTCCACCCATAGGGGACGGAGTTATTCTCAGAAGAGGGTGGGTCCCCTTGGGACAACTGGTGGTTCAAATTCGAATTTCTTCTTCACCGACAGCATCTCGCTCCAGGAACGGGAGTCACGAAACGGGTTCGAAATCCGGTCACCAACTTCAATCATTTTCTCAATCCAGAAATCATGCGGAAGAGCCAGCATTGTCCTGAATACACCGACGTCTGGATTGATGGCTTCCAGGATAAACAAATCCGGTAACTCTGACGAGTTATTCTTCCGTCTGCTTGCACGTAAAGTCCAGCGACCTGTTGAAGTACTCCGCGACTCCCATTTTGCGCTGATGAGAATACCCCCTCTCGCTATTTCACCATCGCTCGGGAAACACTGTTTTCTGCTAGGTTTTGCCGGGCGGTGGCTGAACAGGTTTCCGTAGTCATCTTCGTTCTCACACGCCATGGGAGACTCACCAGCTTCAATGAAGTTTGTGGTTGTATACTTTAACACAGCCCAATCGTTGGAGGTCAGGCTGCATGTAGCCGTTAGCGGTGCAAGTTCTTCATCTTTATCCAATTGGTACAGGTAAAGCTCCCCTATTTCGTACTGAAAAACATAACCAAAAGACCCCCAGAGTCCATAAGGTTCCAAAGACCAGTCTTCTTTCAGTGTTGCGAAAAAAGGAGGCCTCTGCACCTGGCACAGATAAAGTGTAGATTTCTTTGGAGCGTCCTGTAGACCTGGTGAGTACTCAGTTATCGATACCGGGGTCTCGCACAGAATAGACGTCCCGTTTGTCAACAGCCCCCTTGACGTCGCTCTCGACGTGGCGGCAGGCTCTGGGGTCGAACAGTCCTCTGCGGCGTTACAGCCCTCTGAACGGTCCGGTTCCGGGAAAACAGTGATTGGTATTTCATAAACCAGCGCTGGTCCTTGATCCTCAGCAAGAGGAGGAATTCGTTTAGCTCCATCCATAGCTTTGACTCTTCTGTAGAAAAACGCTACAAAGTGGAACGTTGTGTCCCCCTTAAAACCTATATATAGGGTTTAAACAATCTGTCCCCGCCTCATACTCTATTTTCCAATCACCACCGCAGCGCTCAGAGGTGTTAAATTAATTTACATTTTAAAACACCGACACTCAACACGGAGACTGCAAGTCTGGTGGTACAATACACACATCACCACACACACACATGCACACACACACACACATGCACACGCACACACACACACCTATTGAGCTAAAGGAGACAGCAAGTCTAGTGGTACAATACACACATCACCCCCACCCTCCCAAACTGGAAGTCCCGCCTACCTGTCACTTTTGATTGAAGAGAAAGGGTGTATCTATTGTCTCTCCTATCAAAGTACAACATACATTGCATGAGGCAGTGACCACATAGCTATACTTAACACATTAAAAACATCAATTACAAAATAGACATTTCAACTTTTAACTTTTTTCTTTTCTCTTTCTTTTTTTTTTTTTACAAGTTCAGTCTGTCAGGTTTTTTCACCACTCTGGTAGATCTTCTTAACACAGGTAGGTTGTCCCCAAGACTGTCACAGGGTGTTTCAGTCGTAGGTGTTTCAGTCGTAGGAATAATCTGGGAGTCCTTAGAAACTTCACTCGACTCAACCACAAGCTCTAATGGAGTTTTTAACAAACTGTGCCGATTTCGTCTCAGAACTTGTCCATCTTCAGTTTTCACTTCAAATGAACGTGGAGCTACTTCTTGCAGAATAGTTGCTTTAGTATTCCATCCCTCATCATCTTGAATCCTTACAGGATCCTTGTATGACAGTGGAGGTAGAATCTTAATTGATCTGTCATAATATGACTTTTGTTTTACTTTCTGCTTTCGTAACTTGTTCTCCAACTTTGATGATCTCTTTGCACTTTGTTCATTACCATCATAACTTGGCAAAGTTGTACGAATCTTCCGATTCATCAAGAGTTCAGCAGGTGAAAATCCACATTGTAACGGTGAAGATCTGTAGCTCAATAAAGCTAAATACGGGTCAGAGTTACTATCTGCAGCTTTCTTCAGAAGTTGCTTAAGAATATGAACTCCTTTCTCCGCTTTTCCATTCGACTGTGGATAATGTGGACTTGATGTTACATGTTTAAAGTCATGTTCTGTAAACTCTTGCCATTTTCTGCTACTAAAACATGGTCCATTATCACTCACAACAAAAAGTGGAATGCCATGTCTTGCAAAGATTGATTTAGCATGTGTTATGACACAGTTTGATGACATATTAGCTAACAGAGCCATTTCAGGATAGTTTGAAAAGCAATCAATGATCACTAAATTTTTTTCCTTTAAAATGAAACAAATCCAGTCCTACTTTCAGCCATGGTGATGTTGGAATGACAGTCATTATCATAGGTTCTTTACTCTGTTTATTTCTAAATGTCTGACATGTTTCACATTTACTGATTAGCGTCTCAATGTCCTTATTCAGTCCAGGCCAGAAAACAGATTCTCTAGCTCTTCTTTTACATTTTTCAATGCCTATGTGACCCTCATGTATCCGTTGTAGAATATCCTGTCTTAATACTTGTGGAATCACAATTCTGTTGTTTTTCAGTAACAGTCCATTCACAACACTTAGATCAGCTTTAACTTTGAAAAACTGTGAACATGAGCCTATTGGCCATCCTTCATCCATATTCTGCATGACCAACTGTAACTCTGTGTCTTTAGCTGTTGCCTCAACTATTTGCTTCAACTTGCTCTCTGACACAGGCAACGCAGTGGACACCATGTTCACATGACGCTGAATATTCTCTTCAGTTGAACTTACACCATTGTCTGTAGGAGCTCTGGATAGAGAATGTGTCTCGTACTTTTATTCTGAATTAGATGTAATATGTCTTTTGCTGTGTTATGATATTAAATTAAATTGGTGTCTCCTAATTCCTCATTCTAGTCTCACCAGCAGCTGAAGCAGGACAGGCTGTAGGTCTGATTCCTCCAGCTGCTGGAGACGATCAGAACATGAGGATGGAGAGACCAGCAAGTGTTGAGTCAGAAGGTCAAGTAAGGAAGTAAGTGTTGCTTTTAGGGGCCAAGTGTGTTTGGCTAAATATATTTATACAAGTTTATTTATTGGTTTTAAAACTAATGCATCCTTATGTGTTGATAATGATACATTGTAATAAAAATACAAAAATTACCACTAACATCCTGGCAGAAGGAAATAAACAAGTTTATATCAGAGCTTTTTTTGCATCTATAACACATTAAAAGCGAATTACCAAATTTGATTTATTCCCTGTTATGCTAACGTTTGTTTATTTCTCCCTTTTTCATCCTCACTGCAGCTGCAGCTGGACTGAGTTCAGTTTGGCTTTAGTGGCTTCCTGGACGGAGACATCGGCTGAGCTAAAGCGGCTAACAACGCAACATTTTCCCTCTCATCATAAACTTTGCTTTTCTTCAATATGGAAAATACTCCTACATCAGTAGCTCTGTTTGGTATTTTGATATCATTGCTTACCTGGTGGTCAATTGATCCTCTTAACCACTGAATGGATCAGAACCACCTGGACTGAGCTGGTTTCGTCAGAGGAGCCAAAACTTCTCCATAAAATGACTTCCTGTATTTTTAAATGTTCTTCTGTTGAAATTGCATCATTCTGATGCTAATATGACTGGATTCTCATAATTAAAAATACTTGTAACCTGGGCATAATACTCCATTATACAACTCACAAGAGGAATGATAGAAATAAAGCCACTTTGTGAAAATATTTTCTGTATTTTGTTTTAGAAAAAATATTGAGTGACTAAAATTAAATCTATTATGAAAAAACTGTTCAGTCATATCATCCAGCCTTATTCAGTATATTATTTAATTATTTTACTAACTGCATATTACTTAATATTCAGATTTCTTTACTGGTATTACTTAAAAGTGTTTCATTTTAATGTCGCATGAAGGCCGAATTACATGCAAATACTTCACATAATGTTACAACTGAGATAAGAAAAAAAGGTTTGTTAAATGTATTATACTGTTTGGACTTACATTTTATTGTAAGTCCAAACTTACAATACAGTATAATAAAATGAACACTGAAAATATATAATACATTTCCCAGCAGTTACTCGGATGTCAAACCTGTTTGTCTTTGCTGGTGATGAAAACTTGTCACTGGAGGAGAGGAAGAGGTTCAGCCCAGTCCAGGATCACTGCAGGTCAGGGGAGCCAATAAAGTCTGCAGGTACATTTCTGCCTATCTGGTCCTCCGGTTTTCAGGTCCTAATTGTAAATAAAATGTTAATGTGATGATCCAGCTGACTGGACTGATGGTCACTGTAGAGGTCAGTGAAGTGCAGGTGCTTGGATACATCTGGAAGAAAATATATATATATTTAAGAGTTAGATTGTCTCCCCTCACCGACACACTGACTATGTTCTTGGTAAATAAATAATCCACAGTCACTTGATGTGGTGCAGATTAACGTGGACCTGATAACATTGGAGCAACGATCTGCTGTTTTCCACATTAGCTTCAATGCTAGTTAATACACACACACACACACACGGAGGATTACGCAACAGTTTTTAACACATATTTCCTCCAGATATAGTTGGTATTTTTCACGCTAAATGAAACTCAGAGGTTTGCTGGTGTTGAGGAAATATAATCATTGTTTAGTGTTTTGTTGAATTCAATTATATAACCATTTCTAGTGCTTTAGTTTAGTGAATCTTTTACTAATATAATAATTTTTTAGTGTTTGAGTTAGCTCTATCGTTTACTTAAAGTCAGGAGTTTTTGTGTCACTGAGGTCGTAAAACCACAGGAGGCAAGCAATCTTATCTGTGTGAAAATCATTTAAAAGCAGGGCCACATTTGGTCTCAGGAAATAAGGAATCTCAAGTGGACATCTGGCATGGTGAACTATTGACCGGCAGTTCAACCCGCAGAGAATTTGGTCTAAAACAATACATGCGGTTTGTTATTTATCTGTTTGGATAGAGCCAAGTCTCCTGAGACATTTGCGAAGTTGTAAAAGTCAGCAGGACTTTAGAGTTCTGGTTAATTTCAAAACAACATCAAGGAGTAAAACTTCGCTTTGATGGCTCACCAAATTGTAGGAGGTGCCGTTTTCAGGGGTGCTCGGAGACGGCTTTTAATTGGTCGAGAGATGTTGCCCCCTATTTGAATAGAACACACCTACTAGTATAAAACCTCTTGCACAAAGAAAATGAGGCAGAAATGGCCAATTTTTAGCACCATGGGCTGACTATTTCTCCGAAGACGTCTTCGACGTCTTCGTATTTTCCTCTATCTGTCTTATTTTCTCAGGTGACTAATGTGTGACTGTGTTCCTTTAATTTCTCTGTCTTGTGTTATACTTTCTTCTGATTGGATTAAATTCTGAACTTCTGTGACGCCAACACGCTGCGTACGCCTCTTTGTGTTCTCGCGAGAGCTCCCAGACCGCGGCTAAGAATCCGGGACAGGAAGAAGGAAAAGAACCGAAATTGCAGTTTTTTACAGTTTTACTTAATATTCCTTTTTTCAACACTGGTTAATGAATTCAACATAAAGACAGGCGAATATCACTCAAGCCTAGTTAATGAACTTTACCTAGTGCTAACATTAGTTAGCAAAATATGCTACCGGGGATCGCGGCAGATAAAATATGTGACTGTCGTCATACGTTGTGTCACATTTCTTCTTTGAAACAGGGTGGAGACTCTAGTAGCTGCTAAACGGTGTCATTTTGTGAACATTACTTGCCATTTATTCACATTCTGTGTCCGTCACCGAAGCCCTGCAGTTCGGGACGGTTCTGAGATCTCAGGGATCCGCTTTAGTCAGCGCTAACCAATCGGAACACGTCTTACATTGCTAATGTAATGTAAACTTCCCCAAAGCAAATAAAGCTGTATAAGCAAGAAAATAAATTCAACCAAAAAAAAAGTTTCAACCAAAAAAAAAGAGATTCAATCAAAAAATTAGTTACTTCAATCAAAAAAAAATCTTTAAAAATATTTTTATGATTAAATAGTTTTTATGACTTTTTTGAGATGATTTTTTTTTTTGAAACTTTTTTTTTTTGTTTGAGATGATTTTTTTTTTTTGATTGAATAATTGTGAAACAAATCTAACTCCATAAACATACATACTCTTAATTCTCCATTCTTTTTCTTGGTAATCACAATGGAATTAACCCAATCAGTGGGCTCTTCTACTTTCTGAATGACTCCCAACCTGATCATTCTGTCCAACTCTTTTTTCAACCCCTCTCGTAATGGTACTGGAATACAACGTGCAGCATGAACTACAGGCTGCGCATCCTCTCTCAGCTGGATCTTGTATGTGTAGGGTACAGCACCTAATCCTTGAAAAACATCCTCATATTCTTGAATCATGGCATCAGGGTTATTAGGTTCAGTCAATTCAGTATTTATGTGATAAACTCATTTCACCAGTCCAAGTTCTTCACACGATTTATCACCTAAAAGTGACTCACGATCCTCCTTTACAACTGAGAAGAACACAAGATGTTTTGTTCCTTTAACTGTCACATTCAGTTCACATGTGCCAATGCACTCAATTGATTGTCCATTATAGTCTCTTAGACTTGATTTTACCTTTATGTGAGGTTTTACTTGCATTTCTTTTTTTTAATATATTTTATTGAATTTTCTCTTTTAGAACATACATTTACAATCAACTTAACAGTACAAACATCCGCTTATACATTCACTCACGCATTCAAACCTGCATTTGTTTAGATACAAAAATATACAAGACCTTTCAATTGGAACAGAGAAAAATAACATGACAGTAATAGAAACTGTAGACAAGACATCCATTCGAGACATTCATTATTAAGCTCCGCCTTCAGTCCCTATGATTCTCATATATGGCTCCCACAAGTTCTCAAAGTCCCGCTTTTTACCCTTGACGATGTATGTTAGTCTTTCCAGTCTGAGTGAATTTGCAATTTCTTTCTTCCAGAGTCCCATGGAGGGTGCAACTTGCATTTCTTTTATATCAGACATGCTTATGAGATTAGCCTTAGCACCTGTGTCCAATCTGAACTTGATTGTAGTTCCATTTATCAACAAAGGAATTGTCCATTTATCATCTCTGTCAACATACTCCACTTTTTCTGACTCATTTTCACAATTCACAACACCAATGAAGAATGTGTCACTTAAGTCAGTTTCGTTTACTAAGTTTACACGATCCCTCTTCTTTTCTTCTTTTCTCTTCATAAAGCATTGTTTTGCAAAATGATTTTTTCCACGGCAATTCAAACACTGCTTACCATAAGCAAGACATTGTCTCACTTTATGCCGTGACCCGCAGCGCTTACAGTTGATAATGGCTTCCTCTTGCAGCTGCCTCGTCTGAACATGGCGTTTCTTCTGGCAGGACTCCGCTCCCACTGCTCCTGCTCAGTCACTGCATTGTGAAGTAGTTCCTGAAGAAAGTTCAGAAAATGTCCTCACTGGCTGTAGCGACAGTTCGCTTGCCTGGCACATCTTTACAGCTGTTTCCAGGGTCAGATCCACTTCTCTCAGTCTCTTTCTGAGCTTCCCATCACGTACTCCAAAGACGATCTGATCTCTGACCATCGAGTCCTTCAGCAGACCAAAATTGCATGACTGAGCTTTTACTTTCAAGTCTGTCAGAAAGTTATCAAAATGTTCATGCTGGGTCTGCATTCGGGAACGAAACACGTATCTCTCATAGCCTTCATTCTTCTTGGGTGAACAGTGAGCATCAAATTTACTCAGCACAACATCCAACTTTTCTTTGTCTTCCGCTTCATCAAACACAAATGTGTTGTAGACTCCAAAGCCTGCGCTCCTGCTATGGTCAGCAACATCGCTACCTTTCTTGGCTCCGGGTTTGTCTCCAATCCCATTGCGGCGACATACAGTTGAAAGCGTTGTTTGAAAGCAGCCAGTTCTCATCCACGTTTCCCATCAGCTTTAAGCTCTCCGGTGGTTTCAGCTCCATGGTCAGCTCTTTAGTTTACTCCTGACACCATGTTATATTCGTGCTTGATAAAGACCAGACATTGTGTAATGCTCAGATACTTTTATTAAAGCATCTTTTCCAAGGTCTGTTCATACAGCATGCTCACAGGTGTATCGCATAAGACTCTCTCTACTTCTATTGTTCTGTTCTCTACATTTATACATTCACATGAACTCATGCTCGCCACCTGGTGGACATAAACATAATTCATTCAATCATGACATTCTTTTTGCTCCGTGCAGCAGGCCCACAAAAGTTTTCCAGAGACATGTCAAAGCTTACCACGACTTCGGTTTCAGTTCACACGGTGGGGAATTGTCTTAAATGTTAGTTTTATTTTGACCCAGAGAGGAGACAAAAAACCCACATCTATTTAGCAGCATACATCACGTGATCCCCCAATAATGACACTTTTAATGCAAAATTGCTCTAAAAGTTGCATTAAAAGACCATTAAAAGTGCCAACTTTGTTCAAGGTCGAAGAGAATCTTTCTTCAGGATCTGGTCTAAATGGACAAATTATGTAAAATCAGTCATTCCTGTGGACTAAATTTGTCCATTACATGCAAATACTGTTGTGCTGTGTATTGTACCTTAGTTCCGGATTATGTTAAATTTATGCTCTTGACTGTGTTTTTCCTCTAACGAAAGAAAAATTAGACCTGACCCTTCTCTACCCCCCCACTCACTTTTTTGTTATGGATGCTTGGTTATTATACAAAAACCCTGGATTGGCTTGTGTTTTTCCTTTTCTTCCTTCCACTGTGGTGGAAACTGGATTGTACAAAATAATTGTATCTTGCCTTTCCAAATAAAAAAATTTATATAAAAAAAAAAAAGTGCCAACTTTGCATGATTTTGGAAATTATGATAATTTAATGCAAAGTTGGGTGTGGAGCAGGCTGCTCCACAGCAACAGGCACTAGGACCTGTGGCAGCAGGGAGACATGCTGCCTCGGTGCTGGGACTGGTAGCAGGACCTGCAGCGGTTCAGGGTGGCGACGGAACCATCTTATCGCCTTGTCGTAGTCCGACTCAAGTCCCATTTCTTCCAGCAGCAGAGGAGAAGGCAGGATCTCTACATCCTCGTAGAGATCCCTTTGTGCCAACTCCAGCTGCTGCTGGATCCAAGCCTTGCTGGCCAAAACCTTGGCCTCCTCACCTTCTTTGTGGTCGGGTCCTATTATCATGATATGGTTTTGGAGGCGGTGAGAAAGACGCTGACAGGCCCAGGTAGACATGATGTAAGTAATGATTTAATGATTAATCCAAGAACAGAAACCAGAAAGCAGATTGACAACAAAGTGACATACGATGAGGACCTGACTAGGAACAAAGACAACAGGTGGACTTAAATACACGAGGAGGGTAATCATGGAACTAGACACAGCTGGGATCAATCAACAGGGAGGACAGGACATCACAGAGACTAACAGGGGAACAGGACAAAGAAAAAAACCAAGAAACAAATAGACAGAAAAACAGAACCCAACAGTTTAATCTATATAGCTTCCTAAAGATAACCAAATGCTTTGACGTTTTTCAGTCTGGTTTCTGGTCTCTCCACAATACTGACACTACCCTCATCAAAGTGTTCAGTGAAATCCATATGAACACGGATCGTGGAAGAACAACAGTGCTGGTTCTGTTGGACCTCAGTGCAGCTTTTAACACTGTTGACCATAACATATAACTGAAATGAATGGAGAGTTGGGTAGGACTCTGGTCCTGTACTCAACTGGTTCAAATCTTACATAAAGAACAGGGATTTCTTTGTTTCAGTAGGAAACTTCTCATCAAAGCAGATAGAAGTTACATTCAGGCGTCCCAAGGTTAAATCAGAGAATAGATTTTGAAATACTGCATGTGCACAAGAAAGAAAGAGAAAGGGGGAAAAATAAAGTAATCTAATGAAAACAGAGAATCCAACAGTGAACAGTGAAAATTAAGAGCGTGAGTTGAAGAGCAACTGAATAACATGAGAATGATGACTTCAAGTGAATAACAAGGATTTACTGGAGCGCACAAATATAATAAGAATAGGAAACTAAAGAGGACATAATTAAACCTATAAATACTGATACTTATCTAAGAAAACTAAACAAAATGCGAGAATAAATAAAGAAATTCAACACAAAGGAAAAAACCTTCATGAGAAGGTCATCATGAGACCTTCTGAGCAATAATTAATTCATAGGAAGAACATATGATTAGACCTGACCAAAAATAAAAACACAGCAGATCATTATAGAGAAAACAGTCTGGGAGGAGAACACAACAGTGAAAATAGACATCAGGATAGCAACACACCCAGATGATTGGCTGTTTGAGAACCCTTGGATTGTGAGTGTGGGTTTGTCTGTGTCTGCAGTTAACAAGATTTTTTTCTTTCTCTTCATTACTGTACTGCTATGCTCACTACATTTGATTCAGATAACTTTTTGGCTGTTCTAGTTTTTGACCTTGTTGACTGTTACTATCACAAAAGCTGTAACAAGTGTATTCAGGAACGCTATGAGGTGTTCTGTGTTGCATGGGCCAATAGTGACTATAGAATAAAGACTATTCTGTTTAACATATGGCATAGGACACAATCATTAACGAGCGCAGCACACATGGTTGGTAACTCTGTCCTGAAACTGTACCAAATGAGGTTCTCCTTATTTTCACTGACATAAATGAAGACAGGATGTGTTCCCTCAGCTTCTAGCTTCATCATTCTCCAAATTGCTAAGTGTTTTGGACTCTATAAAGAATACTTATAAAATATATAGGAAATAAAAAAGCACTACGTAAAGCAAATCACTGAAGATATGTCTGCATATCATTTTAGTAACTTGCTTTACAGTCAAATCCTTTCCCTACACTTTTACTCTGTTCAAGAACCGCGGCTGGTGGAATTGCATGTTTACTGAGTTCATCACAGGAACTACTTCCTAATTCAGTCTTCCTAAGAAGGGGAGTAACCACGAATAATCATGACTGCACTTTTAACATGACTTCAACAACTTATGAAAGTTACACACTTTTCTGATGTTGCAAAATATAATAAAACTAGAGATCAAATCAAATATTTGTACAGCACAGTTAAGCAACAAGGCTTTTAAAGTGTTTTACATCATAAAACACAAAAATACAAAGTAACAGAACATGATTAATGTTTCATAATCAACAATATAAGTACATCGATAAAAGTATACTAAAGTATGTTAAAATTTAGTATACTAAAGTATACTTTTTTTCACCTGGGTTTCCTTAGTTTGATTGTATATCTCACAATTTTGTAATTTATCATTGTTTATTAAACTCTGAAAATATTAATATTCTGCCCTAGAATGTGGTAAGAGGTGCCCTTTTTTGAGCACCTGCCCCTTTAGTGGTCTCTTCATGGCCCTGCACTGCAGCATATTTAATAGCCAGCAATCAGTAAATCAGCAGCCAGATCACTTTGCATGATGGACCCGACAGCTTTGTCCTCTGGGTAAGGGACGCTTACTTCAGGGCAAATTGTGACAAACCCAATGAGTTGATTGATAGGTGCCATTGTGTCAACTGAACAACTGCGCGCGCCTGACATTCAAAGTGCGAAACAGAGATGATGAAACACCCCTGCCCCCCCCCCCCCCCCCCCCCCCCCACCTCAAAAATGAATCTGGCGCCACTGAATTATGTGTCTGTTGTTTGGAAATTTAACTTGCTTCTGTGCTTCTGTTAGGATTTTGGGTTGTTTCAGTTTGATTTTGAGTTTTGCCCTTTTGTTGTGTTTCATAGTTTTTTCTATTAGTTCTGCATGTTTCCATTTCCACTTCAGTTCTTTATTGAGTTTAGTATATTTCTTGTTTCTAGTTATTCTTTGTCTCTGTAGTTTGCTTATGTTTCTGTAGTTTAGTTGTTCTTTTATGTTTGATTTACTTCCTAGTCTCCCTCGCCGCTCTGTTCCACTTCCCTTTCCTTCTCTTCAGTCTGCCTCCTTCACTCACAGCTGGAACCCATTAGCAATCAGCCCAATTCCTTTGTTCCAACATTCAACCTCCCAGTACTTGCGCACTTCATTGCCAGTCACTACTTGCTGGTTCGTCATTCACTTCTCCCTGGTTTCCCTGCTATCTCCTTGTGTCTTCTGGCTGGTTTTGTTTTTGGATTATTTTGGCAGATTGCCTATTTTATCCCGACTCTTTATGTTCCATGTCCTTCTGCCTGTCTGCCCACCTCTGCATCACATTAGAACTGCTTTTGGCTTCTCGCTACTCTTAGGCACATGATCCCTGGTATTATATGAACTTCAACTTTCTTATGCCCAATATGTATCAATATGTTTTATCTTCATGTATCTTTGTCTTAAAAGGTTACCCTTTCTGCTTCCACTAGAGCGATTCCACACCCTGTCCCCATCTTACTGATTGACATATTTTATTTTTTTTTACAATCATCATTTAAATTGCAAAAACTTTAAGCATCACTTTCTTTCTGATTTATTACAATCATCTGGTATCTGTAACAATTGATTCCCCACAATTATCAAAAATCATCCTTGTATTTACTACTTCTAGTTTCAACATATCGTTAGGTCATAATCAGCTTTCTATCATCACAATTACCCCACGATTATAACTTCTTCTAATTAGATACAGAAATAGGGCTTACTTTAAACACAATACATAGGCGCAGCTTCAGTTGTTACCTTCAAATATTCTTTTGTATTAATTGTAAAATTTAACTTCTAAAAACAAGTTTGATCTTATTAACTATCATTTGACAAATAATCAAAAGTCAATTACTGGTATCTCTATTTTTTAGGGAAAAAACATTTTCATTTGTTATTGGTGTATTACAAAGATCTGATCACGTTTTACAAAATACACTTTGAAATTGTAAAAATACAGCATGTTTAAAAATAATCAATTTGTGTTTGACAATGAACATTTCTTAAACTGTGCTCTTTCATTTATTTTGTGAATTCTCTTCCTCTTCTTCATCCTCGCTGTCGTCTAACCAAGACGCTGAGCCACAGCTGCTACCAAGGCAGCGCCTTTCCCACTGGCGTCATCTGTGACTTTTATGTTGATGTCGCATTCGGGTGAGAGGGTGCGCAGTGCTTTCTTGATCTTTTCACTAAAACTGAGATGTTTAGAGATTCAACATGGGTGTGTTTTTTAGAGAAACTGACAGAGAATAAAAGGAAACTTAAACAACTGTGTTATTTATAAATACAGGAAGTCTCTCAGCTGAGAAACATTTTAGGTGGTTAAGTCTACAGAGGATACTAACTGACTTGCGTTAAGCCTGTAATTGCTACTATTCACAATGTAAAACCCTTATCAAAATTAAAACACTCACCTTTTTTCTTAGTGTCTGATGTTAAATCAGACTAACCTTATCTTATTTTAAGTCAGAAGAATCATCTAAATTATTTATATTTGATAAATGCCACAATATTGAGAGAAGAAAAATATGCCAGACGTATTTGTTAAAATCTTAAAAATCAAAAGTACCAATACTTTTGATTTTTAAAAGTATTGGTACTTGGTAATCTGTCAAATACTGACAGATTATTCTGTCAGCATTTGACAGAATAATCTTTGAACTTTATGGCAGTCAAAAGTTTTTGGTTTTCTTCCACTGTCCAAGATAAAACACCAACAGATAACAGATGTTGTAAATTGAGTATTACAACAGCAGAGCTGAACTGAGCTGTATTAATGGTTTTTACTCAGAAACAACCAAATTATTATTTCTTAACAGTGCAGGACAACACAATCTGATGATAATAACCATCAGATTAATGTAGGTTATGAGAACTTTCTATAAAATTATTACCTACCATGTTTAAAGTACAGCATAAAAATGCTGCTAGGAGTCACTACAATACCCACTGTTAATAAAAAAATATTTTGGAGTACATTGTGTACAAATGTGCTGCCTGAGACACTCCCATGTTCAAACGTTTTCTCAAACACTGATAATTATTATCTAATTAAAAACACTGATAAATTATTTAATTTAAAAGAAAAATTCATGATTGAAAATTTGATGTGAAATAGATGATGCAAGCCTTCAGCTGGTCTTTCCTGGTATTGTCCTGTTTCTTAAAGATCTGAGTTTCATACTTTGTCTAGCAACGATAAATCTTTTCAAAACTTTAATTTTGTTTTTTTTTTAAAGAAAACATTCCATCACTTTCTGAGCTAAATAATAAAGTTCTGGATTTAAAAAAAAACTACAAACGACAGAAAAGCTTTCAGATACTTTCAAAAAGGCCTAATGATCTCATTTTAAGAGATTAAGATAGATTAAGCATGTTGCCTTGTGTCTTACTTGGGATGTTTTTTGTAGACGGTCCCATCCATTCCCACTGTGATTTTCAGATGAGACAGCCCTCGGTTGGCACGAATACGGTTGGCAATGGTTGCCAAGGCAGCGGCACAGAGACGAGCAGAACGTGAGGAGATGGTGTCACACACCATTTTCACCAACCTGAGGTCAGTCGAGTTGTACTTCAAGCCCAGCTCAGTCAGAATTCTGTTGGCATTTTCCAGACCTTCGGACTCGCTGTTTCAACAACACACACAGAAATTTAATACCACATCAAAGTTAATAATGAACTTATCTTATTAATGAGATCTGGCAAATATAATGGACACTTACTGCTCAATCTCAGAGACAAACTGTGTCTTAAATACATTTTCTTTGCCCAGATTATCAGACACACTGCCTTCAAACAGAAGCTTCTCCTTCTTCAGCTCCAACAGCACACGCTGAATGATTTCCCCCAAATACTTCCCACTGATCATCTTCTCAACACTGCAAGACAACATATCATCAGGACAGGAACAGAAACGCCTATCTCAGTTTATGTGATCTGCTACTCTTTCATATTGCAACTTTATGTTTGTCATTGTTCTCAAACTGCGGTACAAGTTGTGATTGTCAAAAGTATTACATTGCAGATTCTTGGTCAGTCCAGCTGCAGATAGAAATGAGCCTCTCTGCCGTTGACATTGATAAAAAGTGAAACTGCTTCTTTTGTTGTGATAAATGTGCCAGCAGAAAATCTTCATGAACTTCTCCTGGTTGCAACTACTAAACATGCAGCTTTGGTGTTAAACAAGAAAGTCATCAGGTGATTTTTAAAAAGAGCAACAACAAAAAAAAAATCAGTTTGTTTGGTTGTTCAAACCTCAGTGTTCAATAATACTGAACTAGCTAAATATTAACAGCTGTTTTGACAGAAAGTGATGAAGAAAAAGACTGTCAATATCAAAAGGTTAAGAAAATACACACTAGATAGACAAAAATCATAAGCAAATATATATACTTTTATTTGACTAGTAGCTTAGACCTACATGTGTTCTCCCTTATTGTCTGACTCATTGTCCAAATCCTCGTCAAACTTTGTCAGGAACTCCTTAAGCGAGCCGTCACGCCCGAAGCCGCACCATTCTGTGTTGATGCACATGTGTCCTTCCTGTCCATTCTCAGTCTCCACATTCTTCATCTCCTCCATGTAGCAGGCATTGGTTCCCGTTCCTGCCGAGGAAGAGGAGTAGCTCTACCCACCTCAAAAAACCTTGCAGTGTCTTACAAAAGTGTTCACACTCTATGAACTATTCATATTATAACATTATAGCAACAAACTTCACAGTATTTCAATATTGGGATGTTATGAGATAATCCAATAAATGTTAAATATTGGAACATAGGGATACATGCCTGCACAGTTTCTGTGTTAGGAAAGTGCTGAAGTAAAAAGTATTTCTACTTCTCTTGTTTCCTGAAGGTGTTTCAGCGTTCATCCAAATGGTCTTTTCAAAATAAATGGTAAGATGTTCAATAAACAAGAGAAGAAATCCACTTATCTTAGCACTAAGAAAATGACACTTGATTTTCAAATTTAAAAAATCTGAAAATGCATATATTGTATATTCAGACTGAAACGCTGAGGCTCCTAAATTAACTTTTATGCAGTTAATTAATTAAGTGCACTTTATGCACTTAATATAATCAAAAGGCTCATTTAAAGTTTGGTACAAACCATGAAGCAAACATTTGACCAACAGACACAACTCCAGGTGGAACACTATGAGAGGCTGTAAAAGTCCAGAGACTGTGGTAGAAATTCACTGTCCAGCAGAATGATATCCCTAAACATGTCCAATTGAGAACTTTTGACAAAACTTGCAAATGGATGTTTAAAAATGCTCTCCGGCTAATATAAAGACTGGATAAATAATCTGGATCTCTAAAGTTGGTAGAAGCACCCCAAAAGATGCCCAGCTGTAATTAAAATATATTGAGGTTCTACAAAGTACTGAAGACAAACACAAGTCAAACCTTTCAGATTTTCATTTATAAAAAATTAAAAACAACTATGAAACCATGGTTTGACAATTATGCATTCCTTCCACGTTGTTTTGGGAAAATCAGGCATGTTTTTATTTATTATTATTATTATTATTATTTCTGTAGTTTTCTACATTTTAATGTAATTTTCTTTTCCTTTGGTTTCTGATAATTTACCCCTTACAGCCACAATGTTTATTATAGGACAACCTGAAGGTTTTCTAAATGTTACATTCAGATGTTTTTGTTTTGTTTTTGTTTTTTTACCAATAATCATCCCAATCTCGCAGTTCTTGTCCTCACAACTCATCATTGTAGCCACTGCATCGTTCACCATGACTATTGGATCAATGTTGAGGTCCTGTATGTGGAAAATGACATACATTATGTTAAACTGGGGTCTCTCTCATGAGAAGTTTTAAACCAGTGACATTCAGAAGAGGATAAAACCAGCAAACTAATTCTGAAGATCTTCTAAACAGAGTCAGGATATTTATAGATTAATGAGCATTATGCACTGACCCCTTTCCTCTGGATGGCCTCTTTCAGTAGCTGTGCTACATCCATCCCTACCACCCCAGAGCACTCGAAGCCTTTAGTCCACTTTATCAGGATGCACTGCTCACACAACCACAAAAATGTCAAAAATTATTAGTGGAAAGGGTCTTCCACTGGGAGAATAGTGACAAACCAAGAAGGATTAGGAGTGTGAGACTAAAGACCTTGTAAAGTGATTTCTGATGACAGGGGAAAGAGAAGCTGAAACCAAGTGGTAAATTAGGATGTCCTTTCAGGTCGTGAGACTCAAGGAACTCACTAAGACGGTCCACGATGTAGTCAAACAGCTGAAAGTATACAAGAACACACAAACATGTTGCTTAAAGGCCAATACATACACAACTTGAGTTCTTAAAGTGTGAAATATCCTGCCCACACAGTTTTGTTCCTTTTTTTTGGTTGTCTTGGGAGGAATAGAAACATTAAATGATTAAGCTTTTCTTTTTAAAGCTTTAGATCCAAGGACCAATTTAAATTACTGCATACCAACACATATCCTACAAAAACAGAGAATTTAGTTTTCTTTTTTGTACTATATGCTGTATTAATTTGTTCTTGCAAAAAAAGATAAGCCTTCTTTGGGATTACCTACAGCTTATTCTTGAGGCACACAACTTTTTTATAGTGTCCAAGTAATATACAAGATTTGTGTCACAGTAAGAGTAGTGTTTTTACACGGTTCTTGAAGACTGAAATATGCTGTTCAGACAGAACTGTTTTTCTTTCTCTTTTAAAATATTGTGTGAAAGTATATATTTCACTGTTCCTGAGGAATTAATTATTAGTTATAAAACACTTCCATGGAACAGAGTCATTCACTAAAAAAAACCCTGTTTTGATAAGAGAAAAAAACTCAAATATATGGAATTCCCAGCATAACAAAATACAAAAATCATTTCATTTAGAAATCACTTTATTTCATATGCAACTAATCTTTCCTGCTTTGGATCACATTCATCTCTTCTTCCAATCCTATGTTAGGAGCCAAACTTGTTGCTGAACATTAACCCTAAGTGACTCATTTTAATCTGTTTTGTTGCAATTTCTATTAAACTGTTTCCTTGTAAGTCTTGTTTTTGTGACTCAATGTATTTGAGTTTTACTTGTGCTTAAAAAGTTAGATGTACCCATGTAGATTACCTCTTTTCCGGATTTTTTCTTTAGCTCTTCAGGTATTTCCCAGTCTTTCCCTTGAGGCTCCGGCTTTATTTCCCCTTTCATCACTTTGACATGAAATACCCGCAAGTTTGTTCCACCCATATCCAGAGCTAAGAAGTCTCCGTCCTCTGGATGCAGGAAAAAATGTGCAGATAAGATTTTGTTTTAAATTTTTTCCTATGAATATCAGGACATTTGATTTCAGTATTTTTAAGGTCTGGATAAGTACAGAAAAAGAAAATAAGAACATGGAAAGATATTTGCATTTCCAGTCTTGTTTCTCTATAGTTCAATTTTTCAGTATTACGCCCTTCACTGCCCATTCTTTCTTGTATTCTTCCTTTTTCAGTTTCATTTCCCTTGTCTTTTCTTTCTTCTTTGTAATCTGATTTTTACTCGTATTTCTGCTTCTTCCCTTCCTTTCTTCCCTCCCAGCCTTGCTTCCTTACCATCTTTCCTCACTTCTTTCCTTCCTTTTTTATGTCATGTTTCCATTCCTTTTGTCCTGGTGACTTTCCCTCCTTCTGTTCTACCTCTTTCTTGTTGCCTTGCCTCCAGTCCTTTCTTGTATCATTCCTTTCATCCTTTCTTTCCTTCCTAATGTCCTAGCTATCCTAACTCCCATCTTTCTATGCTTATGTTTCACATTCTTTGTGTCCTTCTTTTTTCAGTTCTTCCTTGAGTTCTAACTCCACATTTTCCCCCTTCTTCACTGCTTTACTAGCTCCATTAACCCATTCAAGTCTTGGGTCTAAATGTCCGTTTTGGTCTAATTTTGAATTTACCGTTATATTTTCACCAAAAAACTATTTACCTTGCCTTATTTGGTATCATTATTTTCAGCACAACTTCAGCTTTATCATTTTACAGTGTTTGCTTCATTTTGACAAAATGCATTATCACAGTGGACCAAAAAATCACACAAAAAAAACAAAATCCGAGTAGAAAAAATATTGATATTTTTAGTATAAAATTAACAAAAATGTTGAACAAATACTTTTTTTAACCAGTAATGATAATTTATAGTGTACATTTTAAAAACATGTGTAAAGATGTTGCAAAAAACAAAATTAAATACATGTTTTACATTAAATTGTGTGAAATTTCCCAGGCGTTTTATACAATTATTTAGAAAATATGGCATAATGACTCCACTACAGCTTTTCTCCAACATCACAAAGTCTCGTGTTTTTTTTTTTGCATTTAACAAATATGTCACAATGTTTCCACCACAAATTCCTTCCAATATGAAAATGTTTCAAGTGTTTTTTTTTTTCTTACAACTGTCTACGAAATGGCTTTCCCAATAGGTCTGCAGACAAATTAGTTGTGCCTCATCAAAACAGTTTCTGTCAAGAAAAGGCACAGTCGTACATCATAAGCCTTGCTGCAACCTCAGCTGCAGAGAAAAAAAACTTTTGGCCTGAAGGGGGAGCAGATTTACCTGCACCCAACGTGATTTCCTCGGCTGAAAGTAGCATGAAACACGGAAGAGGCTTGTCTGCTCCTGCGCATCAGAACTCGCTTTGCAGTCATGTAGCAGGACTTATTTTGCCACACAGACTAACAAAACTACTACAAACACTGCACACACACTCAAACTCTACCTGACACACTTATAGTCTAAAAAAACTCATCCGAAACTCAAGTCCAAAGCGTCACTGCGCTCCGGTCTTTTTTGTCTCCAAAACTCTCCAAAGGTCGCGCACCACGTGTCTGTCTGCCCTCCCCCACCACAACATACCGACAACACCTTGTGGTACATTTGAGGAAATAGGAAATATAAAACATGGATGTCATATTGCATTCAAGCATTTCCTGGTCACAAAACATTCACTGAATGAGCCGCAAAGACGAAAAAGAGTTTTTCCGGCTTTTTTCGTCTTCCGGCTCAAAGCGCAGCGCCGCTGCCTGCTGCGCTTCATTCTTTACATAATCTTATATATACTGTTGAGGAAAACCTTATTTAACTATTAAAAAACAACTAGGCTCGGGCTTTTCCTCCTGGTCCCAGGCTCTTTCTTGTATCCGAAGCCGGAGCCGCGGCCGTGTGGCACAAAACAGAGGCGCACGCTACGTGTTGACGTCACAGAAGCTCAGAGTTTAATCCAATCAGTGGACAGTATAACATAAGACAGAAAATTTAAAGAAAACACAGTCACACATTAGTCACCTGATAGAATAAGACAGATAGAGAAAAAACGAAGATGTCTTCGGAGAAATAGTCAGCCCAAAAGGAGCTAAAAATTGGCTATTTCTGGCTCACTTTCTTTGTGCAAGAGGTTTTATACTCGTAGGTGTGTTCTATTCAAATAGGGTGCAACACTTCTCGACCAACCAAAAGCTGTCTCTGACCCTTTTCAAATTCAGAAAATCCCTAGAGTTCCTTCAGAAACAAAAACGCGGCTTCTCCTTTTGTTTTAAATAAGTTAGAAGCAGGATGTCTCCGATCCCCTGTTGGGTTATGGCCTTTCGCAAATTACTGTGAAACAGCTTGAACTTCCACTGGTGATATCCTGACATAAAAAAAACTAATTTGAAACCTTATATGACAATTCACTCTAGACCAAAAAGTAAAGGTCAATAAGCCAGAATAAGTTTCTAATTCCAAAACTATTATTAGACTATTTTCGATTAAATCAGGTTACATTTTACAACTAGCATATTTTAAATATATTTTCTTAACAATACAGAACAGAAACCACTAAATTGAAAAAAAAATCTTGAAGTTGATGCCACCGATCGCTCCGGTATCCAAACTTTACATCAATTTCGCGATGTCGCTGCCTTTGCAGCTGCTCTGTTCGCGTCGTAACTGTTCCACTTCTCTTTCACCATAACTTGGAACAATTTTACTTCGTTTTTTAGCAACAAAATACATCCCATAATTATTTATTGAAGATGTGAGGAAAAAAAAAACTCATGTCAAGCTCAAACTCCGATTCCGAGTCATCTGGCAGCGCGCCAGCCTTCGTCCTCTTCACATTTGAACTTCAGGGCTGCAGTCATGTGCAACTCATTTTGACATACTAAACACACTAAAAACCGTCTACAAACACTGTCTACACACACACTAATGCACACTAACACACGTATGATCGAAAAATATAATACCACTATTAGCTAAATCCGACATGTCAACAGCGCGCCGTTCTTTGCCACCACTAAACTCTCTCCCGTGCTGCTCTTCGGATCTCAAATCAAAATGCCCGAAAATGCTTTCTGATTGGTTGTTTCAGAAATGTGGTGAGTTTGGAGGAACTCGGAAAAATGGCTTTCATGATGCATTCGTTCACTTTTTGGTCATAAAACATCCACTGATTGCACTCAACATGTGTAAAATGCGCTTTACGCTATGGCGAAAATGATCGATCATATTCCTGGTTTTATTTGGAAGTAAATATAAAACAATAAACATAAAAACACTACTTTTACTGTCCAACTGAATTGAAATGCACACTTCTCATGCCGTATTTTTTTTTTTATACGGAAACCTTTTAAATGCATGACGGGCGTCGACCTGACAGGGTAGAGCTTCGGGGCGTGACGTCACTGCTCTAGTCGCCATCTTTGATGTCCATAGCAACAGTCTCGCAGATTTTTTCATTCCAAACAAGTCCACCTCGCTGCAGCAAAGAGGAAGGGGCGGACGGACCACTGTCAGCCTCATACCTTATATGGAAATGGGACCATTACACTCCGGAAGTGAAGGGGGCGCTATTTCCTGTATTATCCTCGCCCTCCCGTTTTTATTTTCTTTTGAAATCTGTGATATATCTTCACCTTTAGGAAGGAGTTTGACTCTCAGCATGTATTTGAACTTCAATATTTTATTTACTTAAGGGCAGCTCACAGTTTTTAACAAATTCTGTAGTTTTTGGTGAACTTCTAAATCTGCTCCTTAGTCCCATCTTTTCGGGGTTTACTGCTGCCTCTAGTGGCCTGGCGGTGGTAACACAACTAATATAATCACGTTTGATATTATTAGAGGTATTTAGTGTAGTTATAATTATATTATGACTTTTTTTGTTTGTCTGAGTCCATCTCAAGCCTTCTTTAATGACTATAGTTTAATTCTATTTTATCCTTCTAGTTATTTCTTATTTCAGCCTCCCTGCAGGATTTCTAGTCATGTTTATTTCTTAATTTGATCACCATAATTTGATCACCTTAAGGCTCTGGATGTTGTAGGGTTGTGTTGGCTCACGCGACTCTGCAATATCGCATGGACATCGGGGGCAGTTCCTCTGGATTGGCAGACCGGGGTGGTGGTCCCCCTATTTAAAAAGGGGGACTGGAGGGTGAGCTCCAATTACAGAGGGGTCACACTCTTAAGCCTCCCTGGAAAGGTCTATTCAGGAGTCCTGGAGAGGAGGGTCCGTCGGATAGTCGAACCTCGGATTCAGGAAGAGCAGTGTGGTTTTCGTCCTGGTCGTGGAACACTGGACCAGCTCTACACCCTCAGCAGGTCCTGGAGGGTTCTGGGAGTTCGCCCAACCAGTCTACATGTGTTTTGTGGACTTGGAGGAGGCGTTCGACCGTGTCCCTCGGGGGCCTTATGGGGGGTTCTCCGGGAGTATGGGGTACCGGGCCCTTTGATACGGGCTGTCAGGTCCCTGTATGACCGGTGTCAGAGTCTGGTCCGCATTGCCGGCAGTAAGTCGGGCTCGTTTCCGGTGAGAGTTGGACTCCGCCAAGGCTGCTGCCCTTTGTCACCGATTCTGTTCATTACTTTCATGGACAGAATTTCTAGGCGCAGCCGAGGTGTTGAGGGGATCCGTTTTGGTGGCCTTCTGCTAAAAGCATCTCTGCTTTTTGCGGATGATGTGGTCCTGATGGCTTCATCAGATCGTGATCTGCGGCTCTCGCTGAAACGGTTCGCGGCCGAGTGTGAAGCGGCCGGGATGAGGCTCAGTGCCTCCAAATCCGAGGCCATGGTCTTGAGCCGGAAAAGGGTAGAGTGCCTTCTCCGGGTCAGGGGGGTCGTCCTGCCTCAAGTGGAGGAGTTTAAGTATCTGGGAATCTTGTTCACCAATGAGGGAAGAAGGGAGCGGGAGATCGACAGGCGGATTGGGGCGGCGTCTGCCGTGAAGCGGCGCTGTACCGGTCCGTCTTGGTGAAGAGAAGCTGAGTCAAAAGGCAAAGCTCTCGATTTACCGGTCGATCTACGTTCCCACCCTCATCTATGGTCATGAGCTTTGGGTCATGACCGAAAGAACGAGATCACGGATACAAGTGGCCGAAATGGGTTTCCTCCGCAGGGTGGCTGGGCTCCCTTAGAGATACGGTGAGAAGCTCGGTCATCCGGGAGGGACTCAAAGTAGAGCCGCTGCTCCTCCATGTCGAGAGGAGCCAGTTGAGGCTCGGGCATCTGGTCAGGATGCCTCCTGGACGCCTCCCTGGTGAGGTGTTCCGGGCACGTCCCACCGGGAGGAGGCCCCGAGGAAGACCCAGGACACGCTGGAGGGACTATGTCTCTCAGCTGGTCTGGGAACGCCTTGGGGTTCCTGGAGGAGCTGGAAGAAGTGGCTGGGGAGAGGGAAGTCTGGGCCTCCCTTCTGAAGCTGCTGCCCCGAGACCCGACCCCGGATAAGCGGAAGAAAATGGATGGATGGATGGATCACCATAGGTTCAGTTATTCTTCCATTTCTTTAGTAATTCTAGTTGGGTTATTTCTTTTAGATCTTCTAGTTTCTCTTGCTCTGTGTTCATTAGTCCTTATTGTTAGATCAGACCAGTGGCGGAACAAGTCGGTGTCGGGCCGGGGGGCGAGGCAAATTTCCGGGCCCCCTGACCAATCACGGGCCCCTTACGTGCAGCAGCTGGAAATCATTGAGCAGGGGAGGTGGAGGGGGGGGACATTGATACACCTTTCTCAACAGGTGGGGGCGCACTTTCTCGGTCTATAGTCCGACATTCGAGCGACTTGAATCCATTCCTCCCTCCCTGGCTCCTCCAGACCCGGGCCCCCACCGGCCTGGTTCGGGGGGGCAACCACCCCCCCCAGCCCCCCCTATAGCTCCGCCCCTGGATCAGACTTGTTTCTACATCCACATAAAGTAAGTCCACTGCCTGCTGCGTTTGTGTCCACCAACACATCATGACACAAACCAGATGATAGAGCCCATCTTTAAACATTTAATGTGTAACAACAAAGGTGACACATTTTATGAAATAGATCACACTTTAATAAATATTTGTTGTATTTAACATGTTTCAGGTAAGTGAACATGTTATGAAATAGATCCTGTCCTAGAATTTTATGTAATTGAACATTACGGGTAACAAGTGATGATCATCTGAGGTAATACATTTTATGAATATGTTTTTAAATATAATTTTGGTTAAAAAATAAAAAAGGGGTCAAAATGGAATAAAAATATGCCTAATCTATATAGTTTAGTAGAATAATTTAACACAGATTTTGAGTTAATAGGTCACATGACCTACAAGCTATTTAAGAAAAATACAAAATGTTGACTACAGAAACAGCTAAAAACATAAGAAGTTAAAATGTAATAAAGGTGAGTGTGGATCATCTATACAGTCTAGTAGAGCAAATTCAAACATTGAGTTAATGGGACATGATTTGGAAGCTACTGAAGAAAACATTTAATATTAAAATGATTGAATATAACTTAAAATTTTAATAGAGGACAGTAAATGCCCGTTCCATGTTTTTATGTGCTGATTGTAAGTTGCTACCCATAGTACCCAGTAGGGGGGCTGTAGTTTGGTTTATGTTGAGTTAGCGCCTTCATTTAAACAGTAAAATAAGAGGAAGTGTCGCTAGCCTCCTGTCAGTCAGCACTTTGGGCTGAAATGTCTCACGGACAAGAGGAAGAGGAGGATAATTCTTCATCTTAATGACTGGACTTTAAGCGCACATTCTTCAGAAGATGCTAAAGGCTAAAGGTAGCACAGCACGGACTTTACCGCCATTAACTTTGCAGCCCTTGGACAGCGGAGCGAGGTACATGTTTAGAGCTCTATAAGTTTAAGTTAGCATTATTATTATAATGTATTCATGTTTTGTGTCAAACAGCATTTAAGCAAAACTTATTTTCTTTTCTTTTAGTTTTCACGGTGTTTTCGGAGCACACTGTATTCAGTGCAACAACGTGGTTTCTAAAGAAGTAAATATGAATCTACTGCACCTGTCGAAGCTCTTCGTGTTTTCTTGGTTCTGAGGTCCTGCTACAAGGACAGTGAGCCTCGTGTAATAGCATGAATGTCCACTTTTTGTATCAGTTGGTCAAAGACAAGGCATTTATTTACAGGAGTGTTTGGTTCGGAAATTGACAGCAGCTGTGAAACTCCGAGGCTTTAGGAGGGACCAGTAAAGAACAACTGGCCGAAATTAGCGATCATAAATCGGATCAACCTGGAGCTGAACGTCCCTTAACTCCGCGGAGTTCAGGATGTCCAGGATCCAACTAGAAAACAACTTTACTGCGGTCAGTAACACAATGAAACACCGGTGATGTTCTGAATTGTTCGTTTTGGTCTGTGGACACCAAAGATGGAGCCGAGCGACGAAAACGTCATATCCGGTGACATCAACTTCAAAGCTCTATCACTGCAGAGACTTGTCATAAATTAAATTGCAAATGACTGAAATAAACTGAGAAACGTGTAAAATGATTGTGACTGAAGTAATACCTGTTCCGTTTGGTCTTTCCTTTACATAGGAGGGTAACATCTTGACGGATGGACTTTCACTGCCATGTGTCTCTTTCCTCAGACCTTTGATCATATCTTCCAGAAGTCGTTTAGAAATCTCCTTCAGATTCTCATCGGAAAGATGGAAAGGCTTCAAGACCTCCTCCACCTATACAGAGATACAAACAAAGCATGAGACCTTGTGTTGCACACAGCTTAACTACATTTACCATTAAATGCACAATCATACTGCTTGTATTTGACAAATAATTCAAAATTCCCATTGGTCATATGGACAGGAAAACTTCAAAAAGACTGTGCAAATGAGAGTTCATCTATTAACTAACTGAGGATGAAGATGGAAACTACATGAATTCTTCTGATTCATGTAGTTCCGAATCAGAAGAATTTATTGTCATTGTCAGAAAGACAACGAAATTGCAGTTTCAGTTACCTCAGAGAAGTTTACAGCGATCCCTCGTTTTTTCGCTGGGGTTGGGTTCTGAAAATAACCCGTGATAAGTAAAATCCGCGAAGTAGTTACCTTTAGTTTTTACAATTATTACACAGCATAATTAAATACATTGAAACCAAAGAACAAAACCTGTTTTCAGGTCAGCGGATGTGCATCAATCAGGCCTTAATGTGACCCAGAGTCTTGTCATTAAAACGTCTCATCCAACCTGACCCAGAGATTCACAGCTGGATCTCGTCAAAGAGCCTCTGGTCGGTTCTGCTGCCTGTGGACACAGTTCTTTTTCCAGCTGGAATTCAACATTTTCAGCTTTCATTTCCCGAATGGTCAATCTGTATTACTTATATTTAAATACCGTAACGTTACTGGCACAGGTAGAGAAGGAGCTCGGAGACTGTTTAGCCAATCAGGATGGAGAACACAATGCACTGTGAAAAAAACTGCACAAAAAAATCTGCAAAGCAGCAAGACCGCGAAAGGTGAACCGCGTTATAACGAGGGATCACTGTATTTTTTTTTTACCACACAGAGAAGGCAGATGATGAATATGTCAGGTTCAAAAGTCCTCTTCAAGTCTGACTGGAGGGTTTCAGGACTGCACCAAGAGTCCATATTTTAAAAAATCAAGTAATGGTCACACTGATCTATTATGTTCTTAGCACATCTTTCATATTGCATAAGAAGGTTTGGCTGCTTAAGGATCCTCCAACATTCTAGATTCCAACAGTCTATGCAAATACCTTAGCAAATCCCCATAAAGCCTTGCCGTTTACAAAAAATACAAACAATTAGCATGAAAATATGATAAAAGAAGAGGCCCAAAGTAAATTATGTCCTTAGCATGTGTTATTTTCACCAATACAGTGGGGAGAACAAGTATTTGATACGCTGTTGATTTTTCAGGTTTTCCCACTTGCAAAGCTTGTAGATGACTGTAATTTTTATCATAGGTTCTCTTCAACTGTGAGTGATGGATACTAAAACAAAAATCCAGAAAAATACAATGTATCATTTTTAAATAATTAATTTCCATTTTATTGTGTGAAATAAGTATTTGATACACCAGAAAAAAGAAACTTAATATTTGGTACAGAAACCTTTGTTTGCAATTACAGAGATCAGACGTTTCCTGTAGTTCTTGACCAGGTTTGCACTGCAGCAGGGATTTTGGTCCACTCCTCCATACTGATCCTCCAGAGCCTTCAGGTTTCAGGCTGTCGCTGAGCCACACGGACTTTAAGCTCCTCCAAAGATTTTCTATTGGATTCAGGTCTGGAGACTGGCTAGGCCACTCCAGGACCTTAAGATGTTTCCTACGGAGCCACTCTTTAGTTGCTCTGGCTGTGTGTTTTGGGTCGTTATCATGTTAGAAGACCAGCCATGACCCATCTTCAGTGCTCTTACTGAGGGAAGGAGGTTGTTGGCCAAAATCTCACGATACATGGCCCAATCCATCCTTCCCACAATATGGTGCAGTCGTCCTGTCCCCTCTGCAGAAAAGCTCCCCAAAGAATGATGTTTCCACCGCCGTGCTTCACGGTTGGGATGGTGTTCTTGGGGTTGTACTCATCATTCTTCTTCCTCCAAACATGACTAGTAGAGTTTAAACCAAAAGGTCCTATGTTTATCTCATCAGACCACATGACCTTCTCCCATTCCTCCTCTGGATCATTCAGATGGTCATTTGCAAACATCAGACGGGCTTTGACATGTGTTGGCTTGAGGAAGGGCACCTTGCACTGCAGGATTTTAATCCTTGACGGCGTAGAGTGTTACGGTCATTGACCAGGTCCTGCCGTGTAGTTCTGGGCTCATTCCTCACCTTCCTCAAGGTCAATGATGCTCCACTAGGTGAGATCTTGCATGGCGCCTCAGACCGAGGGAGATTTTCCGTTATTTTGTATTTCTTCCATTTTCTAATAATTGCACCAACTGTTGTTGCTTCTCACCAAGCTGCTTGCCTATTGTCCTGTTGCCCATCCCAGCCTTGTGCAGGTCTACAATTTTATCACTGATGTCCTTGCACAGCTCTCTGGTCTTCTGCATTGTGGAGATGCTGGAGTCTGATTGGTTGAGTGTGTGGACAGGTGTCTTTTATACAGGTAACAGTTCAAACAGGTGCAGTTAATACAGGTAATGAGTGGAGAACAGGAGGGCTTCTTAAAGAAGAACTAACATGTCTGTGAGAGCCAAAATTCTTACTGGTTGATAGATGATCAAATACTTATTTCACACAATAAAATGGAAATTAATTATTTAAAAATCCTACATTGTATTTTTCTGGATTTTTGTTTTAGATTCCATCACTCACAGTTGAAGAGTACCTATGACAAAAATTACAGTCTTCTACCAGCTTTGCAAGTGGGAAAACCTGAAAAATCAACAGTGTATCAAATACTTGTTCTCCCCACTGTATGTGTTTAACACATTATTTGCGGCTCACTGTAGGTCAGGATGCCCCAGTTCAATCCTGAGGAACCAACATCCTACCACTTTTACTTAGATCTCTGCTTCTAAACCTAAATCAAACAGCTGAATTTCTTTACCAGGATTCATTCAGCTCTGCAGAGACCTGATAATAAGATATTATCAGATCTAGGGCTGGTGGAAAAGGGATGCATATAAGGAGGACTAGTCTTTAACATTTTCAAGCAACACATACCATAGCAAGTGTTTCAGAAGTGATGTCATCAAGGTTAGCCATATTGTTGCTTTGTTTGGACTTCTCTGAAAAATTAATGCCGTCCTCGTTTGTTTCAGTGTTGCTCACCTGAACAGAAAAAGATGAAAATGTCCTTTAGTTAATCTGAGAGGTGGTAGTTGCATGTACAATCGCAATGCTTGCGATTCTGTTATTTTGGTTTGCCAGAGTAGCAGGTGGAAGCGGGTGACAGTAAAATAATCATAAGGTATTAGCCATTACTGGATGAATTGCTCTAAAATTTGTCATATAAATGTTTTTTTATGAATATGTTTTTCATGAAAGTGGTGCTTTTTACTATTTATTTCAGCAAGAGAGGTAACTCAATATATATTCTATGTTTTTACTGTCAAAAGTTGTGTCACATCCTGAGTTACATCTTAACTACATGGTTTGTTTTTTAGATGAACATTGTAATTGATCCAGTATTTGCTTTATTATTGCTGTTTAATAGCCATTGATGAGGAAATACTTTTCTCATTTTGTACATGGTATATTTTAGTATACTATTAACTAGTAATGAACAGTTTGATTTTGTTTGTAATTTTATTCAGCTGTTTTTTATTCAGCTGTTTTTAAAGTGAAATATCTGTCAAATTATTTACATGGTGATAACATGTCTTATGTTAATGCAAAATCATTCTAGTTTCTCTATTTACTTGTTGTGATCGGTGTTTTTTCAGTATAGTTATTTTGAGATTTTCTGTGTTTAGTCCTGTTTCCCTGTGAGTCTCTGCCCTGTCCTCCCTGTTTATTGATCCCAGCTGTGTCTAGTTTCTTGATTACCCTCCCTGTGTATTAAAGTCCACCTGTTGTCTTTGTCTGCGTCGGATCCTCGTTGTGTATACCCGTTATCTGTGTTTCCCTGTGCCTCCGTTCTCTGGATTTGTCATTAAATATCATTTTCACCATGACTACCTGGGTTCAACGGCGTCTCTCTCACCACTTTGAACCGCACATCATGACATTACTAAAACAAAATCTATAGATTATCTAGTTTCTAGTGAAAATATGTTAGTATATCGCAAAACTAACAAGTTACTTTCGGCACAATATGAGCTTATTTTAAGTCAATCATTTAGTACTGATTTTAAAATGTATCTGTTTTAAGTTAAATAATCTGAAAATGGATCAAGTCATTTTAACTTATAATATGGGAAAAATATATTTTTCCACTTACAGATTATTTTATTTATAACTGATACTTTCTCATCAATGTTGCGGAACTGTTTGTCATAATTTGAGTTTTCCTGTGTGTTTATTTTAGGTTTTTGATTGTTCCCAGGTGATTCTCGTTCCCTGATTATCATCTGTATATTTAAAGTCACCTATATTTCTGTTTCTGTCGGTTTTTGTTTAATCTGTCGTCAGGTTTGTTGTTTTGTGGGATTTTGGACTTTTGTATTTTTTGTGGATTCATCATTAAATTCAACATTTTCTTCACTTACCTGGGTCTCAGCGTCTACCTCACCACCGCCTCTCAACCGCACCTCATGACACTATTGGCATGAGGTGCCAATAGTGTCACCTCATGCCAATAGGTGACACTATTGGCACCTATTGGCATGAGGTGACATATGGTACAAGTAAAACTTGTACCATTTTCCATAGTCCTCTACGTTTGCCTCAGTCCTCGCATGCAAAAGGGTTAAAACTGGCTCCTGTTTCCTGATAAGCTAGCTGTATTTTAGTTGTCTCAATTCAAATGTACTGTGGTATTTGTGATAGAAACTGGACAAAAAATGCATGGTAAGAGTTCACGATTTAGAGTAAAGCCAAAGTAAAACAAAAGGCTTCACTCTGCAAAATTTAACTCAAGAAGAATTTTAAAAAATTATATATATATATATATATATATATATATATATTATATACAGTATTATATATAAATAATATGTGTGTGTATATCACAGGTTTTCTGAAGTTCTGTTAAGTCTTTTTTGCTGCTCTGTAAAATCCTGAAATTTTGTAGCAGTTTCACACATAGACGTATTAAATGTTTCAAATTTTCCTTAATCATTAAAGAAGCATCTCACTTTTTATCCTACAGTTGACACATTAAAACAGTCCCTAAATAACAAAAATAATCCATCATTAACAAAATCAAACCATCTAATGTGTCAAATTAATTTCTAAAGAAGAAGCAGCAGCAAAGAGA
Organism: Poecilia picta; assembly: GCA_033032245.1. Classification (NCBI taxonomy): domain Eukaryota; kingdom Metazoa; phylum Chordata; class Actinopteri; order Cyprinodontiformes; family Poeciliidae; genus Poecilia; species Poecilia picta. The sequence goes on from CM065366.1 coordinate 469,608, forward strand.
AAAAACTCACCTTTGTGTTATGCAATGTACTGCTTCAACTTTAAGGACGTGACTTCCTTTATATAGTATAAGGTGAGCGCTGATGGAGAGGTTTACACCCAATTCCTGATCTAAAAAAACAAAAAACATCTCTACTTCCTCATCCAGTTAGGTAGAATTGAGGTGCAGTCGACAGTCAACAGTCACTCTTCCGATCACTTCGGTGCTTCCCAACAAGTTCTGACAGGTGTTCAGAAAAAAAATAAAAAAACAACATATAGCATAATATGTAGTCGCTTAATATATTCAGTGAATAAATAAGATGTTGTAAGAAATTGATTTAGTGCTATCTCTTCATTAGGCTAAAGGGGCCGTAGATGGGATCCAGTTTCTAATTTATTGAACTTTTAGAAATTACTGCAACCCCTGAATAAAACCTCACATATTGTTCCTGTTCCACTCCGTTTCTGTCAGTTCTACTCCACACATTGTCGTAGCTGTCGACTGAGACAATTTCACAAGCTAACAGAGCAGAGATTGTATTAAAGTTGGAGCTTAGATTGGGCCTAAAAATGCAACCCGTCCCTGACATTGTGTCTGATCCTGATCCACCAAAACTAATTAAGTCCAACTAAAGGCCTCTGGCCTTTAGTTAGAGTCTTTAGCCCGACATATTATTTTCATTAAACAATTGTTTGTAGACCACAGCCTGAGTGTTTGAAATAACAGTTTAAGATAATAGTGGTACCCATACATTTGACCGTATATTTACCACTATTAAGAAATATATATATATATATATATAAGTTTGGACACCTTTTCATTCAAAGAGTTTTCTACATTTTCATCACTATGAATATTGTAGATTCACACTGAAGGCATCAAAACTATGAATGAACACATGTGGAATTATATACTTAACAAAAATGTGTGAAACAACTGAAAATATGTCTTATATTGTAGTTTCTTCAAAGTAGCCACCTTTTGCTGCGATTACTGCTTCGCAGACTCTTGATGAGCTTCAAGAGGTCGTCACCGGAAACGGTCTTCCAACAGTCCTGAAGAAGTTCCCAGAGATGCTCAGCACTTATTGTCCCTTTTGTTTTCAGTCTGTGGTCCAGCTCACCCCAAACCATCTCAATTGGGTTCAGGTGACTGAGGAGGCCAGGTCATCTGGCGCAGCACCCCATCATGCTCCTTCTTGGTCAAATAGCCCTTACACAGCCTGGAGGTTTGTTTGGGGTCAAAGCAGATGGAATAGCATGACGCTGCAAGATGCTGTGGTAGCCATGATGGTTCAGTTTGCCTTCAATTTTGAATAAATCCCAAACAGTGTCACCAGCAAAGCTCCCCCACACCATCACACCTCAAGCTTCACGGTGGGAACCAGGCATGTAGAGTCCATCCGTTCACATTTTCTACGTCGCACAAAGACACAGAGGTTTTAACCAAAGATCTCAAATTTGGACCCATCAGACCAAAGCACAGATTTCCACTGGTCTAATGTCCATTCCTTGTGTTCTTCAGCCCAAACTGGTCTCTTCTGCTTGTTGCCTGTCCTTAGCAGTGGTTTCCTAGCAGCTATTCTACCATGGAGCCCTGATTCACACAGTCTCCTCTTTACAGTTGCAGAGATGTGCCTGCTGCTAGAACTCTGTGTGGCATTGACCTGTCCAGAAATGTGCAGTTCTAGGCCAAGATACTGGAGGAGAACCCTCAAGCTTCCAGGCCTCTGGTAGAGGACCCGAGCTCAGAGGATGAAAGAGACCACCCACGGAGGGTGAGAAGGGAATTTTTAATTTTTTTTATTTTTACTTTTTTTCCTATTTATATATAAATATTTTATATAAATAGCAATAAAATGACAACAGGTTCAGGGGTGAAAGTACCCAAATCAAAAATAAAGATCTCGTTCTTTAGTTCATGGCCCACATGTCATCACCATGCTGATTGCAACAGGTAACCGAAGCTTTGGCTTTTGACCCAGATCTCTGTTTGTTATGACAGACCGGTACAGCACCAGCTTCACGGTACATGTCGTACTAACTTCCCGAAGAAGGTGTAGTGAAAAATGGTGCAAAAGTCAAGTGCGCAGTGTGTCTTGTAAAACAGGATTTGTGAATCACATCAGTAGTTTCTTGTTCTTGCATTCACTGACATCTGTGTGTTAAAAAAATAATATTTTTATTTTAAAAAATGTGTCTGAGTGAAGAAGTGAAAACAAGTTTGAATCAGTTTTGCTACAATAACACTGGACTAAATGAAGCAAAAATATGAAAGTAGGACACAGCACTGCAGAATCTGTGGAGTGCAACAGGAGTTCTGTCTGTGAGCAATAAAGACGTTTTCAACTTATTTTTTCTCACATTGGTGTGGATTTGTTTTCACCTTGGGCCCCTGCATGTTATTGTTTACATAAGGACATTTGGAGCATGTGGACAACGCTGGAGGGCAAAAAGACTACGTCATGCATAGCCGCGCTGCTGTGGTAGAATAATTTCATTAACTCAGAGAAACTTGGATATGTAGATATTATTCATTTCATTCATAAGGACCACGCCACAAGATAAAGATTTAAGGATGTATAATTGAATATTTACTGATTGAGGGGGAAGGGAGGAATGAAGGGGTGAGGGGAGGGAAAGAGAAGGGAAGGATAGATGGAGGGATGAAGGGGTAGATGAGGTCAGTTGTGGAAGTTGCTAAGGGGCTTGTGAAGTGATGACTGGATGGGGACTTGTCTTCGGGATGCTAGGCATCATATATTTCTTCCGGCCCGTGTAGGAACCGCAAAAAAATGAGCGGTAAGCTTGCGATGACCAGTGGCCTAGAATTTGGATCGTTGATCTGAGATCCCCTGACTGGATGCGGATGTAGCTGTTCCAATGTGAAAAGAATGAATGGAGTAGTGATCGGGAGATAACCTGACTTCAGCAAAACTTGATGAAAATGATGTGAGAACCAAGAACGAGATGCTAGATTTCCTGATTCAGAAATGGAGAGTGGATCCTGTGGCGAGGCGTTAGCTGCGATTCGAGACTGGACGTAATTCAGTGATTCTTGAGAATAGGGACAAAACAGGTCCTATGGATAAAGTATAAAATATACATAACAAATATTTTTTTTAACTATCTGACTAAACGAACCTGGGTCATCTGAGCACAATAATGTATGTTTTCCTGGTATGATGGGTATTTTCTTGAACCTTCATTAAAAAGAACCACAGACAATGCATGTGAATTATTATGACAAAGCTTTTGCAAAAGGAGACGACTCAACAAACGGCTTCTACAAGCCGTTCACCGAGCGTCTCTAAAAAACCTTTGGTTACAGCTCGTCTTTTATTATCAAACAAAAACAGGGAGGACGGGGAACGGAGGACAGCACAGACAATATTTATCACTGCACACAGGCAGTTTCTAAAGTAGGGAGTATTTAGTGATAAGACGACACCTGTGGAAGCGTAATTTAAGGTCTGAGAAACAGATAGTTAACTGTTTCAAATAAAGATTTACAGGCAGACGTGGCCTTCAAGTCAGTTCAGAGACACAGAAGTAAGAGAACACTTTAAACTGAAAACCACAATCTATATTAACTATTGTTGATTAACATTAGACTGAATATAAAGTAATAACAAAATGATAATACCAAATAAATCTCTAACATGGTATTTGCTGAATATTTTTTTATTTTAAACATTGTAGTAGGTGCATGGTGTCTGTAAAAGCCCTTGTCCTGGTGCAGGACTCAGTACATTTTCATAGTTTAAAAGAATTAAAATAATTATATTTAGTTGTCATAATATATTTTATAAATATTCAAACAACTAACTTCATAAGTATCAAAGAATGCAATTAAAAGTCATTTAATGTATTTTCAAATTCAATTGAAATTGGGTCCTCAGTTTTTGTCAATTCCGTCAGAAATAAAAATTATGTTTAAAAGTCAGGCATTATTGAGGAGCACACCACAAATTCTGAGGACCCCATGACCACTTCCTTTCTCTCCCTGTGCTTAGGGGGCTAAGCAGCTCTGGTAAGCTTATACTACTCTTTTGTTTTTTTCTTCTTTTTTATTCCTAAGTTGTTTGTCACAACCATAAAGTGTCAACACCATAAGTAACATTTTTCAAAATTTTGATGAAATTTTGTTAAATTTGGTATATTTTAAGGATTTAAAGCAGTGCTACTCAATTCCAGTCCTCAGCCCCCCCCCCCCCCCCTGCTCTGCATGTTTTAGACGTGCCTCTATTCCAGAACAGCTGATTCAGATGATTGCATGACCATCAAGTACTGCAGAAGCCTGTTAATCACCCACAGATTCAATCCAGGTGTGTGGCAGAAGGGAAACACCTAAAACATGCAGGGCAGGGGGGCTTGAGGACCGGAATTGAGAAGCACTGATTTAAAGGAACTGATTAGCTACAATATGGCCTCATCATATAAATGAAGTTACCATGGCGTTTTGTCAAGTCCGTCAGATGTCAACTTTTTGCATATTTACATTCCCAAAACATTATTTGTCATGTATGAATACATAACTTCAGGAATAAATAACATTTTTGGTGGAAGAAATTTAAAACCATTTTGTCTCTATTCTCAAGAATCACTGAATTATGAATGGGCTCATAAGGACTGAGGAAGGAGTTGAGACGAAAAAGATAAATGGGGCAGGAGATGACAAGCTGATCGGTCTTACTTTTTCTTAGATTAAAAATCAGGGTGTCGTGACTGTGAATGGAGAGGACGGACAGGCAAGGATGAATGAGAGGAATGCGAGTAGATGAGGTTGGGGTGAATTTGGAACAACAAAGAAAGTTGAAAAATGCTAAAAGAAATATGGACTATAAAGTTCGATTTTTAAGATTTGATAGATAACCACAGCGCAGCGTAAGGATACATCTGCTGAGGATATCTGAAGTAAGGGAAGACGCTAAGTGGCGATGCTCGGTCCTTGTTTCTTGCATCCTTTAATAAGCATATTGATGTGAAAATGAGAAAAGGAGGGACAGCTAGTACCCACCGAGAGCTAGAAGAAGAAATGAATACCTGACAAATAAGACTGGATTGAAAGCAGTTGTTATTTTGAGCATCTGTCAGCAAGAAGGAAGTTTGACAATATTAAAGTAATTCAATTAATTTTCTCGGATGGTAAAAATGCTTGGAAGGATTAAGAGTCGAGAGTGATGAATTCTAGAGATGTGCAGGGTTTTTCCTCAGAAAGAGGAACGCCTAGCTGTGAAAAAGCTGTGGTTAACACACTTAACCCAAGGTGAGGAGGAGAAGAAGAGGGGTCACAATGAGGAAGTCGTCCAAGAGGGGTATCATGTCGGGAAGCGTGTAATTATTTATAAGGATCCAACATAAGGCTTCTTATAAAGAATAAAATATTTTTAGGGTTTTGGGGCTACTACAGCAGCCGAACATCAGGCGGACAGCGAAGTAAAAGGTTCCTTTCCAAAATATGCTGAGGAAGCACCAGAAATTGGGATGAATGGGAAGAACTTTGAAAGCACTGGTGATATCAGCTTTGGAGAGCCAGGCGCCTTGCCCTGCTAAACGAATGAGTTTGATGACTCGGTCTATGGTAGCGTACTGCATGGAGAAATTGGGAAATGGAATGATGCTGTTTATACTATGTGTGACAGTAAGTTGTTGCCACCCACTCACTAACTGAATGTTAAAGTGACAAAACCTGTTTTTCATTTCATCACCAAGATAAAACATTATCTCCTTGTCTAGTTAGTTAGAATTGAGGCAGACAACAGGATCTGCTCCTTCTACCCTGTGGGCGCTTCCCGACGCAGAGGAAACATATTTTGGTTGGACGTCTTATTCAATAAATTAGGATATATGCTCTGAAGAGGCTTGTCAGATTAATAGTACCTTTTGAAAATAATACAATTTTAGAACATCTTTAACATAAAGATGTTAAAACATCAGTCGTCTAATTAATCTATATAATGTGTTTCACTTGGTGATGGAATCACTAAAAAATGAACTTTTCAGTTATATTCTATTTTATGGAATGAGTCTGTATATTTGCTCAATGTTTGTCTACAGTTGAAAACTGTTGCAAAATTTAGTAAAATCTTTTGTGAAGAATTTTCACATTAATATAGATGCATTTTTTCCCCCTGATTTTATCAAGTGCTCAAAAACATCAACATTAGATTTTGAAGCCATCAAAATGTTATTAAAGAATTCAAAAAACAGAATAAACAACTTCTGAGTAAGCCAAATGAATCATTGTCAGTGCAAACTTTGTATTTTTCAATCATGTGACTGACTCCACAGCTGATGCTGAACTGGCTGGCTTATAGCTGTGCCCTGCTGAATTTCACACACCAGATGAGATATGATGTCTTTCATATAGCAAATGTATTTTATTGTAAAATTTATACAAGAAGACAGGTTTTAATTAAATTTACATATTTTTTTCTGTCTGATTTGAGATCCTGCAGCTTCTATACTCTACTGAAAAGCAAATAACTTTTCAGTGTCATGTGTGTGTGTCTGCTCTTGTCAAGATTTTCAGTGGGAATATTTTGGGGCTGGTTGGAAGTTGGGGAATACAGTGACCATTGATATATATTACTGGTTTGGACATTGACTATTAGCCACTACAGCTAGAACCTTATGCCATTACTGAACTCACTAATGTTCACTGTTCCAATGCAGGATGAGCAAGAAGCTGCCACAAGAAATGGTTGCAGCCACAATTTTTTTTAATAAAATATGGCTTAAGTTAAAGCTGAGAAGATGTTTGGATATATAAAATATGTATTCTTTCTGGATATAAATCTATAGTTTTTGTTTCTGTCAAGATACTGATGGGTATCTTGAACCTTCATTTAAAAGAACCACAGACAACGTATATGAATGTTCATGGCGAAGCTTTTGCAAAAGGAGAAGACCCAACAAACTGCTCCTCCAAGCAGTTCACTGAGCGTCTAAAAACCTTTGGTTTCAGAACACTCAGTGAACTGCTGAGTGGTCTGAAACACTCAGCTGTCGCTAAGAAAGACAGCAGAGACAATATTTATTACTGCACACAGGCAGTTTCTAAAATAGGGAGTATTCCGGTTGATAAGAAGACACCTGTGGTAATTTAAGGTCTGGGAAACACACAGTTAACTGTTTCACATGAAGATGAACAGGCAGACGGACTCTAGGTCAGTTTATACACACAGAAGAAAGAGACACTTTAAACTGAAAATCACAATCTACGTATATTAACTATTGTTGATCAACATTAGACTGAATATGAACTAAAGTAATAACAAAATGATAATACCAAAAAAATCTCTAACAGATACAAGATAAGACAAAGTGCATATCTATTTTATAATGATTCATAATTTAATTTTACCTAATTACCTCTGCAGGAGCAATGCTTTAAAATGTAACAAACCTTAAGTTTGTTACATAAAGTTTGGGGGGGAGACTGTGGCAGCAGCGTGTTGGTTAATCTGCGTTACTGGGTACAATATCGCAACACCGTGAGTGAAACTGACTGGGGAAGCCTATTATATAAAGTATTCAGGGACCACTTCTTTATTATTACACATCCCCATTTGTAGAATACGGAACAAATCACGTCCCGTATCGGTTCAATATGGGACTCTACATTTAACAGCCAAATACGGGACGGAGGGTAAACCCTAAATCTGTCAGAAAGTAGATGTGGGTCGCTTTATTTTTGTGTTAACTGAATTGAAACACAACAAACTGTGCATCAGATAAGATTGTCAAAGTAAAGCTACAGCATAACTAACCAACTACCCACTTTCTTTATATATATATTTTTTTAATTAAAACTTTTGACTGACTTGTAAAATGTGATTTCCATGTTGTCTCACTGCCATAGTGTTGGCATTTAATAGCTAAACATTTCCTCCCATGGGCTGCACAATGGCGCAGTTGGTAGAGCTGTTCCTTTGCAGTAAGAAGGTTCTAGATTTGATTCTTGGTCCGGGTTCTTCCTATGCATGTGTGGTTCTCTCTGGTTACTCTGGCTTCTTACCACAGCCCAAGAACATGACTGTCAGGTTTATTGGTTTTAAAGTCTCCCTAGGTGTGTGTGCATGGTTGTTTGTCCTGTGTGTCTCTGTGTTGCCCTGTGACAGACTGGTGACCTGTCCAGGGTGACCCCGCCTCTTGCCCGTCAGCTAGGCACTAGCAACCCTTCCGACTCCGCTAAGGAACTAGGCTGTACAGAAAATGGATGGACATTCCCTCCCTTTTCCAGATTCTTTGCTTCATTGTGTCATTTTCCCGACTCTATGCAAAACAACGGTGTATGTGGGGCTCAGTATTTCAGGTGATGTCCAATCCACTAATATAGATCACTGAGAGGAATTACCATTCACATTTTGCAAAGCAATTTTAAATACCAGTTGATGCTTTGAACTCATGGAGCAGCTGCTACCGAGTTACTGTCCACAGGCGCCTATGAGTCTCTGAAATACTCTGCTGTTAAAACTGAAGTGATAAGTCTCACAAACTACAATGACATAATAATCCAGTGCAACATGCATGCACACCACACTTGTAAGCACTCACTCACTCACACACGCATACAAGTCCAGTCATGCCTCTGGATGCAAAGCGGCAGGCTTGGTGCTGCAGGGCACCAAACAGACTAGGACTAGTCCTGCTCCGCAACTGCAGTGAAAATATTTTGAACTCAGAAGATGTGGTTTGACATGGGTGGTTCTAGCGAGGGGCCAGTGGGAGCCAGTGGCCCTGTAGAACTTGTTCTGGCCCCTTTAACATAGTGATATGCTTTGGCACAGAAACCATAACTCTTGAACCAATTTTATGTTTTACTTTAACAATGAATTCAAAGTTTAGGTCATGCACTTTTAGCTTCATCCATATTGAAATGGGATCAGTTTTCATCAGCTCTGGAGCTGCAAAAGGCAGATCACCAAATACATTAAACAATGAATTATTGCCTTTTTTTCCCTTGTTTTTCTGAAGACCTGTCAGAATTTATTTCCCCTGTCAAGAAGCACCGACAGATACAGCTGATGGTGCTTCAATTCCCATGAGGAAGTAGTTTGTGTGTTTTTGAAAAAGTGAAGACAGGTTTTGTTACTTCATTGTAGTTGTTGCGTTAGTGAGTGGGAGGAAACAGAAAAATTACATTTGTTCTCACGATGTCACAATTATTTCAACGGAATGTTTGCTCTTCCGGTAAATTTGGTCTAGAAACTCAACTGGTACTTTTGGCTCCACCTACTCGTGCGAGTTTATATTCTCTAACTTCTGATTATTGAAATAAAATACAAATCTACCCTGGTGGACATTTGCTGACCTAAACATTGTTTTTACATTTTTCAGAGTGACTCCTCAGTTTTTACTTCATGTAGTTTAAATTGTTGGGGTCAGATCTGTTGAATTCAGGTGTCTAATACTTTATCTGACAGTAGAACTACAGTTCAGTTCAACTGTTATTCAGAGAAAATCAGACTTTATTTTGAAGCAGATGAGTTTGCTTGATTGAAAGACATTAAATGTAAATAAAAAGCAGAACTACTGTATCATAACGGGAATGTTTATACAAAGCAGGAGGTAGTTTCACATCAGCAATAGAGGTTTTTAAAATAAACATCTTGAAGACGGATCCATCACAACCCTGGCAGCCTGGTGATGGTTAAAGGCTCTGGCTCCTTCATGACATCATCTCCGTTTCTGACTCGGCTTCTTGGGTCGCTGCTGTTTCCTGAAGTCAATAAGGCATCCGGTGACCTCAGAGATGGGAGTGAAGGATCTGATGGGAGAATTACTGATCCTGTATGCTGAAACGTCCTCATCCTCATCTAATCCGCACAATCGAAATAGCTCTGAAATCAGCATGCACACACACACACACACCCCACACACACACCACACACACACAACACACCAACACACACACACAGAGCTGTTGGACTCCAGAACAATCAGGCAGTTATGTCAAGATGTGAAAGACAATTAAAAATGTCAAAAGAAAACATAAATGAATTAATGCATACCAGGGTTTCCCCCAGTGTATTATAGGCATGGCGGCCCGCCATGCTTTGCTACCCCTGCCGCCAGGCTTAGCGTTTCAGCTGTTTGGGATTCCCCTCGGTAATTTCCCCTCAGAAAGCAGGCGGTTGATCCGCGCTCTCTGATTGGCTCAGGTTTGTACGGATCCCGCGCGCAATCCGTACAAACCGTATGTCAAGAGTGGCGATTAATAATTGGGTTGCAAAAGGAGCTTAGCAGGATTTATTTTACATAATTTGAACCAGGTGAAACTAAATCTGCCACTTGCTGAGTTCTGGGTAGAATACATTTACAGAAAAAGAAAAGATTAATCAATTACTAAATTAGTTATTTAGTATTCAATAATTGGTTCATCACAATTAATCAGATTAATGGTTTCAGCCCTACAATATGTATCTTTACATGTATAAATGTAAAAATATTAAACAATAGAAAATGTGTATTTGCTCTGCATGAACTTCAAGATCCTGTGGGCCTTGTGCTAAAACAAAAAAAAACTTCTCTCAGCTCAGCAGGAGACAAAAACGTTAACTTAAAAAAGAACAACAAAACTTGATAAATTAAGACCCCAAACACAAGTAATATGCAGAAGAAACCTTAGTAGTTTTGTGAAATAAATCTTACTCAGGTTGGGGTTTGGATCCTGACAGTCCAGCACCTGAGGAAACAGTAAAACATCAAACTTGAGTTTGTTTCTGAGGAATAAAACTGTTTATAACAGTAAAGATTGTGAGAAGACCCCAAACCAAAGAAAATCAGAGATGCTTCAACTCATCTGACAGGGAGTTCTGAATATTGTTTTTTGGGTTTCCCTGCAGAAAACGTGAGACCAAAACTAGAGCAAGGTGTCACCAAACAGGATTAAAGTGTAGTTTTGTTGACCACTCACCTGAGTCCCTACTTTCTGTTTTCTCCAGAGCCGACAAGAGATTTCGCTTCTGATGTTTGCAGACAAAAGAACCACTGAAACAGTTTTTATCACTGCAGTATTTAAATGTGTAAATAAAGCAGATCTTTTCAGGTTACTCCTACCCTGCTCACTGTCCCACGCTGAAGGCAGAGTTCTGTATGTCTGCTGTAATCTCTTAGAAGAACAGATTTCTGACAGATGTAGCATTTCTCCTGGTTCCTGTGGAGCAAAGAACAAGATCTGCTGAGCTTTTAAAAGGCAAACTGATACTAATGAGACCAGTCTCATAGGGCTTGGATCATACAAACACAATATGCGGAAAAAACGACAATGTGTCAGATAAAGTAGTGGGAAAAAAACTCTGCTAATCTGATTGTGGTTTCTACAGACCTGCAAACATCAGAGAGTTGGGTGGTTTCCTCTGACACCACCTCTGTTCTCTTCATCCTCTTCCTACGAGGTTGCAGTGGGTCTGTCAACAACAAGAAAAAAACATCAGCGCAACAAACCAGGAAAACAGGAAATCTAGAAATCATTTGCATTATGTGGTCAAAGTTTGATGTTGTAACACCGATCATTTCTAATTTACTTTTAATCAAGCAAACTAATTGTAAAATGAGTTAATGTTCCCTCTGCGTTACCTTGAAAGCCTTGGCTTTCAGGCCTCCTCTGGTCGACCGCGGCCACCTCTCCATCACAGTACGCCGCATGCATCTCAATCTCACTCGCGGGAAACGATCCCTGACAGAGGGGGCAGTCGACGGAGGCTTCAGGGCTGTGAGGGACGACGGCCGCTTCCAGCTCAGGACATTCTGATCTCTGAAGACGTCGGCCCTCCATCTTCTCCACCTCTCCATCCTTTCTGCTCTTGACTTTCTTTACCCTTTGTGCCGTCTGTCCTCTGACATCTTCGCCGCAACTTGAGACGTTTTCCTCCATTTTTGAGTCTGCTGTGGGTAAAACGAATCGCACATAAACTCACCTCTGGCAGTTAATTTATAGAATGTCAATGAAACTCAAAAGGCTAAGTAGGTTTGCTTTTCTGTTTTGTTTTTTTTTACTTTTCATATTTGGCTCTGGCTCCTGACACTCGTGTCTGATTGGAGAATCACCTCTGAGGATCATCTCAATCTCAGGCAGCTCAGGATTTTTCTGTGAAGGCTGTGAGGAGATCAAACAAACACATCTCATTATGTCTTTTCATCATTATGGACTACGCCAAAAAATGACTCCTGAACAGAAGCTTAAAATAGAGTAATATGTTTTACTTCCAGTAGGGGGCTGACCTGTGTTTCAGCATCAATATCCAAGCTCAGATCTTTTGTGCTGTCGTTGTCACTCAGTTGAGTTTCTGTTTGTTTCAAACAGAAAAAATTCGCTCAAGTCAGCAGCTGAGATATGAGTGGAAACCTGGTGCCATAACAGTAAACTACTTCACCTGGACAAACCTCACAGTCATCAGTATTCATCTGTACTTCATCACTATCCTTGTTCCCCTCTTCCTCTTTTTCTTGCTGTTCCTTTTCTCTTTCATCTTTTCTCTCCTTTTCCTCTACTGGAAAAAAATCAGCAGCTTTGCTCCTTTTGCTACCTCTCAGTCTTAAACCTCTCCTGATAAACAGGAAACAACCAATCAGTGACAAAGACACAGATTCTCAGATGACGGTGAACAAAAAATTAAAAATATTTTTTGTAGTTTTGTTTTTTGTCAGGTGAGAATTTTGGAGTATGAAATTCACATGGGCTTGGATTGAATACATTTCGTCACTAGGAGTCAAACTACAACATTTTTTCTTTAAGGGTTTCAAGATTCAGTTTTACCTTCGAGAAACACAAGGCTGAGGCGACACAGCTGATGTTTCAGGAGACAAGGACTTCTGAGGAGAAATTAAAACATCAAAATAAGAGCAGACCAACATCCCAACTACGTTAATAACCGCTTTAACTTTTGTTTCTACATGGCAAATCATTCATTGTAGATGTAGAAGAGTAACAGAAAACAGTCATATGACCGATTGTGTTTAATTAAGTCAAGGGAAATGATCTAAACAACAGCAGTAAGGAGTTTAGTTATTTATTCAATCTGGAGTATGCAACTTTTATAAAAATGTGTTTTTTTTTTACATATTTGTTGAAACTGTCACTATGTTATAACAGACTAGGTTCAGAAAAAAAGTTTCAGTTAATTTCTTGTGATGATGTTGGGAATTAGTTTCATTTTCAAGGAATCATGGCTCAGAATGACTAGAATACTTTGAAGGTTTTTGTTGCCATATACTGAAGATGAAATGAATTTAAAATGTTTTATTTCCAATGAGACGACGACACTGAACACACCACAAAGTGAGCAGTATCACCAGAGCAACAAGACGGTCAAAGAGAAAAAACGCTGTTTCTGTAGCAACACTGAGCGACTCAGAGGGTTTGTGAATATAGCTTTGAGGCGGAGTCCCTTTCTTCAGGCATCAGAAGCAGGTTGACAGGAGATAACTCACCTGTTCAGGGACGATGGATGAGAACAAGCTTAAGCTAAATCTCATGCAACACATCTTTTATTAATGTTTTTGCACGTTTAAATAAACTAAAAAAAAGAAAAATGATAAAATCAAATTTGGTTGACCTGTGGCTCCGGCTGGATGGCCTCCCCCCACTCAGCCTTCCTCAGCAGACCCCTTTGAGCCTCTTTCAGACTCTTCTCATAAACCTCCATCTGAGCCACGATCACCTTAGGAAAACAGGAGCCGTTCAGCATCTCTGACATTTAACACTTATGCTAAAATTAGAAGTTTAAATATTATTCCTTTTGACAGTTAATGAGCTTATTATCTGGATATAAAAAATGATAAATAATCAAATAATTCAAGTTTTGTCTAAAATTTAAATACTGTGTTTGTCCAACTGGCAATCAGATTCACCTTGGTGTACATATCTGGATCCAGGCCTCTTGGACAGAAGGGAACCCCCAGTAGTAGTGGATGGTCTGTCTGTCTGAAGGTTCCCCACGCTGGGGCGGCGCCCTGTGGACCTCCTGTCTGCTCAGAGGACGGGGCTGCAGGGCTGAGGTGGGAAGCTGTGACAAACATTTCTGGGGTTTCAGGCTGGAAACAGAAAGACCAGAGATGCTTGTGTTTCAATTATAAGGCAATCAGCTCCAGATTTTGGAGATTTACAAGGACAATCAATAAGTTATGACGTTATGTAGGAAAATACCCAGATAGCACATGATATTAAATCAACGTGAATTATAGTCAGAATGGCTGTTTTTTGGTTGAAGTAGAAAACTGACAGTAGATCAACCATCAAACAATCATCCAATTCTAACCATTGAAACTGTGTCAATGAATCAATGTTGTTTTGTGGTTGAAATCTAATGAATGAAATGCCGATGTCTGATCAATGTTGAATCAATATATGCTGTTTTGCCACACACCTTCCCCTCATCAGAGGGTGGGTGAGAGCATTTTATCATTGAGTGGGGGTTATCACATTTTTAATAACACTGTAGAGACTCAGAGTAGAGCCGCTGCTCCTCCACGTCGAGAGGAGCCAGTTGAGTCTCTGGCATCTGGTAAGGATGCCTCCTGGATGGATTTTATTATTATTTTTAGTATTATTTCTCCAGTTACACAATGCATCAACCCATATCAAACGCGTTGTCTACTTAGAAGCTCAGGCGGTGGTGGAAATGCACATCACTCCATCACATAAATCTATTGGGTCTTTGTGTGAACGATCAGAAGAGCAACTTGTTTCCATCTCAGGAGGTCACCTCACTATGACTGCTCCTCCATCACCTCAGTGTGTCGAGGGCATTCTGCAAATGCTGCCCTTCTTTCTACCCGGCCTCGCACACCCCTTTATTGCTTACCTTTGTCTGTTGTGCAAGCTGACTGCTGCTGCTACAGTGGTACCCCTGGGATTGTTGTCTCCGAGACGGCTACAGATGTGGCTCAAAAAACTGCAGCAGATCAACGCCTTGGGAGTTGGAGGCAGTGCAGCGAGTATTGTGACACTTCCTCCAAGGCCTGCGCGAAAGGCATGTCCTGGTGAGGTCGGACAATACTTCCGTGGTTTTTCATATCAACCATCGGGGGGGGGACACGGTCGATAACATTGCTGAGGCTGACCCAGAAGCTGTTGACCTGGGCAGCCCCTCTTTTCGCCAGCCTGAGGGCAGCCCATATTCCAGGGGTTAAGAATGGGCTGGCCAATATTCTGTCTCTGGGACGCCCACCACCGGGGGAGTGGAGGCTCCACCTGGAGATAGTGGGGGTCATTTGGGAGAAATACGACATAGCAGCTGGGGACCTGTTTGCGTCCCGAGAGACAACACATTGCCCGCTTTGGTTCTCCCTGGCAGACAGTGCCAGTCCTCTGGGTCAGGATGCACTGGCACACGACTGGCCAAGAGTGCTGCTGTATGCTTTTCCGCTGCTTCCCCTGATAGGCCTGACACTCCTGAGAGTCCTTCAGTAGGGGCATCAGGTCCTTCTAGTGGCCCCCTTGTGGCCGGGGAGAACCTGGTTTCCACTGCTGCACAGGCTCTGTTGCAGCTCTCCAATGCCTCTTCCCCACAGGAAAGACCTTCTGTCACAGCTAGGGGGTCGGATCTCCTTCGCAGAGTATGACGGAGACGTCGGGCACACAATGACTAACGCCAGGGCCCCTTCCACACGACTGGTGTACACTCATAAGTGGAAGGTTTTTAGCAGTTGGTGTCATGCTAGACATAATAATCCTGTACACTGTTGTATTTCAGTTATTTTAACCTTCCTTCAAGCACTGCTTTCTCAGGGTCAGTCTCTGTCCAATCTGAAAGTTTATGTGGCTTCCATTTCTTATTGGCATGTGGTGGTGAGTGGAGAGATGATAGGCCGTAACAAAGATGTTTCTTTGTTTCTGAAGGGTGCCCGACGCTTGCACCCTCCCTTACCTGTGTACCTGTGTGGAACCTCTCTCTCGTTCTCACTGCACTGTAATCTCCCCCATTTGAACCCTTGGCAGAGGTGAGCCTTGAGTATTTGTCAAAAAAGACTGCCTTTCTCTTTGCCATGGCTTCGGCGAAGTGGGTGGGTGAACTGCATGTGCTGTCTGTTCACGAGTCCTGTTGCCATTGGAACCCAACTGGCTCTGGCGTTACTCTTTGGCCTGACATGGCATGTCTTCCTAAAGTGGCCTCATCTGCGAGCCACTCTGTGCCCCTCCAGCTTGCTCGCTTTGATGCAGATGGGCCTGATGAGCCTCTCTGGCCTGTTCAGGCACTGGAAGCTTATGCCAGACTCACAGCTCATCTGTGGCAGTCTGATAGTCTGCTTGTTTGCTATGCAATACTTTTGCTAGGTTTTACAGGGTTAACCTGGCAGCCTTTCACCCACTGGAGGGGATCCTGTCCCAGCGTTCGTCATCCCAGTGAGGTGGGCATGTTTTAGTATTGTCTCTTTTCTGTGTGTGATTCCTCAGGACTCTGCTGGTAATCGTCATCCAGTGCTTTAAGCACTGCCTCTGGCGGTCAGTGGAGATGTAATAGAACGAAAGTTACGACTGTAACTACGGTTCTATGAATCCCGGATGACCGCCAGAGCGTTTGGTCCCTCGGAATCATCGTGTTTCGCGAGAAGATTAAGGGACTGAGCTGGAATTGTCACGTGACTATATAGACTTACCGGTGTCACCGGGGGTCACATGTGACCATGTTGGTATAAGATTCTCGACCTGTGCATGCGCAAGAATGATCATTCAGTGCTTTAAGAACCGCCTCTGGCGGTCATCCGGGATTCATAGAACCGTAGTTACAGTCGTAACTTTCGTTATTTGTCTCTGGTGTGTTAAATAAACCTTGATCCTCCCTGAGTTTTATCGTTAGGTTTTCTGATCAACAGCCCTTTATTTTAAATATTGATTCCCTCATTTTAACATGAGTGCAGCATCATAATTGCTACACTGTACTGCAGCTCAATAGGTAAATGTAATTAATATTTATTTAATAGTGAGTGTACATGGGGAACTATACGGTTAGTATTTGTTCTCAGACCTGAGAACAAAGATCAATGTTTAATCTTTCAATGTCTTTCAGAACTTTTCAAATGTTTATCATCTTTCTAACCGGCACCTTCCTCACTTTTTTGTGTTTTTCAGCGCTGCTCTGCAGTTTGACCCAAAGCTGACTCTTGAAGTGGCTTCATTATGCACCAGAATGAGAGGAAGACATTGCAAGGAATCAAAGTGACGCCAACCAGAGTCAAACTGGGGTTACCACAACTTGTACCGTTTCCCTGGTTCATACAGTAGAAAGCTTGACCTCATGGATGATGTTCTTCCATGGACAACAGACTGTTCTGACAATCAAAAAGGAGTCAAATATGTTTAAAGATCTGTCCCTCTTTTCTTAAATAAAATGTTATATCAAACCAATGTTGTCATTTTTAACCTTTTGTACAGTTTACCCATTATCTGCCAATAGTGTGTTTAACACTAGTGAAGAAACTTTTAGTGGTATGTTATGATGCAGCCCTTTCAGACCTAAAAATGTACATAAATCCTTAGCTTTCATTCAATATAAAATCAAACCACGGAGATCCACGTTCAGATAGTTGAATCAACATTGATTCTTAACTGATTCCATGTAGAATCAACAAAAATATGAATACAGATCCACAGTCAAATGATTGTTGAATCAACATTGATTCAATGTAAAATCAACAGAAATATGTGTGCAAAACCACATTCAGATGAAGGTTGAATCAATGTTGATTCCCAACTGATTCAATGTAATATCAACACAAATGTGCATGTAAATTCACATATAGATGATGGTTGAATCAACATTGATACACAGTCCAGTCACATTAATGTGACCACCACGTACTTTCCACTTCAGAGTTAAATAACCAATCACAGAAGGCAGGTGGCAGCACAGTGCAGTTGAGCGTATATAAAGGGTGTGTGTGGGCTTCGGAAAACATTTCAATCGTTGGCGTAATGCAGAAACGAAGCGATTTATCCGACGTCCAAAAGGGCATGATCATTGGCTTTCGGGCCAAGGGTGGAAGCATTTCCGAAACGGCTGAGTTTGTGAACTGTTCGCGTGCCGCCGTGGTAAAAGTGTACCGTGCATGGCAAAATGGGACTGTCCAAAATCAACGACGTGGCAAATGTGGTGCACCACGGGCCATAGATGACAGAGGCGAACGACGGTTGCGGAGATGCGTTCGGGCAGATAGACGGGCTACCGTTGAGCAACTGACCACTAAAATGAACCAAGGGGCTACCACAAGTGTCTCCCAAACCACTATTCAGCGAACATTGCTGCGTCTGGGCCTCCGAAGCGGACGCCTGGTTCGTGCACCTATGCTGACTGGTGTTCATCGACGACGAAGGCTAGAATTTGCACGCCAGTACAGCAGCTGGACGTCCACTGAGTGGCGACAGGTAGCGTTTTCAGATGAATCGCGTTTTATGCTCCATCGGACAGATGGACGTTGGCGTATAAGGCGTGAAACCTCTGAAAGGAACCACCCTGCAACCATTGCAGGAACGGTCCAAGCTGGAGGCGGGAGCATTATGGTCTGGGGAATGTTTTCCTGGCATTCTCTGGGTTCACTGATTATTGTGGAAGGCACGATGGATCAATACAAGTACGCATCTGTACTTGCGGACCATGTCCACCCCTACATGCGCATTGTTTTTCCTCAGGATGATGGCATCTTCCAGCAGGACAATGCGAGGTGCCATACAGCTGCCAGTGTACGTGCGTGGTTCGAAGAGCACCAGGATGAGTTTACCGTCCTCCCCTGGCCAGCAAACTCACCTGACTTAAACCCAATCGAGCATCTGTGGGACCATCTCGATCGAGTTGTTCGCGCCATGGATCCTCAACCGCGTAATCTAGCGCAGCTGGCCACGGCATTAGAGTCGGCATGGCTCAACATCCCAGAGAAGACCTTCAGGGACCTAAGTGACTCTCTTCCTGCACGTCTCGTAGCAGTTCGCTCTGCGAAAGGTGGTTATTCTGGCTTTTGACAGATGGTCACATTAATGTGACTGGACTGTGTATAATGTCAGTTATGGTTGAAACCCTAACATTGATTCAACATACAAGTGACCGAACACTTTCAAAGTTGATTCAATGTCTCTGCCTGGCATTGATTCAATGTGGTTTCAATCATTCTGTGCTATCTGGGTATTATCTAAAATGGGCATTGATCTTAAACCTGATTTATTTACTGTCCACTTTTAAAGCTCGTCTTAAAACCCATCTACTGTATTTTACTTGGCTTTCAACTCCAGCAGGATCTAGTTTTAAATTGTAAGTTTGTTTTTAAACTGCAAGAGTTGTTTTTTTTAATTGTTATGTTGTGTTTTAATGTACAGCACTTTGCATCAGCTGTGGTTGTTTTAAAGTGCTTAATAAATAAAGTTGGTATGGTATGGGGATATTTAAATGAAGCTGCTTGTTTATTTCCTTTCAAGTGACTTGAATGTTCAGGCATTAGGATGTCAGTATAAGCCCTCAACTATACCGGTTCTATGCTGTGAACCATCTCTAGAACATTGTTTTCATCTAAAAGGTTTTAAGTTGGCTGTAAAGATTTTACTCTAGATTATCAGAGAAAAAAAACCTGGAAAAATGACTAAATATTACTTGGCAAAATGCTACGTTATGTTAGAAGATTGCGGAAACGCCATAAAGAAAATTATTTAGCTTAAACATTTTCAACAGTGAACATTGAATGTGAATTATTCAGGGGTCTTTCTTGGCAATCTTAAATTTCTAATAGAGTTTGTAAAAAGGGGAAGTTGCATGAGACAGTACTGGGTAAGACGCCCTCTGCTGGACATTGAGGGAGTAATGAGGGATTTTACTGTGGGTATAAAACTGAATCACAATCTGTATTTTATAGATTTTTATACACAGTGTGAAAATTATACACAGATTAGGTTTCAAGTCTATTACTTAATTATTCTAATTATCTAATTTTTTAATGCAAAATAATTTAATGTTTACTATTAAAAACATGGAGAACTTTACATTTTTATTTCTTTTCTGATGACTTCCATGCAAAAAATAAAAACACAAAAACTTTAACAGTTAATAACTAACTGCTTGTCAAGTAATTCAAGTTACTTGACAGAGAGGGCTTGTTGAACTGTAACTGCTTGTTGCAGTTATTAGTAAACTTGAATTTATATGTAAGGTTGATGTACCTGCAGTCTGGCCCCGACGGGTCTTGGGAAGCCAACAATACGTGTTTTGGGGATGATCCCAACTGGTTGTCAGCTGGAACAGCAGCTTTCTCTTCAGGGAAGACTGGGCTGGGAGAACCAACGGGCTGCAGCAGAACACACACACACACACACACACACACACACACACACACACACACACACACACACACACACACACACACACACAGTGAGGACAGGAGTACGAATGTTCAACACTGAAAACACAACATAACCATCAAAAACAGCTTTAATCTGAATGTTTCCTCACCGTAACGTCATCCTCCTCCTGTTCTGACCAGATCAGCGTCATGTCGCTGGTCAGCTCCTTCTCTCCAGAGGTCCAGCCTTCGCAGTTTTCATTCACCTCTTCTAATGGGTTAATAGTCACAGAAACACTAAAATCAATTGCTGATCATACATTTAAAAAATGAAATGTGTGATCTTACGCCGTACCTGATTTTGGTGAATGTCTGTTGCACTCGGCAGTTGGACAACCGTCAAACTTTATGTCCTTTAGGTAAAAAATGAAGGAAACCAGAAGCAGTTTAAGTTCTTCCACATCAGTTGTGATCGAGTGGAAGAATAACAAAAAACAACAAGCAGCTGATTTGTGCAGTGTAGTTGAAAAGAGTTTCACAATATTTAGGAAAATATTGTGAAACATCCCAAAGCTGCTGCTCTGAACTTACAGAAACTATCACAGGGGTCATTGGCCTCTTTACATCACATCAGATTCATCTGACTTAAGTCCTGCAAACTGATCCATTGACAAACATGTTACATGTTCTATGGATATCTTAGTAATGGTCAATTTCTTTAAAAAAGGAGACAGGAGCGTAATCAGAGCAGGAATCTGACCTCGTTTCATCCCACAATGGAAGATTAGGATTCAGATTCAATTCAAAAAAACTTCATTGATCCCAAAGGGAAATGAAATGTTGTAACTTAAATATCTTCAAAGAGAAGGATTTCCAGTAGCAGTCAGTTAGCAACGACTCTGAAGAGGCCTCTGACTGAAGACTTAACAGGAAAAGGATAAACATCTCTTACGTTACACTGTCACGGCAATAAACCATATTTTTGTAAAAGTTACATACATCATGCAGCTTTGAGCGTTTTTAACCTGGAATCAGTGTAAAACCAGCTGACCTTCCTCTGCTCACAGTCAGAAGCTTGGAGCTGCAGGTCAGTGGGGCTTGTTGATCGCTCATCTCTCCACTCCACCTGTCCACTGCGGGGGTCTTTATGGAGCGAAGACTGTCCTGAGGGGCTTTCATGGAGCCCAGGGCTCTGGGGGGAGCCAAACCTCACAGTGGGATTTGAAGTCTCCTGAGAGGAGAAGCTGAGCTCTGTATTTTCACAGGCAGAATGATTAGAGCAGTCAGCAGTCCTGCCAAAAACTGGACTCTTAACAAATGTGGGACTCTGCTCCAGCTGTCTTTCACAGCCCAGGTCATCTCCTGGGAACACAGGACTTCTGGGGCAGAACATGGAGTTACTCTGGGGGAACACAGGGCTTCTGGGCTGAGCAGATTTTTGAGTGGAAATCAAACTGTCCTGAGAACACAAGACAAACCCAGAGCTCTTGCAGGTTTCCACTAGATCCAGGTTGAGGCGACTGACATGAACCTCTGCTCTGCAGCCAGTCAGCGGGAAGACTGGAGACATCTGGAGCTGGAAGTCCTCAATATCCGTTGAGTCGGAGCTCTGCTTCCCGAACAGGAGAACACACAGAAATGATCACTTTTCTTTGGATTCTTTACTGATGATAAAGTAACCCTAACCCTAAAAAAGAAGGTGAAACTATAACGGACCTGCGGAGAGTCCAGATGAGTGGAGAACGACTCTGTGATACTGGGAGAGTTCTGAGAGGAAACTTTCTGAGTCTGTGACAAATCTGGCATTTTCATTAGAGGACTGCCAGCTTGTTTTCTCTGCTTTTTTCTCCTGGTAATAATTTCATCTCCTGGTCCAACAGCTCCTGGAAAAAAGACAACACAACTGACCAATCAGCAGCTTTCTTCATAAAGAAGGAGGAAGAAATCCTCAGACTCACCTGAGGTCATGCCACCTTCCTCTGGCATCTTGTCCCTGTTGGAGGATGAGAGTCTTCGTCGAGAGCCGGTGCCCTGCGGGACGCCGTCAAGCAGATGTTTACTTGGAGACTTCAGACCAGGTTGTGTCTGGATGACCATCTATGAGGGAGAAAAGCTTCTTTGATTAAAACTGCAAATGTCATCAGGATCATTTCTGGTTTTCTGTGCAGGTTTTGTTCTAAGTTCATGACTTTTCCAGCTTCACCTCTGAACAGGGAGACATTTAAATGTGAGATCGATCCAATGTAATGACACCATTTACACAAGAGAGAACAAATTTCTCCCTGTATTTAAATATGAAAACACTGAGATTTACACAGACAAAAGGTGAGTTAGCAAAAATCATGGACTTAATCCACTTCAGGTATCAGAGTTTCTGTTGGTTTCACCAACTCAAATGTAAGACTTTTAAAGAGCATTATGAAAGATCACAGCCATTTATGAACTTTGTCCAGCTAACTGGTGATAAATTTGAACTTACCCATGTTATATACAAAATGCTAGTTAGCGAGCAACAGCATATTAACCCACCTGCCTCAAGTCACAGAACGTCATGAAGATGCAATGCACTTTCCTTTGACAGAAAAATCCAACGAGAAAAACAAATACATTGAATATACAAGATTAAATTGTCCTGTCAAGACAAAATTAAAGACCAACTTACTTTTTTAAAATGAAGTTAAGACATTTCAGAACCTTATTTTAGATAAATTAATTTAAGGCTTTTTAAGGAAGCGTGGACACCCCTGCATATGTTGACTTCATTCTTCTCTTATTTTACCTGAATTACAGCCCAGATGACCCATAATCCTGTTTCAACAGGATTTCTGCAGAAGGTAAAGTCAAATCTGAACTCACACTCTCCTGAATGGCCTTCATCACATTCTCATCCTCCTGCTGCTGCCTCAGTTCTGTGTTGCTGGCTTCCTGTTTGCTGAGTTGTAGCGCCAGGTCCAACTCCTCCTCCTCAGTCATCTCTGAGCAGCAAACATACAAAACCACAAGAATTGACCTAAACAAATCCAAAGCACTGGGCCAAGAGTGTTTGAGTTCCAAAAGTACATGGAAACATTTCCTATGGGTTAGAAAATACAGAAGCAGGAATGCTTTTCAAAGAATAAGATCCAACATTTTGAAACTTTCTCCAGTGACAGGAAACAAAGACTATCCACCTTTTCGTCTGCAGTGGTTCTTCCTCTCCGTTCGGCGTCTCTCTTGTGTTAATGATGCTGATGGAAGCAAAGATGAGACCTCATCCTGAAAAACACATTCCAAACCACAGATGGAATTTACTCTTCTGCAGCCTGATCAGTGAACCTGTTTTAGGTTCATTTATTAATACACACATTAAAAGTATAAGTTTTGATTTTAAGCATCTCTACCCTGCTTTGTGTGTCGGCCGGAGTTTTGTCCTCCTGGCTGTTTTCATCCTGTTGGCTATCAGAGGAAACGTTCTGGGCCACCTTCCTCCTCAGAGCCATCCTGCTCTGCTGCTGAGTCGCTGTGACAGGAAGAAAAATGACACTTGATAGTTCTATAAACTGAATATAAAAATATTCACTGTCTTGGAAGTATTACCATTTTCTTGCTTTTACAAATCAATCAGAAGCAAAGTTTGGCCTTTTGACAAAGAAAATAGACAAAAACGACTTAAATGTTAAATTGAAAACTGATTTCAACTAAATAATGACTATTAAATATATGTAACATGGATGCTGTGGTGGCACAGATGAGGCCCAACACACATATGGAGGCTTTAGTCTCCAGCCTGATGACCTTTGCTCCCTGCCTCCCTCTCTCATTACCCACTTTCCTGTTTGACCACTTTCAAATAAAGGCCACTGGAGCTAATAAAACCTTTAAACAATAAATCACCTAAAACATTTTATTTTATTTATCATTTCATTTCTTAGGATTCTGGACAAAGAAAACAAATCAAATATTTATAGGTTTAAAAATATGTATCTCAGTAGAAACAGGCCAACTGAGGCTCTTCTATATTTGGACAAGTTGACAAATCACATATTGTATTTAATGACATCTATTATGTTCCCTCAGTGATAGTTTGTTGTTAAACCTCTAAGTAGACATTTAGAGATGCTAAAAAAATATTTCCTATTGACTTAATATATAAAATCTTTGTTCATTTTTTATCAAAGGTACTAAAAACTGCTTGATCATAAACTAACCTTCTGTATCCAGTAAGGATGAACAGATCAGTTAAACTGCAATCAAATGAGTTCAGGAGATACTTGTACTAAAGCAGGTGATGTTAGATTTATTTTGTTTTCATATTTGGAAAATCACTGAAAATTAATTAACTCAAGGAATTTGCTTCAATAACTGCAACTTATTTAGCATAGATTCATCACACACACATACCATATTTTTGTTTAGTTTGCCATAAATGACATTAAATGAGTGACTGATTTAAAAATCATGTGCAAAACTTCAGATACGGCCAGATTTAAATGGTCATTTAAATCAGTTGTGTTTGGTTGGACCAGGATTGAAGACGACAGACTTCAGAAAAGCAAAAACAATTGTGGATTAGTAGTGCTTGCCAAAAATTGAAAGCATTATCCAGGACGTTACTGTGACGTTTCAGGTCTGTTGTCCAGAAAATGATGTTAGCTCACATGGTATGCAGTCTTGAGTCAGAGGCCTGTTTACAGTTCCTACAGGACTGACTGCTACTGGATAACTTGATTTCTCACAGCAACACCATTTTGAAGATACTTGGATGAAACAAGTTGCATTTTATTTCCCTTACTAAAGTATTTTTAATTGAATTGGATCACTTTCTGTACAACATATTAGTTTTCATATTTTCAACTGAATGACTGGATTTAACTTTTCCCTAATGTTCAGATTTGTTGCAGTGAACATGTGTGTTGAAAAGTAGGTGAGTCCAAACCAACCGCTTGTTTCCCTCGATTTCTAGTCATATTGTCACTTTAGTCTCAGCAGCTGTTACCTGATGACGGTGATGAAGAGCCTCTTCCTCTTCCTCTTCCTCTTCCTCGGATCATCCAACCTGAGCGCTGCTGACTGACAGGAAAAGCCTAAAGTAACCAAACTGAATAAATCCATGTTTAAAAAGCGCAGCTGAACGTTAAACGACGGCGGTTGGTATGGAAACAAGCTGAACACACGGCAAACCAAAAAGCCTCAAACAAAGTTCGGTTTTCTAATCAGATAACTATCAAATTACAGCACGAATTAACTTTTAATTTGTTTGTGTGTGTGTGTTTATTTTAATCGAAAACTACCAAAGACAACAGCAAAGTACCACAATTTCAGTTTTAAAATACTCACCACGGTTTCTTCCTCACTTTCGCGGCGCCATGTTTGTTTCTGTTCCCGCTACCACGTGATGTCTACGTAAGACGTACGTCACGCTCCGATCCAAAGTCCCTGCTGCGCACTGCGCAGGTCAGTCAGCTGACTTTAATGCACTGCTTCGGAATTGTATTAAACATTTTATGTATTAATACCTTTCTGACGACTTTTTCCTTTTGTGTTTTAAGTCATCTGTTGCCTCGTCTTTGGCCAAAAGAGTATTTTAAAAAGTCTTTCCTAAAAGAGCGTTTATGACTTTACCCTAAAAGGGAATTCCCTTTTGTAGCAAAGTGATAAGATTTATAAATAACTCGAATTCGAGTGCTACATTATCTCAGTCATTTATAAATCTAATTACAATCATCTTACTGTACTAAGGAACATTATCACGTTCAAACACTGAATGGTTTTGTTTTTGAGCTTCAGAGATTAGATCTTTTGTTTTTTGGGGTTCACTTTGTTCCTTGGCCAGTGGTGGTTTTTGATGCAGCCTATGTGGCTGAATACCCAGAGCACAATTTTATGAAGGGCAGCAAAAAATGAAAATGAAAACATGGATATACGTTGTGGCCCCTTTGAGTTTCCTTTTGCTTCCTGTAATGTGTTAACACTTAGATTGACCATGTTGAAGATAATCATTCTGAACACAGATATTCAAAAGGATTGGGAATTATTATGAGAACATAAAATGGATCCACATTCAGAGTAAGGGGCTCCTTGTTCTCAAGAACCACCAATGACGGTAACTTTGTCTGATGGCAAATTCTCAGCTTGCTCAACATTTTAGCTGGAGTAGCTTCACATTGTGGAAGACAGCAGAAAAAGACAAAAATTATTTGAGTCTTGTTTAATTCTCAATGTCCTCCAACCAAGACCAAAAATTGAATGAATAACAACTGTTGATCACTTCACACCTCACCTTCTCTCTTTCAAAATAAAAGCATACATTCCGGTGTGAAATATATACATTGTAACCACCACAGGCCCCCCTTGAACACACAGAATGTCACAAACACAAAAACCCATAACATGTGAAACAACATTACAAGTATATAAAGAAAACAGACACACAACCGAAAAACTAAACAGCAGTGACAAACAAAATTAAACTACTTAACGGTAACGGCTAGGGAGCTTAATAAGTCGGCCACCACGGCTTCTCTTCGCAGGAACAGAGGTTGAAAGTGAATAAAACTCTCTAGATCGACTGTTACTGAACTGTCCACCTGAGGGAGACAAATCAGCTGTTAGGGAAGGACCTGGAAGAGTGGGTAAAGAAACTGGGGGACGACCACGGCGAGGTGGTTGAGTCAACTCAACTGGGTCCCCTGGTAACACAAGCTGGCTTCAAATGGTCCACAGAAATACTCTCCTGATTACCCCCCAACTCCACCAAAAAATCTTTAGGTCCCCTCTCCAAAACATGGAATGGACCATCGTAAGGAGGCTGCAGTGGTGAGCGGTGTGAGTCATGGTGGATAAATACATACTCGGCAGACATTAGGTCCTTTGGCACGAACACCTGTGGAAGGCAGTGATGTGCTGCTAATGGGACAAAAGATCTAGATTCCCCATTTCGAACTGTTCTATTGCCCTGGGAATCAACCGAACCCGACGGACCCAGAAGAAATTTCCCTGTTACCCGCAAGGGCTGGCCCAGGACCAACTCAGCTGAAGAAAACCGAAGGTCCTCTTTTGGGGCCGAATCAGGCCCAACAAAACCCAAGGCATGCGATCTATCCAACTATTATCCACCAATGAGGCCCGCAATGCAGCCTTCATTGTGTGATGGAACCTCTCACAAAGACCATTGGCTTGCGGATGGTAGGCAGCAGTACGGTGGAGTTTAACCCCAAGGCTCTCTGCCACTGCAGTCCACAACTCTGAAGTGAACTGGGGACCTCTGTCAGAGGTCAAGTCCAATGGCACACCAAACCGGGACACCCAGGAGGAGATAAATGCTCGAGCCACATCAGCCGAAGTGGTTGATGACAGCGGAACTGCTTCTGGCCATCGAGTAGTTCTGTCCACCATGGTCAGGTGAAAGGTAAAACCCCTGGAAGGTGAAAGCGGCCCCACTAAGTCCACATGTACATGTTCAAACTTCCGTTGTGGAACAGGAAAGTGCTCCAGTGGAGCCTTAGTATGCCGTTGGACCTTGGCACGCTGGCAAGCCAAACAGGAAACCATCCATGTCCGTACATCTTTACGGAGTCCCGACCATACAAACTTTGCCCCCACCAGTTTAACAGAAGCTTTGACGCCTGGGTGTGAAAGGGAATGAACTGCCTCAAAAACCCGCCGACGCCAACTAGAAGGGACCAAAGGCCGAGGTTTACCAGTCGAGACATCGCAAAGAAGGGTTGTGCCACAAGGAGACCTCCTCTAAATGCAAACTAGATTCAGCTACTTTAAAGGCCAGAATATCTTGGTCGGTCAGTTGGTCTGTGGCCATGGCGAGGTAGTCCACACCTAAATGCACAGAAGCAACCCTTGCTCTGGACAGACAGTCAGCCACCAGATTATTCTTGTCAGCCACATGTTGAATGTCAGTGGTAAACTCTGAAATGGCAGACAAATGCCGTTGTTGCCGAGCCGACCACGGTTCAGAAAATTTTGCCATAGCAAAAGGGAGAGGCTTCTGGTCAACAAAAGCAGTAAAGTCCCTGCCCTCCAACATGAAGCGGAAATGACGTGTTGCCAGAAAAAGGGCAGGAAGTTCCCTGTCAAAGGTGCTATATATTTTTTCAGCATCCCGGAGTTTCTGCTAATAAAAGCGAGGGGTTGCCAGGCACCATCCACCCATTGCTCACAAATTGCCCCAGCTGCATAATCAGAGGCATCAGTTGTTAGAGCCACAGGAGCAACTGGAGATGGATGGGCCAAAAGCGCAGCATTAGCCAAGGCCTTCTTGGCATCATCGAATGCCTGCACCCTCTCGGGGGTCCACTCAATCAGCTGCTCCCCTTTTTTGCCTCTAAGTGCTTCATACAAGGGGTGGATGAGGTGAGCTGCCCGTGGGATGAAACGGTTATAAAAGTTAATCATCCCCAAAAACTCCTGCAGGGGCTTCACTGAGGGAGGGCGGGGAAAAGTGGAAACTGCTTCAACCTTTTCAGGCAGGGGAACCTCCCCTTGAGAAGACACTTTGTGTCCCAGAAACTCAACAGCCAGCAGTCCAAATTGGCATTAAGCTGGGTTCACGATTAGGCCATGTTCACTGAGCCTAACAAACAGCTGACGAAGTGCACCATGTGTTCTTCCACAGATGGACTAGCCACCAGTATGTCGTCCAAATAGACGAACAGAAACGGCATACCCTGCAGGACCGAATCCATAAGCCGCTGGAAAGTCTGTGCTGCGCCTTTAAGATCGAAGGGCATCCGTAAAAACTCAAAAAGACTAAAAGGTGTGATAACTGCGGTTTTGGGTACATCTAAGGGATGGACTGGAACCTGATGGTAGCTTTGCACCAAGTCCACCTTAGAGAACATGGTTGCTCCACCCAGGCGGGCAGAAAAGTCCTGAATGTGAGGAATTGGGTACCTGTCATTACTGGTTGCGTTGTTAAGGCACCGAAAATCCCCACAGGGTCACCAACCCCCGTCTGCTTTGGGAACCATGTGCAACGGAGATGCTCATGGACTTTTGGAGCGCCGCACAATGCCAAGACGCTCCATGTTTGCAAACTCCTCCTTCGCTATCGCTAACTTAGCGGTTAGGGGTTAACCCTAACTTAGCGGTTAG
Source organism: Poecilia picta (assembly GCA_033032245.1). Lineage (NCBI taxonomy): Eukaryota > Metazoa > Chordata > Actinopteri > Cyprinodontiformes > Poeciliidae > Poecilia > Poecilia picta. The sequence continues at coordinate 498,944 of CM065366.1, forward strand.
GGGTTAACCCTAACTTAGCGGTTAGGGGTTAACCCTAACTTAGCGGTGTCTAGACAGTAGTTATGCAATGCTCCACTCCATGCTTAGCCACGGTAACAGAACATGTGGGAACCGTTACAGATGGAAACTCTGCTAACAGACGCTGATACTCATCACCTGTGGCGAGCATGTTGGCCAGAGGAAACGCCGTCCTGACCTCATCCGTGATGAAACGCAGCTTGTCCAGCTGCTAGTGAACCGAGCGGCTCTGTCGTTTCCCTGACGCACGAAGGAAAACGGCGAACCGGCGACGGTAGAAACAGAGAAGCTCGTCCTTCCGTCGCTCTGTCACCGCAGCCACAGCACCAACTGTCTCCGACTCTCCTTGTCTCACAACTGGTAGAAGTTCATTCACACTGTAGCCTGGAAAACAACACAATCCGGTCCGCTTCTTCAGCCAGGGAGCGATAATCCTGGGTCCGGATCAGCGGCCAGCGCGGTGTGAACAGGTGGGGGAAGCTGGCGCAGAAACAGATGCGTGAAAAGGACAGAAACGTCTCCAGAGCCAAGTAATGCCGCATGTTCTCCATCAGCTCGGAGGGTTTTCGATCCCCCAAACCATTCAGACAGAGCAAACGATCGGCCCGCTAAGGGTCTGACTGTTGGTGGTTCCTCAGACCCATCAGACGGCGGGGGAAACGGAATCCAACGCAAAACTACATGGAAGGACTTGGTCTCATCTGGTTATTCCCCGGAGATGGAACTGGGCTTCCACACGCTGGATCCATGGTTCTGGGTTGGTTCTGGTTCTGGTTCTGGTTCTGGGTCTGCTGCCAGAACTCCGGAAGCTTGATAACGGCAGCAAAAACAGAAGCGGCGGTTAGAGCAACGGTAATAAACTGAGTCCGAAATCACAGCTGGCGAGAAGCGGCGGCAGCATCTGGTGAGTTTTCTTTAAAAACATGTCCAGATGTTTGCAGATGTTCGGGGTCACCAATGTGGAAGACAGCAGAAAAAGACAAAAATGATTTGAGTCTTGTTTAATTCTCAATGTCCTCCAACCAAAACCAAAAATCCAATGAATAACAACCGATGATCACTTCACACCTCACCTTCTCTCTTTCAAAATAAAAGCATACATTCCGGTGTGAAATATATACATTGTAACCGCCACAACATCAGATAAAAAATTTCCCCTGAAGGATTAATGCATGCATATTCCCTTCTCTTCTCTTCCCTTCTCTTCTCTTCTCTTCTTTCTTCCTTTTTCATCACTAGCTTTATACCCATTTGGCTTGGATATTAGTTTGTTTCCATCTTCATCTACATTATGTTTGGTGTGTTCAACTTTTAAAATAAAAAGCTACATACTGTTCAAGCATCGTATCATTATGGCTAAAGCTGTTAGAAGTGAACCATGATGCCCATTTTAATGAGCAGATGATTAATTTCGAAATCCTCCGAGCTTCACATCAATGGTTCAAAGTTAGTTTTTATGTGATGTTGACAATATTTCCTTAATTCCAAGGGCTCTGCATTAATGGCTGACTGTTGGTTATGCCAAGTTCAGCCCATTTTTCTGTACTTACATTGGATGTGCAGTAGGTTGCAGTGGCACCGACTCCACTTAAATGAATCTTTGTCAAATCATTTATTGTCCTTTTTAAAATAATTGTTTCTCTGTTTATAGAATCTCACGGCCTTAAGTCTCAATGTTAGAGACACACTGTGTTCTTACAAAATGCTGCTTTGGCCTCTAAATGTAGCAGAAACTCCGAGGGAAAAAAAGTGTCTGTAATATTTTCACTTTTTTTTATGCACCGAGACATATCAGCTCTTTTTATCATGTTTTGCTTTCTCCTTGCCAGACAACAATTTAACATGAGGTTTGAATAGCTCTAAACCAGTAGTTCTTAACCTGGGCTCGATCGAACCCCAGGGGTTCGGTGAGTTGGTCTCAGGGTCAGTGGCGCAACTACACATCATTCAGGTGGATGCGAAAACACAAATAGACAGACCCCCCCCCCCACGGTACTGAAGGGTAAAACTCGCTACTTTTACATCGTTATGTGCGTGAGGTGAAGTTTATGGGAAAACATCATCGGCGTCGCCCCTCCAGTCGGGGTTTTGCGCCCCCTCTGGTTTTGCGCCCTATCCGCTGCATAAACACTTTTTGCGCCACTGCTCAGGGGTTCGGCGGAGCCTCTGATACGGAGGTAAAGACCCACTTTTGTAAAGTCGTGATGACGCGCCGCTTTGCCATCACTTGTTGCAGAGAATCAGTTACATTGCTTAGCCAATCAGAGCTGCGGAGGAGCTCTGATTGGAGGAGCTTCACTCAGCATGGATTTGAACTTGTGTCTTTAATTACTTCAGTAAAGCTCACAGTTTTTACCAAATTCTATAGTCTAAATCTGCTCCTTAGTCGCATCTTTTCGGGGTTGGTGCTGCCTTTAGAGTGGGGTGGTAACACAACTAATATAATCAGAATACCACAAAGTATTTTGTGTGGAATAAGAAGGGTTCGGTGAATGTGCATATGCAATTGGGGGGTTCGGTACCTCAAAAAAAGGTTAAGAACCACTGATCTATAGTAATACAATGAGAAAATATAACAGTGCAATTTATGCATACAGTAAAGCTGTTTAAATAACTCAATATCAAACCTATAGTCCTAATTCCATCACACCTAAAATTGTGATAAATCAATTTTATGTAAGACTTTACAGATCAAACAACAAATGTAAATTAGATTTAATGCCAGAGGCATACATATATCTATATCTATATCTATATATACTAGAGGTGTGCCGATCGATCGGTCACCGATCATAATCGGCCGATTTCCGTGAAATCGGTGATGATCGGGATCGGCCGATCATTGGCTCTGTTACCGATACCTGATCACCTGCATCTCATTTCCCAGCCTGTCTGTCCAGCTGGTCTCGTCTTTCCTTCACTGCCCAAACGGGCAGCAACAAATCCTAAGCGATGTGTAACTATAACCACTGAGTGAATGAGGACGTTTGCGTGTTGCGGCAGAAAATTGAAGCAGGTCAAAATGCATCAACACAACGAAACTAATAGACATAAAAACAATGACGGAGTTTGGCTACATCGAGGCTCAATGCAGTAAAAAGACACGGAGGATCAGACAGCAGGTAAAGCAGCACAGCTACAAACACTCACCCAGATTAGCATGACGGTCAGAAAGATAAACTAATAACCTGAAAAATGATTTAAGTCTTGGAGCTGCGATGTAAGACGCTGGTTCTGCTGTTGAACCGCTGCTCGGTAATATTTAATATTTAGTAATATTTGACACGGAGCCGCTTCTGCTCCACCTGGTAGAGACTCACACAGCAAACCTGTTTAAAGCTGCAGCATCTAACCTAAAATTACATTTTACATACGTATTAAAACTTTCTCTGTCCTAACATGAGACAGATAATCTTTAAAAATAATCGATCTCCTCCTTGTTACTCCTCTCAGTCAGAAACAGCCAATCAGAACTAGCAGTAACCAGCTAGCCGCTATGCTAACAGGAAGTTTTCATTCAGTAACTCTGGGTTGTTTATTGTAATGGATCCTGTTTTTGCCTTTGAATGTTAAGTTTTATACTTGAACTTTTTGTCAATGTTGAGAGGTTTTATTTTGACTCTTTGCATTATTTATTTTCTTCAGAGCCTCATATGTTATCAGTCTGTTAAAGATAGTATTATTGATAGCAGTTCAATTTGCACAATGCCTGTTTTGTTTAGTTTTCTTCTTGGAAAAGTTATTAAAAACAAGTTTTTGTCTAAATTAAGGTGAATTCATGGTTCCTTTTTCCACATAATGTAACCGGTAGTGTTTATGATAAAAAATAAATAAATAATAATTATGTGATCGGTATCGGGGATCGGAATCGGTGATCGGCCCTCAGGGGTGATCGGTATCGGTATCGGGAGAAAAAAACCTGATCGGCACATCCCTAATATATAGATATAGATATACACACAAAGATTCAAAGGTATGAAGACACACAGCTAATAAAAGTACCTTTTAAATCTAAAAAATACTAAAACGCTGAAAATGAAATTAACAATCAATGATACAAAAAGCTGCCCTGAGGCCCTGAGCAATGAAAACTTGAATCTCTAAAGTTACCTGTTTCTGGGCTGTTTGTTTGGTGGTGCTGGAAGAACCAACCAAGAGTTTCAAACAAATAAACTAGACACAACAAATGTTGCTGAAATAGAGAGAAATAAATCTGAAAGAACAAAAGCACAAAGTTACTGAGCTGTGTACCATCAAACAAGCAAGCTGGAACAAAAAAAGGATGCTATCTGTAAGAGGCAGGTATGTTGCTGTGTAACATACTTCCATTCAGCACGTCAACAATTGAACAGGTACTTTAACAAGTTTCAATGATTCTCTGAAGATAAATATTTTTTCAATGATATGTTTAAAAAAAAGTATATTGCTAATTATATTTTAGGCCAAAAAGTTACTGCATTTGTCTTTGTGAACAGCGGGCCAGGCTGCTCTCAGCTCTGCAGAACTGGACTGGCAGGTTTTTCAGCTGCATCAGCTCCAGGTTCTGGTGTGCAGACCTTTGTGTTTTCAAGCTGTTCAGACGATGTGAATCTTTTGTCAGCTGAAACATGAAGCTGGCTGTTTTTCAAAATCTGCTGCTCCACAGGAACATACCGCCTGCTGAAGTGTCTCCACAGCTGCTTCCAAACAATGTAAAGGAGCTCTGAGAAGTTGAGAGCTATACACAAGATGGAGGTGCAGCCCATAATGTAGAGGAAGATCTTCTTCTCCATGGCTCGGGCGATGTAGCAGTCCACAGTGTTTGGGCAGGGTTCCTGTGTGCACTGCATCAGGATGGGCACCGCAAAACCATTGTACAAGTAGTAAAAAGCCAACAAGAACCCCACTTCAAAGCCCGTCTTAAAGATCAAGCTGATGACATAGGTGCAGAAAAGACCACCATCAATGCTCCCTTTGTCCTTGTAGAACTTTCTCTTGTGCTTGGCCTCCCGGTGCTCCCTGTAGCCCACATGAAGGGCCACCATTAGGGATGGTGTGGACACCATGATGAGCTGTAGAGCCCAAAGACGGATCTGAGATATGGGGAAGAAGTGGTCGAAGCAGGCATTCTTGCAGCCAGGCTGCAGTGTGTTGCACACAAAGTCATTTTGCTCGTCTTTCCAGACCTGCTCCGCCGCAGCTACATATACCAGAATCCTGAACAGGAAGACCACAGAGAGCCAAATCCGGCCAATCGAAGTGGAGTACTTGTTCACTCCACTCAGAATCTTCTCCAAAAATCCCCAATTCATTGTTCACTTGTCTCCTGTCAGGACATAAACAATCAGTTAGAGTCTAAATAACACAAAGTAGCCATATAATATTAATATTGTTGAATCACAAATGCAATCATGATAAAAGTAGTACACCCTATTAATTTTTGGGTTTCATGAATCAGGACTTTTTAAAAAAAGATTAACCTAAAAATGAACCTGTACTACAAGTCACATTCAATGATCAGTTGATTACATATTCTAGAATAGTGGCAGCATCTTGGGGTAGCTTGCAATAAAAAATTTTGACCAAGGCATTGGATATTTAATCTGTTATTCCCTCTGGATTTGGATGCTGTCCAGTCAAAAAATATTTTCTTGTCTCACTTTGTTACTTTTGCACAGTTATCATGATGCACAACCATGACAATAAGGTACTTTTACAACTGGAAGCAACTGATTAGTAACTCAAAAATCCAAATAATAGCATGATGCCTTTGAAAAGGAGGCATCATGAATTAGTGCAGAACCAAGGAGCAAAGGCTCAAATCCCCTACTCTAACATCTCTCTCTTAGCTCTCTACAAGCAGACAGAGATTCAAAGTGGAGCAGCAAAAGTAAACCAGGTGGATTAGGAGTGTTTGCTAACATCTGATGGACATGTCACTGTAAAATATTGTCTCCACTGCTTGACAACTGAGCTGTTAGCATCTCATCACTGTCATAAGACTGTTAGGCAGGAAAAGTCTTCACTTAGATGCTTTTTCAGAATTGTTGCCAAAGTTAGCATGTTTAGACAAGCTAGAAGTAATCCAATCCAATCAGGCTCTCCAAACCTGAGGGAGCTTACATTTATGAAATAAGCAGTATTTCTAAATCAAAGTTTGAGTATATCCCAGTTTGTTTTGGTGAAATATAGCACAAAAACCCAATTCAGTCCTTCAACATTTTGAGAAAAAAAAATTCTTTATTCTTTTGCTGTTGCCTAAAATTTAACCTAGGGATATACAGGGATGACATTTTAATATATTAAATTGCTTCAGAAAAATAATGAATAAAACCTATACCTCCAAAAAGGTTTAGGCTCATGACTTTTTTGGAAGGTTGAAAGTTTATGACTTCCACCCTTCCAAAAATGTCATGCTTGGTCTCATCTACACTTTGGTTAAGATGAGACCAAAGTAGAGACGTTTGACCATATTCCACAGTTCCATGTCCGAAGAATGGGAAACACAGCACATCAGTAAAAACATATCATACCAACTGTCAAACACGGCAGTGGAGGAGATATGATTTAATCTAATTTTGCAGCCGAAGGAATTACAGTAATTACCCACCTTCACAAAACACTTAAGGCCAGGATTTTAGAGTTCAGATTAAAGTGGCTGTTTATCTGAGCTCCCGTGTGAGATAATCTCATTTCCGACTTGTGTAAGTGAGAGGCAGCCGCTCAACACAAATTTGTGATGGAAAAATATGAAAACATTTGCAAGACAAACTATGAAAAATACAGCAGGACTGGTGAGGTACAGCAATCATCATTTCATGACTATAAACTACAAGATGTGTTTGTTGTGTGGCAAAATTCTTTCTATTGAAGTTTAATATTTGATAACAGAACAAATTCGTTAAAACCTTTAGAAAGGGGGATGTTTACGTCTCATTTCTACATAACAATGTTGTGACCCTGAAGAGTTCACCTCAATGCCTCTCGTTTTGGTTCAATCATGTCATCTTGATTTGATTCACAAAAGAATCACAAGAAGAGGAGCTTGTCTTTCTGGGTGCAAATGTATGCAGATCTTTATAAATGCAGATCTTTATGAATTGTAGCAGATTAGAGAGATGAGATTATTAGTAAAGAGATTTATCTTGCTGGATGAGGGTATAGATTGTTTTTACCTCATCAAAAAAAGGTAAAAAAGGTAAAAAGAAGCTTATCAACTGTTAGCTCCAGGTAATAAAATCTCCTCTCTCCTCGCCTAGACATCCTTCTTGTTATTCTCTTGGTCTTCTGTACCACACAGAAAATTATGAACATATTTTTAACTAACAGTTTGATGTGGATCATCCAAAGTCGGAGTCTTTGAAAAAAATAATCAGGTATTGATAACCAAACTGGTGGATTTCACAATTATAGGTAAGGGAAAGTAATTTTATTCATATAGCACATTTTCAGCAACAAAGTAATTCAAAGTATTTTACATGAATTAAAGGAAATACAAACAACATGACAAATCAAAGGCAAGAAAAATAGGAAAGAGAGCAAAAGAAAACTAATCTAATGTTGATCTAAAGTATGTAAACTATGTGCTCCTGTTCAAGGTCACTTCAGGCTGCGTTCACACTGCAGCCTGAAGTGACCCGATTCCGATTTTTTTGACGCAATGCGACCTGTATCCGATCTTTTCATGGCAGTGTGAACAGCACAGGTCGGATTCTGTTTGAATGTGACTCATATCGATATGGATCCGATTCAAATGCGACTTAACGTCCAGGTCGCATTCATCTGAACTGAACGTCACTGATTCTCAACAAATCTCACTAGTCTGAGTCCTGATACGCACAAGCGGGAAGAAAAACAACAACCATGACAACTATATGAGGATTAAGTTGTTAATATGTTGCTCCGGCTGGACAACAACTTCAAATATGTAAGCTAAGCTCCACCGTTAGCCTCCATGTTTACTTCCAAACACTGAGCTCTTCTTCTTTTTATGGCGGTTGGCAGAACACTGAGATCACTGACGCTATAGCGCCCTCTACTGCGCATGCTGGACACTTTCAGGTTGTTTGCCCGTTCACACTGCAGAACACATACAGGTCGCATTTACTGGCAGTGTGAACGGCCTGGCAAAAAAATCGGAATTGGGTCACTTCAGGCTGCAGTGTGTAAGTATTCTCTGGTCTAATTCCATTTCTAGATAAGCTGAGCAGGAGAATCAGCTGTTCTTGTCATGTGTGTAGCACTGTTTTAATGGAAATTATGTAGGTTTCCAGGATCCAGATAATTTCAAAGAATAATCAACCATTTCTTTTAGCTCCCAAACGGCGTCCAATGAATGCAGCTCTTTCAGTCTCTTTACTGTGCTGTTGCCTTTTCAAAGGGTAAAAGATAAGTTTGTGCTCTGCCCATCAGGCTGAACAACACAAATGAAAGAATATAAAAATAAAGAAAGGCAAATGAAAGTAACCTGACATTAGATGAAGTAAAACACGGTAGACTGTTTAGAACTTTGCTTCCAGTCTCAACTTGTATTTATTTAGTTTTGAACATAAATATGAATAAATTGGGGTCCTCTCTTAAGTCCACTGAAAACTACCTGATCTCATTGAACAGAGTAAAGTCTACGTGTTTATGTTATTTAGTTTTTACTCCAACTTAGTGACTACATCATACATGAGTTATGTGAGTTTAGGGAAACGGATCTCTGCGGAATCAAATTTGCAAATAATCAAATGGTTTGACTTGCTGATCTGGTTATTCAGCCTAAGGCCAGATTTCAAGGCTAGAGGTCACACAGATACAGACTGAAAAACAGCATTATTCAGACAAGAGATGCCCAGTGAGAAAAACTATAAAGTCACAGAAATGAACATGCTTGGGAAGTAATTTTGCTACGTCACATGATTTTCTGGTGTGTTGGAATTTCAGAATATTCTACAAAATTAAAAACAAACTAGATTTCTTGTTGCTTTTTCTGCATCAATCTAAAAGTCTAAAGTCATGTTATAAAGCAGGCAGAGACTAGATCTTACCAGTTATGTCCAAAGAGAGCTTTATCCTTAGACCCAGATGGTTTGGGTTTCTTCTGCGAGTCACACCTGATCCAATCAGACTCCTGCATGCAGCAGCTTTATATCAGACTCACATCAGTTTGCTTCTTGTTCTGTTTTCTTTACAGCACTCTGCCTTTCCTTTAACATGTGGCCAGCAGTCGCCTTGGAGCACATCACCTGCTGGAAACTCAGTGGGTGTGAACAAAGACAACACCAATAATGCAAATAAAATGTATTCATGGCCACACCAGTCCAGGTGGGTTGTGCTTTCATTCCTCTTTCACCTGCCTGCTACTGGTTGATGACACAGGGATCGTGTTACTCTGCCAATGAGTAAATAATACATGTCACCTCCTCAGGTCAGAGTCGTCAAGTTGCTCATCTGTTGGAGTTTGGCTGGAAGCCTATAAAAATTATGGACATCACATCTGAGGCAATAATGCCCTGTCCATGGGTCCTATGGGCCTGTTTTGCTTTTTATATTGCTTCTGTTAACGGAACTATGCACTCAAAAAATTGAACTTAGGGGGTTATTACATTAACAAAAGAATATCATCTACTTTTAACACAATAATTTCATGTTTTAAACAAAAACGTAATAAAATCATGTTGAATAAACAAGACATTCAACAACTTAACGTTTATGAAATTGAATCATGTTGAGATAACATGATTCATTCTAGTCAGACTGATCTTGTGCTGGGGGCGCCGAGCGAGATCACGGCAGATCACGCGAGATCATGGGAAATCACACGAGATCATGGGAAATCACACGAGATCATGGGAAATCACACGAGATGATATTTTGCCTGCCAGGAAAACTCCAGCTGCAGTTTTGAGAATACTAAATATTCCGGGCAGGATTGTGCACATCCACAGTTTTGCTATGTTTGGTCATGTTTCTATGTAATTGATGTTCTCACATCAGTGGCTAACATGTGTTAACATCACTTGAAGTGACGGTTAGCTGATAATCAGTGTTTTTCTAACATTTGCACCATTTCCTGCTTTCTCCATGCTTGTCATTGCATTTATAAAAAATATAAATTTGTTTCAAAGGCAAATATGACAAAATCACGTCAAATAAACATAAAATTCAACAACCCAGCGTTAATAAAATGTATTCAAGTTGAGACAACGTGATTCAATAGACCCTTTTCACAGTGACGTCAGACAATGGCCGCCATGACTCAAAGCTGGGTATCCTTACTTCCGGTGTGATTTTACCTTGGGATCCAAGCTGAAAAATTCCCACATTCTCATAATCTTAAGGACATAATAAAAGGTAAGTTTAATAATAACAGCATTTAAGTGTTAGATAGCAGTTATTACTCATTGTAAATCCACCATTTGCTAACTGTGTATAAAATAAACAGCCACCGATCGGAGCGTAAACCAGCTAGCAGCAGCTTTTGCCACATTTAGGAAAAAATATACTCTCTGTCTGTGCTGTAACGTTTAGAGGTTCACTTTCTGTATTTTATAAAACAGTGTTTAAGTGTTAGATAACCGTTATTAGTCATTGTCAATTTACCATTCTCCAACTGTATTCAAAGGAACCAGACTCCGATCGGAGAGTAAACCAGCTAGCAGCAGCTTTAGCCACAGTTAGGAAACATAAACACCGCCGCCTGTCAGTGATGTAACATTTAGAGGTTCATTTTCTGTATTAATGTAAAATAAAGGACAGCTTCCAACAACGTCGACGACATATTTGTTTTTCCAGCAACAAAATGTGCATCTCCATGTTCATGTTTCTGTCGCTGCTAACTGTCTCTCCCAAAGACGCATAGAAGTAATAAAAATAATAAATACAACAGAAAATATTAATGCGCAGTGATTTGGATAAATAACTTTAATCTGATTACTGGATTTGAAATACGAACTCGTTAGATTATTCATTACCGAAAAAATGGTCTGATTAGAGGAAGGCTTGAATGACAAAGCAGCGGCGGCACCGGACATCTCTGCTTATAACAAACCGCTATTTTATGGGATGAGTGGCAACTCCAGTCTATAATTTACGAATCTGATCAAGATTAGAGCTTAAAACGTTATAGTTCAAAAACAGTAAAAAGTTCTGGTTAAGGAACAGTTATGTCACGTAGTTAGCTAGCTAACAAAATTCACTAATGCTAAGCTAACGGATACGCAAAACAAAAATACCTGCCTTCATATTCAAACAGGTTTTGTTCGGTGAAGAATTTGTAGCTTTTGTCTAACTTAGACTTTGTTGTCAGAGAAAATTGGTTTGCAAATTGTGATATATCTTCAAATCTTATTTTAGGCAAATGTTTTAGAGACTGAAAACTCCATGCTTTGGTGTTCTGCCTGATCAACATATGCTGTCAGTTTTATATATATATATATATATATATATATATATATATATATATAATATATATATATTATATATATATATATATATATATATATATATATATATATATATACCTCTAATATAAAAATTCCCTTCTCACCCTCTGCGGGTGGTCTCTCTCTTTCATCCTCTGAGCTCAGGTCCTCTACCAGAGGCCTGGGAGCTTGAGGGTTCTGCGCAGTATCTTGGCTGTGCCTAGTACTGCACATTTCTGGACTGAGATGTCTGATGTTGTTCCTGGGATCTGTTTTAGCCACTGCTCCAGTTTGGGGGTTTCTGCCCCAAGGGCCCCGATGACCACAGGCACCACTGTGGTCTTCACCTTCCAGTTCTTTTCCAGTTCCTCCCTGAGGCCCTGGTATTTCTCCAGTTTCTCATGCTCCTTTTTCCTGATGTTGTAGTCACTTGGTATAGCTACATCCACCACAACGGCTTTCCTCTGTTCTTTATCCACCACCACAATGTCCGGTTGGTTCTCCATTACCATCTTGTCTGTCTGGATCTGGAAGTCCCACAGGATCTTAGCTCCGTCATTCTCCACCACCTTTGGGGGTGTTTCCCACTTCGATCTCGGGGCTTCCAGTCCATATTCTGCACAGATGTTCCTGTACACTATGCCCGCCACCTGGTTATGTCGTTCCATGTTCGCTTTCCCTGCCAGCATCTTGCACCCTGCTGTTATGTGCTGGACTGTCTCAGGGGCTTCCTTGCACAACCTACACCTTGGGTCTTGTCTGGTGTGGTAGATCTGAGCCTCTTTTGCTCTGGTGTTTAGGGCCTGTTCCTGTGCAGCCAGGATGAGCCTCTGTGCTGTCCTTGAGTCCAGCTTTGTCCAGCCATTGGTAGGATTGATATCAGCCACTTCAGTTATTTGTCGGTGGTACATCCCATGTAGGGGCTTGTTCTCCCATGATGGAACCTCTAGCCCCTCATCCTCTGTTCCCCATTGCCTGAGACATTCCCTGAGCATATCGTCCGTTGAGGCTTTGTCCTTGATGTATTTATGAATCCTGGATGTTTCATCCTGGACAGTGGCTCTCACACTCGCTAGTCCTCTGCCTCCTTCCTTACGGCTCGTGTTCAGTCTCAGGGTGCTGGATTTGGGGTGGAACCCTCCATGCATGGTTAGTAACTTCCGAGTCTTAACATACGTGTCCTTTATCTCTTCTATTGGCCAGCTAATTATTCCGGCAGGGTATCCGATTACTGGTAAGGCATAGCTGTTTATTGCACGGATCTTGTTCTTGCTATTGAGCTGCTTCTCAGGACTTGCCTTATTCGTTGGAGGTATTTGGCTGTGGCTCCTTTCCTTCTGACCTCATCGAGGTTGCCATTTGTTTGTGGTATTCCCAGGTACTTGTAACTGTGCTCTATGTCTGCTATTGTTCCTTCTGGGAGTGAGACCCCTTCTGTGCGGACGACCTTCCCTCTCTTTGTAACCATCCGACCACACTTTTCTAGTCCGAATGACATCCCAATGTCAGTGCTGTATATCCTGGTAGTGTGGATCAGTGAGTCGATGTCTCGCTCACTCTTAGCGTACAGCTTGATGTCATCCATGTAGAGGAGGTGACTGATTGTGGCCCCATTCTTCAGTCGGTATCCGTAGCCAGTCTTGTTGATGATTTGGCTGAGGGGGTTCAGGCCTATGCAGAACAGCAGTGGGGACAGAGCATCTCCTTGGTATATGCCACATTTGATGGACACTTGTGCAAGTGGTTTGCAGTTGGCTTCAAGGGTGGTTTTCCACAGCCCCATCGAGTTTGCAATGAAGGCTCTTAGAGTCCTATTGATGTTGTACATCTCTAAGCATTCATTGATCCAAGTGTGTGGCATTGAGTCATAGGCTTTCTTGTAATCTATCCAAGCGGTGCACAGGTTGGTGTGTCGGGTTTTGCAGTCTCGGGCGACTGTGTGGTCTACAAGGAGTTGGTGTTTGGCTCCTCTGCTATTTTTGCCAATGCCCTTCTGTGCCGTACTCATGTATTTATCCATGTGACCACTTATCTTAGCCGCTACGATGCCTGATATGAGCTTCCATGTTGTAGAGAGACAGGTTATTGGCCGATAGTTGGATGGGATTGAACCCTTTGAGGGATCCTTCTGTATCAGGATTGTGCGACCTTCAGTTAACCATTCAGGGTGAATCCCATTTTGTAGCAGCTGGTTCATTTGAGTTGCTATATATATATATATATATATATATATATATATATATATATATATATATATATACTAGAGGTGTGCATGTCATTTCTCAGCCTGTCTGTCCAGCTGGTCTCGTCTTTCCTTCACGGCGCAAACGCGCAGCAACAAATGCTAAGCGATGTGTAACTATAACCACTGAGTGAATGAGGACGTTTGCGTGTTGCGGCGGAATATAGAAGCAGGTCAAAATGCATCAACACGAGAAGCTAATAGACATAAAAACAATGACGGAGTTTGGCTACATCGAGGCTCAATGCAGTAAAAGGACATGGAGGATCAGACAGCAGGTAAAGCAGCACAGCTACAAACACTCACCGGTTTAGCATGACGGTCAGAAAGCTAAACAAATAACCTGAAAAATGTTTTAAGTCTTGGAGCTGCGATGTAAGACGCTGGTTCTGCTGTTGAACCGCTGCTATGCTACAGGTAGTAATATTTAATATTTAGTCATATTTAATATTTAGTAATATTTGACACGGAGCCACTTCTGCTCCACCTGGTAGTGACTCTCACACCGAACCTGTTTAAAGCTGCAGCATCTAACCTAAAAAATACATTTTACATGCGTATTAAAACTTTCTCTGTCCTAACATGAGACAGATAATCTTTAAAATTAATCAATTTTCCTCCCTGCTACTCCTCTCAGTCAGAAACAGCCAATCAGAACTAGCAGTAACCAGCTAGCCGCTATGCTAACAGGAAGTTTTCATTCAGTAACTCTGGATTGTTTATTGTAATGGATCCTGTTTTTGCCTTTGAATGTTAAGTTTTATACTTGAATTTTTTGGCAATGTTGTAACAAAAAAGTGTATTATGATCGATTAAATGTGCTGATAGGCTTTTGCTGCTAAACACATAAGGCTGAGTGTTGTGGTCTACCGCTCCAAGATGGCCGCCCTAAATCTCGTCAGCGACAATAGGCGAGAGCGGCGCATGAGGGTCTATCCTTATATTATGTCTATGTGACTAAATAGACCCTTTTCACATGACGTCACACAACTTCCGTTTTGGCTCGAAGCTGGGTATCCTTAGTTCTGGTGTACATAGTAAGTAATGATAAAGTTCTCTATTTCATATATAAATGTTTGTAAAATGGACATATATATATATATTAATATATATATATATATATATATATATATATATATATATATATATAAAATATATATATATATATATATATATTTAACCTGATCGGCACATCCCTAATATATATAGATATATATATATATATATATATATATATATATACACAGTCCAGTCACATTAATGTGACCATCTGTCAAAAGCCAGAATAACCACCTTTCGCAGAGCGAACTGCTACGAGACGTGCAGGAAGAGAGTCACTTAGGTCCCTGAAGGTCTTCTCTGGGATGTTGAGCCATGCCGACTCTAATGCCGTGGCCAGCTGCGCTAGATTACGCGGTTGAGGATCCATGGCGCGAACAACTCGATCGAGATGGTCCCACAGATGCTCGATTGGGTTTAAGTCAGGTGAGTTTGCTGGCCAGGGGAGGACGGTAAACTCATCCTGGTGCTCTTCGAACCACGCACGTACACTGGCAGCTGTATGGCACCTCGCATTGTCCTGCTGGAAGATGCCATCATCCTGAGGAAAAACAATGCGCATGTAGGGGTGGACATGGTCCGCAAGGACAGATGCGTACTTGTATTGATCCATCGTGCCTTCCACAATAATCAGTGAACCCAGAGAATGCCAGGAAAACATTCCCCAGACCATAATGCTCCCGCCTCCAGCTTGGACCGTTCCTGCAATGGTTGCAGGGTGGTTCCTTTCAGAGGTTTCACGCCTTATACGCCAACGTCCATCTGTCCGATGGAGCATAAAACGCGATTCATCTGAAAACGCTACCTGTCGCCACTCAGTGGACGTCCAGCTGCTGTACTGGCGTGCAAATTCTAGCCTTCGTCGTCGATGAACACCAGTCAGCATAGGTGCACGAACCAGGCGTCCGCTTCGGAGGCCCAGACGCAGCAATGTTCGCTGAATAGTGGTTTGGGAGACACTTGTGGTAGCCCCTTGGTTCATTTTAGTGGTCAGTTGCTCAACGGTAGCCGTCTATCTGCCCGAACGCATCTCCGCAACCGTCATTCGCCTCTGTCATCTATGGCCCGTGGTGCACCACATTTGCCACGTCGTTGATTTTGGACAGTCCCATTTTGCCATGCACGGTACACTTTTACCACGGCGGCACGCGAACAGTTCACAAACTCAGCCGTTTCGGAAATGCTTCCACCCTTGGCCCGAAAGCCAATGATCATGCCCTTTTGGACGTCGGATAAATCGCTTCGTTTCTGCATTACGCCAACGATTGAAATGTTTTCCGAAGCCCACACACACCCTTTATATACGCTCAACTGCACTGTGCTGCCACCTGCCTTCTGTGATTGGTTATTTAACTCTGAAGTGGAAAGTACGTGGTGGTCACATTAATGTGACTGGACTGTGTATATATATATATATATATATATAGACATATATATATATATATATGAATATATATATATATATATATATATATATATATATATATATATATATATTAGGGATGTGCCGATCAGGTTTTTTTCTCCCGATACCGATAACCCCTGAGGGCCGATCGCCGATTCTGATCACATAATTATGATTTATTTATTTTTTATCATAAACACTACTGTTACATTATGTGGAAAAAGGATCATTGAATTCACCTTAATTTAGACAAAAACTTGTTTTTAATAACTTTTCCAAGAAGAAAACTAAACAAAACAGGCATTGTGCAAATTGAACTGCTATCAATAATACTATCTTTAACAGACTGATAACATATGAGGCTCTGAAGAGGCTAAATGAGAGCTAGCTGGTTACTGCTAGTTCTGATTGGCTGTTTCTGACTGAGAGGAGTAACAGGGAGGAGATCGATTATTTTAAAGATTATCTGTCTCATGTTAGGACAGAGAAAGTTTTAATACGTATGTAAAATGTAATTTTAGGTTAGATGCTGCAGCTTTAAACAGGTTTGCTGTGTGAGTCTCTACCAGGTGGAGCAGAAGTGGCTCCGTGTCAAATATTACTAAATATTAAATATTACTACCTGTAGCGGAGCAGCGGTTCAACAGCAGAACCAGCGTCTTACATCGCAGCTCCAAGACTTAAATCATTTTCCAGGTTATTAGTTTATCTTTCTGACCGTCATGCTAATCCAGGTGAGTGTTTGTAGCTGTGCTGCTTTACCTGCTGTCTGATCCTCCGTGTCCTTTTACTGCATTGAGCCTCGATGTAGCCAAACTCAGTCATTGTTTTTATGTCTATTAGCTTCGTTGTGTTGATGCATTTTGACCTGCTTCAATTTTCTGCCGCAACACGCAAACGTCCTCATTCACTCAGTGGTTATAGTTACACATCGCTTAGGATTTGTTGCTGCCCGTTTGGGCAGTGAAGGAAAGACGAGACCAGCTGGACAGACAGGCTGGGAAATGAGATGCAGGTGATCAGGTATCGGTACCAGAGCCAATGATCGCCGATCCCGATCATCACCGATTTCACGGAAATCGGCCGATTATGATCGGTGACCGATCGATCGGCTCACCTCTAGTATATATATATATATATATATATATATATATATATATATATATATAGCCTATATATATATATATATAATATATAGCCTATATATATATATATATATATATAGCCTATATAAAAAAAATTCTTAGATTGTAAACAAAAATCAAGACAAATATTTCACTCCACAACTGTCAATTAACATCTAATTTGTTTTATATAATTACACTCAAATACAAATTAATTTGCACAACTTTCATTAAAAATATATGTATATATACATACATATAAACATGCATCCAATATATATTATTCAGTATTAATCATTATTTATTTGTGCCATTATTAATTAATCATTATTTATTTGTGTTTGTATAGTTATATAAATATGTATTATTATAATAAATTATACACACAGCCGTATATATATATATATATGTCTATCTTACTTGTGAAATGTTGTTTGTGGAGCCTCAGATCAATAATCCATCGATCTGAACAACAATATCTCTGTTGTTTTGATTAGCAAAGTAAGAGGGACTACCGCTCCAAGATGGCCGCCGTATTTCCTGCCCTGGAGCAGCCAATGCGGGGTCTGCTCTGATATTATGTCTATGTTTAGTCAGACTAATCTCCCGCCGACGAGGGTCTAGCGAGATTACGGAAGATCACGCGAGATGCTAGCGAGATTATGGAAGATCACGCGAGATGCTAGCGAGATTACGCGAGGTCTCCTGCCTGGGTAAATTTCCAACGGTTCTTTCAAGAGAAGCGGGAAGATTCCTGGTTTGCATCCGCTTCATTTGAAAAAGGTAAGATTCAATCTTTTTTTCACCCGTCTAAATCAAAATAAAAATACAAATAAAAAGATGGAAATTTAAATCATCAGACTTTTTAAAAAACATTTTTTCGATGTTCGGTCACGTTTCTATGTAATTGATGTTCTCAAATCAGTGCATAACATGCTAACATTACATGAAGCATCAATTTTAGTCATGGCATAATGAAAGGAGAATAACAATTTTAAAGACCTTTCAAATAGGCTGCAAGCAACTGATCACTTTTGTTGTGCCTTCCTTTGAATTTAGCTAAGATTTCAAGTGTGTGACCATATAGTAAACTTACTGCTGGATTTTGGCAATTGTTCTCATTGTTTTCTGATCTGCATATTTAGGAAAACACTGCAAAGTCAGACAGAGTCCATCCTGAATGCAGATCCAGAGAAGCTGGTGAAAGACTACATGGAATGTTAATTTATCTTTGTGTCTACAAAAGAGATGATTATAGTTTATTGGACTTCCTGTGAATTACTAATAAATTTAAAATAAGAAAAGATCATTAAAACTCTTCTTTTTTCACTTGGGTACATTAAATTTTAATTTGACTTTTGATATACTTTTAGATTTCTCCAACAAAAAAGGAGAATCATTAGTAAGATTGATATAATTATAGTTATGGTTAAGTGGGTTTAAAATTAGGGTTTTAGGTGAGTTAAGCTCCATTAAAAGATCTTTGGCCTGTTTACTGAGCCTTTTTTTTCTAACAGCACTGTTTCATACGCAGACAAAAATATTAAGTAACTTTATCTAAGATGTTAGTACTGATACCACACATAGTCATGGCATTTCTTCCATCCAGAAAACAAGGCAGGTTCTGCATGTATAAGATGTTTGGTTTGTGTAGTCAGGACTTTGACTTGCACATAAGTATGACTGGTTTGGAATGGCAGTTTATGTGGTGGATCCTCAGACTGTCATTTCAATTGGCCACGGAATATGGGGCCTATTTGTTATTCATCCCTTCTCTTCATGTTTTTCCATGTAATGAGACAATATACCATATTTTCTGCACCACAAGGTGCACCGGATTATAAGATGACTTTTGTGAAAATGTAAAGCTTGTAGGTTCACCTTATGGTGCAGAAAATATGGTAGCTTTCCTAAATGGAAAATCTTACCACTGGACTCATAATTAACACAGACAGGTCCTTCATGGACCTTAGTTGTTGGTGAGTCAGCCAAATAACTGTAAAGTTATGTTTTTATTTAATAAGATGTGAAATCTCTCCCCCCCCCAAAACCCAACTCTTGTTCCCATAGGATGTTGATCAAGATGCACAAATGGAATTACCCGTTATCTGTAGAATCTGTGTTATTCAACCTGAGAGTGCAGAGCCTGGTGAAGTGATGAACAGCTTGGACATCTAATGTATCTTTACATGGTTTTCCAAAGACCGCAGTCGAAAACTAAATTTTAATTGTTAGAGTTCGCAAAGTTGAGTGAATTTACTGACACTTTTATGTTGTTAAGAATTTGATCTATGCTAAATAGTGATCAACACAGCCCAGTTCTTTTCTGGAAAAACAAAATGACCTTTTGTTGTTTATTTAAACTTTCAACTCAGCTGTTTTTGTGCTGTGTAAAAAAATGGAAAACAATTTTGAAAATAAAGTTCATGTTGTACTTTTTCTAATTGTTGAGTGTTCTGTCGTATTTCAGTGTTGTCTTAAAACACTTAATTTAATAGCACTTAAGAAAATGTCTTTGAATTAACATAATTCAATCATGGAAAGATTTTCCACATGATTATATAGCTTTCTTTCAGCATGAAGCATGTTTGTTCAGATAACTTAATTTTCATGAGTTGGATCAACTTAATTAAGTAGTGTGAAGTTATCACTGTAAAATTAGTTGGGGTGGCTCTATTAAATTACATTGGGTCCAACTAAAGTAAATAAATTGAATCAACAACAAAAGTTAAGTTGAGCAACACATTTGTTTTAAATTTGAGTAACAGAATTACATAGTGCTGAAATAAAGCAAAGTAATCATGTGGAAAATCTTTCCATGATTTTTTTATGTTAATCCAAAGAGTTATTGTTGTTATACAGTTATAGAGTTATTGGAGTTATACAATACACTGCACACATGTGTGCAGTGTATTGTATAGTGAGGTGTTGTGTTTTTGGCCATTGCTAAAGAAGTTGACTGTAAAAGGGACAATACTTCATAAAATTAACCTTTTTGAGCTTCACATCATCCTATAATGTTATTCCTCTTCAAAAGATTACAGCTCACAGAGCACTTTACTCCTGGAACTCCTTCACTCAGCTCCTTCAGACTAGCCAGCCACAATTAGAAAACACCTGGTGGAGCTCATTATATATACTTCTCAGTGCAATGCTGGTAAAACTTTGTTAAAGGGTTAATAGAGCAGCAATGTTGTAATGACTTCATTAGGGGAGAGTTCCAGAAAGAACAGGAGATTTTAAACAGATAGAGGCCCAATTTTGAACATTAATTTACAAAGTCAAATTTCTTAAAAGTCATTTCAGTATATATGCAGCATTTTTTATAATAATTGGTGGAAACATAGTTGCTTGATTATCGCACTACATGCCTGGAAAATACGTAATACTGCCCCTAATGTAACTATTGTTACAACTGAATTACACATCATTTATTTTTCCATTCAAGTCTTTTATTTGGCAGGAGATATTTCTCCCTATCCTGGAAAAAAGAAAATATGAAATATGTTTTCTTGTTAAATGTTCAGTTTTTAAATCTGATTTAGCTCCTTTCTCTGTGCACTTGCATTTTTACTCCCCTCTTTTCTTCTAGATTCTGGTTGTATGCCTCATGAATGTTTGGCCCACTTTTCTATTTCAGCTCAATTTATCTTTTGCTTGCTTCCCTCCTTTTGCAGCACCTTTAGTTTGGCTTTTGTTGGCAGAAGTATACCAAATCCTCCAGGTGTTAGAGCAATACCTTTTTTTGCCTTTTCTTTGACAATGATAATAAACTATTGAATCTTGAAAACCCATATTTAGACCTGAAAGCAGTTGAGTGTTCTCGAGTTTAAAAGCAAACCTTTTCAGGCAGGTGTTTAAGTTCTGTTACTAACACTGTTTATACAAAAATTACTTGATGCTAAAAAAATAAATAAATAAAAAAAATAAAAACCCAGCTCCAAGAAGCAGTTCTATTTGGTCTTGATGTGAAATAGAGATGAATGACTTACGCCCTCTTGTGGCATGAGTCCATAAAATGGTAAATATGAAAATCTAATTAAAAAACATCCAAAAAGCTCCAACATATTCTCTTTACTTTATTAGGTTATTTAGGTTGTCTTTAAGATACCCAGACAGCATATAGTGATCAAAAATCTCTGCTGGATCATCACAGAAGTGAAAGTTACCTTTGCAGAAGACATTGCTAACTCCATCAATAATCATTGACCTTGTTGCCTCTTTCCCATCCTGCTTCAGTTTTGTTGAGAGATGCTGGATACTTATTCATTTGACCACATCTATGTCCAATGTCTTACCTCAGAGCCTAAAGAATTGGACAGTGGCCAGCATTTGGCTTCTTGTTTGCACACAAAGGCTTGAAGCAGCAAGATTCTAATAGAAATTCTTGATCTATATCCATCAGCGGGTGAGTGGAATTTTTTTCCTGAACTGGTTTAATGATATTCTGACCTGCTGAGGGAGAACTATCCAAATGCATTGATAATTACAAGCTATTAAAAATGTACAACTGAACTCAGGCTTTGATTTCAAGGAGTTTATATTTACACTTCAGAAAAAGAAAACAGAATCAGGTGCAGAAAACGACTTTTTGCAGATCTGTCATCAAAAACAATGTTTTAACCTCATTAAAAACATTTTTTAATGAGGTTAAAAAATGTTTGTGACAGTGTTCTTCAATGCTAAACACAAATCAATTGAATTTTACATTTTACCTTGCACCTGAGTAGCAAGAGGACACAAAGGAGGAAAAGTAAAAGTACACGTAAAAAAATACTTAAATATGTCCAACTAAGCCTCTCAGAAACTCAAAGTATGAACTCAGAGCAGAATCGAAAGTACATCAGTTAGTTGAAACAACAAAATCATCTGACACAAGCTAATTAAAGACATTAGTGCAACTGCATAGAAAATGTTTTTAATTTTAAACAACGAAATTATCGATGTATTGGGTAAAAACAAAAATAAAACAAAAAGATAAGCCAGCATTCTCTTAGCTTACATACATATACAATGATAGTCCATGAAAAAAAAAAACTACGTAGCTTTTTTAAACATAACATTTTGTTGCAGAAATCAGCAGTTTGGTAAACCAACAACAATGCAGCATGTCAATCAAACTGCAGTAACAGCTACATGGCCAGGCAGAGTTAACTGGGGAGGCATCCTTTGCTACGATCAATAGTGCATTCCAGTTGGACTCAAGTTATAATTTATAAATACAGAAAAATATCAACTGGAGTACTCTCTAAAGTCATACTACTAACTTGGACAGTTGGAGGTTAATCACCAGCAAAGTTGACTGGTTATGTTCAACATAGTAGTATTTGCACTTTTGATGATCTGCAGGTAAACGTGTTTCTACATAGGTTAAATGGGAAAAATACAAGAAAATATATTGTATAACAGTTAGCAAAATTTCCCAGGTCTTTCATTTGTTACTGAAGGTGACAGTTATAATTCTCAGGTCCAATTATAAACTTCTGAGGTTAACGGTATGCACTCCATTTGCATGCTGTTCTTTTGCATTTGGAAAACCATTTATAGACCAAACATTTAAGTAATGTCATTTATTAAACTTATACATGCTTACACTGATGATACCCAAATTTTATGGAAGAGGCCCAGACTGTTGGTTCAATCAACACGAAGTTGGAACCACAAAGCAAATGTGATCAATAAATATTATCCATCTATCCATTTTCTTTACGCCCTTGTCCCTTAGTGGGGTCAGGAGGTGCTGATGCATCTCCAGCTAATGTTCCAGGTGAGAGGCGGGTCACCCTGGACAGGTCGCCAGTCTATTGCAGGGCAACAGAGAAACAGACAACCATGCACACACACACTCACACCTAGGGATAATTTAGACAGACCAATTAACCTGTCAGTCATGTTTTTGGACTGTGGAAGGAAACCGGAGTACCCGGAGAAAACCCAAGCATGCACAGGGAGAACATGCAAACTCCATGCAGAAAGACTGGGGCTGGGAATTGAACCCAGAACCTTCTTGCTGCAAGGCAACATCTCTACCAACTGCACCACTGTACAGCCCACAATAAATATTATTTCAAATTTAACTTATTTTTCATTTTAACACATGTAGCATTACATGAAATGCAGACTGTTAGGACCTGACCTGACCTGTGCTACAGGGTCTGGATATACAGGATGGCACATCAGTGATGGGGGTCCTACGTTCATGTTTGTATAACAGCATGAAAAGTTCTAAATAAGGAGGTTAGGGTCAGCTGCGTGGTCTGCTATGATACTTTGAATTAGCAGGACAAAGTTAATCTGTTTAATATTATACAGGAAAGAAATGAAATATCAGTCAGACATAACAGATCTTTACCACTACTACTTTTAATCTGCTTAGTCCGATAATAATGATGGACTCTTTATTAAAAGAAAACCATTTCCAGCCATACTTATTGGTTTCTATTCATAATATGGTGGTCAATCCACCATCTTGTTTCTACTAAGTAACAAAAGAATCATCAGTAGTGCACACAATGAGATGCTTCAAAAATGTACCAGTCAGATCCTGGTGAAAGTATAGGGGGATGGGTTTCAAGGACTCCAGTGAAAAACTCAGTCATTTTGTATTTCAGTGGAAAACTAATCTGTACCAGAGCCTCACTTTGCAGTCCGGTCAAGTTGACATAGTGTATAAAGTTCAAGGAGCTCCATGCAGGTTTTTACTGTCAGTTTGCATGGCAACAAGAAAACAATGAGCTGCATTAGCTGCCATGCTGTTACATAAATGTTTTTTTTTCTTTTTGTAACAAAGCAACTTCCAAGAAAGGTTTTACACATTCCACATGCATACACAGTAGGTGAAAGTACAACTTGGTGACTCTTCACAGTAAAAATAGCCATGCATAGGTTAACAGAAGTTTTATTTCCAGCGAAAAGCTGCAGTAGTTATTGTGATTTCTATAAACAAAAGCAGAGGTATGCTGTGAACCCACACACATGCACAAAAAAGTATGAACAGCAGATTTGCTAAATGCTTAGGAATACATCTCAGAGGCAGAAACCTGGACAGTTTAAACTGGTCTAAAGTTAAGGGTCAGATGTTTTTATACCTTAGTTCCCGTGCTGTAAATGTGACACTTCACTGTTCTTTTCACTAAAGGAGTGGGAACTTTCACATTTACACACCATTACAGCTTCATCTCAGGGCAATCTAATAAGTTTACAAATTAGGAAACTGTGACCTTAAACACAATTCGTTGTGCCAATCAGTGCTGGCTTACTGGCTAAAATGATCGTATAGAATGTATAGAATACAATTCAATTTTTATGAAAAGCTAAACTTACTATGACTGTAGTAAGCTTAAAGAAAGCAAGCAGGAAGCCTGAACATCTGCAGACATCCAAAAGTCTATTCAACATTAAATAAAATCTTGTGTTATTTAGAGCCATTGTGACTTTTAACTTATTTTTTATACCATCATTGTAATACACTTTATACACACAAAGGCCCATAATAATCATGCATAAATGAAATTTGTGCATTTTCTGTAAAACAACCCTTTTTGAAACTCCCTTTTTCTTTGAATAGCCAAGAACCAGCTACTTTCCTACCTGGTATTGTAGCTATACACTCCTGATCAAAATCTTAAGAGCAGGAAAAAACTGCAAGAATTTGCATTTTGCACTATTGGATCTTAAGAAGGTTCTAAGTAGAGCTTCACAATGGTAAAAGAAGAAATCAGCGTAAGAGAAAAGAACTTTTGAGCAGGAAATTAATTGAAAACTGCATTTACACTCAAACATGATTTTTTTTCAGCTGATCAAAAGTTTAAGACTATAGGTCAAAAAACCCCGAAAACACCCCAAAACAGAAGTGTCAAAAAAAAGGACTGGGCTGCACAGTGGCGCAGATGGTAGAGCTGTTGCCTTGCAGAAAGAAGGTTCTGGGTCCGATTCCCGGCCCCGGTCTTTCTGCATGGAGTTTGCATGCTCTCTCTGTGCACACATGGGTTTTCTCCGGATACTCCGGCTTCCTCCCACAGTCCAAAAACATGACTATCAGGTTAATTGGTCTGTCTAAATTGTCCCAAGGTGTGAGTGTTTGTGTGCATGGTTGTTTGTCCAGTGTGTCTCTGTGTTGCCCTTACAATAGACTGGCGACCTGTCCAGGTTGTACCTTGCCTCTCACCTGAAACATTAGCTGGAGATAGGCACCAGCAACTCTCCCAACCCCATTAAGAGACAAGGGTGTAAAGAAAATGGATGGATCGATGGATGGAAAAAAAACGACTCAGTAATGAGTAGTTCCACCATCTTGTTGATGACTTCAAACAATCGTTT
This sequence comes from Poecilia picta, assembly GCA_033032245.1. NCBI lineage: Eukaryota > Metazoa > Chordata > Actinopteri > Cyprinodontiformes > Poeciliidae > Poecilia > Poecilia picta. Next base: position 524,498 of record CM065366.1, read on the forward strand.
AGGCTTGATGCCAGTGTTTTCAGGAGGCTAGTGGGAACGTTGCTCCAAGTGTTGAAGATGGCTTCATGAAGGCATTCACTGTCTGGAACTGATGTCCATTCTTGTAAACTTCCCTTGCCATCCATCCCCAAATGTTCTCAATTGGGTTTAGATTGGAACATGCAGGATGGTCCAAAAGAGTGAAGTTATTCTCTTGGAAGAACTCTTTTGTCAGGCGGGCATTGTGAACTGCAGCATTGTCCTGTTGAAAAACCCAATGATTACCACCCAGACGAGGCCCTCAGTCATGAGGGATGTCCTGCAACATCTCCACATAGCCAGCTGCTGTTTGATGCCCCTAAACAACCTGAAGCTCCATCGTTCCATTGAAGGAAAACGCAGCCCAAATCATGACGGTGCCCCACCACTGTGCCGTGTAGAAAACATCTCAGGTGGGATCTTCTTGTCATGCCAGTAACATTGGAAGCCATCAGGACCATCAAAGTTAAATTTTTTCTCATCAGAGAAGACAACTTTCCATGTTTGGTTCACCCTTGCAAAGTCCAAACAGGCAGTTTTGTGGCATTGAAGAAGACGTGGCCTTTGAAGACGTTTTTTGTTTCTGAAGCCCTTCTCTCTGAGATGCCTTCTGATGGATATTGGGCTGCAGTCAGCACCAGTAATGGCCTTAATCTGGGTAGAGGATCATCTGTGTCTTGACGGACAGCCAATCGGATCCTGCGGCTCAGAGCTGGTGACATTTTTTTGGGTCTACCACTTGACTTTTTTGTTCCATGACCCTCAGGACCATTTAAAAAATGCAAAATGACTGTCGTACTGCGTCCAACCTCAGCAGTGATGGCACGTTGTGAGAGGCCTTGCTTATGCACTCAACAATCCTACCACATTCAAAGTCAGTGAGCTTTGTTGCTTTTGCCATCAGGAGGTGTTGACGGTGTAAAGACTTGACAGAAAATGACATGGAATCCAGATTTTTTGCACAGCTTTTGGCTTTCAAAGCCAATGGCCTTAAACTTTTGATCAGCTGGAAAAAAAATCATGTTTGAGTGTAAATGCAGTTTTCAGAAAATTCCTTGCTCAAAAGTTCTTGTCTCTTGCACTCATTTTTTTCTTTAACATTGTGAAGCTCTACTTAGGACCTTCTTAAGATCCAATAGTGCAAAATGCAAATTCTTGCAATTTTTTGACTGGTCTTAATATTTTGATCAGGAGTGTATAAGCTGCAAGATTACTTAAAAAGAATAACTACAAGCTGTTTGTTACAGGGGTGTAAAACTGGTACATTTTAAATGTATATAAACATGCATGGTGCAGGAGTCTTCCTTCCTAACCAGTCTCACAACCTCATACTCCCATGTTTAGACAACAAATGTATCCCAAGAAACAAAGAGATGGATACCACAAGAGATTTGCGTAGTAAGATATTTTTGGGTGTAGCTGCTATATGTTCTGGATGCTACCATGATGCAGATAAAGATGCTATTTTAGTATAACTTAAGTTTGGTCTTTTACCAATCACTAGATGGCTGCATTGGATAGAGCAGTGAGAATACTGTGCATTTATCTGTCTGCTCTGCACTTCCCCCTGGATTAGTCCTCTTATCTGGGCAGGAGCACAAACACATCTGAGTTGTGCACCAAGTTGATTGTGCTAGTTGAAAGTTGGAAGTTATTTTTTTTGACATTCATTTTACTGCAAAACATAATTGTCTCACTGTCCAATATAAATGCTATAGCATTATATTAACTCATAAGACAGTGGAGGGGGTCGCAATGCAGATCGTACCATTGACAGTCTGGGATTCCAAGATCGGAAGCATCTTGCTGAGTTCCACAGGTTTTTTTCTAAATGGATTTTTTGGAGACTGTATGCCAACATCACTTAGGTGTTAAAACAGCTTTAAGACTAAAGCCATTAAAAATCCAGCTAGACTCAAACTTAGCTTTTGTTAAATTAGTTTCAGTTTACCGATATTTTGAAATTAAGTATTTTTAATACTTAGTGATTTTTACCTTTTCCAATTGAACAATGATTCACCACATAACCTAAAAATATGTAATTTACATCGGTTATTCTGCTTTACATTGGTTATTCGGATTTATGTTGCCAGGGTTAGGGTTAGGGTCAGGGTTAGGGTAGGGATAGGGTTAGGGGTTAGGCAAAACAGAATGTGGCAATTTTTCTATGTGCTCTTAAAGGGGCAGTATTGTGTTTTGTAGCCAGACACGATCATTTTGTAGCACATTTGAGTAATTGTTGACTTTTGTTCAGTCGTTATAACAATGCTGTATATATTAAATATGATTTAAAATAAATTTGAGCTTGCAATTTAATGCTTTGAAATTGGGCTTCTGTCTCTAAAACCGCTGCTCTGACACACTGCCTTCAGGAAGAAGGAACCCTGCTCCTCTATCAAGCCTTTAACAGCATTGTTACAGCCATTGCACTAAGAAGTAGCTTGTACAATGAGCTCAGCTGATGTGCAGTTCCACCAGGTGCTTTAAAGTTGCTGCTGGCTAGTCTGAAGGAGCTGAATGTAGAAGTACAGGGGAGGGCTGCTCTGAGGCGGGAGCTGGGAAACCGGAACCTCTTCCTCAGCCCACCCAAACATTTTGCACAGTTGAATAGTTGCCAAGGCAGATTCAAGGATTTCTCAAGCATGCATGGAAAAAATAAATAAATCAAAGCAAAGCTAACCTCTATTCTGAGGGCAATAGGATTTTTCAGAGATAATGAACTTTTATTTGCAGTCATTTAACAGGATACATTCTACATCTTTACTCTGTCACTTCGACAGTGGGGCTCCCTGAGCCTTGGCAAGGAGGGCAGCTAACAATAATGCCCAATAGATAAATGAGCAATGAAACAAAAATAAACTTCAAGAAAGTTACATGTAAATGTGTAAAATTAACTGCAAACTGAGCCGAGTGATGGCACCCAGTCAGATGATGGCAGTGGAGAACTTAGCCTTTTTTAACTTCAGAAATTCTCAAATTAACCGGAAAACAAAAATTTGTCCTTTCATTTTAAATAACATCGACTGAAACAGAAGCAATCTGAAAGGTCAGATATAATTATTATAATTTTATAGAAATGAACAGTACTTAGACGTTTATATTTACGTGTAGCATTTTGTTCAGGAGACAAGTCATATTTCAGTTTTATCCTAAATTGATCTGTTTTCCATTAAGGTTTATATTTTTGTAGAAAATAAGCAACTTCAGAGAAATGAGGGTCAGGTAGGCACAGGAAATGAACATCTAGCTGAAAGCGACAAAGAGTCGAATGAAGACTATCCTGTTAATTTCTGAGAATGTTTTAACCCAGGTTAGTCAAAAACCTATTAAGTTAGTTAGTAAGTAGAAACTAACCATGTTGAGCCTAGAGGATCAAGTTTGATTTTTGTTATACACGTCCCTTTGCTTCTTTAGAGTTAGGTTTTATGTTCTCTATAAAAATGGACTTATTACAAGGTATATCGTTTTAGTTTTTAAGACACAGGGTTCAATGATTTTACAGACAAGATTCCTGTTTTTAGAGTGAAAGAATTTGCTGTTACCTTTTAAAATCGTTTGATATCTCTGTATGTTTAGCTGATGGTTCGTAGTACTATAAAGAATTTAAAAAAATTGTAAATCAGCAGTAAGGAACGAGCAGAGGTTTAGGTTTGATTGTATATAATTCTTAGTTTGGAACAGCTTACCTACATATAAGTGCTAGTGCCAGGTTTTGTCATTTCACGCTAGTGTTTTCTGCGTGATCGTCATTTAATATCAACATAGGGCACTCTTTAAAGAAAAGCATCAAATATGAGGTTGACATGCTTCCATCCTCACTCGTCATGCACGTTTCAGTCAGTGCTCCTGCACCGTTTCCGTTGTGCAGTTCATGGCACTGAACCCAGGCAGCGTGACGCGCCCATGGTTGTAGATGTCCCGATCAGAGCCCTGGTTCATGCGCTTAACCAGATTCTTCTCATACAGCAGCGGGTGGTAAGCCCCGAATGTGCAGGCAGCGTCATAGAAACGCTGATAGTAGTGGCAGAGTGGCGTCTTCCGGCGAGACGGCAGAAACTCATAGACATGCACCACCTCACACAGTGACATCATCAGGATGGTGCCTGCACAGACAAAAGGAGATTTCTCTTAAAACTTGAGAAATGTACATCAAAAGTGGCCCAAGGAAGGGTCAAAGGGGCTTAGGTGACAAAGGTGTTTGTGAGGGATGAAATGCTGATCACTGTAGAGATGATTTGACTTCCAACTTTCCCAGATCTCAAGCCAATAGAGCTTCAACAGATCTTAGAGATTTGAGGTGCCTGGAGATGCACCTCAAATCTCCAGGCATAAAGAATCTCCTGCCATTATGTTGGTAACAGATCCACCACAGCTTCAGGGGTAAAGTGCAGTCCATAACAGGGTAATATGATGATTGATTGGTAAATATATTTATAACGCAAGCAAATGTGACCGAAATCTGATTTTTTATTTTTGTTTTTGCTCAAAGGCAACTCTGACCTTTTCACCCCAGGAGACATGCATCAGAGTTCTGCACCAAGAGAAGCCAGACCAGAAGTAAACAGTGGCAGTTGTAAAATCATTAATGAGGTCTGTTCAACTGAGGTGCATTACATGACAATGCCACCACTCTTAGTTCTGACTACACATCCCAACAGACCTCATTACAGAAGTTGGACGCAATGCTCCTCAAAACACCAAGGCCATTAGTTGGGCTCTTTTTATTAGTTTCCCTTATCAATTCTGTTGGCTCCCATTGCGAAATAAACTATATGTGGTGGATGGTGTTCCACCCTCCCCCACTCTGTGCACCAGGCACCGTTGATTGGTGGGCGGGGCGAATTCCTTTATAATTGGGTGGGCCACTGCAGGGCATGTGCGTCTTTGTTTTCTCCCACTGTTGCTACGGTTGGCGGCTACATGTTGGCTTGTGGGTTTGATTGGCTCGTCTGAGATCGTAAGTGGCAGTTTTTGGCTGACATCATGGTTGGTTTTTCGGTGCTACACCTATCGTGCGTTTCTGCAGTGTTGCTCTGATGGCGTTGCCGGCTGCAGCTGGTTGCTGTGGCGGGCGTCTTCAATCTGGTCCTCACCTGCTGACCCGCTTTATCCCGGGTTAGGCTGTGTTTCCACCCCTGGGCAAATGATTGTTTGGAGCTGCAGCTTTGGACGCTCTGCTGTCTTGTCTTGTCTTGCCGTTGTTTGGTTGGGCCGCCCTCAACTAAACTTGTTGTGGATTGGGCAGGCTGTGTGGGCGGGGCGTTACTCCTCTGGCCTCGTCGAAGGGCATTTGGAACTGGATGACGACGATTTGTTCATTTGTTTTCTTTTAGTTTTGTTTTTGTTTGTTATTGAAGTTACTAATTTGTTTTCCATTTGGTTTGATTTACTAATTTCTTTTGCATGTTCTGTTTTGTTTCTTTTGGAATATTTGATCTTGTCTGTCCTGTTTCCTTTTGTTCCAGGGACCGAGTAGTAGCCCTGAAACCTCATTTTTAAAAAGAACTGTTTTAAAGAAATTGTTTAATAAAATATTGTGCACTGAAAAGTCTGTGTTCGGGTGCATCTTGTCACTTTTAAAAAGATCTCCACCTGCTGGTCACACACACACACATACACATGTTTTATATATATATATATATATATATATATATCACAGATTTTGGGAATCAAGGCAAAATCTGATTTGCTGTGTGAAAATAGCCTATGATATCTAGTAGCAAAAAGTCCTTTTAGTTAAGAATTTAGTCATAGTTAGTCATAGTTTATTACAGTGTTTTAATTCAGAACAATAACATCACTTTCCTAAAGGACTGAGGCCATTATTTTAAGAAGTTGACAATTAGCATAACCACTGACCCATCACAACCGAACTAGAACTGAAAGTTACTATTATGATTCCTGACCTTGTTTTTGCCTGCAAACTGCAAGAAATGATACAAATATTGAAAAGGTAAGTAGCCCAGACTTAGACCATCAAAAATTGTCACTTTTAGAGCTGGAGATTCTGTTCCCATGTTGAGGTTTCATACCAAATTTATTTGTAGTGAGTAAGTTATTTTTGTCTAATGTCAGAAGCAAAGTGGACAGAATATAAGCAGGAAGTGGCGAGACAACCGGTGGTTCCCATACCGAGCAGGCCAGAGGAGGGCGGGTTCTTCTGTATGGGTTCAGCCATGTTGTCCTGAATCCGCTGCCACAGCTGCCACTCGAAGCGAGGATGCAGGATGTAGAAGGGCTGCTGCGGGTGAAGCCTCCTATACCTCTGATACTGATTAAGATGGGATAGTCTGTGTGGTTGTACCACTGGAGGAATGAGGAATAGCACATGGAGAAAAGTTTCAGATAGATAATGCCAGATTTTCTTATTGAATCCACTCCTTTTTATTAAAATTTTGTTTATGTCAGCATGCGACAAGTTTAATTTAAACTGTTAATTATGAAATAAACAAATAATAAAAAGTCAAACTGTCAGAGGAAACAACCGCAGGCAGGTTGTCAATAAGGGTTAAATGAAAAGTATAATGAAGAGGAAACTGACAAAAAAAACAAAATCACCTGACTGAGGTTGGAGGAAAAGGGGGCGGGGTCCCAGGCCACCAGAACACCTGAGCTGTACAGAGAACTGGACAGGAAGCGATGGTCATCAGATGCCATCACCTGAAAGACAAAAACTTTGTTAAAATCCTCTTCACTACCTGCTGAGGGCAGGTGCTTTTTCTACCACAAAATAAGCCAACTTGATTGCACTTCGCATAACAAACTTCACCTAAATGAGTAATACCAGCATGTTGCAATATACTACAAACCACACTCAGACCTCCAAAGGAGTAAGAAAAGATTCACCTCTTTCCGGTCAAAAAATAAATAATAAAGACATCCACATACTAGACTGAAAACAATTGTGAAATCAAATATTAAAAAGTGAGGGATGAATCAGGAATCAATAATTTTTTCAGGTCTTTTATTGTTTTAATACTGATGATTTTGGCATACAGCTCATGAAAACCCAAAATCCCCGTCTCAAAAAATTAGCATATCATGAAAAGGTTCTCTGAATGAGCAGTTAACCTGATCATCCGAATCAACAAAGTAACTCTAAACACCTGCAAAAGATTCCTGAGGCTTTTAAAATCTCCCAGCCTGATTCATTACTCAAAATTGCAATCAAGGGTCAGACTGCTGACCTGACTGCTGTCCAGAAGGCCATCATTGACGTCCTCAAGCAAGAGGGTGAGACACAGAAAGACATTTCTGAACCAATAGGCTTTTCCCAGCACAGGACGAAAACCTTTCGACAGCTATTGACACCTTGTTCTGCCGTGTGCATGGAGATTGAGGGCTTTCAGTTTTTGTCAGAGTCGAACACTGGCAAAAATGGTCAAAAACACTGTGTGTCTGTGTTCCCCTATCACCTCCCTCCCCTTGTGCCTAGCAGAGGTTTTCGTATTTAAATGAAGTTGCTGAGTGCCATGCAAATGCAAATCAACTGTTGAGCCTTTTGACTCATTCATTTTGTAGCTAATCCTTTTTACCTTCTGTTCACCATAAAGAAGTATGTTTGGAGAAAGATTATTAAAACAATCTATCTTATTCATTGAAATATATATTACATGTGTGTTAGGAGCACTGAAGAACTTAGTTTTGGTTGAATTGATGATATAAAAGAAGAATATGCATGATTACATACAATAGACTTTTGTGAAATGTGATCTTACTTTGACATTCCTCCTATCTGAAGATTTATCTTGTGATGGGAGGAATTGCACAACTTAATCAATAATAATAATAAAAAACATGTTCCAGAGTAGTTGATTGTACATAAAGTATTTTTGTGAATAATATTCAAACTAATGTTAATGTTCACTGATTGCTTTAAACACTCAGTCATGCTATATTGGAGTGGTAGTGTCACCATTCCACATCACAATACAGGACTTAAGAAACTACAGATGATTTATTAGTATTCAGTTGCTTAACTCTTGAGTTTAAATGGAAGATGAAAATGGTTGAAAGTATGTAATACCTTCTGATAGAGTATAAACATTTATTTGTATTCTTTTTTTAAAGTTTTGTTAGTTAACCAGTAATATAACTCACGGATTATGAATCACATTCTGTATAAACTAAAAAGAAGACAGCTCAAAGTAGAATTGAGTAAATAAGCATCTATACATTTAAAAACATTTTAGCAATTAATTACAATAAAAATAAAATATACTGTCACGTAACTTTTGAAAAAATAACTTTTAGAATGTATTTTTTTCTGTCAACTTTCATTTAACACTCCAGTCCAGTTGGTGGCAGTAATGCTCTTTCATAGTCGGTCAAGCATCCGCCATTAAACTCCACAGGAAGATTTGCATCCACGCTAACTGGTGCTACTGCGAAACCCAACATGAACAAAAATGCTTGTGCGTTGTGTGAAATGGTGGAAAAAGTCCTATTTCACGGAGTTACCTTTTCAGTATCGTTTCGATATTAAGCAATGTTCCGGTGGAAAACAACCGATGACACCACGGCGGTCCAACAAGACCGAACTCACAGTCAGAAAGATTTTATGAATAGCAGCACGTAGAGCGAGGCGAGTTGCTTTGTTTGTTTCTTACAGAAAATGGTCTGTCGTTTTCTTAATGCTGAAACAACAGTAGGGTGAGATTTTGTATTGTAATCTATTACATCTGATGTTCTGAACTCTTAAAAATACTCGCATCTTGTTTGATTTTTTCAGACATGAAAAATGGCCAAACCTAAACAGCCAGACCTCAGACCACGGTGCCTCTTACTGAATCCACCAGGATGAAGAGAAATTCACTAAGTTATGATTTCATATTTAGTGAATAGTGAACACTCACATATTTGTAAGGAAAACTTTTCTTCCCGTTATTTTGTTTATTTTGTTATAACTCAGTACAGCAAGGCAGAGTGTGGAAAGCAGTAAAGATCTACAACATGGCGGACGAAGGACGGAAATGAGGACCAAGTCATGTAGCCGGTATGTATAATGTAAAGTCACTGCGTTGATTCCCTATTGTACAAAGGTGGGTTGAGAATAATTTTAACTTATTTACTTATGTATTTTTGAAAAGCAATATATTTTCTACAATATTTTTTTTATTTTCCATTTATTTCCACAGACTCCACAGAATGAGTCACATTTGTGTCAATCAGATTCTTCTGATGTCTGTGATGAGGACAGAGAGGCAACTGTGTGTGAGTATCTACTATTTTAGAATGTTATTTTATGCTTCAATATTGTTTATGTACATAATGTAAGGTTGCGTTCACACTGCAGTCTGAAGTGACCCAATTCCGATTTTTTTGCGGGGCCGTTCACACTGCCAGTAAATGCGACCTGTATGTGTTCTGCAGTGTGAACAGGCAAACGACCTGAAAGTGACCCGCATGCGCAGTAGAGGGCGAATGACTATGTCTGTGATGTGAAGTGAATCGAAAAATGTTTTATTCATTCTTCAAATTCACTTTGTTTAGTCAAAAAGTTGTTTCTTCAGTCATTAATTATGTTATACTGTTGTTGACTGTTTATGTAACCATAGCAACCACGTGACACCTCGTCCCCTTTTTCTGCTGCCGTCTTTTACTGCGTATGTATTATGGTCAGATCTGTGATGTATTTATACCTATTCTAGTTATAAAATGTATTTTAAGCAAATGTATTTACATACCAGGGGTAATGGACAAATATTGCGATGTTTTGTATTTTTTAACCTATAATGTGTATCTTAAATTTTACATTTTACAAATTTTAACTAAATAGGAAACCGGGAACTATATATTTTATTTAATGTGAACGGGCAGCTGGTGAAGTGATATTAACCACCAACTTGATTTCCTCTCTTGTTAGAATAAATACGTTGATCCTGAGTGCATCTGTCGTAAGGTCGACCTGAGACCAACATAAAAACATGGATGGAAATGGAACATATTTAGTGATGTTCCAGTTGTTGTCCAACCGCAGGCATCTTAATAACATACTCCTCTTAAGAAGATCGAAAAGAAAGAGAGCTGGATTTTGGCCATGGCATTTTGTGGGTCAGTGGCAGCAACATCGGTTCAGGTTTTTATGTGTTGGCTCGGACTGTATTAGCTGCAGGACTTGGGCTCATCTCCTCCTGCTCCTCTTCGGCGCAGCAGCGATCCAGTTGGTCCAAAGGTTGAACGCTGGGCTTGTCTCCTAAAATGCGGTCCAACTCGTTGTAAAATGGACAAGTGACACGTCCACTGCCGCTTCGTTTGTTTGAATCTTTAGCCTCCTTATATTTTTACGGAGGCTCTTCATTTTTCTTTGACATTGGAGCCAGGAACGTCTATACCCACCACGGTCATTTCTTGTGAAATGCTAGTAAAAACCGCCCGGTTCCGATAAGATCCCTCTAGTTTGGCCTGGATAGTCCTATCCCCCCATATATTTATTAGGTCAGATACCTCGCTTTCTCTCCACTGACTGCTTTCCGCATTAGCATCCGCCATGGTTGTCATGGATACCAGGGTTGCCATGGCTGTTTTGTTTCCTCCTGCACTCAGAATAGTGCGTTTGTCCTGGACGTTATGGTCACATTTGAATCGGATACATATCGGATATGGGTCGCATTCTAAATAGAATCCGACCTGAGCTGTTCACACTGCCATGAAAAGATCGGATACAGGTCGCATTACGTCAAAAAAATCGGAATTGAGTCACTTCAGGCTGCAGTGTGAACGCACCCTAATTGTAACCCACATAAAATGGGGATAATCCCTTTAAGAAATGGAGGTTAGGATCTAGTTGTTCTACATAGCCAATGGGAAGTTTAGTTTCCAGTGAGTTTAAACCAATCAGAATTCAGACTGCCGCTGCAAGCCCCGCCCTTCTTCCCTGTATCCGCAGCATTGTGTGTGTAGCGGGAGAGAAACGGCTAAGCTGGGCAGCATGAGTCTGTTTTAATGGTCATAATACTGGATACAAACTAAAACACTTTTTCAGATCTTCACAATTTCAACTTAAAAGTCGGGTTAGAAGAAGAAAAAACAACTAGGCTGGAATTGTGAAGAGAAAAGGAAAACTTCACTTTTCCTGACAAACACCGTTAAACACTCGTTGCCTCTAAGTTTAACGGTTTAACGGTTTAACCAGTTTAGCTCTAACAGCTGCTGGACTACAGTTGAGTTCATCTCGTTTCCCTTTAAATTGAAGGTAAAAATCTAAATTACATTATATTCCTACTTTGTTCATGATGTAAAAGCTCATATTATTGAGGTTAAAGCATGTAAAATATGCCTTATTACACCATCTAGTGCCTCGCGGTGTGTTATTGTCCGTAACGTGTCGCATTGAGATCGGTCAGCAAATTCAGTGCCTTTCATTTGGGTTTTTGTCTTGTTTCACATTTTTGTTGAATAATATTGTTTATCTGAACCATTTAATTATCAAAATGTAAACTTTTACTGATTTTGGATAAAATGTAATATTTAATATTGTGTTTGAAAAATGCTTTTGTAATTTACAGAAGAGTAAATTGTTTTATTTCAAATTATTTGATAACAAACTGATGTCAAATATACAGAAACATGAATTAAGGATTAAAGCTAGAACAGCTTAATAAAATTCTATGATTCTGCTGGTCCTGTCTGTTGACAGGTCAGGTTTTTTATTGTTCTGCTGGATTGTTTTATGCTGGTTTCCTCCTGAGACGTTGATGTCCAGCTTTCACACCTGGACTTGGACAGAACTGGATTCCTGGATTCATTGTTTTCCATTTGGAGTCCTGCTGCCCCCCATGTGGTCGGCCTGTATCACTCACATCTTCAAGCACAGTTGGTTATGAGTGAAACCACTGACTGACATTTTCTTTTATTGTTTTCTCCTGGAATTTCTGATCTTACTTTTTGGACCAGTTTTTATTTGGAATTTTATAACAAACTGCTGCATAGGAAATTCTCCTCATATGAAGGTGTTGAGTTGAATCTAATTGGAAATGAAATTGATTGATCTGTTGCCTATTATTAATTAGAATTCGAATTACCAGGTGCACCCAAAATATTTAGAACTGAGAACTAGCACTTGGCCAAGTATTTGTAGTTTTTAAATATATTTTATTGTGTGTAATTTTATTTTCATAATTGTGTATCTTGTATTGTTGTTTGTTAATTCATTGCTTAACAACTAAAGCCAGTTCTTTAAATTCATTTAATAGTCTTTGTTGAGTTTAAACACACCGCGATGCTCCGATAGTCGAACCTATTGGCCCATTCATCTAATATATATATAATACTCTTCTCATCTGTGTTAAAGAATTATGCTATGTATTGACAATGCACACAAATGTTTTCCAGCTGCATCCAGGACCTACTGCCAGTCATCTAGATGTAGCTAAAGAAAGAAGCAGGTAAGATTTATTACTAATCTAGAGATGTCACAATTCCTTGAATGATTAAAGTACTGGGATTTATTAAAATCCATCAAAGCAAATTATCTGCTTCAGAGTTTGTTGAAGTATGTTTTACTATTTCAGGGTTTCCCCCAGAAAACTTGCTAAGCCCTGTGGTCAGGCACCGTGGCGGTCCACCATGTTTTTGTATTAAAAGACGTTAAGTAGACAATAAAAGTAAAAATATCACTGGGTAATTATATGTTATGGGAAAACATTGTCAGTGAACTGCTATATAAACCAACAAATAGTCTTAAAAACAACTAATCAAAAAATACAATTAAAATAAATATCAATTATTTCCACTTCTGTTAAATCCAAATTAAGTCAGTGGCTCCTTCAGGCCCCCAAAGCTTCAGGGTCCCATAAATGCTAATATTTTAACATAGACCACAGATATATAAATGTAGCATTTGTTTATTGAGATTATCATTGCTGCTAAAGTTGACAATGGTTTCAGCATATATAAATTAAAAGACTTTAAATTATTTAACATTTATATGTAAGATTTTAAGGTGCTGGCAAGTTGTACAAGTTCAAAGAACAATATTCATAGTCAGATTGGTTTGTTACCATAGCTACAATCTGATGCTGTGAGTTTAATCTTTAGGCGCTTTCACACTGCAGTAACGGGACGGGACGGGACGGAATGGGTGTGTTCACATTACAACTTGCGTTCCACCCGACCCCAAGCGTTCCAGCAGCTGATTGGCTGATATTGAGACGAAAATCAGCGTCTGACTCCATAACAACCAGCGGCCAATCAGCTGCTGGTTCTAAGCAGAAACACTTGGTGCCGGTGTTCTGTCAGCTCAACATACATTGTCAGATAGTCATACGCTTAGCTCAGACATGCATACGCTGTCATTACCATATGATTTTATTTAATCAGCAACATAGAATCATGACGTAGATCATCATACACTTTGTTATTAAGTTATATGGCATTTTGACTTAGCGGTTAAGTAGGTTAATGAATTTTACACGGCTTGTGTTGTAGTTGACTGCAGTTGCAGCTAGACCCTGCTTTAAATACACTTTGAAACCACGACAACGCATGTATATATGTATTATCATATTATATCATATTATAAACAATTTAATGACTTTTTTTCGTCATAACTTGTTGCGTATGCTGAACTGACAACTCCACTGACGGTCAGACTTCTTAATGCGCATGCGCACTCACTACATGTATGCTATGGTTATCTGACAGATCACCTGGTTAACAGTTACTACGACAACAATGGATGACATGGATTTAATTTTGCTGCTCATCATCCTCATACAATTAATTAAATTCCGCCAACAAGCTGCCCTCAGAAGACAAAATGCTGAACGACTTCTACGTATTGCAAGGAGAAATACGGAAGAAAAATGCCACTCGTTACAAAATACAGTGAGAGCGAGCTGTCAACGGGAAATCAACGTCGGACTCCATAACAACCAGCGGCCAATCAGCTGCTGGAACGCTTGGGGTCGGGTGGAACGCAAGTTGTAATGTGAACACACCCATTCCGTCCCGTTCTGTTCCTGCAGTGTGAAAGCGCCTTTTGAGTTTCAGCTTCGTTTGTTCACAAATAAAAATTAGTAAGCTGCAGTTATAATGTATTGCTTTTTAGGTTTGCCAGTTAAACTACTCCCCCTGTCCTAGATTTCACTAAATCTAACACAGAAGCTGTTAGAGGTGCTGATGTTTTAGCAACAAAAGGGGCCCCTAAGTCATATTCTGCTCCAGGCCTCATACAGCCTTGGACCGGCCCTGCATGGTGTGATAATCCGCTGCACTGCGCAGAGACAAATGGGAGATTTAATTCAATGCTGCTAATGTGGCTTTAGTAGATCTTTCATTTCGTGTCTGTTGAGTTTTTCACAAGGGGAAACAGAAACTATTTTGGTTGGTCAAGTTTCTGGACGAGTTTTTCAGATGTCCGGTGGCCGCGCGCATTAACTCTGTCTGACTAAGTGGGAAAAACATTTGATACGGTTTGGTGCTTAGTGTAACCGGGAAAATAATACTAGTAATAATAATGAAACAATATAAAATCAGCGTGATGTGTGACTGTGAGGAGGTTTAACCCTCACCGGGTTAAACCTGCATGATGAGTGATTAGCGCTGGTCGTTAACCGCTAACGCACCGCTAACCGGGAACACAGACCTAAACTTTACAGGGAAGACAGAGCCAAACGCTGGGCAGCGTGTTGAGATGTAAACGCTGCATATTGTTTTGTTCACAAATATAAATCATTCTCACCTCAAAGCTCCTCTGAAAGCAACTACAAGTTATTCCTGCGGTTCACGTAGAGCTGCGCAACCAGAGCTAACGTTTAAACTCTTACCTTAATCAATAACTCCTCATAACTAATCATAATTCCTCACAGAGGGTTGATGTAAATATCCATAGCGGTCAGCTTGTGTCCAGTTCGAGTGAAAGGAGGAGCGGGATCCGCGCTGAGGTCAACTTTAGACATCCAGCTGCTGCGTTGCCAGGCAACGCGCCGAGGCCCAGCGGTGTGATTGGTCGGATTTAAATGCATAAACTATAAACATATCTTCTATAAACATATCTTTAGGCATAAATCTGCTCTGATAGTGAAACGCTTGGAGCAACAGAAACACTTGCAATCTGGCTTAAAGAAAGACGATTTTTTTATTTTTTAGACTTAACGCCAATCAGAAAACGCGGATCAACCGCCTGCTTTCTGAGGGGAAATTACCGAGGGGAATCCCAAACAGCTGAAACGCTATGCCTGGCGGCAGGGGTAGCTAGGCATGGCGGGCCGCCATGCCTATAATACACTGGGGGAAACCCTGTTTTGTGTTAACAGCTGATGGAGGAAGACACAGAGAGTACTGACAGCAGAGGAGGTGACATTCTGGGAGGATGGCAGCAGCTATGAGGTGGTGTCAGGATAATGGACTGTGGTGAGGTTGAGACTCCAAGTTCCCCCAACCAGGAGCTCAGTGACATCAGGACTACATTGCAGGAAGAGACGTCAGATCTAAACTACAGCAGAGATGTTGGGCCTGTCCTGAACGATGCAGCGTGATGTTTGATCATGTTTGGCCAAAAAAACACTGCCAGATGGTCCAGAAATGGACAAGCATTTATGTCTTATTTTGTGTGCAAACAGTAAAAAAAATAAAATGAAATAAAGAAAAAAAAACTTCTTTGTCTCTTTTATGTTCCTCATATATGAACATGTTGCATATAAGCAATATCAAATGAATATATTTTAATACAGCATTTATTTTTATATAGATTTTTTAAAACACAGCATTAAAAATATTAATGATTGGGGCGGGGTTTATTTATAAAGTCATAAGTGCTATCCAATGGGCATACATCAGCCAACCAATCACATGTCAATGATGAACTATGATGTCATTGTTTTTCATCCAATGACTGAGAATCCACGTGGGTCTGCTGCAGCGCCTTTGCATATGCTAGGCTATTCTATGCTAAGTAGAGTCGTTAACACTTCCCGCTCCATCCAAGGATTCCGCAATTGACAGATTTTGACTCCCGTGAGTGAAAATGTAGACTGTCGATATCTGTCGGTGGCTAGCTGCGTTCGCGTCAGAATACAGGGTCAAAAATCCCACTTTTCGTCCAGTGAGTGTCGTATCAAGGCACCTCAGTGGGAAGGAAAAAGTGTGGCAGAAAACGCTGCACAATGAGAAGAGATGACTGGACCATGAGGGTGATTGTGGAGAAGGTTCCGATTCCAGACCTTGGGGGAAGCAGTGGACTGAGTCTGGAGTAGAAACATCCAGAGCCCCATCCACAGGCGTGTGCAGGAAATGGGCTGCAGGTGCTGCATTCCCAGGTCAAAGGTCAAGCCACTTTTGAACCAGAAACAGTGGCAGAAGCGCCTGACCTGGGCTGCAGAGAAGCAGCACTGGACTGTTGCTCAGCGATCCAAAGTACTTTTTTCAGATGAAAGCAAATTTTGCATGTCATTCAGAAATCAAAGTGCCAGAGTCTGGAGGAAGACTGAGGAGAAGGAAATGCCAAAAGGCCAGAAGTCCAGTGTCAAGTACCCACAGTCACTGATGGTCTGGGGAGCCATGTCAGCTGCTGGTGTTGGTCCACTGTGTTTGATCAAGGCCAGGGCTATTTGCAGTGGAAATAATAATAATAATAATAATAATAATAATAATAATAGCAACAACTAAACAAAAAGAAATTGTTCAAAAGAAACAAAGAAGGAAAAAAAAACAAATAAACCAATCAAAGAAATAATAATAATCAGTGATACTTCAAAACCAAATGTAGTTCAAAAGAAGTCCAAGAGCAAAGGGAAAATAGTCTTTTTCCTTTATATAGTCCCTTGGAGTTTAGTTTATTTCCACCAGGGTGGTGTGTGGGTAGCTCGCCATCCTCCGTCATCAAGTGAGTCGATGAAGGGGGGACAAAAAAAAACTTGACCTTAAAAGCCAGAAAGCATACATTAAGTTCATATATGTTATATTTATATAAGCTAAATGGGGGTAAAAAAAAACAAATACATACTGATATGAATTGACAACCATTTCATAAAAACGAGAAAGGAAGTTTTAAAAAAATGTCCTTTTAAAAAGTGCACTTCATAATTTAAGTTCAAAATTTCTCCAAGTAATTAGCAGTTGCTACAAACAGCTAATAATAAATCAAATCAATCAACTTAAGAATGTGATTGATCAAAATAGCTACAAATTCGGCTTTAACAGTGTGAGTAGGTAATTAGTAAGTGGACTGAACTGATGTGGGCAACTGATTGTCGAGCAGGTAGCTAATGCTAACTGGTGGAGCTTTGCGGAAAAAATGCCCTATCATATATATATGAATGATATTTAATCACCGTCGAGTAACGGATTGTCTGAGGAGGTGGATGCAATGTTAACTTGTTCTCATCAGGAAGGTATACCAGGCGTCAGCGAATCCCGACCTGGTGAGTATTGCAGCGGCTATATTAGCGGCGCTATTATTGGAGATACAACGTCAATCAGATGGTATTTAATAACTCAGTGCAGATCCTCAAGTTTCAGAGATTAACTTTTTCAGTGATGAGTCGATTTGGAAATTTCAGATTGTTTTATGAACAACTGACGCGACAGGGATTTTGGGTTTTCATGAGCTGTATGCCAAAATCATCAGTATTAAAACAATAAAAGACCTGAAATATTTCAGCTGATGTGCAATGAACCTAAAATATCTGACAGTTTAATTTTAATCATTACATTATGGAAAATAATGAATTTTATCAAATTTTTTTAGAAGGATATGTATATATTGAGTAAGTCACCAGTCTTTCACCCGGGAGACCAGGGTTCGAATCCAGGCTGGGGCAAATGCAAAAACATACAACAGTCAATTGAGCTGTCAGTGTGGGTCCTTAGGCAAGACCCTTGGAGCTATATAGCCGACCTCATACATGAGAGACACTGATAAGCACGACATGCCGGCTCAGACGTCGCCCGGCCAAACAAGGTCTGCGTCAGGTGCTGGGGAACCAGAGCACCTAGATGAAAAATGGGCTACTGGAACAAGACGGAAATGGGCGAGAGGTGAAAACATGGATCTGTTGGAATGCTACTACTCAAGTAACCCTAGTCAGAGGGGCTACATGCAAAGACTGTGGGAGGAATGGTTACTTCGACATCCCCAGTCAACACTAACTGCCAAACAACTAGTGGCTCAGTGTTCCAACATCCGCAAAAGGCAACTGCTGTCACAACTTGAGATTGACGAGGTACAACACAAATGGTACGGCAAGGGGGAGGAGCCAGAAAACCAGGTCAGAGGGGAGTTAACTACCCACCCAGAGACTGGGTATGTAGCCCCAGTAATGAACGAACCATCAGAGCTGAACGAGGCAGCAACTGACCTGAGAGAGAAAATCGCGGCCCGAATGAACACCAGACAACCCCGACTCCAATTACAACGGATGAGTGAAGCACCACCAGAAAGCCTAATTGAAGATGTGAATGCGGCATTGAGAACGATCCCTACCAACACCATAACAGAAACCAATGAGCTGATGTACAACTCAGCATCAATGATCCTTGAGATGCTTGGCTATAAGAGCAATCATGAGACCCAATACCCACCATGGAAAAGACGGTTAGAGGCTAAGATCAAGATAACAAGGAGGGAAGTGAGCCAACTGTCAGAGCTCCAAAGGGGAGCAATGAAAAGATCAGTACACAAGAAGTACAGCCAGATGTCCATACCTGAAGCACTCGAAACTGCCAAACAAAGGCTCCAAGCCTTGGCCAGCCGCCTGAAGAGATACACAAGAGAGAATGAAGCCAGGAGGATTAACCGGCTCTTCCACACCCAACCAGCTAAAGTGTACTCTCAATGGACCTTACCAAGCCCCGCCCAGAAACGCCCCTCGGACTTCATGTCTCACAAGGAAAGCCTTAACGCGCTTAGTTAACATGGCGTCAACTGACTGCAGAGTATTTCTGAGTTGATTAGTTTAGCATTTCTGCCGGATTTTCACAAAATATCAGCCACGACAATGGACAAGGGAACCAACAAGTTCATGTCATCTTTTTTGGACGAGATCAAGGTGTTTTAGCTACGATGCCTCCAACATTGTACAGCTAAATGCTAGCGGTCAATGAGGAAAACAACAGATCCTCACACCCTCAGCATAAATATAGCTGTGGACAAGATCACTGACGCCTATTGTTCTTGCAAGGCTGGGTAAGTCGGACATTCATGGTTTTGAGGGTGATTTTGAAATGAGTGATTTTTGTTTGCAAATGTTCAAATGTGCCTCTCTGCTCTGATAAAAGAGTGCAGAGCAGCACGCTAGCAGCGCATTCGGTGCTAGCGTGGCTAACACGATAAATGTGGCTAATACGATTACAGTTTAGTAAAAAGCCTTTTCAGGTGAAATAAAATCTTTAATGTATGTCAGATACGGTACACATTGCATATTGATCTGTTCAGCTAACGTAAGACTGTAACAGACAGGCTTCAGGATGTAGACATTGTATCGGTACTGCATTTATGCTGTACTTACTTGGCTAAAAGGTTTTCATCATGGATGTGTTTATTATTGACAATTTTTTTTCATTCACTAAACACAAAGAAAGCAAAGCAATAATACTTACGCCAGCAGACAATCCTTTGTTCTTTTGATTCTACGATGCTATCTGCAAACGTGGTCGTGAAAAAGTTTAATCCAAGCAAGGCTTTCCGTTTCAGATTTTGGAAATCTGTGAATTTTAGTTCCACAAACATGATCAGGATACCTGATATCGCCTGTACAGATTCCTCACTGACAGAGAACCATTGTTTTTGAGTCCTGATGCAAAAACTTTCTGTCGGTCCGGTACTCCACAATGTATATTAGCTTGAGTTTGTGAGACGGTAGCCCACTGATAGCTGCGCTGTGACGTCAAATGGGCATCAGCCAATGAAAAGGTCGGGCTGGGGTAAGGTCCATGGCAGGGCACTAACAACAGAGCAGACCCACCAAAGCTGGAGACTGAACAATACTGGAAAGGCATATGGGGAAGAGAGGCGACCCACAACAGCAATGCAAAGTGGCTGACCTCTCTACGAGAGCTCACTGCCCTCCATGAGCGACTGGCAGCTCAAATGAACCAGCTGCTACAAAATGGGATTCACCCTGAATGGTTAACTGAAGGTCGCACAATCCTGATACAGAAGGATTCCTCAAAGGGTTCAGTCCCATCCAACTATCGGCCAATAACTTGTCTCTCTACAACATGGAAGCTCATGTCGGGCATCATAGCGGCTAAGATAAGTGGTCACATGGATAAATACATGAGTACGGCACAGAAGGGCATCGGCTTAAATAGCAGAGGAGCCAAACACCAACTCCTTGTAGACCACACAGTCGCCCGAGACTGCAAAACCCGACACACCAACCTGTGCACCGCTTGGATTGATTACAAGAAAGCCTATGACTCAATGCCACATACTTGGATCATTGAATGCTTAGAGATGTACAACATCAATAGGACTCTAAGAGCCTTCATTGCAAACTCGATGGGGCTGTGGAAAACCACCCTTGAAGCCAACTGCAAACCACTTGCACAAGTGTCCATCAAATGTGGCATATACCAAGGAGATGCTCTGTCCCCACTGCTGTTCTGCATAGGCCTGAACCCCCTCAGCCAAATCATCAACAAGACTGGCTACGGATACCGACTGAAGAATGGGGCCACAATCAGTCACCTCCTCTACATGGATGACATCAAGCTGTACGCTAAGAGTGAGCGAGACATCGACTCACTGATCCACACCACCAGGATATACAGCACTGACATTGGGATGTCATTCGGACTAGAAAAGTGTGGTCGGATGGTTACAAAGAGAGGGAAGGTCGTCCGCACAGAAGGGGTCTCACTCCCAGAAGGAACAATAGCAGACATAGAGCACAGTTACAAGTACCTGGGAATACCACAAACAAATGGCAACCTCGAGAGGTCACAAGGAAAGGGAGCCACAGCCAAATACCTCCAACGAATAAGGCAAGTCCTGAGAAGCAGCTCAATGGCAAGAACAAGATCCGTACAATAAACAGCTATGCCTTACCAGTAATCAGATACCCTGCAGGAATAATTAGCTGGCCAATGGAAGAAATAAAGGTCACGGATGTTGAGACTCGGAAGTTACTAACCATGCATGGAGGTTCCACCCCAAATCCAGCACCCTGAGACTGAACACGAGCCGTAAGGAAGGAGGCAGAGGACTAGCGAGTGTGAGAGCCACTGTTCAGGATGAAACATTCAAGATCCATAAATACATGTCTTTTATATAGCTTGCACTCTCTCGACTTTTTTTTTTTTTTTGGTTTATGCAAGTTTGTTTTATGATTACTCAGTTTTTAAAGAAAAGTTATTTGTGTAATTATCAAAATGTTCTTGTGGTTATTTTGTTGTGTATTTACAATTACTGTCCTTTCACAAATAAAACGTTGGCAAAAAACACTGCACAAATTGTGGGGCATTACTGTCAAACATTGTGACATATAAATTCCTCATAAAACACCTTCAAGTTTGGTGAAGGTGACTTAAATGTTTAAGGTGTGCAACAAAAATAAATTTGAATTTAATTTCGAGTTCCTCTTTATTTAAGTCATCAGATGAAAAAGAAATCTGTTTCGGTTTACTATAATCTCTTTATATGAAAAAAAAAACAATTCTGTGATCAAAAAATAAATATTAAAGACTTGGGGAAAAACAAAATGCTTTAGTGAACAAAACAGGAGATGCAAAGATTTACATGCATGGTCAAACCCATAACCCATATGCGTCTATATATAAAGTAATTCTTGCAGCGGTTCCACTGCAACCATAAACTTTTACTGTTTGATAGAATTCATGCATCAAGGGTTTTTCTTGTGTCAGCTAAAAATACTCAAGGCGAGATCATCTTTGCAGTTTAACGCCCACCACACAAACACCTACATGAGTCTCTTCAAACCCAAAAGTCTAAATGTTTGATAAAAACAACAGCAGCTCATTTCTGCTGTGTTAGGTTCACATTTTGTGTTCTTATATGTTCAAAATGTTTTTTCTGATCAAGTACATTGAGAAAATATCTGAATATAGGAAACAGTTAGATTTGTGAGTTGTGATATTATCTGACACCTTCTGTGACTAACATACAGAAAGAGGAACAATTAGGACAATACTTTTGTTTTTGCAGATAGAATTTGAGAAAAATATGGATTTTATTAGTTCTTTTTTCAGGTAATTGTATGGCTGTAGGGTTAGGTACTCAGGAAGGGCATAAAATAGTAAAATTAACAATCCAGACACTTTTGGAGTGTTTTAAATGTCAATTGGAATTTATCATGACAATGACAACTCTAAATTCTTTTAAGAAATTTATCACAATAAATTATTCAATCAATTAAGGTGGAGTTTTTTACAGCTTCACTTTGCCTCATGATTCAATGTGGGCAACAAAAATTATTTACATTCAGTCTGCATCTAATCTGAAACTGAAGATACAAAGGTTGAAACATATCTGCATAAATATTTTGGCTATGACCAGTTGTTGCACCGAGTATGAATACATTCAGCTGCAGATGTTTTTTTTTAAAGTAGTGAAGTGGTAAACATGGGCACATTTTCTGTTTCCCCTGTTTCAGGGGCCATTTCCACCATTTGGAGGTTTACCTGTGAGTTAATGAGACGGACGGTTGTTTTGGAGCCAACATCTTTCTCAAAGCCACTGGTTGGAGCGGCGTTGAACCGTAGCACCGCGTCATGAGTGTCTAGGGTTTAATCAAAACACACAGTTTCAGAGGAAGCAAACTTCAGGAGTTACTGATACAACACATTCATTTTTTGTTCAAAAATAGCAAAAACAGGAACCACAATGTAGTTTCATGTCACACAGTGTCTTGTGATTCTTCAGAGTCAACATGTAGCCATTTTGTCTGGACAAACATATTTATGCAGCTGGTTTAGATTTCACAGCTGCAGGTTCATGATTTCATACAAAATCAATGTTTTAAAATTAAATATATGCAACCTGTTAAGTTTGGAGGCAAATGACATTTATAATTCTTTTAACATTCTAACAGAATTATAAAGGTAGCTTTTAGCTTGGACCAAAATGTTTTCCCATCAACATTTACTGGAGTGAAGGTCATTAACTTTGGAGTTATAATGATAAATTTGAGTTGTTTTTCATAGCTGGAATTACTGTGTAGCTGCTTTGGGTATGAATGCACAACATAACCTATTGTGGATTTGATCTCAACACAAGGTTCAAATTTAAAAATGCAGGCAAATATATAATATACAATTTATATATTTAAGCAAGTTGTCCATACAAATTAATAAAGTTTTCAGAATCATGTGAATCAACTAGTTTCAGTCGATCTTGATCATGTATGCTCTGGAAAAGGGATTTTTTTTCTCTGGGAAAGTTGATTTTAATGGGCGGTGTTTTCCAAACAGAGTGATATTTTATAGCACAATTAACTATGTTACCTGCAGTAATGAAAATGCTGTATACATCAAAAACAGCTTAAAAGACATTTGACTTTGCATCATAGCCATGTCGGGCACCTTGAAATTGGCCTCCGTCTCTTTAAGAACCTCCTATGCCTTCAGACCCTTTCAATTCAATACTTTATTAATAGAATTTAAATGTTGTTGTAACTCATTAAAGATTCTTCAGTTATTGCAAATGAAATTCAAGGATTCTTAAAGAATCAAAGCAACACTTTTGATGAGAGAATAATATAAATTAGGTTTAGCATAACAGTCCCATTCTAAATTCACTTTAATGAAAACTGGTGGTCATATAGTTTCTAGTTCAGAATCAATCCTTGGTGGAATCTGAGTTGCTCAGAAACACAAACTTTGTTCATCTGAGCAGAACTGTTTGGGCAGGGTGGTTTTAAGTTTGACACCACTGTTCATCAAATAAGACAAAAGTTCAAAACATGCTTCAAGAGTCCCAACAGAGACCAACTGGAAACCATGTCAATGTATACACTGGACAGAACATAGACATTGTTTCACTAGGCTTTATAGGTCTGAATATTCAAGCCTTAGAACATGGACCAGAACTCTACTCAGTGTAATTTTTTGACTCAATAGTTTTAAATGCACTGGGTTCTTTCTTCTTTCAGCAGTGGAAAGAAGAAAGAACTGGCATGTTGATAATCCTGAATTCAGGTTAGAATTTTCAATTTGTTACAATGAGACAGCTCACCAATTTCCTTGCCTAGTCCAGAGTTGCGGAGTGACCCTGCAGACGACACCACTGCACAGCTTTTGTATGGCCCGAGGTCAGAGGTCAGCTGTTGTGGCGGTAGCAGCAGGGGAGCCCAGGCCAACGCAGAGAAAGGCTGATGATCAGAAGTCAAAGTGGTGACCTCTACCTTCTCCTTGAGCTGGCAGAGCAGCTCCCTGCTGCTCAGTTTCAGCCGGTTGGAGGTGCCACCAGGTCCAGACACTTTTACACCGTATTTATTCATTGCCTGGTAGAATGTCCACAAATTATTGCAAGCAATAAGTTCATTTGATGTGTGAAGAGGCAACTCACCTGATAGTTCTGCACCACCTTCTTCAGCCTGTTTCCCAGCATGCTGCTGGACATCTCGTCATTCCACACATCTCCTAAAATCCCCTTAGACCCAAAGAACTCAGAGTCACCCAATTTGCCGCTTAGCTCTCCTTTACGGCGGCCTACGAATAGAGTCTCCAGTGCCCGTGTGAAAGGGCCAGGCAGCAGGTGAGAAAAAAAGCCTGAAGACTCTTTTGCTTTTGTTGCTCGTTTTGGTGGAGACTCCCAGTCCTCGATGGTGTGGTTGGGTGAAGACAAGACAGGGATTGGGCGGTGAGGGTCACCTGCAATTATACCCGGGTGTTTCTGAGGGTCTGCGTAGATTGATTTTGCTCCCCCTCGCAGCACCTGAGCAGGTCACAGTAATGAGGACATACTTCAAGCATGTTTCTTTATTGTTCAGAGGAAATAAAGGTAGATTATCCAATAATATACCATTATTTGTATGTCTTTTTGTCTGAGTTTTTATTAGTTTGTCCTGAATCGGTACAGCACACATGCTGTACTGACATGGAGACATGGAGCTTTAAAATTAGCGAGAATGAAGAATGGCAACAAACCTTGATGACTGAGTGTGTACGAGGCTGAGCCCTGGTACGTGCCCTCACACCAAAGATGGCATCTGTAACAGGCACACTGTTTTCAGCACACAAGGCATAAAGAAGAGCCATGGAGATGCAGAAGAAGGTCATGCAGATGGCTCCACGGCGAGCACGACGCCTCAGACGCCACAGCAGGCTGACCCTGTCTATCGCTGCTCCGGGAATCTAAACAACAAATATCACATAACAGAAAGTAAATGGCATGAAGACAAACTACATTTTTGTGTAAGAGAATTTTTTTTATAAAAAATATGCCCATAAAAACAACAAAGAAATCTCTTTTACATCACATTGGAATAACATCAACACCAACTGACAACATCTCTTGTTTCAGACAATTCTTTCCCAATTCCAATTGTTCTAGAAATTGGTTAAAACGGTTTTAGAGACTTCAAAAATAAAATTGAACCATTACATAAATAAAATGAATCTTGCAGTTTTGAATAACCATTAAAAATTGCAAATTGTGGCACAGGAGCTAGCGAAGGGGTGGGGAGAAGGCGGCACAGGGAAGCTAAGAAGATATGTGTGAGAATCCTTGTTAAATGGCATTTTAACTAAAACTCTGAGGTGTGAGACGTTTAACTGAAGTCCTACAAGGGATGTGGGTTTTAATGTTTTTATCATTTTTAACCTTTTTTTTCTTTTTCTTTAAAAAAATTCTCTTTGTCTTTCTAACTGTTTATTCACTGTCACATTCTATTTTTATTTTAATTATGTAAAGCACTTTGAAATGCCTTGCTGATGAAATGTGCTATACAAATAAAATTTGATTGATTGATTGACTGATTGATATGCTGGGGAAGACAAAAGGGAGGAAACACCATGGAGCTGAAAATACTTCTAATGCTAAAGAAATGCTAAGTCTAAAGAAAATCTGATAAATTGCAAGAGAAAAAGGCCTGAGTGAAAAAATAAACAGAAACAAGGCTAATCTAACAATAAGAACTAAGGAACATAGAGCTAGAGTGACGAGAAGGACTAAACAAAGAAATAACCTAACTAGAATCACTAAAGAAAGATTGACATAGATTCAGTCAAAGTACAAACTAAACCTAAAGTGACAAAATAAGAAAACTAGAAACACCATGAGGGGAGCTAGAGGGACTTAAGAAATAACCCAACTAGGATGCTGAAGGAAGATGGGCATGAAGCAGACATAACAGAACTAAACCTAAAGTAACCAGGTAAGAACTGCTTGAACCACTATGGGGGAAGCTAAAGGAATGACTGAGAAATAACTTAACTGGAGCCACTAAACTAAAGAGATGAAAAGCAAAACCAAATCAAAAAACACAGTCCTGACACTTCCAACTAATTTTTCATTTTGTTTTGCTTGATGATTTATTGCTCAATGAGAAAACTAGTTTAAAAAATAAATAAATAAATTTGAAAATGAAAACTTAAATTAACGTCTAAGAAACCTAAGAAATCCAGATGCAAACATCAATTTTAAAGCAGAAGTGGAAAACATAAAACATTCCAAATGCCTTAAATCTAAAGTATATTTTAAAAGCAACTCATTTGAATGCTAAATGGAATTGGTCTTCCATGTCTGACATGCAAAAAAATGTAAGTATGCAAAACAAGGTTTATCTTTCAGTAATTAACACATCAATAAAAATGGTTAACACTGCAGAAATGTCCAACAGCACTGTAGTGATGGTTTCTGGGGTTTATCGCCATGTATTTAATTTTTGAGTTCTGAGTGTCTGATGGGAGATGGGTTATTTAAGGTCAACCATGATTCTCTTCAGGTGTTGTTAATAGGTAGAGGTAAACAGTTTTCTACTGTGCTTGGTTTGATTGTATGACAATTTTATGTGGATCCAAATGGAAAAAGTAAGACAATGGACATTTGTTCTGACAATAAATGACGTTATTTTATGTCGGCATCTTCAATCTTAATTGAGCACATGTAAAACCAAAGCCTTTCAAGAACAACCACCAGTAGCCTAAAATATAGGATTTTAGCTGCTACATTTAGGTAGAAAACTGCGTCGTTTGGAAGATCCTCTGATCCTTCTGCATTGGGATTCCACATAGCCGAAAAGTAAGAGTGCAGAACCAGGCTATTGGAGCCGCCGGACAAAGTGAACGCTGCACCAGGATTGCATAGGAGCGATGGGGACATCTGACATCGGAAACAGACCTGGAGCCGCACAGGAGCGATCGCCAGCGCTGATATCTATGAATGGCCATTATTATTATTATTATTAATATGTGCGCACACAAAGGTCCAAGCTTAAATCCAATGCATTGGCAACAGACTGAAGACTGTTTAAAACAAAGAGAGCTCTCTATAAATAATCTACAATTTAGAATAAATAAATAAACTTATAAACTGTCGGTCATTATGACAGAAGAGGAAAACATTGACCTGGATCAGGAGGGTCAAAATAACATTGTGGGTCAAGAGGAAAATCCTCAATGGGAGTCTGAAAAAAGACAGGTGAAATTAACAGCCAAGGCTTTGTTGGTGAAAATCAGTAACTTAGAAAGTGAAAGAAAAACAAAGTTAAATAAAGTATAGCACATTTCAGCAGCAACGCATTTCAAGGTGCTTTACATAAAAACAAAAATAAAAAACATCATGTGACATTGAATAAACAGTAAGAAAGAGAAAGAACAACTGCTCTTACCTTCCTGCTCCCTTGCAGATGCCCTATCCCACTTGTATTAGTATATGTTTGAATGAACCAATAGAGATAAAGGGGCGGGATTTCTGCTTTTCTACTTTAAATATTTTCAGAGGTCCTGTCATTCTACTTGTTGCATTTGGTAGAGAAAGAACCACTTGCTCTGACAGAAAAAAATGAAATAAAATAAAACAATGGTTCGCGTTAAAAGAGAAAAGCCTCAAAAGAGAAGACGGCTCCATGCATCACCACAAGAAGTAAATCATTACAGTTGGACAAAGTTTGCTCTTTTTTTGTTTAATTCATGTACATTTAGTCAAATAAAGAACTTTTATCTCCACCTCCTAGCCAGGATCCACTCAGTCACTTCATTCCAGTCGAGGCTGATGAAGAAATTAAGGTCAAGGAAATTTGGAGTCACTAAGTAATCAATAGTCAAACATTTAATAAATAATGTTAATTGTTACATTCATTTCAAATCAGAATAAAAAAACAGATAAAAGTTTATTTCATAAACAACAATGTATCTGTGTTTAACTTCCTCACCGTTTCTTTCTCTGTGCTGCTCTCAGCTGGTATCTGATAATCCCTCCTCCGCTCTGTCACTTCAGCCAACTGACTTGGCTCAGGGTGAATAAAGGTCCAAATAATTTCAAGTCACTATCTACTAAATTGTCCAGTATTTATTAACTAATGTTTTGTTTTTATTGTAAATTTTAAAAAGTTACAACATAAATAAAAAGAGAATTGATTAATTTAGTGGACAACTGATCTATATTTTTAACTTTGAGAACTTTTCTTTCTCTGTGCTGCACCAGCTGCTGAGCTCAGCCTGAGTCAGATAAACCAACAGCCAACGGTCACTTTACCCCAGATAGGGATGGGAAACAGTAAAAGTCAAACATACTGTATATGGAACCAGTAAACTGTCAACCATCAATACATTTTAGAATAAGACAAGTATACTGTTAAAATAATTACAATAGTTTAATCCTATGAACACATTTTTGCTGTTTCTTTCTCTGTGCTGCTCACAGTCTGTCTCCAACAGCCACTTTAAGCTGTTGCTTATTAAAAAAAAGTCAAGGAAATCTGGTTCTATTGTTCCCTAACTCAACAGGTATTTACTAAGCCATCAAACATGCACAAAATTATTAATATTAGTACAGGTTAATCATTTTTAAATTAAGTTAGAATTGCTTACTACGTCTTTAGTTTTTTGGGGTTTTTTCTGTCAGGTAGTTTTCTATTTATCATTTCTAACTCTCCTATCTAGAGAAACAAAAGAAAAACACCATAGCACTAGCAAACAATTAAAGAACAAACTTTTTCATAGAGATTAAGACAGGACTGAGTGGAAGTTTGATAGCTTGGCCTCTAGCCAAACCTGATCCCACATAAAAATAAATGCATAATTAAAGATTAGCTTTGTGTATTTCATTGTAAGCCAAAATGAACCAGCTTTAAAAAAATCTTCTTGTTTGTGTGTCAGGCTTAAACACACAGGAGAGAAGAGTCTGTTATTTAATATTAGTTTATAGAAAACTATTTTACTATTTGGTTTCTTTTTCTTCTTTCTGTGACTGAAACAAGCCATATGCCTGACCTCTACGTTTACACCACATCTACCATTACCTGCACAAGACATATGAGGAACATTTTATCATCCTGTCTGATTATGCACTGAGAGGCAGACACAGCAAAACAATAAAATAAAAATAAATGCATTGCCCATGCTGTTAGTGATTCTATTCAATCGTTCAACCTTATTTTTCCTCAAAACCATTCCTAAAATCCATTTAGTACCATCTGTGGTTCAATTACTGGTTGCCATCTTCAAAACACCAGGGCAAGAACATGCATGCACTTATGTACTAGCATCAAGTGTTGTAGGAAAAAAAACTACCTGAAAGGAAAAAAGTTGGAAAGAAATACAAACAAACAACTAAAGGAAACAGGAAAACATCACCACAGAAGCATATCCACCCAGACCTGGTCTCCAAATGCAATTCTGAAGCAAAATTGCACCAGTTGATCCACAAGTCCACCACACTTTTCAGATGTTTTTTTCCTAGTCCTTAACTTTATAAACCATGTATCCCATATAATTGTCAATCTATTGGAAAAATGGAATATACTAAAATATGTGGTTATTTACTTTCTTACATTTATTACGCTCCTGCACTGAACTTTCTTTTTTCTCTGAAGTTGTATGTCTGAATGTTTTAGCACTTTGAATTCTGTTGTTACTGAAATCAATACAGACAAGTTTCAAAAAGGTACATTTATCATTTTCATATTGTTTTCTTGTAAGCCAAAAAGGGGACTATTCTTTACAATAAATCCCTTTAGTAAATTTGTCACCACCGTGACAAAGTTAAGCATGGAAATCAAGGAATATTCAAATATCAAACAGTTTAAATCATGATTTCAGCAAATGGTCTTCACTGCACATCAATATGATAAATAATTTCTGCTGTTGCAGCTGCTAAGGTTTTTGTTACTATTTATTGAAGTTGCCAAAATTACTGTATTAGGGTAAATCCATCCATCCATCCATTTTCCTACACCCTTGTCCCTTTAATGGGGTCGGGAGGTGCTGGTGTCTATCTCCAGCTGGCGTTCCGGGCGAGGGGCGGGGTTCGCCCTGGGCAGGTCGCCAGTCTGTCGCAGGGCAACACAGAGACACACACAGGACAAACAACCATGCACACACACTCACACCTAGGGGCAATTTAGACAGACCAATTAACCTGACAGTCATGTTTTTGGACTGTGGGAGGAAACCGGAGAACCCAGAGAAAACCCACCATGCACAGGGAGAACATGCAAACTCCATGCAGAAAGGCCGGGCCGGGAATCGAACCCAGAACCTTCTTGCTGCAAGGCAACAGCTCTACCAACTGCGCCACTGTGCAGCCATTAGGGTAAATCAATTTAGAAATTATTTTAATATGTTAAAAATTATGTTATATATAAATATTTTTTTTTCAATGTTTGTTGCACAAATTTAAATAATACACTAATGTTCACCAAGACAATTGACCTCTTGTAATTGATAAGCTGATAAATGATCAATGTTAGCCTTTCAGTTCCCTCCCAGTGAGGTGGTGCTTCACAAAGCAAACTGTTTGTCAAACTGTCCATCTCAAGCAGAAGTTGTTAAATGATGAGCAATGCTTATAGGTTGATGAAAGCAAAGATTGGTAGTTTTTTGTAACATCAAAAGTTCATTTTTGAGGCCAACAGAAAATCCAGCTTATTGTAGTTTACTATAAAATTGGACTGAAAACCCCTGTACAAATTTGGGGAAAAGAAATCAGCTAAAGTGGATGGTGCTTTAAGGCACAGAGTGACTCAGCCAAGTGTTGGGATAGATAGAGAGGAGTTAAGCAAGGCTGTTACCAACTCTGCACTTTATTGTTATAGTTTTCTCCAAGTAGCCAGCGTTTGGAGAAAGCCTCAACATGGGCAAAACTGAGAAACTCTATCGATCAACCACCTGGACATTGAAGTATGTCACTGGAGATTTGTTCTCCTGCCCAAAGGATGAATCTGGCCCACTGCATCAGTGAAGACTGTTGCATGGGAGCAGGCAAAGCAGTGATGTTCAAGAAGTTTGGCCCAATCTCGGAATTAAAGGAGCAGACTGAGTCAGACTAGTTATTAGTCTTTTTGGAAAAAAATGTTTCATGCTTATGCAGATTGTTCAAATGTCAACAGTAGCAAATAAAGCTAGAGCATTATTGTTTTTGTTTATGACATCAGCAAAGAAAGCCTCTCTTGCATGTTTTAGTGTTTTGTGATAGTTACGTAGTCTTTCTTTGTAGATATCATAGTAGACGTGAAGTTGAGCTTTACTCCATCTCCGTTCGGCCCTTCGACAGAGTTGTCTTGCAGATTGAACTGTTTGTGTATTTCTCCATGGAGATTCTTCCTACCAGTCACAACCTTCACTTTAATGGGGGCAATGTAATCAATGATATCTGAAAGTTTGCACTGAAAATCATCTACCAACTTATCTACGTCATTATAGCTTAAGGGCGAAGAAGAAGAGTAGATTTGATTAAATATTTCTGCAGTGTTTTCTGTGAAAGTACGTTTTGTGATATTGGCTGTTTGTCCAAGTATGTTAGCAGATAAAGAACCGTCAAAGATAACAGCAAAGTGGTCCGACAGGGCGACATCAGTTACAGAGACATTGGAAATATTCACACCCTCACTGATAACCAGGTCCAGTGTGTGTCCATGAGTGTGTGTTGCTTGTTTGACATGTTGTGTTAAACCTAAACTCTAATATATTTCAGAGCTTTTTTGCCCCTCAGTCTTGG
The DNA here is from genome assembly GCA_033032245.1 of Poecilia picta. Classification (NCBI taxonomy): domain Eukaryota; kingdom Metazoa; phylum Chordata; class Actinopteri; order Cyprinodontiformes; family Poeciliidae; genus Poecilia; species Poecilia picta. Next base: position 556,578 of record CM065366.1, read on the forward strand.
GGGTTGATAACATGAATGTTGAAATCACCAACAATTATTGAACAATCATAATCAATACATATGAAAGATAGAAGCTCATTCATGTCCGTAAAGACATTTTCCACATATGTTGGAGTTTTGTATATAGTTAGTGTCAAAGTTTGTTTGTGGCCTTTTACCTCGATTCAAAGATACTCAAAAGACATAAAATTACACAATGAGATTTTACTACAGTTCATGGTATTTGTAATGGTCTCGCTAAGGTGTCTTGTAACCATCAGCCAAACTCCTTTCACACGAGTCAGGATTAAGTGAAGCTTCCTTCATTTTCATGTAGAATGGAGTGAAACTGTCAAAACACAAACAACTCAGGATGAGCTCAGAGCAGCAACCTTGGGGTCGGAAGGGGGCATTTTGCCCTAGTTCAACTTGGAGGTGAAGAAAAGTAAGGTAAAAATAAAAGTGAGAAAATCTCCCGGTCCTTGGATTTGAAGTAATCCAGTTATGATGTTGATAATATAAATATAACCATAAAAATTGTGACTTTAAAAATAATTCACAGGCAAAGTTATTAGTAAGGACGGCAGAGAGCAGGATGAGCTGCTCCTCCTTCAGCTGCCACATACGAGTTTTGTATATATAAAAATGTAGTGAATTACAAATTGATTTGATAACTCTGCACCACTACAGCACACTTATACACCAATAGCTTCACAAGCCTGATCAAACATGTAAAAACAACAACTTTAATTTGTTCAGTCAGTGCAAACAGGAGTATAACAGCCAATGCAAAAATAAAAAGAAGCTGAAACTGGCAAAAGCAATAGAATGACTATCTTGGTCAAATATGTAAAAATAAACTGCAAGAAAGCATTTTTTTTGTAGTTCAGAAAGTACAATTAGGGCTGCACAATGGTGCAGTTGGTAGAGCTGTTGCCTTGCAGCAAGAATGTTCTGGGTTCGATTCCTGTTCTGGGGTCTTTCTGCATGGAGTTTGCATGTTCTCCCTGTGCATGTGTGGATTCTCTCTGGGTACTCCGGCTTCCTCCCACAGTCCAAAAACATGACTATTAGGCTAATTGATCTCTCTAAATTGTCCCTATGTGAAGGTGTGTGTGCTGGTTGTTTGTCCCGTGTGTCTCTGTGTTGCCCTACAACAGACTGGCGACCTGTCCAGGGTGACCCCGCCTCTCGCCCAGTACGTTAGCTGGAGAGACACCAGCAACCCTCCTGTCCTCACAAGGGACAAGAATGGATGGAGATTTGAGATATGATGTAAAATAAATAAAGCATGACTTCACTCATAGCACAAAACAGAATTTTCACTGCAATGTCTATCTATTAGCGCAGGGGTGTCCAAAGTCGATCCTCGAGGGTCGGGATCCTGCACGTTTTAGGTCTCTCCCTGGCACCTAAATGGTCAAATGACTTAATCAAACAATGAATCATAATATAATTGACCAACTAATCAAATGTAATTTTAGTTTACTAAGATGCATTAATGAACAGCTAAAACTCAAAGATTAAACTGAGATCATCAGATTGTAGCTATGGTAACAAAACAATCTAACAAAGAAGATTATTCAATGAAATTTTACAAAGTAAACTTACCAGCTCCTAAAAATCTTAAATTTAAATGTTAAAAAAAAATGTTTATAATCTTTTAAATGAAACCATTAAATCAAATTAAACAGCATTGATAACAGCTTAGTTAATTTATGCCTTGGGCCGGTTCTAAATGTGATCAGCATTACATCATGTTTTTAGATCCACTAACTAAAGACTTGATTTCGATTTAACAGAAATGTAAATAATTGATATTTATTTTGTGGTTGTTGTTTTTTTACCTTTAAAAACTAAAATTGTGGGTGTAAATATTGTTGGCAATGTCTTCTAGTAACATAATCACCCAGTAGTATTTTATGTTTCCGGTCAACTTAACATTGTTTAATACAAAAACATGGTGCCTGACCACCTGGCTCAGCAGGTTTTCTGGAGGAATCCCTGCATTATCCACCGTTGTGAGGGCCTTTCTGCCATAGCTGTTGGTCTCAGAGCAAAGCTTCATAATTCTTTTCTTTCCTGAGTGACTGCAGTTCGCTATCCTATTTTGTCTGTTTACAATTTGAACATGGCCCATGCAACCAACCACACCATTATTTGACCCCGTTCAGTTCTAAGCCCATATTGACATAGGGTGGTGGTTTGAGGTGAGGAGTGACGCAGGCAGACCCTGGAGGTTGAAAATGATGAATTTATTGAAGATGCTCTGCAGTCCAAAAACAGGCAGCACGGCAGAAAGGAGCACACAGCTAATACCGGTAGCAACTGATGACTAAGACTGACAACACGAGCTAGGCTAACCAGGACTTCACAGTTCAACTGGATAGCACCACAGACAACGTAGACATGCAGTAGACAAGGACCCGACGAAGAACACAGACAACAGGTGAGACTAAATACACACGGGGTAACCAAGGGAACGAGACACACCTGGGAAACAATCAACGAGGAAGACGCAGAGACAGAGACTCACAGGGAACAGGACCACACATAGAAAACTCAAAAATAACACACAAACACGGATTGTGACACATATAGCAGTGGTATGGTACAGTTAGGTGGAACTGCTGGCGTCATACAACACAGTCCATTGATTGGGTGTTTTGGCCATTAGGGCACAGCTATTCACTGATACCTGATGTAGATTTTTTTCAATATTGGGACCAATATAGATATTATTAGATTGGTAGATCTCTATTAAAAAATATGAAAATATCCTGAAACAGATGTCAATTTTGATATATTCTCCATAAACATATACATGTAAAAACCCTCATTATTTGTCTGCTTGTACTTAACTGATTTAAAAAGAGGTTAACAGACCACCTGCCAACCTATTCAGAAGTTTCTTTTGCATGTTGTTCCACTGAAGGTTTGCTTGAAAGTGGAAAATGTGGTTTATATGCTGTGCAGTCTCTAAAGTCTCACAGGGAATATTGCTGGGTTGTGGACAGCATTTAAAAACAAGAAAGACTCAACTTGTTCTCTTGGCTGTTCAACTCTATTCTCCGTTTCCGTGGTTACACTGTTGGTTCTTGGCTATACTACAAAGATTTGGTTAGGAACTCTTTGTCTCGTCTTTGACTGAGCTGCCTCATGATTCGTTGTTTTCTATTCAGAACACTATTCACTAAAAACACAATCAGGCTACTATTATAGCATTACAGACTCTCCAGTAATGCCCATTAGGGAGGGAACCATGTGACACAGGAACAACATGCTGAAGGTATTATATAACTCATCTGACCTGAAAACACCCCAAATGCCATGAGAGGTACTGAGGAAAATAAGGATAGAAAAAAAATCCTCCACAATTAATCAAACAACATTTATAAAATGTATTTGTTTATTGGGTTGCTGTGGATTAGTTTGGGTATATACAGATTTCAGATCATCAGGCAACAGCTAGGACACAAAACATATACAATCAAATGGGTTCTTCTACAAAAACTATGCAAAACATGGTCAAATTACAAAACCAAGAGTCACCCCCCACACTTTTATTTTGAAACATTGTAACTAAGCTTTGGTGATATAGCAGCTTGTACAATGTAATAATAAGAATGATGATTTTCCAAGATCCATGTTGGTGTCTTCAGATACCTTTTGAGACTTGAAAACACAAAACCAAATTTTGGGAAAATGTAAACTAGGTTGAATCAATCAATCAAATTTTATTTGCATAGCACATTTCAGCAGCAAGGCATTTCAAAGTGCTTTACATAATTACAATAAAAACAGCATGTAACAGTGAATAAACAGAAAGACAAAGAGAATTTTTTTTAAAGAAAAAGAAAAAAGGTTAAAAAAGATAAAAACCCTTGTAGGACTTCAGTTAAACGTCTCACACCTCAGAGTTTTTGTTAAAATGCCATTTAACAAGGATTCTCACTCCCCTAGATATTGATTTGTTTAACTGGGACGTTTTCCGGGGGGCTTTACATAGACAGTGTGAAAGAGAAATTAAAAGAAGTTAAACTAGATGAAAAGTAAATATAAAAACATTAAAAACATTGAAGACATCAAAACCCACAATTTAGCCATAAGCAACTCTAAACAGATGCGTTTTAAGTTGAGATTTAAAGGCACTCAGTGTTTCAACTGTTTTACAGTTTTCGGAAGTTTGTTCCAAATATGTGGTGGATAAAAACTGAATGCTGCTTCTCCTTGTTTGGTTCTGGTTCTGGGGATGCAGAGCAGAACCAGAACCAGAAGATCTGAGGGGTCTAGACGGTTGGTACAGCAATAACATCTTTAATGTATTGTGGTGCTAAACCGTTCAGTGATTTATAAACTAACAACAGTATTTTAAAGTCTATTCTCTGAGCTACAGGGAGTCAGTGTAGAGACTTTAAAACTGGTGTGATGGTCTCTATCTTCCTGGATTTAGTGAGAACAGCAGCAGCTTCTAGATCAGCTGCAGGATTGATTTATTAGTCAAACCTGTGAAGACGCTGTTGCAGTAATCAAGGCGGCTAAAGATAAACGCATGGATGAGCTTCTCTAGATCTCGCTGAGACATTAGTCCTCTAATCCTGGAGATGTTCTTCAGATGATAGAAGGCCGACTTTGTGACTGATTTGATGTGACTCTGAAGGTTCAGGTCAGAGTCCATCACTACTCCCAGGTTTCTGCCTGATCGCTGGTTTTCAGTTGTAATAACTGAAGCTGTGCATTGACTCTGGTTCGCTTCTCTTTAGGTCCAAATCAATCAATCAATCAATCAATCAATCAATCAATCAATCAATCTTTATTCCAGACCAAAAAGGTCCATAATAAAAAAGGTAAAAACAAAATAAGAGAGAAAAAAATTAAAATAAAATAAAAAATAAATTAAAAAAAAACATGACATTCACTGAGTCACAAATAAATGTTGACACCAATGTTTCCACAATCTTGAGAAAAATCTCACTGTACTAAAAACAGGATTTACTAAAATTGCAATTATATTATTGCATGACACAGAAAATCTACACATACATCTATACATGAGATTCCTGAGCACAGCTGCACATGTGGGAACATCATTATGTACGAACATATGGCTGGTGCTGCTCCATCTAGGCTCTCTGAGTCGGAGCCTCATGCCGTCATTGGAGGCCACATAAAGTTTCTGCAGGCTACTTTTGTTGTATCTTCGCCACAGATGGGCCGTGCAAAGTGAAGTGCAAAAAGCTTTAAAAAGAGCTGAACACATACTAAACTTTCTGACCAAAGTATTAGCTTGTGCATACATCATACAATACTGCCTACGAATGTCACAATCATCAGACAGGTCATCAGTTATGTAATGTCCCAAATATTTAGTTTCATTGCATCTGTTGAGGACAATGCCAGATAAAGAGAAGTCAGAGGTTATCAGATGCTTATCTGCTCTACTTCTAACAATCATAACGTTGCTTTTCTTAGCATTATATTTGATGTCAAAGTCACAACCATATTGGGAACAGACCCTTAATAGTTGTTGAAGGCCAGCACTATATGGACTTAAGATTACCAAATCATCTGCATACATTATATGATTGATTATTTGGTCACCAACTATACAGCCTGTTTTACAACAATTCAGGCCTTGATAGTTCATCCATGTAGATGTTGAAAAGGTAAGGGGACAGTAAACTTCCCTGCCTCACTCCGTTACCAACTTTAAACGAATCAGACATTGTATTGGCCCATTTTACAAACATTGATTGATGACCAAACCAGTAGACCAGAATCCTAACTAGATATTTGGGTTCACCTCTGCTTTCTAACTTGCCGAACAGTTTTTGGTGATTCACACGATCAAATGCTTTAGAGGCATCAATAAAACACATAAATACTGTAGTGTTGTGCAAATTATACAAGTCTAAAATCTCCTATAGTGCAAAGATACACATGTCTGAGCCATGTTTGGGTTTAAAACCGAATTGATTATCGGAGGTCAAGAGAAACTCTTCCAGCCTATTTAAAAGGCTCTTTCTAAAGATAATAACTTCAGTTTTGTTTCTGTTCAGCTGGAGAAAGTTTTGGCACATCCACATATTTATCTGTTTTAAGCATCTATTCAGTGATTGGATGGGGTCAAAGGTCACCTGGTGACACCGTGATGTAGAGCTGTGTAGCACGAAAACCAGAATGGAAGGAGTCAAAGCGATTCATTATTGTTAGGAAGTTATTTAATTGTTTAAAAACTGCTTTTTCAATCATTTTGCTGATGAATGGGAGGTTGGAGATCAACCTGTAATTCTGTAGTATTGATTTGTCTAGATTGTTCTTTTTTATCAGTGGTTTGATAACTGCTGTTTTCAAAGACTGGGGGAAATCGATGAGTTACTATTTGGATCAGATGATTAACAACAACAGGCAAAACTTTCTTAAAGAAATGTGTGGGCAGGACAACCAGACAGCAGGAACTGGAGCTTAATTGACTTATCATTTCCTCTAGGGTTTTATAATTAAGTTGTTGAAATTGGGTCATTTTTCCTGCATTTGTTTTGTTTGGGCACAGCATTGGTACTGTCGTTGGAGTAGATGTGCAGATTAGTCCTCTAAGATTCAGAGAAAATTCAAAAGATCAGAGTGTCAATGCCAGGATGCATGGAACTTGGGCTCTTGGCAAATCGGTATTGACACACTAACACATAACTTTTAATTTATCACAGATCCATTGGCTTACTCTGAATAGCACTTTTGTCAACAATAGTGAGGAATGTTTGAAGTTCTACAGTCTACCAAACCTTACTACTACTTACTTGCATCTTCTTTTTTTGGTGGATAATGCAGGGATTCCTCCAGAAAACCTGCTGAGCCAGGTGATCAGGCACCATGTTTTTGTATTAAACAATGTTAAGTTGACAGGAAACATAAAATACTACTGGGTAATTATGTTACTGGAAGACATTGCCAACAATATTTACACCCAAAATTTTAGTTTTAAAAGGTCAAAAAAAAAAAAACACACAAAATAAATATCAATTATTTACATTTCTGTTAAATCGAAATCAAGTCTTTAGTTAGTGGATCTAAAAACATGATGTAATGCTGATCACATTTAGAACCGGCCCAAGGCATAAATTAACTAAGCTGTTATCAATGCTGTTTAATTTGATTTAATGGTTTCATTTAAAAAAATTATAAAATTGTTTAACATTTAAATTTAAGATTTTAAGGAGCTGGTAAGTTTACTTTGTAAAAGTTCAATGAACAATCTTCATTGTTAGATTGTTTTGTTACCATAGCTACAATCTGATGATCTCAGTTTAATCTTTGAGTTTTAGCTGTTCATTAATGCATCTTAGTAAAATAAAATTACATTTGACTAGTTGGTCAATTATACTAGGCCCCCTCTCCCATGGTGAAATGCTGTTAGTGGTGCTGATGTTTGTTTTATTCTTTAAACAATAGCAATATACTCACTGAGACCCAAAACAGGCTCTATATTAACCTTTTTGGGATTTTCTCTCAGGAAAATTGTAAGTAATACATTCTTTATTTGGTTGTAATACATCTAAGCTAGGAAATTAAAAAGCAATGCAAGTAACTTCCTAAGTAGGACTGAAGAGAGGAAACTGACTGTATTTTGTCAGCTTTCAGTCTACTTTTCATATTGGACTCACTATAGGTGTAAATCACCATCAAACACAGCTATTGTGAAACAAAAGACTGTGTGTAAGATTTGGAACAATGTCAGAGACAAGTGGTGATTTTAACTGGTATCTACCAACAGATCTCACTCCAAGTCCCTGACTTCACTAACATTTATACTTTTCTCTCTACAGAGGACACTCACATTAATCTGCCAGAGGTTATTCTGGATTTTGAGTCTTTGAAGTGACTGAACGGATTATCTGTTTTTATTCTGAGGGAAAATACAGAACGTCCCCACAAAAGACATCACAAAAGCACACATTTATGTAGGGCTGCAACTAATGATTACTTAATCAAACAATTAATCTATTGATTATTCTGACAATTAATTGATGAATTGGATATTTAAAATGGCACATTGCCATTTAACCAAATACGTAGTAAATCTGAAGCTAAAACTATGCAACTTGAGGAGTTTTGGCTCCAACATATTTACAGGCAAAGGTGTTTTTATCTTAAATGCAAAACTTAATTATTGCTCTGAGTCAGGGTTTTTTCCTCAAATTGTCTTCTTTTGAGTCTGTGTACTCCAATTAGCAATTAGTCAACTACTAAGCTAGATGAGGATTATTTCAATAATTGATTGATCATGACTGATTATGATTAATCGTTTCAGCCCTACATTTATGTAGCCTTCTTTAACACGTCTGAAAGATGAGGCCTAAAAAAAAATCCTGCAGATGTTTGTGTATGATCGTATGAAGTAGAGTAAAAGCTATGAATTGAAAATACAGAACACAGCAATTTGTGCGTCTCAGTTCACTTTGATTTCCATAAACAAAATATTTTGAAATACTGTGCATTGTTGCATTTACATTTAACAAAGTTTTCTTCCCTTTTTGTAATCTCATCATTACAAATAATCTCTAACTCATTTGGTTTTAAAGAGATAAAATTAAAATGTTGATTGTGGCTAGCAGCAAGAGAAAAATTATAAATCAGTTTCTTGGAAAATGACAATATTGCTTAGCCCTTGTGCGTGCGAGGACTGAGGCAAACGTAGAGGACTGTGGCAAATGATACAGGTTTTACATGTGTGGGGTCAGTTTGACCCCATTTCTACATACAAGGGTTAAGACCAATACAATGTAGGAAATAGCTGAATTATTGCATAATTGTTGGCTCGAGTGTTGCTTATGTTCCTATTAACAATTCTCTATAGAGTCTTTATTAGATTTAAGTCAGACCCATTTGCTGGTCATTCAGTCACATGGTCCCTGGCCATTATGTCACAACAGTATGGCCAGGGACCAAGTCTCGCTGGAAAATATTGCTTTAATTTCCATAAACTTACCAACAGGCGGAAGCATCAAGTTTTCAGAAGCTGCCTTGTTCCTGACCTGATAAAACCCAGAGGACTGAGACGCACAAATTGCTGTGTTCTGTATTTTGTGTGTAGTTATTTTTGAGGTTTTCTGTGCTTAGCCCTGTCCCTATCCTGTCTTCCCTGTTGATTGCTTCCCAGGTGTGTCTCATTCCCTGATTACCCTCCCTGTATTTAAGTCCACCTGTTGTCTTTGTATCTTGTCGGGTCCTCGTCAAATGTTGTTTGTCGTACCAGTCTGTCTAAGTTGTCTTGCATGTCGTCAGTCAAATAAGTTGTTTTGTAGTTTAGTTGAAGTCGTCGCAGTAGAACTGTAAAGTCCGGTTGCGGCAATAGCTCTCCTGTGTTAGTCTTTGTTCAGTTGCTGCCGGTGCTGAGTATTTGTTTCCACTCTGCTGTGCTGCACGTTCCTGGATTGTTTGAGATGCATTTGAGAGTATTAAAAACATCATCCTCACTACATCCTGGGTCCTCCCTGCATTCTCACTCACCTCCTTCACCACTTCATGACTGTAGGACCCGACCAGAAACGGTGAGGAACGTGAATAACATTCTATACTGTGGACCCAGATGATTACAACTATCTGCAATGGACTATTCTGGAGTATTATGATTCCCTGGATAATCCCTGCTCTCTCCAGAGATAACTAGAGGTAGCATCTAGCAGTATTGTCGCTCTGCAGAAATGGTCCCACCTACTCCCCTCGATAGACTTGACAGAGCTGATGGAGGAGGTGGACTGGCAGGGTCGGGCCACTTTTGTGGCAATCATTAGTGAACCAATACCACCTAAACCTGACATCCCGGTTTTCCGTTCTCCATCCGCCACAGTCCCAGCACCCACCGCAGTTCCGTCAGCTGCAGTGTCCATTTTACTTCCGCCAGTTTCATCTCCTGTTCCAGCCCTCAATCCACCTACCGATGCGGCCCCGCCTCCAGAGCCTGCCGTCTGCGCCCCGGAGTCTCCGCCCCCTGAGCCTGCAGCGGACCCCAAGGGGTCCTGGGAACGCCCACCGTTGCCCAAGCTTCAATTGTCAATGTGTGAGGAAAGTTCCCAATAGAGTTACACCAAAATAGATTTTGTGCCTGTCCACTCTTCCTCCAGACTCTGGAACTTTGATTTCCAAATGAAATTTAAAATGTACTTTATTCAGAAACAAAAGCCTGAAACTCTTACCCTCAGAAACATAAAAAACCTTGCTGATCCAGACCTAGACATGACAATAAAGTAAGCAAACAAAATAAAGGGTCTATTCTTCAGTACTTCTTGACTTCTGTAATATACTGTACATAAATTGAAATAATTCCTCTATGTTCTGCACTCTTCCAGATTATTCTGGTTAAACCTGAGTTATTCATACAACATATGCAGAACATCTGCTACTGCAGTAAATCAGCCAGATCTTCATCCACACTGGGTCAGCTAAACTTTCAAACAATCCATGAATGAAAGGTTTCTTCATCTTAAACACTACTGTGATCATTTTTAAATGTTCAAAGAGGTAAAGCTTTTACCTTGTAGCCCATGGTGCATTTGAGCGAGCGCTGTATTGTTGTTGCTTAGAAACACACTGCAGCCTTCAGGTCTCGTCTCATCTTCTCTGCAGATGGAGAAAAGCACAAAACATCAGTTTTGTTATATGAATGTTTTGGGTTTTTTTTGTAAATAACGCTATTTATGCAGAGAAAATGGGATTGGTGAATCTCTTTTTCAACCTCCTAAAAGTAAATTAAAGTTTTACTGAGGATTGCAAGATATTTAAAGAAAATCTTGTGATGGTGATAGCTGGTGCAATAAATCCCTATTTACGTTTTTCTTCTCTTCCATGTTTCGGTCACTCTGTGACCTTTATCATTTTGGGCAAAGACATTTGTCTCCATTGTGAGCATCTGCTGTTGTGAGACTCTGTCCATCTAAATGGTACACTAGCACATAAAATACAAGTTTATAATATATAAGCCAACAATTACTGCACAACAAAACAGTCATTTTGAGATACAAATGTTGCATACTCTGGTATTGCGTATTGATGACTTATTACGCTCAATTGAACATGTTAAGATGGGGCTATGATTTGTACAAAACATGCACATTAAATTTTTTTTTCACAAAATCATTCTCACATAATGAAATTTTACTAGGCTCAGTTTTGCCTATTTTTATCTAATTTCAGAAAGACCAGTTTTAAGTCCTCTTGTCACTTTAAATCCAAATAAGCTGCTGTTGGAAACCCCAACCCCCACTCAAAGTTTACACTCACACATGAAATGGCATGGCTGCAAACTTGCAATTAATTATACGACTATGCATCTTCAAAAAGCAGCATTAGAGCCTCCTGCACAACCAACGAAAATGCAATAAGTTTCTGGATGGCAATCAACAATAAAATTCACGTCCTTTTCTGGAGCCATTGTATAGCGCACGCAATGCTAAAATCAGCCCAAATGTGCTGGCTAAATGGTATACTAGCACATAAAATACAAGTGTGAGGGATCAGTTGCTGAGGTCTTTGGATCAAGGAACCCCCCCCTTCCATTAAAATATGAGTCTATTATCTGTTCCTATGAATGCTTTGTTTTATTAAAAAGCACTGTTTCATTGTCCATGTTTAGCGGAATATTCACATGTATGTTGGTATGTATGTATGCATGTTGAAAATGTGATGCCAACCACAGCAAATAGGCTTCCAGAAGTGACCATACGGAGGGAATTTAAAATATGTGGTCAGATAGGGGAGAAAAGTCAGAAAGACAGGCTCTCATACACAAACTTAATGCATCAGATTGAGAGAGGCCTGAGTAAAGGACATAGCGATGCTATGTGATTAAATGTGATCTGACGCTGCCCCAGCTGAAAGCAATTCTGAAGGGACATTTTAAAGAGGATAGTTCCATGGATATCTACCAAAGACTGATAAATATCACCCAGGACAGTCAAGAATCCCCCCAAAACTTCCTCTTCAGGGCAACTGAACCGAAAGAGAGGCTGTTCTCTTGAAGTAGATGCAGATGAGCAGTACAGCACCAACTTCATTCAGAGGAAATTCCTGAGATCAGTCAGTACTGGACTGTTGAGTGACAACATAAAGTTTCAGCTGAAGCCTTACCTTGATGATCAAGCTGTGACAGATGAGGCTTTTATTGAAAAGATGAATGAGAACGACAGTGCAAACAGAGGAAAAGCTACAACACTAAAATTCCCAAAGTCAACAAGCTACAAACAGAAATGCAGTTCAGACAACAAAACCAGGCTGCATCTAATGCCAGTTTGGCAATCCAAGAACAGTCAGCTGAAGTGGTGAAACAAAAAAATCGTAAAACATCAGCACCCATCAGTTCAAGAGAGTCAGAGCTATGTGAAACAGTAAGGCTGCTCCGAGAAGAAATTGCTGAAATCAAGAAAAGCATGACCAGCTCTCAGTCTACTCACCAAACATGAAGGAATGTTAAAAGGGGATGCAAAGGATGTGAAGAGCTCAACAGAAGTGATCAATGTGAACATTGTTTCAAGTGTGGACAATTGGGACACTTCTCTAGAGGTTGCAGGGGACCAAAAAAGTTGACTGTGAAACCTGATGGCATGAATGTGAACCTGCAGACCTCCACACATTCACAACAACACACTGTGCTGCAAGGAGAAGCTGAGGAAAATATGTATGAGCGGCTCTGAATGGATTAGACAGCTGGAGGCGCAAGTGGAAATGGATGAGAAAGCAAAAGAAATCGTAGGTTCCACTTGTGCCAGTCACCTCTCCATACATCATCACACCAAGCTGAGAGCTCTAATAGGAAATAAGTGTATGGTAGACTGTCTCTTTGAGGATGTTCCAACCAAGGTGTTGTGGGATACCGGTTCACAGGTCACCATCATAAATGAAAGCCTGAGGAGATCACAGCTTCCCCACATCAAGTTACGCAGCACAGGTGAGCTCCTAGAGGAGGGAGAGACTTTGGTTGGGAAATCAGCAAATCAGACCCCCATTCCCTTTGCAAGTTGGGTGGAAGTAAAATTCAAACTAGGATCAAAGGGAGGTCTGAATTCAGAACTTCTGGTGCCAGTACTTGTCTCTAATGAGCCTGGAGTGGCTGAGCCACCAATCATTGGATCCAATGTTATTGAACATTTAGTAAAGAATGGCATGGAGCACCACCCTGGTGTCACATCCATAGCAGTAAAAGAGGCTTTTTCATTTGACTGCAAAAAGGCAGATGTGTTAATTCACCTAGTAAAAACAGCTCACCAAAGTAATGAGGAAGCAATAGTGAAAATTGGACGTCTAAAAACAGTGATTCCTGTGGGTCAGACCAAAGAGGTGAAGTGTAGTGTGAGGATGGGTCCTCTCTCAAAAAGACAGGAAGTACTGTTTGAGCCTGAGGTGGTCCCAAAATGGCCTGAGGGTTTGAACATCTTAAAAACAGTGGTCTGTCTGAAAACAGGAAACCGGTCAGCAGTATCGATCCCAGTCACAAACGACAGTCATTCAGATTTTACGTAGATACCCCGCACTGTAGTGGGATATTTGCAGCAGATTAAAGCAATTTATCTAGAAGCCATACCTGTCAGTGCAAGTGAAAAGAAAACAGAGATAATCTCACCTGCCAGCAACCACAACTGTCCAGCTTCTGATGAACCACATGGAGAACACAGAGAGCCTGAGGCATCCAAACATAATCTGTGGGACCCTCCAGTGCCCATTGACCACCTGACTCCTGAGCAGCAAGAAGATGTAAGGAGGATACTTCATGAGTGTAATGCATTTTCTAAAGATGAGCATGATGTGGGGTGCATCCCATCCCTGCAGCTAAAAATCAGGCTGAATGACACAACCCCAGTAAGACGGACTTATACATCTGTCCCCAAACCGCTTCTTAAGGAGGTGAAGGAATATCTGGAAGACCTGCTGAATAGAGGTTGGATTCAAAAGTCCAGATCTCCATATTCCTCACCCATAGTTTGTGTGCGCAAGAAAGATGGAAGCCTCCGCTTGTGCATGGATTATTGTGAGCTGAACCGGAAATCCATTCCGGATCGTCATCCCATCCCGAGTGCAGGATATGCTTAATAACCTGAGTGGAAGTGCATGGTTCTCTGTCTTGGACCAGGGCAAGGCATACCATCAGGGTTTCCTGGAGGAGAGTAGCAGACCACTGACCGCATTCATAACACCTTGGGGTTATATGAGTGGATCAGGATTCCCTTTGGCCTGTCCTCGGCTCCAGCAGAGTTCCAGCGCAGTATGGAGGAGTGCCTCGCAGGTCTTAGGAATGAAACATATTTGGATGACAACCTGGTCCACAGCCAGTCATTTGAGAATCATCTACGCCAGTGGTCCCCAACCCCCGGTCCACGGACCGGTACCGGTCCGCGGCGCAACAAATAATTAACTATTTCCGTTTTACGTATTATTTGAGTCTGGAGCATCTTTTATTTTGAAAATCCTGTAACCGGATTTTCTCGGTTACTTGTGCGCCAACATTGAGTCACAAGCAGCAAAGGGGGAAAAGAGACACATCGCGGCCCGGTAGGTGAGTCCTACGTTACGGATAGCGCGCACCCCCCCCACCCCCCTGTACTACACAGAATTGTCGGACTCTGAACGGATCTCGCGCACCCAGTTCCTTGGGGACCACTGATCTACGCAACATGAAAGAGGTGCTGCGTCGATATCAGACTCATAGAGTGAAATTAACACCAAGAAAATGTGAAATCTTCAAAGACAAGGTGAAGTTTCTGGGAAAGATTGTGTCCAAGGATGGCTACTGCATGGATCCTGCTGAGGCACTCAAGGACCGCATACCAAACACAGTGGATGACTTGAGAAAAATGTTGGGCTACCTATTATACTATCGTCCATATATTCCCAACTTCTCACGCACTGCTAAGCCCCTGTACAGCCTGCTGTGCACAGAAAAGAAACCTGGAAAGGTAGTGAAAGGAGGAGGGTCAAAAACAAATAAGGGAAGGCACAAAAGCTCAGACCAGCTTCCCTCAAGCCATCCAATCGAATGGACAAAGCATCATAAGGATGTTCTCTGCCAGCTGTTGGAGTTTTTGCTGTCTCCTCCACTATTAAGTTACCCTGACTTTGAGAAACCATTTGTATTGCACTGTGATGCTTCTCAAGAAGGCCTCGGTGCAGTGTTGTACCAGAGACAACAAGGCAAACGTGTGGTCATAGGTTATGGGTCAAGAACACTAACTTCACCAGAAAAGAACTACCACCTCCATTCTAGTAAGTTAGAGTTCTTAGCAGTGAAGTGGGTGATCTGTGAACGATTCAGACAGTACCTTTATTATGCGCCCTCTTTTATCGTCTATACGGACAATAACCCTTTAACCTATGTTTTAACATCAGCCAAGCTAAATGCCACAACACACCGCTGGATAGCCGAATTAACAGACTTTAACTTCTCCATCAAGTATCGACTGGGAAAAGTGAATGGGGATGCAGACGGACTGTCAAGGATGCCCCTGGACATGGAGGAGTACATGCAGACATGCGTCCAGGAGATGGAGCCAAAGGTAATTTCCTCTGTCACACAGTCAGTCCAGCTAACAGCCCATGATCAAAAGCCGTGGTTGTGTCCTGCAGTCATAATGTCAGCCTGCAATGATGAAGAACAGGAACACATGACACCAACAGTGGCCAAAATATCACCAGAGGACCTCAGAAAAGCACAGGAGGAGGATTCGATGATTGGAAAGGTGCGTGAGTTTGTGATGAGAAAACAATGGCCCCGGCATGCCAAAAGAAATTGGCGTGATGGCATCTCTGTATTCGCTAGAGAAAGAAACAAACTGTGTCAATAAAGATGGCATCCTTCTTTGGAAGTCCTCCAATCGAGTTCAACTTGTGCTGCCCAAGGTGTTTCACCAGCTGATATATAAAGAACTACATGAGGAAATGGGACACCTTGGTGTGGAGAGAACATTGAACTTAATCTGTGACCGATTTTACTGGCCATATATGAAAGGGGATGTGGAACACTATGTGACAAAGGTTTGTAGTTGCCTGAAGCAGAAGCATCCAAACAGGATAACAAGAGCACCACTGGTCAATATTGTTACCACTCACCCATTTGAGATGGTCTCCATTGACTTCCTTCATTTGGAGCATTGTAAAGAGGATATGAATACATCCTTGTGGTCATAGACCACTTCACACACTTTGCTCAAGCATATGCACGCACAAACAAGTCAGCAAAACTGCTGCAGAAAAGAGCTTCGGAGACTTTGTCCTAAAGTTTGGATTTCCAGCTGAACTTCATCATGATCAGGGCAAAGCATTCGAAAACAAGCTGTTTTGTAAGCTGGAAAAGTATTGTGGCATCCAAGGCTCCGGTATAACTCCCTACCATGCAGCTGGAAACGGGCAAGCAGAAAGATTTAATCAAACTCTTCTTTCAATGCTCAGAAACCTGACAGAGAAAGAAAAGTCAGATTGGAAGAGCTCCCTGCCCAAAGTGGTGCATGCGTATAATTGTACGCGTAGCGAAGCAACAGGATATGCACCTTACTATCTTCTTTATGGCAGGAGTCCTCGGCTGCCAGTAGACATGATGTTTGGGTTAACTCCAACTAATCAGAGCTCCTCCCACAGTGATTATGCCAATAAGTGGAGAAAAAGGATGCAAGAAGCTTACAAGTTGGCATCTGAAACAGCACATAAGGAGCGGAACAGAGCAAAGATGGAGTATGACCAGAAAATTCATGGAGTGGAACTTCAGCCAGGATCTAGGGTCTTAGTGCAAAATTTCACGGAGCGAGGAGGACCAGTAAAACTCAGATCTTACTGGGAAGACAAGGTCTATGTAGTCACTGAAAGGAAACACAAGGACAGTCCTGTTTATGCAGTACATCCTGAGAAAGGCACAGGGAAGATCAGAGTTTTGCACAGAAACTTACTATTGCCTTGTGATTTTCTGACAGCTGAAACAGAGAAAGATGTGAAAAACATAATGGACAAGAAAAATCAACATAAGAATAGAAACAGAAGGAAGCAGAAAGAATGTGTTGACAAAAATGGTGACAGCAGCTCTGATGACAAAGACAACTGGAGGTTCATCACCCACCCAAAAGTACAACCGGAACAAGCTGAAGATCATCTGAAAAGAGGTGCAGATGATACTCAAGCGGGTGCAGAACCAGAGGGGGAGTGGGAAGGAAAAGTGGACAGAGAGAAAGAAGAAATGGTGGCAGAGGAGCACTCATCTGATAAAGCAGATGGACAAGATCCTGTGGAAGCACCGTCATCTGATGAAGCAGATGAGCAAGACTCCGCTAAGGCAGTGTCATCTGATGAAGCAGACGAGAGAGGGCTGGAACCTGTTTCAAGACAGTATCCTTCTAGACAACGACATCCACCCAAAACACTCACATACAACAAGGGAGGCCAACCAACATTTATGGTTAGGCACAAGTAATGTTAAGTTCATATTGTGGTTAGGTCACATTGTTCAGTTATATGTTCAGGTTAGGTAACTACACAGGACAGAAGGGATTCAAATCATAAGCTTTAAGCATATTGATAGCTGATAAATGCACATCTGGAATTTGGACCGCTATGTTAAGTTGATTTAAGTTGATACATGTGTTAAGCACATAATAGCATAAGTGGGTCTAAATGAAGGGTTATGGGGCAGGAACTGAAAGTCAAACTTTACAGTCTGATACACACAACCTGCAGTGATGGCAGAGTGACTTTACAGATATTACCTGGCCAGTAATGTCTATTGTTTCATCATGACATGAAGAGGGGGATAGATGCCATGTTAAGAACTGTATCATACAGGAAAGTGTAACAAGAAACTGTCTTCCAAGCCTGTCTCCATACCGGCTGAAGACTCAGTTCTCCAGAAATGTCATTATGTCGGGACAACATTTATTTTGAGGGGGAGAGTGTGGGGGATCAGTTGCTGAGGACTTTGGATCAAGGAACCCCCCTTTCCATTAAAATATGAGTCTATTATCTGTTCCAATGAATGTTTTGTTTTATTAAAAAGCACCGTTTCATTGTCCATGTTTAGAGGAATATTCACATTTATGTTGGTAGCTATTGGAACTGAGAGTGAAACAAGTTTGGACAGTGATCAGTTTCTAACAGGCGCTTAGGACAGCCTTGGGTCGGAAGGTCCTAAGTTTCAGAAAAAGAACAGAAAAAAGACGGCACGAATGTAACCATTATAGTGTAACGCACGGATCGATGAACGTGTTTTGTATGTTCAGAAAAAAGGAAGTAAAGGAAATTTACAACCACCGCATGTCTCGACACCACTTTTGTTTGTGTGTGCAACACAAGTCTATAAGCCAACAATATTAGCTAAGCGAATGCTGCATTGTTGCTGCTTACAACAGTACAGTTACTAAATGACGAGTTGCTAGGCGATGGACTGAAGTTTGCTGGGGTTGCTAGGTGAGGGGCATTGCCTACTGATTTGTGACGTTACATTCGGGTGGCTTTTGAAACTGCTCATTATCCAGACACCAAAAAAACATAAATGTATTGCCAAAAACAGGCTGCATGTTTTTTGGGGGTTTGTTTAAGACCTGTGGTTGTTTTCAGAAGCAGTAGAAACCCAAATGGAAGTGCAAAAATGTGCAAAATGTGAATCTTGCATACTAGGTTCCCTTTAAGCAACAAAAGTAATTTCTGTGACATGATGCCACTCTCTTCATTCAAAATTCCAGATTCCCTCTCACTAATCAATACTTCCGCTGGGACCTCTGTTCCGAACTCTACACCAAAATCAACCCACTTCCTTCAATACAGGACTCTTGTTTTGGAACCAGTAAACCACCTTTCCTCATATTAACCTGTACTTTGCATTATCTCAACTCCTCACCATACTTGGCTCTTCCTTTTTCCCTATCAGACACTCAGACCCAGTTACCCTTTACACATTTAGACTTGTAGATATTGTTAATACAAGTCTTTTTTTAAATGGTCTTCTTCCGTGTCTGGTTGAATCTTTCACGAAATAACTTAAGCAGTTAGTTCACATGCATCAGATTATCAATGTGGTTTACATTAGCAGTTCTGTTCAATCTCCATCCATTTCTTACACTCTTAACCCATTGAGCTCGGGGGGTGCTTGTACCTATCTCCAGCTGTCAACAGGCGAGAAACAGACAGGACAAGCAACCACCATGCTTTTGGACTGTGGGAGGAGGTCAGAGTACCCGAAGAGAACCCACACATGCACAGGAAGAACAAACTCCATGCAGAAAGACCCTGGGGCTGGGAAATCGAACCCAGGACATTCTTGCTGCAAGGCAACAGTGCTACCCACAGTTCAATCTATTATCTGAAAATTAGAATTATGGATAGCAACAGATATAATGCAAGACACTGGCCCTAAACCTTTGTCTTGCATTAGGGTTTAGGGCTATTTTTTCTCTCTTGCTCTTGGTAAAGGCGGACACTTTTTTTCCTCTGCTCCCTCCCTGCCCTGCGTTTGTCCTGTCTTTTTCTGTATTTTTGGAGCCTTCCTTTGCACATCCTCCAAATCTCCAAATTATGGATCTGGTCAACCAGTCTCTCAATGCAATTGATCAAATTTTCTCGATGAGAAGTGTCACTTTGACCGGCGGAGGCTCTGCATTAATGAAGGAAGTGAGGCAACAAGATGTCTTTTGCCCCTTTTCCACCGACCCGGCCGGCCCGGCTCCGCACGGCTCGGCTCGGCTCTGTAAAAAATGTATTCCGTTTCCACCGGCCATGTTTGGTGTGCAGAGAGGAACGCCTCCTTGCGTTCAGGGGGAGCGAAGGGGGCGCTGCAAGCCACGCCTCTAGACTTTTGCGTCCTTGGAAAATAACGAAAGGAGAGAGCTATGGACAACGTTGGGTCCGTGTTGTTGCTATTTTTTAAACTTATTGGGATCTTCCTGAAGTTTCAGGAAGAAAGGCGCAGTGGAAGAAATGCTCAGGATGCTGCGATTGTTGCACGCAGAAGAACAGCTGTTATCCGCCGGAGATTTCATGCTTTACAGCGTCTTCAGCACGCCCTCGGCCAATCAGTGAACAGCAGCGAAGCTTACGTCACCAGTGCTGGCCGGGCTGGCTCTGCTGACCCTGCTCTGAAGCAGGACCTAAAATAGCAGCGCCAGCCCGGTTTAAAAGGTCGGTGGAAACGCAAGCAAAGCGAGCGGAGCCGGGCCGGCCGGGTCGGTGGAAAAGGGGCATTTGAAGTGGGTTTATTTCAGAACTCCTGGTGAACACCAACACCTTTCTCTCTCAGTGAATGGTAAATAGTAAATGGACTGAATTTATATAGCGCTTTATCTAATCATTTTTGACCACTCAAAGCGCTTTACACTAGAGTCACATTCACCCATTCACACTCACAAATGTTCACACATTTATACACCGCAAAGTCTGATGCCTCCCTCAGCACCTGGTCCATGAGGCGCTGAAACGTTGCTGGTGCCCCCTGCAGGCCAAAGGGCATCACCCTGAACTGAAAAATCCCAAATGGTGTTTTAAAAGCAGTCAATTATTTTGCCTCTGATGCCAGGGCCAGCTGCCAGTAGCCCTAGCTGAGGTCAAGTGTGGTGATAAAATCACATCTCCCAACTCTCTCCAACAGTTCATCAATGTGAGGCATTGGATAAGGGTCAAATTTAGAGACGCTATTGAGATATCTAAAATCAATACAAAATCTTAAAGACCCATCCTTTTTCAGTACTAGCACTACTGGACTGCACCATTCACTCAAAGAGGGCTCAATGATCCCCAGCTCCAACATGAACTGTATCTCGTTCTTGAGTTGTGGGACGAGACGTTCTGGAACCCTGTAGAACTTCCTGCGGGGTGCAGCATCGTCTGTGAGGTGAACCCTGTGAACCCAGGCTTGTGAACCCAGGTTTTTCCTGAAACAGCTCTGGATCCAACAGGGGTTTTATGTCCTGCTGTTGGGATGGCTGAAGAAGAGAGAGAGAAATTGAAACAGGTACGGAGCTACAGGCTGGAAAAAATAGCTCATCTTCCTCCTCATCGTCCACCACACGCACAAAGAGTTGTGGCAAAACAGCTTCTGCCTGCTCCTCATTCTGCACTGCATCCTGTTGAGATGGCTGAGAAGCAGACGACATTGCAAACTGTTGTGGTGAGTCATGGTATTGTTTCAAAAGATTAATATGGAAAGTTTGATGTTTCTTCTTTCTTTCTGGCATATACAGTTCATAATTAAGCTTCCCTACACAACATGTGACCTCATAAGGGCCCTGCCATTTAGTGAGAAGCTTATTGTCACTGGTGGGGAGCAACAACAACACTTTCTGTCCAGGATGAAAACTCCTCTCCCTGGCATTTTATTCGTACCAGGTTTTTTGTTTAGCTTGAGCCATTTTCATGTGTTGACGTGCCAATACAGCCATTTGTTCAAGTCTCTCTCTCATTTTTATCACATAGGACACCACATGCTCACCCGATGGACTTGGGCTTTCCCATTGCTCTTTAAGAAGATCCTCACTTGTCGTCCATACAGCAGCTTGAATGGAGAGAATCCAATTGACGCTCGTGGAACTTCTCGATATGCAAAAAGCATATAGGGCAGCCATTTGTCCCATTCTCTGCCAGTCTCTGAAACAAACTTGTGCAGCATGTTCTTCACTGTTTGGTTAAATCGTTCAACCAGTCCATCTGACTGGGGGTGGTACGGGGTGGTGTTTATACCCTTTATACCTAACAACTGATAGACCTGCTTCAAAGGTTATGACAGAAAATTAGTCCCACAGTCTGTAAGGATCTCTTTAGGAATGCCTACCCGTGAAAACAGATGAAGCAAACAGTTAGCTACTTGTTTAGCTTTCACTGATCTCAAAGGAAAAGCTTCAGGGTATATATTGGCATAATCACAGATAACCAGAATGTAACAGTTACCAGAGGAGCTTTTCAACATCCATTCCTATCCTTTCAAATGGTGTTTCTATGATGGGTAATGGCTGTAGATGAGCTTTAGAAACACCTCTGTTTGTAGTTAACTGACATGCGTGACAGGAAGAGCAGAACTGCTGCACCTGTGTGTACATGCCTGGCCACACAAACCGACTTGCTATTCTATGAAGGGATTTCTGAAAACCAAGGTGTCCGGCCCAAGGAACTGAATGTGCGAGTTCCATCACTTTTCCCCTTGTGGTAAAGCAATGGCTTCTGATCTACCTTTAACCTGATAAAGGACACCATTCTTCACAACATAAGTTGCATCTTCCAAGGCATCTATTTTACCCTGCTTCTTTCCCTCAACTTCTGTAACCTTATCAAACCATGGTTTCAATGTTGGGTCTGATCTCTGATGGGCAGAAATATTTGAAGGAATATCAAAGTCAAATAAAGGGCAAGATTTAATCTTTCCTTCCACCTCCATTCTGGCTGAACCTAAAAACTTCTCCTTTTGTCTTTGAGTTCTGGATTTGGATGATTTTACACTGCCCACCTCCAGTTCTACATCATAGAATGGTAATTCCTTAAGTGAGTTCTGCACTGCCTGGGCTCTAGTAGTGACCAAGCTACAGATTGGAGAAGAGAGCTCTGCTCCTGTCACTATAGGAACATTTTTCTGTAAGAGCGCAGTGTTCTGGCTTTGGAACAGTGTTCTCTCATGGCTATCACTTTGAGTCAAATGTCCAGCTGCTGTGTTTGACACTAAATCAGTCAAAGTGGGGACACCCAAGCCCAAAATGACAGCATAAGGAAGCCTTGAAGCTAATGTTACAGGTAATAGAAATGTCTGCCCTCCTATAGTTAGATAAATCTCAGCTACAGGATACTCCATTTCATCACCGTGAATGCAACTTATTTTTGTCATAGCATCACTCCATAGCTCTCTTGACACTAAGATAGACAGAACCACAGACTTGAAACTTCCTGTGTCTAGCAAAGCTGTTTCACGTTGACCATTAACTAACACAGGGACTGTGTGAGCAGGTTCAGGGGCAGGGGATGGGGAGGGTGGTCTGGGAACAGAACAGAGAAGGGAGGGCTTACTCTGTGTAGAGGCAGGACATGTGTACTGTCTGACCCATTCTGTTACACTGAAAACATCTGGTCTTGAGGAAGAGTAGTTTTTAGCAGTGTTGGGTTTAGCCACAGAAAATGACTTGTTAGCTGAATAACTCCTAGTCTGACCTATAGCACCACCCCTTTGACCCCCATCAGACTTACTTCTTCCCGTATGGAAGTTTTCACAGCCAAAGTGGGCTCTTTTGTTCCCTGTTCTTGCTGACAAGAAGAATTCTGCCAAACTTGCAGCCTCCTCTGCAGACTTTGGAGCTCGTTCCCGGATCCACACCTCCAAGTCCGGATTCACCATCCTCAGGAACTGCTCCATGATCATCAGTTCTGAAATGTTCTTCACTGTAGAAGTCTCAGGTTTGACCTACTTATAGAACATGTCTTTGAGCCGAACATAGATATTTCGGTGTCTCACCCTGATGAATGTCCAGGGATTGAAACCTCCCTCTATAGGTGTCGGCAGTTATCTCATATTTGGTCAGAATGGCATCTTTCACCTCGTCATACATGTGAGAATCTGCAATGTCCGTCAGCACATAAGCACTACGTGCTTTCCCAGTAAGTAGTGGAACCAGTCGGACCGCCCACTCATCTTTAGGCCAATGACAGATCTTAGCTATCCTTTCAAAAGTTGTTAAGAAGTGCTCCACATCATCATCAGAAGCCAATGGAAGCAGCTTTGGCTCCCTCTGCGTGACTGGTAGCTTGTAGGACATCTGACTTTGTCCATCATCCTGGCCGTCTCCGTCATCATAAGTGTAAGGATCCTCCTCCAAATAGTCACCCTCAAGTTTTCGTTCCTCCTTCAATTCCTCCACATGAGTCAGGAGCTGTCGAAACGGTTGTAAATTCTTCCACCTTACTTCTTGGTGTGTTGATTTCTTCTTAATCTGCTGGTCTTGGGCAGTTTGAGACTGCATCAGTGACTTGACAAGGCTTGCCAGCTGATCCAGTTTGTCATCAGTGTTTGCACCAGTAACCACTTCAGCTCCACTCATAGCAGCTGTACTCTCTTGACTCTCAGTTTCATTACTTTTTTTCCCACCTCTTGTCCTCCAAAAGCCACACTTCTGACACCACTTGCCACTTTGACTGGCGGAGGCTCTGCATTAATGAAGGAAGTGAGGCAACAAGATGTTTTTGAGGTGGGTTCAGGGTTCCCCCCAGAAAACTTGCTAAGCCCGGTGGTCGGGGTGTCGAGACGGTCCACCGGCGGTCTACCCTGTTTTGTATTAAAAGATGTTAAGTTGACAGGAAATGTAAAAGTATTACTGTGTAATTATATGTTACGAGAAAAAATCTCCAGTGAAATGCTATTTAAACCCACAACTAGTCTAAAAACAACAAATTTTAATTTCTTTTTAATCCAAATTAAATCAGTGGCTCCATCAGGGCTTCAGGGCCCCATAAACACTAATATTTTAAAACAGACAACAGATGCATAAATGTAGCATTTGATTGTTGAGATTATCAATGCTGTTAAATTGTATTAAATTGTTTAGGCATACATAAATTAAAAGATTTTAAATTGTTTAACATTTAGATCCAAAATTTTAAGGAGTTGGCAAGTTTACTTTGTAAAACTTAAAAAAACAATATTCATAGTTAGATTGTTTTGTTACCATAGCAGCAATCTGATGCTGGGAGTTTAATCTTTGAGTTTACAAATAACTTTTTAGGCTGGCCAATTAAACTACTACCTTCTCCCATATTTCACTAAATCAAACACAGAAGCTGTTAGAGGTGCTGATATTTTTAGGAACAAAAGGGGCCCGTAAGTCAAATTCTGCTCCAGCCCTCATCCACCCTTGAACCGGCCCTGTATGATGAGGTAATCTGCTGCACTACGCAGAGATGCGCAACAAACGGGCGATTTAATTCAATGCTGCTAATGTGGCTTTAGTAGCTCTTTCATTTCGTGTCTGTTGAGTTTTTAATCGTCACAGAAACTATTCTGGTTGGTCGAGTTTATGGGACGAGTTTCTTAGATCTCCGTGCGGCCGCTCCAAGTAGACAACGCATTTCAAATAGTTTGATGCACCGGAAAAATAATACTAAAAATAATAATAAAATAATATATAATCAGCGTGATGCGTTACAGTCCAGAGGGCGCGAAAGCTCCTCACATGCAGGGCTGAACCTGCATGATTAGGTTAGCGCTGCTTGTTATCCAAGCCAACCGGGACCACAGACATAAACATTACAGGGATGACAGACACAGAGCCACACGCTGGGCAGCGTGTTGAGATGTAAACGCAGCATATAATTGTTCGTTCACAAAGATAAATCATTCTCATCACTCCACAACGCACCTCTGACTTCAGATATTCCTGCGGTTCACATTGAGCTGCGCAACCAGAGCTAACGCAGCGGGTTTTAAACTCTTACCCAGAGTTCTCCAAAGGATCATAATTCTTCACAGTAGGTTATATAAACATCCATACAGGTCAGCCTGTGTCCAGTTTGAGTGAAAGGATCCCGCTGAGGTAAAGCAGCGGCAGCGCGAGGCAAAACGCAGAGGCGCCAGCGGAGTGATTGGTCCGCGCGCTGTCGGGTTTACATGCATAAACTATAAACCTATCCTTTAGGAATAAATTTGCTCTGCTAGTGAAATGCTAAGACAAAAGAGACGCTTGCAGCCGGCTTAAAAAAAAAAGCGTTTTTTTTTTTTAAATTATTTTCTTAAAAAACGTAAACAAGCAACACTTAGCCTGGCGGCAGGGCTAGAAAAGCATGGCGGGCTGCCAGGCTTATAATACACTGGGGGAAACCCTGGGGTTTATTTCAGAACTCCTGGTGAACACCAACACCTTCCTCTCTCAGTGAAACATAGCAGCATACATTTGTACCTGAGGCAAGTTCCAACACTTACACCAGGTGCAGGGATGTCAAACTCCAGCTCTCAAGGGCTGGTGTCCTGCAGTTTTTAGATGTGCCACAGGTACAAAATACTGGAATGAACTGGCTTTACCTCCTCCTTGTGTAGATATGTTATCCAGAGCCTTGCTAATGACCTACTTATTCTATTCAGGTGGTGCAGCAGAGGCACATCTAACAGTTGCAGGATAGCGGCCCTTGAGGACTGGAGTTTGACACCCCTGAGAGGGGTGTTCAAAAACAAGACAAACAAGAAACACACAATATTTACATAAACCCAACAATAAATGATCTAACAAATATTTACATGCATGCAAATGATTAAAACTAGAGGTGAGCCGATCGATCGGTAACCGATCATAATCGGCCGATTTCCGTGAAATCGGTGATGATCGGGATCGGAGATCATAAGCTCTGTTACCGATACCTGATCACCTGCATCTCATTTCCCAGCCTGTCTGTCCAGCTGGTCTCGTCTTTCCTTCACACAGCGCAAACGCGCAGCAACAAATCCTAAGTGATGTGTAACTATAATGCACTGAATTAATGAGGACGTTTGCGTGTTGCGGCGGAAAATAGAAGCAGGTCAAAATGTATCAACACAACGAAGCTAATAGACATAAAAACAATGATGGAGTTTGGCTACATCGAGGCTCAGTGCAGTAAAAAGACATGGAGGATCAGACAGCAGGTAAAGCAGCACAGCTACAAACACTCACCCAGATTAGCATGACGGTCAGAAAGCTAAACAAATAACCTGGTAAATTATTTAAGTCTTGGAGCTGCGATGTAAGACGCTGGTTCTGCTGTTGAACCGCTGCTATGCTACAGGTAGTAATATTTAATATTTAGTCATATTTGACAGACGGAGCTGCTTCTGCTCCACCTGGTAGTGACTCTCTCACCGAACCTGTTTAAAGCTGCAGCATCTAACCTAAAAAATACATTTTACATACATATTAAAACTTTCTCTGTTCTAACATGAGACAGATAATCTCTAAAAAAAATAATCAATCTCCTCCCTGTTACTCCTCTCTGTCAGAAACAGCCAATCAGAACTAGTAGTAATCAGCTAGCCGCCATGCTAACAGGAAGTTTTCATTCAGTAACTGGATTGTTTATTGTAATGGATCCTGTATTTCCCTTTGAATGTTAAGTTTTATACTTTAACTTAACAGTGTTGAGAGGTTTTATTTTGGCTCTTTGCATTATTTAGCTTCTTCAGAGCCTCATATGTTATCAGTCTGTTAAAGATAGTATTATTGATAGCAGTACAATTTGCACAATGCCTGTTTTGTTTAGTTTTCTTCTTGGAAAAAGTTATTAAAAACAGGTTTTT
This sequence comes from Poecilia picta, assembly GCA_033032245.1. Classification (NCBI taxonomy): domain Eukaryota; kingdom Metazoa; phylum Chordata; class Actinopteri; order Cyprinodontiformes; family Poeciliidae; genus Poecilia; species Poecilia picta. The sequence continues at coordinate 583,801 of CM065366.1, forward strand.
GTCTAAATTAAGGTGAATTCATGGTTCCTCATTCCACATAATGTAAAGGTAGTGTTTATGATAAAAAATAAATAAATAATAATTATGTGATCGGTATCGGCAGAAAAAAACCTGATCGGCACATCCCTAATTAAAACTAAACTAATCTAAGGTCAATCAAAAAGTAACTGCAACTACTGTATTTTCCACACTATAAGGCGCACCTTCAATGAATAGCCTATTTTAAAACTTTTTTCACATATAAGGCGCACCGCATTATAAGGCGCATAGAATAGACGCCACAGTTATGTTGCCACCCGTCCGGTATTGAACGGGACATGATTTGTTCCGTTCACTACAAATATGGATGTCTAATAATAAAAAATTAGTCCCGATTACTATATATAGCATCTGCACTAGTCATTGTTTCACTCATGGTTTTGGTGTTGCGAAATTGTGCCCAACTGCTTTCTGGTTAGCACAGACCAACCGACACGCTGCCGCCGCAGCCTCTGTCTCTCTTCCACCGACCCCCACGGCTTTAAATGTATAGCTGCTGGTCCCTTGGTAACTCTAACCGAAGCTCCCGGATAAATGTCTAAAGCTACTTTGTTGACATAAAGAATGTCAACAAAACAGTCCGATTCCGGTCGGCGAGGAGAGGAGAGGCTTCCGACTGGAATGGGGCGTCTGGGCCGGACGATGGTCACCCTTCTCTCTTCGCGCACAGCATGTTGGTGGAGAACGTGATGCTAGACGACCTGATTATTAGGTGGGTAGGTAGATATATAGACATGTCTATGGGTAGATCGGTCAGTCAAACTTTATTAACAAACCAGTTTTTTGACAACTATCCCAGCATGCACTGCGCGCTTCTTCTACGGGGAAAATGAAGTCGGCAGCTGCTTTCCGTAGTAGCTAGACCTGTTGTGGCTCAATATTGGTCCATATACAGGTGCTGGTCATAAAATTAGAATATAATGAAAAAGTAGATTTATTTCAGTAATTCCATTTAAAAAGTGAAACTTGTGTATTATATTCATACATTACATACAAACTCATATATTTCAAATGTTTATTTCATTTAATTTTGATGATTACAAATGACAACAAATGAAAATCTCAAATTCAGCATATCAGAAAATTAGAATATTACTAAAAACCAATAAAAACAAAGGATTTATAGAAATGTTGGCCAACTGAAAAGTATGAACATGAAATGTATGAGCATGTACAGCACTCAGTATTTAGTTGGGGCTCCTTTGGCCTGTATTACTGCAGCAATGCGGCGTGGCATGGAGTCCATCAGTCTGTGGCTCTGCTCAGGTGTTATGATAGCCCAGGTTGCTCTAATAGTGACTTTTAGCTCTTCTGAATTGTTGGGTCTGGTGTATTGCATCTTCTTCTTCACAATACCCCATAGATTTTCTATGGGGTTAAGGTCAGGAGAGTTTGTTGGCCAATTAATAACAGGGATACCATGGTCCTTCAACCAGGTACTGGTAGCTTTGGCACTGTGTGCAGGTGCCAAGTCGTGTTGGAAAATGAAATCTGCATCTCCAAAAATTTGGTCAGCAGCAGGAAGCATGAAGTGCTCTAAAACTTCCTGGTATGTGGCTGCGTTGACCCTGGACCTCAGAAAACACAATGGACCAACACCAGCAGATGACATGGCAGCCAAACCATCACTGACTGTGGAAACTTTACACTGGACTTCAAGCAACGTGGATGAAGTGCCTCTCTTCTTTTCCTCCAGACTCTCGGACCTTGATTTCCAAAGGAAATGCAAAATTTCCTTTCATCAGAGAACATGACTTTGGACCACTCACCAGCAGTCCAGTCCTGTTTCTCTTTAGCCCAGGCAAGACGCTTCTGACGCTGTCTGTGGTTCAAGAGTGGCTTGACACAAGGAATGAGACAGCAGAAACCCATGTCTTTCATACGTCTGTGTGTGGTGGTTCTTGAAGCACTCACTCCAGCTGCAGTCCACTCTTTGTGAATCTCCCCCACATTTTTGAATGGGTTTTGTTTCACAATCCTCTCCAGGGTGCGGTTATCTCTCTTGCTTGTACACTTTTTTCGACCACATCTTTTCCTTCCCTTCGCCTCTCTATTAATGTGCTTGGACACAGAGCTCTGTGAACAGCCAGCCTCTTTAGCGATGACCTTTTGTGTCTTGCCCTCCTTGTGCAAGGTGTCGATGATCGTCTTTTGGACAACTGTCAAGTCAGCAGTCTTCCCCATGATTGTGTAGCCTATAGAACTAGACTGAAAGACCATTTAAAGGCCTTTGCAGGTGGTTTGAGTTAATTAGCTGATTAGAGTGTGGTACCAGGTGCCATCAATTTTGAACCTTTTCACAAGATTCTAATTTTCTGATATGCTGAAAATTAGCAGTAAAGATGGCCAGTCTCCTTACCCAAAAGAATGTTTACTAAATGTCACAATGTAACTGAAATAAAGAACTAACACAAAACACATTTGAACTGTAAATAAATAACATATCAATGATCAATATGGAATTGAACCCCTGGTCTCCATCACAAGAAGTCTGGGCACAGGAGAGCCCTCTTGTGACGGACTTGGCCCAACTAGCCAACACTCAGACTGTTGGTGTGGACAAAAATGCAAGTTGGACGTGAGTCTTGCGGAGACTCGCAGCTCAGCTGAGGACTCAAAACTCACTAATAGAATGGAATCGATCTTGGAGAAGTTGCTGGTTTCAGTTCAGTGGAATGACCAAACTAATTTGGATAATTGGGAACTGAGATGTATCGGAGAGACTTTATGGAAAATTTTAATTTATAATCTACCCGACCTAAGACATTCTGTATCTGAATTGACTTTCCCATGTTGCCTTGGAAGGGATGCATATTTCCAATCACCTTGAAGATATCTAAACATAACACTCCTTCCCACCTCAACCCCATCCATGCAGCTGTGCAGCTGAACACTCCCAAGGACATGTGTTGATAACATCTTATCAGACTCCTGCCAGGAGGCTGAGCAACGTGGTTTCATGGCCCTGTGATGTAACCACCTTCAATCATGTCTGAATGTTGCTTTATGCACTGATGTGTCTTTTCCTCTTTTTATTTCATTTCCCTTTAAATATTTAGAATCTGTGGAGTACTCACTTTTAACCCAGAAAAGGAATTTGATTAGTCACTCTAGCTTGTTTTGTTTTTGTTTTTTATAAAATGTAGAATACTCACTATTATTATACTTCTTAGATTAATTTTTAGAATATTATGCAGAGACTCCTATTACTGCAACCCAGAACAATAATTAAAAATAAGATAACTCCCCTGACCCCCAAACAATAATTCTTCCAGAACAGAAACATTTAGTTTTCAATTATTATTTAGAAACTGTGGAGTACTCATTACTTTTACAAATTAAGAGCACACTTAGAAAGTCCAGAAAATACTTACTTAAACGTATCTAGCAACTCAGAAGTTCAGAGGATATTGTTAAGAAAATAAATTTAAACATGCTAGTTTTTAAACTTAACCACACGTACAATAATATATAAAAATCACAGTGTTTTAAAATAACAAAATTTGGTTCCAAATTGCCTCCAAGGTCCAATTGGCATTTCATTTGTAGGATGTTTATATTAAATGTAAGACCATCCATCCATTTTCTTTACACCCTTTGTTCCTTAGTGTGGTCAGGAGGTGCTGGTGCCTCTCCAGCTATTGTTCAGGGCGAGAGGCGGGGTCACCTGGACAGGTCACCTGGACAGGTCACCAGTCTGTCACAGGGCAACACAGAGACACACAGGACACACAACCATGAACACACACTCACACCTAGGGACAATTTAGAGAGGCCAATTAACCTGTCAGTCATGTTTTTGGACTGTGGGAGGAAACTGGAGTACCCAGAGAAAACCACGCATGCACAGGGAGAACATGCAAACCCCATGCAGAAAGACCTGGGCCAGGAATCAAGCCCAGGAAATATTCAGGTCTGTGGTTGAAACAAAACGAAAGGAGAAAAGGTTCAAAACAGAAATAATAAATACTTATGCAAACCACTGGAGGAGACATAAATCCCTGACAACCAGTCTGTGGTGCAATAAAGATTCCTCTAAAATATTTCAGTTTGATATGATTTCTGAACTATCTACAAGAATGCATATGCAGTTTTAATGTCCATTTTCTCCAGAGTGAAAACTGGGCATCAATGTATAATTATAAATTGTCAACAATACTGATGATGGAGTTAATGCATAAAAAAAGGAACCATCGTTCAGATAGTCAGATGAAATTAGGAAAGTGAGCCAATCAGATAACTGCTCACTGTTCAGTTTATGTTATAAAGGAAAATACTGTCTTATTATTGGGATTAATAATAATATATTCAGAGTAGGTCGTTTCCTTTCATTTATTTTTTCTATGCATACTTCGGGTTCTTGCGGCAATTTCATCCACGAAGATGTTAAGATGAGACAATAAAGGATTTACTGAGGAAGTAAAAAATGGAAAGAAAAAAAATAGTAACAGTGATACGGTAATAATTAGGACCATTTTTACATACTGTAAGATAAGCTTTAGATATTAAATCTAATGCACAGAACCAAATCTCTCATTCTATCAGAGGTTGTGTTATTTTTCGCTGACCGGGTTAAGTGATGCTCGTCCGTTACGTCCCTTTGATTTATTGACGCCACCGGACCGAGCAGGTCGTTGTTCTTGTCGCGGCCGCCATGTTCCCGCTGAGTGTCCCGACCTGCCGCCCCGATGTCCGGGTGAAATATCCGAGTCCCTCGGTGTCCGGGGTTCGCATTTGGAGGGACGAGGCCGAGGGAACTTCGGGTTCTTGTTCTCCAAGCTTTCAGTATCACCGCACTGCCAACTGCTACTGCAGGACAGAGATCAAGCAGGAGCAGGAGAGAGAATCTGTTTCCCAGGGGATTTTCACAATAAAATTATTTTTTACTTAATTACTCTCAGTTGGCCCCCCATCCCTCTTCTTCCTCATCCATGTTTTTAGGCATAGAATGTATTTGTTCTCCATCCATCCATCATTCCTTGATGCAACATTTGAGAGTGACAGAAAAATCCTTGCTGGTGGTCAAAGACAAACGTAAACGAAGCTGCAACTCAGACAAAAACTGACCTAACAAACAAGACATGAGGGAAACTTAAATAGTGGCTGATCAGACCACAGCTGACACACAAGGGTAATTAAATAAACACAAAAAACTTAATTAGCAAACAAATATTGGTCTAAATAAAAATAAGTAATTATTAAATTAAACAATTGCTATTAGAACCGAATTGTCAAAAAGAAGAAAACTAAAGAAATAGAAATTAAACTAAAAAAATAACCAAACTCCTCCACATGGTATAACCCTCTGCAGCTCTTCTGTGTTTCCCTCCAGCAGCAGCTCTAAAGAAAACTGGTACCTCAAAAAGAGAAGAAATTGATTTATTGCATTTTACCAAAATATAGCAAACTGACAAATAAAGTTAACTAAATGTATGTGCTGCAAATAGTTAACTAAAGAGTCAGGCTAAAGAAAATAATTTTAATAAAAAATGAAAATTTAAATGATCATTAGCATCATTAATTTTAAGGATGAACAGAAAAACAGTTATACTATTCAACATCATTCTATCACAGAACGGTGGTGGCCAGGGGCCCCATGGGGTCCATCACTGACCACTGTGCCTCGCTGACCAAAGCTCTCAGTGGAGAGCTTGCTGCAGTCAGCATGTGAATGTTTGCATGAATGGGTGAATGTACTGTGAAGCCTTCCTTCACTGTGCATGTTTTTTTATTTTATTGTAAATAAGCTCCTTTAAATCTTTCTTTCTGTGTCCTGCACTGACTGATTCTGTATGGGGATCAGAAAATCCATGATAACATGACAAAAGTCCCCAGAAGACTTCCAATAAGTGATTATGTGATTTTTAATATTGAGTCCAGTAACCCTATAAATCAAACACAGCTAACTTAATCTTGTCCTTGGCTATGGAGTGATGCAGTTTGCAGCATGAAGCACCTGGTTTTAAACATCTGCTGGTGTCTTTGTGAAGTTTGTCTCTCCCGCTGTCCACGTCTCCATTTTCTTTGAAAGAAAAATGCTAAGGATTCTGATTCTGAGCACCACACTGTGAGGGGAAATGCATTTAATTAAGGATAAATTCCAGTCATGTATCTGCTATGTTTTTGTTGCTCATCTTAGGTTCAGCCAATTAAATTTAAATTACAAAATATTTATGCTTCTGCACATGAATGCAAAAACTGGACTGAAATTAGAGGTGACAGTCTTGCAAATGTATACCATAAATATATTTTTTTACCAATATACCCGATTTCATTTTATTTTGAAGGCATTCAGCAATCACTTTCCATCCGGTTCATTCTAAATCCCCCAGCTTGGTCGGTCTTTGTAAATCAAGACAAGCAATCTGCAGAACAGGGATGAGAATGGAGATACACGCAGAAACGTCGGTCTTCTCACATTTGACATGTCTGTTATCGGTGCACAGATGCTTTTGCTTGAATAAATTCCCTCAAAACTTTAAATATTTTGGGATTGATAAAACAAGATAGATAGCAGATTCTGATGTAGCTGTGGACCATTCATCAGCAGTTGCATAACTATTGTTTTGACGGTCAGTGCAGTTATACAAAAAAGTAGTTTTGCAAATGTGGAGTTCGAAACGTTATATTTGTAGATTACATTCAAATCAAGGTCAATCGAGTTGCGAAAATTAGTTCCCTGACCGGGAATCGAACCCGGGCCGCGGCGGTGAGAGCGCCGAATCCTAACCACTAGACCACCAGGGACCTTTCAACACATTCAGTTTTAGATGTATAGCTCTGCACGATATCTGTCGATTTGTCTGTTTTCTGGGGTTTTCTGTTCGACTGAGTATGTATGTTTTCCTTAGATCTAAGGATGCATTAAAATGTACACACGGTTTACGTGTTAAGCTAACACGTAACATGGCTGCGCATATATTCACGACAAAATGTACCTGGTATTTTTTTCCGTTTAAGTAAAAAGTAACACTAGTAGGCATTTGTTGTCACTTGTCTGTAAACCTTTATTCAATTATACTCGTACAGTTAGAATTCAGCTATCCTTAAAATAACCAGTCTATGCTGATAGTATTAAGATGCCTAAACGAGCAATATAGTGAGAGTTTTACGACAGGACCTCGTGGCGCAACGGTAGCGCGTCTGACTCCAGATCAGAAGGTTGCGTGTTCAAATCACGTCGGGGTCATCGCTTTTCTTCTAATCGGGATATTTTGAAAACAACAACTCGCTTTTCAAACTGCAGAGACAATATTCCTCAATGACATGTCCTGGTTGACGCCACAAGTTGTGGGCAAGCACTTCCAATCCACTTCATTTGCTTTTGCTGGTCCTCTTTAAATCATTGTCTGACTGTATGTTTAGATACCTCACATCCATCATGATGTCTTTTCTCTTCATCTGGGATTTCTGGTCATAGTTTTCAGGTATTATTCGAGAATTTGAAAGGCAACTCGGCTGCTCCCAGTTGTAAAAACAATCACTTGCAGCCACGTTTAAATATCGTAGCTGTCCAAAAATAAAAAAGTAAGAGTAAATATTCTTCCAGCTTGATGGCATCCAGTAGAGGGAATAATGGTCCAAGCATGAAATTTCTTTGCCAAAAAATAGAAAAATGAACAAAAGTCTAGAAACAGAAAAAATCAGAACCAACATAACAGAGCTACTCCAACATGTGTTTTTTGAGCAGCAGAAATTCTAGAATGATTTTCTCCTTTTGCCAGTTTAGGCTATAAACCACCAAAAAGAAACAACCAAAATTATGACAAGCTCTTTTAAGTTTTTAAGCAAAAGTTAAAATGCCTTTGTTCTGTTTATTATAAAGTTTCTGCAATAAATTATCTCATTCTTAATGCCAACATTCATTTGACTTTTTGAAAAAAAAAAAGAAAAGTGAAGGAACTGAACACAATAATTTACACTACTTTACCATGTATGTTTACCATGTACTTTACCTACTTTACGCTCTACAAATGTTCTTTTGTTTCATTGTTTCAGAAATTTATTGAGCAAATAAATAAAAACAGAACTTACAAAAACACAAGATGAAGTAACATTTGAACCCACATGTTTTCTTAGCATACTTTTTTTTAGCCTTGAAAAAAGCAAATAAAGAAAAATAGAGTTAAAAGTATATCTTAAAAATAAAACTGAGCTCGTTTCTGTGTCAAAATGAGAGTAGGCCTAATTAAATCATGCAATCTAAAAATATATTTAGGCCACTTGAAATTAGAATGAGGTCTGTGGGATGCAGAACTAAATATACACTTTTTGGGTGAGAAAAAAACTAAAACAGTACCGAGCAGTCAGTGCGAAGCTGTAGTTTCTCTAAAGGTTTGCCTATAAAAATGTGTTTGCTAGAAGCTACAAAATGAAAAGTCCAAAACATCAGAAGTGCTGTGATGAGAAGCAAACAGATCATCACATCTTGACTTTAAGAACTGAAGAGAAACATGTCCTCCCTGATCATCCTGGTGCTAGCTGGAAGAGCGGAGCGCGGTTTATGAATGCTCATTTTCTTGCGCGTGTTGTCGGTGCAGCGCTGCAGGATGAGCTCTGGACTGGGCCGCGGCGGGATGACTGGAGCTTCCTTCTTCAGCTCACTCTCTGAACTGGATTCAGACACTTCCGGAATGTTGTCTGTTGAATGAATACAGAAGACAGACATTATGTGGTGCCTTTCAGATTGAACCAGCTTCAAATATCAAAGCTTGTTCTTTATTACCCTCATTCTTCCTCTCCTTCAGTGGCTCCTTCCCAGAGTTCCGTTTTGGAGGGGTGACACCTTTCTGCTGCAGGTAACGCCGACTGTTTCTGCGATAGGCGTCTTGACTTAGCTTCTGCCGGGATTTGCTGTGAATGCTTTTTCGCATTTCTGATGGTGGACCTAAGATAGATACAGAACATAGAAGGTAAGTCTAGATCAGGGGTGGTGAACCTGGGACTCTTCCACGGATCATGCGAGGCTCTTTGATACCGAAATTTCCCACACTCATTGAAGGCAGCAATGTGTTGAGTGCTTACAAAAGCAGTGTGACGTTCTGTGCAGGAGGTCAAATTTTAAGCTACCCTACAAGAGGCGCAGAGACTTTGTGAGATGGATTTGAATCATTAAGGAATAATATCTGTTTCCATGGTAGCAGCTGTAAGAGAATAAAATCATTAACTTGTGGCTCGTTATATTCTCTCGTCCTCCCGGACTCAATGATTCAATGCGTGGAAACAAAAGATAGAGATAACAGTCAATGCTCCACATCATACATTGTCAGTTTATTCCAACATTTAAAAATATAAAATCACATCGACAACACAGACACTTCAAACTCACTAAAACAGACATTTATTTACCTCAGACAAGTAGAAAAGTAGGAAATAGAAAAACAGGGGAAAAGGCAAAAACACGTTTTTTTGGAGATTGCCATGCAAATCTGATTCATTCCTTTGGGGACCATACTTTTATTCCAAAGGATGTTTTCTTTGTTTTAATTTATGCAATCTTTATTTGGCTCTTAATGCTGAACTGGTTCACCACCCCTGGTCTGGATCATTTGATTTTAGGTAAAGGTTAATTAATGCAAACATTTACCTATGTACCTAGACATTTAGCAAGTAAGTACTAAAACTTGGGCAGATTTCTTGCAGTCTAATGTCTTTGTAAGATCAATGGATGAAAAAGTTGTGTGTGGAGAAGTGAAAAAGGGAAGCAACTTCCGTTTATTCAGAAGTGGCACAAGAAAAGCCACAAATGACAACAGACAAATTATGAACAAACCGTCCACTTCCTATTTTAATGAGTTGCAGCTTGATTCATTTATTTCTCAGAAAGGATTTCAAAGAAATGATTCTAATCTTACACCACGAAGTTCAGCTTAAAAACTCATGTCCATCTATCTGCATACCTGCGAGGTGGAGGTCTCTGTCCTCGCGGGTTTGTCCTGTTTGTTTCATTTTTCTTGTCAGACCTCTGAAGGAACATGGACGGGTAATGACCAGTCTCTTCTCCTTTTCTGGAAAATACACAATGAAAAAACAATTTAAAATGGGTAAACAAACAAAAATATTTTATGCAAGAATATCTGCCCACTCAAATGCTGGTATAAATAAACTGTCTGTTCCTAAGGAGTAAAAATGGTATTTAATCAATCAGTTGTAAAAAAGTTTTTCTGCATCTGCAGCTGATTACATGAAGCTAAAAGATGTTTGATATACAAATCAGCAACATGCTGACTGGTTTATTGAAGAAACCATGCCTCATGTTGAAAGGAAAACTTCAGAACTGTGTCAAAAAGTTTCTTAGCACACCAATACAGAGAAGATGGTGAGGGCTGGGCTAAAACTGAATGAAAAAACTAAACTAGACAACTTGCTCAGACTTTACCTGACGACCCACCACCCATCCAGCAGTTTGTGAATGACCTCCACGGCGTCTCCCACCTCCAGAGAAATCTCATCCTCCTGCTCCGCCTGGTAAGCTTGGATGACGACATGCAGTTCTCCTGCACAGACAAACATCTCTGTCAGGCAACAGGTACTCTGAATGTCCACCATGCTATTCATGGCATTAAATAACACATCTCTCACCTTCATAGTCCGGTTCAGGTTCCTCTGCTTCCTCCGGTCCATCGAGGGGTTCCAGGTAGGAGGCAGGAACCCAGCCTCGTTTGGATTCACACTGACAGAACCACCAACCTGAAACCACCAGCAGCAACTTCATAACAGCCCAAAAACACATTGAAACTACTTTAAGTAACACCTCATTGAAATGAAGTTGCAAATATAAACTTTGTAACTTGTAAAATGTGGTAAAAGAACAATAAACATGTCAATTTAATATTTGAGTAAATTAAAGGAGTTATTTTGGCAGTGCCTTACCAAAATAACTTGGTTGACCCTTGTTTTGGCTGAAAAAAGCTATTTGACTTTGCTTCCATGGCAAAGCTTTGTAAATATACATGCGTTTATCACAAAAAAACACAATAAAATCATTTTAAAAAGATTAAATTCAGATGATCAGATTTAAGACTTTTCATGGCTTTAAAGTCCCCCATGAAATCCTGTTCACACAAAAATGAAAGCAATAGTTTATACAGTATACTTGCTAATACTTTGTGTAACGGTCTCTTGCCAATAATACCTCACCTGGTTTTTTCCTGTGAAGTTTCACAGAGCTAGAGCAAACAGAGTGGAGGATATTTGACCATTCCCCTTTTCACATTTTCTATGTCAGGAGTGTCTTACTCCAGTCCTCCAATGTTCTGTAACTTTTAGGCATGTTCCTATTCCAACACTTTGATGCTTCTCTCACCATTCTGATTTTTCTCCACGATTTCCACAAAGTCTCCGGTGTAAAGGTTCAGCTCATGTTTGGACGTCTTTTCAAAGTCTGCAATGACTCTGTAGGTGTCCAGGATGATTGGTCCAGAAATTTCTACAGGGTGAAAATGTATGGCTCCCCTTATTAGTTAGCCAACACTTGCAAAATCTGATTGACTTCAGAGACCAAAAAACATCTAGTCCCATTTGTCTTTCAAACAAAAAGACAATAAAAAATTATATAGGCTTTAATAATAAGCCTAAATCATTAAACCAAAAAACTGTTGTCATCAAGAGATTGGCCATAAATAAGTTTGTTTTCATGTGGTTTGACTTCATACTTGCAAAAATGGTTAGATTCACCCTTTAAAAATAACTGAGACTCCTTTGTCAGTAATAAAAGTTGTAGTTAAGAAACATTTTACAGATTTTCTGTTAAATCAGTTGAATCAAAACCTACCTGAAGCAGTGGCTCTGGCGAGTTCCCTGGACTCCACAAATATGTCATTTCTTTTCATTCTGTAAGAAGAATACTCCGTTTTCATGTTTTTTTCCAAAATTAAAAAACAACAAAAACAACATTTTATGGTGCTGATGTGTGTCTGTGAGTGACATATACTGACGTGTTTGGTGCAGGTGGGTTTTCGTCCTCAGGTCGGACCTTGAAGAAGGAGGACAGATGTTTGCAGCGGGAGATGTGAGCTGGCAAGTTGATGAGAGACTCGCAATATTCAGCCAGGGTGATCTTCCTGATTTCTCTGGACTTCTGGCTTTCCACCCACCGTGGGGCTGAGGAGACAAACAGTGATCAGAGTTGTCCAGTTGTAATTGAACATATTTAACAATATTCCTCAAAGAAAATACTGGATTGGAGTTGCACTTTAACCCAGCCATGGAATCTGGAGAAAGCTAGCTTCATAAGACAGACCTAAATTAAGATTTGTCATATTTGCCTCCATATTATAAGCTTTGCAAGAAGCTCAGGGACATCCGAGTTAGACAGCCACAGTTAGAATCTGGTATGTGTTCAGATGAATCAATGTTGCAGATAGTTCTTGGAAAATTTGAAGCAAAGAGTCCCAAAGCGATTTGGATTGGGACAGGAAGGTATGGAGCTTTTTCAGTAACATAGCACCATTGCACTTCTGTGATGACCGCTTTAATGAGAAAACTTCAGAGATTACTTTAAGTGAACACACGTTTGCTGGAAAAATTAGACTAAATAACACCTAAAACTATGCTTTTTATTACCAGAATCTTGCAAAAGCCTGAACAGCGTTTTCTATTAGCAAAAAAAACAAAACATATTTAATTCTAAAAAAAGGGCTGTTGCAACAAAAGAAACAAAGAGCCATTTGAAACATTGCTTTAGGCTCTGAGTGATGAATAGTTAGCAGCAAGCTGCAGTTTGCATCAGGACTGAGTTTTCTTTCTGCTTCTTCTTTTGCATTCTGCAACCACAAGTTTTGGTAACATTTCACAAGGGGAATGTCTAAAGCTTTAGTTCCGTTTTTTAAAATCAGAACTAAAGCTGAATGTTTAAACAGGAACTAGAAACCAAGACAACAGTGATAACCTGCACGTTGGCCAAAAACTGAAACTAAACATGGGAAATGCCCTCAAATACTGAATAGAAATAACACATTCTGCATATTTTATGTTGGTGCTCAGCAGTTAATTTCACTTCTATTATTTTGTTTGTTCTGTCAGCTGTAAAAAAAGACAGAGATGGGGGAAAGTTAGAATTTAACTGCCACAGCATGAGATCTCTTTTCTATCAAATCTAGTATCATCCTTGCATTTAATTCTTTCTCCTTTCTTTCATGTCTTTAAATTAAAATGTATCAAAAGAAGAAATCTGATTTCAAAAAAGAGCAACAGTACAGGAGGAGTTTTCTCCACATGGTTGTCAAGACTCACTATACTCTGATTTTACCCTATTTTAGCAATTTTATTTTGTATATGTAACATTTAACTTCTAATTTTCTTTCCAATATATGACAAATGTTGCCTTTAATATCAATCTAATTCTGACTCTGGTTCTGAGCCTTTGCAATAGACTCAGAATGATGTTAAACTGCTTCAGTGGGATTTAAACATGTTGAGACATTTTGACCTACTCTAAATCTTAATGGCTTATATAACTGAGTAACCTATTTGTTTTTCTTGTCGTTTAAGATTAGATGCAGCAGTTATACATTTTAACTCATAACTGCAAATATGGTCAGTGCTCTTGATAATTATGGAATACACAAATAGCAAATTTGATATTTTAAGGAAATTGACAGCTTTGCTCTCTTTTTTATAAAGAAACACAACAAGATGGAGGAAGAAAGGAGCCAAAGATATGCATTTCTGAGTTGATAATGTCATAAATCTGGTTTCACTATGTCCCAAATGATTTTTAAGGGCAGTTCAGATGCGAATGGAAAGCAGAAGTACTGAGCTATGCCATATAGTTGCCTGCAGCCACAAAGAGCTTCCTGTATGAAATACATCAATTCACCAAACATCAGAGGCATCAATGTTCAGTCTGAATAAAATACAGACTGAACATCTGGGTGTGAAGCTATTTGTCCAGCTTCACACCCAGATGTTCATTTAGCTTGTATTCTTTTTGTAATTCATAAGAAAGAGGTCTGGTTTCACAAGACTTGCTGAGTGATGGTCTAGTTTAGTTCCAATGCCGGATAAATTTTGACCAACACATTTCGTTCAGCATTTTCATCAAAGGTGAGGATTAATAATAAGGATAACTGGAGCAAAGCAGAGGGATGGGCATTTATCATATATGTATTATTATGGTGAAAAATATCATATTTCTAGCAATGGTAAATTCCAATTCATGTTTGAAAAACCCAAAACGAACAATATTGTCAGATATTTTTTAATATCGAAACAGTATTTTCCTATGCTGTCCATATGCCATCTTCATATATTATGTTCTGCTTAGATTTTTATATTGTTAGTTTTGTGTAAATTTACATGCTTCATCTTACTTATGTCACTTTGTTGCTGGTAAGCAAGAATTTTCCCACAGATGATATAAAGGTTTATTTTATTCTATTCTAAATTAGTCATTAATCAAAGTAGACATTTGCCAACACAAATTGCCTTGTTATGAGAAGATTATATGAGTCTATATGAGTCATCTTAAACAGAAGAATGACTGTTGATTAGAGACACAGGAACTCATGAAGGACTGATCTGGAGGAGGGTAACAAACAGTTACAGTTGCAAAAACAAGAAAGGAGAAGGAAAACTATAAAATTTCAGTTCTCTGAATAAAACAAATAAAAATCACCTGCTACTCATTTTTAAGATAAATGGGCCTTTTAAATGATATTAAATATTATTTTTATTTGTATGGTGAAATTCCTCAGTTGTTATAGTCAGCTGCAGATGGTGAAACTAGAATCTCACATTCCTTCAGAAGAAAAGCTTCACACCTACTGGCCCCTAAAACAAAATCAAGACTGAAACCAAACCATCCAGAACATATTAATATATGTCATATGAAGTATTCAGTTTATTCAGTTTATTGCAACACCCTGACCTCAGAAATGTTCAGCTTCAACGCATGTAGAAACTAAAACGCCCTTGAGCTAAATTCAGATTTATTTTGTATCATCTCTGGGTGAATTTCAACAGCAGCTCATCTGGTTCATCTCAACTTTACATGAAAGAAAAGGGAAGTGAATTCAGCCTCATGTTTGCTAATGGCAGGTGCTTCCTGGAGGAGGATTGCAGAATATGAAGGGGGTTTACATACAATGAATTTTTTTGATATTCTCTAATAGTGGCTACTCCAGAAGATGTATAATTTATAATAAGGATATAATTTACTACTTTAAATGCTTAAACTATGTTTTGTTTGTTTTTACCTGGAAGCGATGGGATTACTCTGTCCCTCTTGTCTATTTGTCCAGCTTCAATGGGAAACATTTCCTTCAGAGATTTCTGCAAGGAAAAACCAAAGGGAGCATTTCAGAAGCTGTGTGTGTTTTAAATTTGGCAGAGGTTTAGCAACAAACTACAGGGGAACTAACATGAAAAGTGTGGATCTCAGGATACGTCCTGTAGATCAGCTTCTCTGACTCATCGCTCCATTTCACCATCAGCCTGTAAACCTGCACAACATTTTAAACACATGAACACTGAATGCCTTAGAAAAATGTTTGTTAAAGATCAACAAAAAAAATGTTCTTAAACCCTGACTTCAAGATTTAAAAAAGTCTTTTTTGGCACATTTTGTGTTTTAGATTGACTCACGTAGTGCTGACTTGGAAAGAAGCGTTTCTCAAAGCCGAGCAGCTCCACATGCCTGACGTAGATCTCCTCCATGCTGAAGGGCTGAAAACTGAAGTCAAAAGAGTTGCAGGAACTTTGCTTAAATAGTCTGTGTGTTGTCACACCACTAGAGATCATTTCCTCTTTGTCTGTGTTTGGCCGTGGTGTAACTTAATATCCCTCAGAAAAAGAAAAAAAAGAACTACTTGTCATGATCCGTGTTTCTGTGTGTTTATTTTTGAGTTTTTTCTGTGTGGTCCTGTTCCCTGTGAGTCTCTGTCTCTGTATCTTCCCCGTTGATTGTTTCCCATGTATTTAGTCCCACCTGTTGTCTGTGTTCTTTGTCGTGTCCTTGTCTAAGTTTCACGTTTGCATGTCTATGATAGTTCGTCTGCTGGCACAGTAGAACTGTGAAGTCTTGTGTTGGCATAACCTTGTCTTGTCAGTCTCTGTTTAATTCAGTTGCTACTGGTGCTGAGTCTCTGTGTTTCCGCTGTGCAGTGCTGCCTGTGATCTGGACTGTTTTTGAGCTACACTCTTCATTAAATTCATTTCATCCATGAGTCCATGCGTCTCTCCACACCACCTCACAACCACCACATCTGACACTACTGGCTAGTTATAGAGCGTCCAGGCATGCACACACTCATTCCTAGGGGAAATTAAGCTCAATTTAATAGTCATTTTACTAGTGTTATCAAATTTACAATATTAATACTGATGTATGTTCTGATTTGTCCTCTTAAAGGCAAACCGACGTATGAAATGGATGAACTCCATCCAGACTGGGGTCCAGAGCTGAACATGGGTCACTGAGGTCAACGACATGGGCGTCAATTAAAGAGGAGATACAGCAAAACCATCAACAAGTTACTGAGACAGTTTTATTATTTACCCCAGAAGAGGTAAATAATGAAAACACAGTGGAGGCAACAGAAGAGGAGAAGTTGGAGAGGATGAGGAGGAAGAAACCAGGATTTGAGCTCAGCAAGGCTGAAGAGGATCAGGAACAATTTGGGTTAAATACAGTAGAAGTGGCTGTTTTCTCTCAATCATTTAATGCAGGGGTCCCCAAACTTTTTTCTGTGAGGGCCACATAACATTTTCCTTCTCTGGTGGGGGGCCGGAGTCAGTTTGTAACAGAAAAAGTGTGACGAATGCAGGAGAGACTAAATGTAAAAATGTATTGTTTTCCGGAAAACACAATCACATAATTCTCTTTGGGTTCTTCACAGAAAAAATCCAGGAAGGATTATAGTCCGTATTTTCCCAACTATGAGCCGCACCGGACTATAAACCATCACCCCAAAGTTTTTTTTTTTTTAAACCAGTAAACATATAAGCCTCAGATATCTTTGCTGCTCCAGGTTTTCCTCAACGATGCAGCAGCAGCAGAGGGACAGACACCCAAAGTTTGAGTCATAACAGGTCAATTGAATATCACATTTATTATGGTTGAAAAAGAAAAAGTTGCCAGAACTGATTACGGTAGTTTCCGAACGGTAACAGTAACAGTAAAAGTTCTGATCCATTGTGCTGCTACTAGCATGTTCTAAATCAGTGGTTCCAACCTTTTATTACCGCGGACCAATCAAGACTTGGACAGAGGGGGATGAACAGATGAACAGTCAGATGAGGCTTCTGCATGTTGGTGTCCCACTAAATACTGAATATGTCCTATTTGGTTGTCTTGACCCTTTTATCTCAGCCTGTGGTTTTTTCCCTGACTGGGAACGAGAACAATATGCTGAATGTGACAAGTAGCCAATCAGAAAGCGCGGTGACATAAGAACCGAGGAGAATCCCAAACAGCTGAGATATCTGAGTCCAGTGGATATCGGAGACATGTGGAAATGTTTATTATTAAATTTAAAGGTCATTATTATGTTTATTCAGTTAAAAATGTTAACTATGAAAAAATATATTCACCTCCAAATCATCAGAGCAGAAAATAGTGCAGCTGCTCCCGTCGTCTTTCATCGACCGCCTTTTCTTTTTCTTATGTCTTTTATCTCATAAAATGACTCCACAAACTACATCACTTCAACATCGTCATCCGTGTTTAGTTATTCTAAATTCCCGCTATGTTGGGGGTTTTACTGGATTGTCCTCTGGAATTGGGACGTTTGTGACTGGAATCGGTTCCTGCCTTGTGACTGGAGACTCGAACCGATCGAACCTGTTGGACTTTTATCAGCTCTGTGGTCACAGAGGTTTGGAGAATCGGCTGACAATTCTTAAATCTTTCCGTCTAAACCAGACTTAAGACTCATAAGCTCTCCTCTGCCCAAACGCTCTGAATCTGGTCGCTATGGTAACGTTTATTTTTCCCATTGAAATAAGATACAGACGCGCCACAAAATCAAACATTTTACTTTCATGAAAATTTTAACTCATGATAACGACTAACGGAGCCCTGAGCTTGTTTCTCTACAACGAGACGGTTCCATCTGGGAGCGGCTTGTAATGTGAGACTCACCTACCGGTCCGGGATAAATCCATCCTCCTGTCTCTCTGGGTCTTTTTCCCTTTGAAAAATAAACTTTCCAAAGACACCTGATCTGTTTCTGACTCATTTTGCTGTTTGAGGGCTCAGTGTTGGCGCCAAGTAACCAGACTACTAATGATTCACTTCCTGCTAAAGAGCCCCCTGGTGGTTGAAGAAAAATTCACATATAAATGGCTTGTAGTCCGGAAAATACGGTATATGAAAAGAAAATTAAATGCTCTCTGGTATTGTTCAGGGGGCCGGACCAAATGTGGGGGCGGGCCGAATCCGGCCCGTGGGCCATAGTTTGGGGATCAATGATTTATTGTATTAAACATCCATTAATCGTTTGATTCAAGCACTTCAAGTTGCAGGTGAAGAAATTAATCATTTTTTAAGTAAAAATGTGATATTTAAATATTTCCGGTAATAAACATACATGTAATGAGATTATATTTTTAAATAAATATTTTATGTGATTAAAATAAACAATTATATAATCAGACATCTGTCAGGACACTGGGTTTTTTTTTGTTTGTTTTGCTTTTCATTTTATTTAGCTTCATGTTTTAATTCACTTTAGTTTAGCCCTTCATGGTCCTTTTGATATTATTAGAGGTATTTAGTGTAGTTATTAGAATTATATTATTGATTTTCTTTGTTTGTCTGAGTCCATGTCAAGCCTTTTTTTTTAAACAGCTTTATTTCTGTTCATTTTCATATACATGACAAACAGTTATATTCGGTACATTATTCAAAAAACAGTGGGCAACAAAAACAAACACAATAGCAAGACTTCAAAATAACCTGGCAACTGTTCAATACAACTGGTCATGCCTATTAAAGTGTTAATGAATCAGTAATTTTTTTTCCCTCCTCCCCCACCCATCCATCTCAGGCCCCCCACCCCCTACATCTCTCACTTACAGGATAGTACAGGCCCAATTAGCATGATTACACAACCATAGTACTGCCCGCTTATGTTTGAGCTAATCCAAGAGTCATTCCGAATCCCGGCCAGTCATATCCATAGATGGTAACATTTCCATGAAGGGGCCCCATATTGCCCCAAATGCTGCTTGTTTTCCTCTCACATTATAAAGTATCTTTTCCGGTTTACAGTAAGACACCAACTCGTCAATCCATTGTCTTATTGATGGCGATTTTTCAGATTTCCAATTTTTTTAAGTTACATTTTTTGGCTGATGTGCTTGCAAGAAGAATAAAGTATTTCTTATAATAATTTATTCTAATAGTTGTTAAATCTCCTAAAATCCATACCTTGGGTTCTTGTACAATCTGATATTTCACAACTTTTGATGCGATATCTATCATGTGTTTCAAAACGTTTCCTATTATTGGGCAGTACCATAGCATATGCAGAAGGTCCCCATCAGTCACTTTGCATCTCTGACATTTGGAAGAAATTTTTTTGTCCATTTTATTCAATCTATACGGAGTGTAATATGTCCTATGTAATATATTAAATTGAGTTTGCCTATGTTTTGTAGAAATTAACATGGTTTGTGACTGTTCTAATAGTCGACTCCAATCCTCTTCCTCATATACACATCCAATTTCCATTTCCCATTTTTGCTTCTTAGCCGCTTGATGTATTGGTAGCGTCCCATTAAGTATGCCGTATATAGAGGACGTCAATCCTTTTGTTGAACTGTCTATCTTGTGACATAAATATGATTCAAGGCAGGTTTCAACTGGGATTGCTGGAAATGTCTCACTAGACTTCTCTTTAATCCAATATCTGATTTGTAAGAATTTAAAAAAATTGTTTTTAGGAAGATCAAACTTCTTACTCAATTGTTGGAAGTTGGCTAGCGTATCATCAATATACAGATCAGCTTCTACTTGAATTTTCCTATTTCTCCAACCTTGCAATGTTGAATCGGCAATATGGTTTGAAAGATTAGGGTTGCCCCATAAGGGTGTTCTTCTAAGGAAATTAATATTTACATCTAAAAGTGAGTGAGACTTCTGCCAGGCAGTAAATGTGTTCAGAATTATTGTGTTGTCAGCCAGTGAAGCCAGACTTTTTCTATCTCCTATAAATGGAATATCCTTTAGGGGCACATGTTTCATCTCATGTTGTTCTATTGAGATCCATCTGGCTTCACTTCTTTCTGCATGTAACCAGATCCAAATAGGTCTGTACTGCGAGGCGATGTAATAATTACTAAAATTTGGAAGATTCAAACCACCCCTTGAGTACTGAGCCTGTAGAGAGGTTATCTTAATCCTCGGGTTCTTCTTTTGCCATATGAAGAAATTCATAATTTTGTTAAGCTCTCTGAAAAACTTTTTGGGAATAGTTATTGGAAGGCATTGAAACAGATATAAATATTTAGGTAAAGTATTCATTTTAATAGTATTGATTCTGCCTATAAGCGATAAGAGGCAGATCCATCAATCTTTGGAAGTTAAGTTTAGTTTTTTCAGTTAACTTTGTATAATTTTGTTTAAACATAGCCGTTATTGCACCATTTTAATGGGTTAGTAAGAGTTTTAATATTATCATCCTCTATGTTTAATGGCAGAATCTCACTTTTAGTGTAATTTAATTTGTATCCTGAGGCTGCACCGTATGCTTTAAGGCATTCTAACAGAGGGGGGATTGAACTGTATGGATTGGTTATATATAACAAAAGGTCATCTGCGTATAATGAGAGTTTATGTTCATTTGCCCCAAATTTGATTCCAGTTACTAAAGTGTTGGATCGAATAGCAACAGCTAGAGGTTCAATTGCAAGTGCAAAGAGCAGAGGGGAGCTGGGACAGCCCTGCCTACAACCTCTTGTTAAGGAAAATGTAGCAGATAGAACATTATTGGTTAGTATATTAGCTTTTGGATTATTAAATAGTGTTTTAATATATTTAATAAATTTATTTCCAAAGCCCATAGCTTCTAATGTTTGAAGTAAAAAATTTGGTTCAATCCTATCAAATGCTTTGTTGGCGTCCATAGAGATTATTAACATTGGAATTTGTTTTTTTTTTAGCTGTGTTCATTATATGGATCAAACGTTGTACATTATCTGCTCCATGTCTATTTTTAACGAATCCAGTTTGATCAGCATGTATCAATTTTGGTATTACATACTCAAGTCTAAGAGCAATTAATTTAGATAGTATCTTATAGTCAGCATTTAGGAGGCTGAGGGGTCAATACGAGTCACATTTCTTTTTATCCTTGTCTGGTTTTGGAAGTAGAATAATTGTTGTAGTTTCCAATGAGTCTGGTAGTTTTGTATTTTCCAAAGCTTCTTTAATCATGTTTGTGAGAGGAGTCAGCAATTGTCTTGAAAAGGTTTTATAATATTCGACAGGAAATCCGTCTGGCCCAGGAGTCTTATTGTTTTGTAAGAATTCAAAGCTTGAAATACTTCTGCTTCTGATATATCGGCCTCAAGTGATTCTCTGTCCTGTTCTTGTAGCATGGGAAGTGTTATTCCTCCAATAAATCTTTCTGCCTCATTATTTGTTTTATCTTGCTCGGATCTATATAATTTTTCATAAAACTGTTTGAATTCTGCATTAATTATAATTGGACTGTCAAGAACCCGGCCATCATCAGTTTCTATTGTTTGTATAAACCTTTCTGTGGTTTCCTTCCTAATTTGCCATGCCAAGAGTTTGCTTGTTTTATTTCCAAATTCATAATAGTGATTTCTAGTTCTGGCCATGATTGCTTCTTCTTTTTTGGTACATAGATTATCATATTCCATTTTTGTTTTAATTAATGTATTAAGGTGTTCCTCCTTTTTTGTATCAATGTACTCTTGCTCTAATTTTTTAATATCACTTTCCAATTTAACCAGCATCTCTCTACTTTTTTTAACCTTATGAGCGCTATATGACAAAATATGTCCTCTCATAAAGGCTTTGAGGGCCTCCCATATATTGGCATGCATTGAAGTATTATAATTGGCTTCTAAAAATATTTCAATGTTATTGGTCATATATGCAACAAATTCAGGATCTTTTAACATGAAATTTTTAAATCTCCACCTATAATCTGTTGCCTGCCGACTGTCAATCATCCAGGTAAGTTTAATAGGGTTATGGTCCGAGAATGTAGCTGCAAGATAGGAGCATATTGTCACTTTGGGAATCATCTCTTGAGACATTAGGAATACACACTAGAGTGTGTATTATGTGTTGCTGAAAAATATAAAAAGTCTCTGTGATGTGCGTGCTGGCTGCACCATACATCAATAATACCTAATTCTATCATACCCTGCTTTAATGTTGCTGCAGCCTTTGACAATGAAGTTGTTTTAGGAGATGATCAGTCCAGAATTGGGTCCAGGACCAAGTTAAAGTCTCACCCTATAATGCACTGGGTTTTAATTGTGGCCAGTTTCATGATCAAATTATTAAAGAATAGTTGGTCGTCATAATTTGGACCATATACATTTATCAGTGTGTTTTTTTCTCTATTTATTTCACAATCCACCAGTAAGAATCTGCCAGTTTTATCCTTCTCAACTGAGTTTAATTTAAAGTTCAAGTGCTTTCTTATAAGTAGTGCAACACCTCTTGCTTTTGATGAATAAGATGAATAAAACACATCCCCCACCCAATCTGTACGCAGTTTTAAATGTTCTATGTCTGCAAGATGACTTTCTTGAATAAATGCAATATCTGTTTTTTGCCTCTTTAAATATGTCAGCATTTTCTTCCTTTTAATTGGTGAATTAATACCCCTAATATTCCATGAAATACATGTTAAATGATCCATTGGTTAAGCTCTTTGCTTAGATGTCTGGCCAGAATGGCGGCTCCAGTTTCCCATCTGGGACATACTTGATTATGTACCATATTTACATTGGTGGTTAATTTGGACTTTTGTGTAAGTAAGCATTTGGTTTTCATTGAGAGATCATACATTCCCCAAAATATACACACAAACCTCCCTCCTCCCCCAGAACTCTGTCCCATAAAGAACCATGACAGAGTAACGATGGGTAGAAAATTCTCCTAAACGACCTTTACATCTCTGGCGGCTCCAGCAACTTAGTTAAATTCACTATTCATGACATTCTACATATGTCTCCAAAATTTACCACTAACATATTATGGCTTATCCAAGAATAGGTTGACTCACAAGGAACTGAAGGGTCATCCATGCAACAACAACAAAAACAACAAAATCCTTAATATCCTTAATGTCTTGAAAAACGTGAGTTACCATCCTTTTCATTAATGTCCAATTATAATAAGAGTCACAGTCATTTTAACCACTGGAAATTTACTCACTTGGTATTTCTGTCAGAAATTTCTGAGCTTCGGCGGGAGTAGAGAAAAACTTAGTAGATCCCTTGAGCTTTATGCGAAGTTCAGCTGGTAAATCAGCTCATAATCCATCACTTTTTCTCGCAGAATCCGTTTCCGCGTCTCGGAATGCATCTCTCCTACGTTGCAGCTCTGTGCTGTAATCCGGATAGAAGCAATTTTCTTATTCTGGACCATCATCTCACCGTTGTTTCTGGCCAGTCGGAGGATTTTTTCTTTATCTCTGTAGTTCAGGAGCTTAGATGATGGGTTGAGGTCTGTCGGATCTCTTACCGATGCCGCGTCTCTCCAGGATGTTAGGCGAAGAGAAGTTTTCAGCCCCCAGGATCTGAGGTATAACCTTCTCCAGAAATCCTACCGCGTCTTGGTCTTCAGCTCCGGTATGTTTAAGACTCTGATGTTGGATCTCCTACTGTGATTTTCCAGTTCGTCCATTTTGTCTTTGTCGCCTGTTATGAGCTTTTCCATTTTTCCAACACGATCTCGCGCCTCTTTCATGTCGTCCTCATTTGCGCTAAACCGTGATTCAATCTCTTCGACCTGTTCTGCAATGTAGATAAAGATGTCTCTATTTTCGTTAGGGTTGCTTGTATATCGGTAGTTTTCTTGTCAATGTGTATTGTGAGCTCGTCCTTAGTTTCCTGGATAGCAGTAGCGTGGAAAGCCTCGTCTCTTTTTCTCCGTCCGCCATGTTTTTTGTGGTTGTAGCTAGTCGGGAAGTCTGAGTCGTGGTTTTCTTTCGTTTTTCTTGTCGAAAATTATAGCTTACCATATAAAAAAATATCTCCAGTGTTCTCGACACTTATATATAAACAGAAGTCATGAGAAAATTTCAGGATAAAGTAGCTACTGGAGTTCACCACCGAGAAACACATCTACTCCACTCCTCTGCATCCGCGATCCCCCGTCAAGCCTTTTTTAATAACTATATTTTAATTCTATTTTTTCCTTCTAGTTATTTCTTATTTCAGCCTCCCTGCAGGGTTTCTAGTCATGTTTATCTCTTAATTTGATCACCATAGGTTCAGTTATTCTTCTATGTCTGAGTCAGTATCTTTCTTTAGTAATTCTAGTTGGGTTATTTCTTTGTTTAGATCTTCTAGTTTCTCTTGCTCTGTGTTCCTTAGTTCTTATTGTTAGATCAGACTTGTTTCTTTTTAGGGTCGTTTCTGGTTTCCCTCATATCTTTCTCTCCAAGTTCATCAGGTTTTCTTTACTCTTTTTGTCTTTTGTACTAGAAGTATTTTTCAGTTCCCTGTTCCTCCTCCTCCCCAGTCCTCAGCAGCTCCTGTGCTAAATTACTCACACCTGCTATCACTCTTCTCATTTAGGCCATTGTCCCACTACTTACTGTAAGCTCCTCTTTTCAGTCACAACTCACCAGTCCAACTTGTTACCCTGCTCACCATGTTGCCAGTTGTTACCGGTTTTATCCCTTATGCCTTCTGTTTCATTGTGTTTAGGATTTCCTTGTTTTTCCTGGATTTTGGATTTAGTTCGTTTATTTTGTTAATTAAAATAACATCCACAAATAAGTCCACTGCCTGCTGCGTTTGTGTCCACGGCCACATCATGACACAAACCAGATGGAAAAGCCCATCTTTAAACATTTAATGTGTAATTAAACAATAAAGGTGACAAATTTTATGAAATAGATCACACTTTAATAAATATTTGTTGTATTTAACATATTTCAGGTAAGTGAACATGTAATGAAATAGATCCTGTCCTAGAATTTTATGTAATTGAACATTACGGGTAACAAGTGATGATCATCTGAGGTAATACATTTCATGATTATTTTTTTAAAATATAATTTTGGTTAAAAAATAAAAAAGGGGTCAAAATGGAGTAAAAATATGCTTAATCTATATAGTTTAGTAGAATAATTTCACACAGATTTTGAGTTAATAGGTCACATGACCTACAAGCTATTTAAGAAAATTTTGACTACAGAAATGGCTGAAAAATATTTTAAAAAGTGTTAAAATGTAATAAAGGTGAGTGTGCCTCATCTATACAGTCTAGTATAGCGGTTCTCAACGTGGGCGGTACCGCTCCCCAGGGGGCGTTCAGAGGACGGCAGGGGGCGCTGGCGGACATTTATACAAAATGGGGGAGCTGGGAGGCCTTAGGGGGGCGTTTTGTCAAAGGTAAACTTTACACCTTAAAAGCACAACAATACCAGTTTAGACACTGAGCAACTTGGTAAAACTGTATTGTGTAACATTAAATCATGCTTGGCTGCAACTGTATCGATGGCAGCTTTTCTTCTATTCAGTGTTTAGCTTCTGTTAGCTTCTTGTCACAGCTCCATTGTCCTGCTACTGGTAGCTAAAATCACGATACCCTCACTGTGTATCCCTCTGAAAAATGAACCGATTTAAATAAAGAAATCCCTCCATGGTGATACCACGATAGAGAGCGTTCATTTTATAGCGTTAACACCGGAGCTGTAAGTGGTCCGGTATGAAACAGGGTGATAGAACAGCACAGCACTTTAAAATTTCAATAATCAGAATGCAAAAATTGTTTCCATGTTTTTAAAACGTTTATGTCAGTCTGCCTTTTCCCCATCGATACGTTTCCCAACAGCCCTGCACCTTAGGGGGTTCAAAAAAAGACACACATTGCGCAAAACTCTGAAACAGGAGAAGCAGGACATAAAACGGAGCAACGAACTAGATGTGAATTATGGCATAAAAACAGAGAATCCGACGCTGAACAGTGAAAAATCAACACACAATATGAAACACATGACGATTATTCAGCGCAGCAGGTGATGAGTGAAGCTTACTGATGGTCAGTAAATGATAAAATAAATGTAGCAACAGGAAAGAAACTAAAGTGGACATAGCAATAAACCAAGAGAGGATAATACTAATCAAATTAAACTAAATGGAAATAAATGAAGAACAAGATGCAAGAATAAACTATAAAACTAAAGTAAACACAGAGGAATAAACTGGTATGGCAAGACCTTTCGAGCAATAATTAATATAGAGGACTGTATGGCAAGAATAAACAGACACTATTTCCAGATAAAAGGTAACATAATATTGTTGAAATGTTATGGGTTTGTTGAGACCACATCTAGTAATGAGAATAAATATATCTTACAGACCATAACAGTAAATAACTGATCACTTATTTATGTTTTTAATTAGATTTGATATTTTTATTTCTTGAATATTATATTTCATGTCAGTGTTAATGTCATGAGGCTGAGACTCCATGACACTTTCAATTTGACTCATTAGGATTTGATTAAGAACCAGATTTGTTCTTTGTAATTTCTGTCCAGTAAAACTATTAATCTATAATCAATAGACAGGTCTATATAAAGATATAATCCATGTTTCTGTCTTATATTTGTGTAGCATTAAAAGGACCTGGAACTTTAGTTTTTCCACTGAAAGCTCTGGTTTGCGCAATAAATGCCATGTGGGTGAAGTTTTATGGATGATGCTCTGATGTCCCATTATCCTGAAGGCAGCACAGAGCTGAACCACCAGAAACCCACAGAAACACTGAAGAGAAGAAGAGTTATGATTAATGTAGTTACAGTTCTATCCATGTTTTAATGTTGCAGAGCTCAGTCGTTTTGCAAATAGTTCAAAGTTTAAACTGGCATGTTGAACATCTTTTATCTGGTCATTTTGTGGAATATTTAACAACTAGAAAATAAGAATATTTTTTCCACTCTGATTGGCTGCTGTCATTCCTACCAATTTTAACTTGAATGTTCATTGCATTTTTCGAAGACGCCTGTGAAAATAATTTCTATTCCCATGACTTTTTTGTTCACTGGGAAATTATTTTTGATGATAAATACAGAAACAAGCATAAAAATCAAAACATCTACAATAGTGACAGTAATATTAATGATAACATAATAGTCAGTGCAAAGTAGCCTACAAATTCTTTGGTGGGGGGCGGTGAGGGACCTGGATAAAGGCTGGGCCAAAAAAGGTTGAGAAACACTGGTCTAGTAGAACAATTTCACACATATCAAGTTAACGGGTCATGATTTGGAAACTACTGAAGAAAACATTTAATATTAAAATTATTTAAATTATTGAATATGACCTCATGTTATAGCATGAATGACCACTTTTTTTATCAGTTGGCCACAAGACAAAGCATTTATTTACAGGAGTGTTCGGAAATTGACGGTCATATATATATAGATCAAGACCTAAAAAAAATAGATGCTTCTACACCCTGAATTGCAAAAAAGCCCCAGTACTGTAAAATTAAGTGGCGTCATTAGATCAAAAATAGACGGCTTCACTTGCAGTTGTTTCTTTTGCAATTTCTTTTCAAGGTTTGTGACACATCCATCAGGAGAAATATCTGATGGTAGAAATATTACTCAAGATATCAGGAAAGCCAAACATGGATGATCTGATCAAAGACTGACTGAAAATGGGGAAACATGAATCATTTGTGTGACATTATTTTGGCCTTATTAGTTTTTCCCTTAAACTTTAGTTAAAATAAATGTGTTTTATGTCCATGTTTAATTATCTCTTTCACACAACACAAATACTACAATGCTGCAACCTCCAGGTTTGGGGAAATGGTCAGCTGACAACCTTTAGAAACAATCTATTTCTTGTCCCACAATGCTAGAAATAGAGTTTGGGGTATTTCTGACTAACTGCTCTATTCTGACTAACATCTCAACAAAGAGGTCAAATGTTCAACAACTTCACAAGTAAAACAAGTTAATTTTATACATTAAAAGCAGTTGGGATCATGCTAATCTACCTATGTGTAAATACAATGAAATAAATTCATTTCATTGTGTAAATACAATGAAATAAATTCATTGTATTTACACAATGAATTTACACTTTAGAAATAATAACTGCAAACATTAAAATCTGGACTGGAGTTCCTGAAATTTATACAGGTCCATTAATTCTTTTTTCTTGTTACTGCCACAAATTTGGTAACACTTTATTTGAATTGATGTGCATAAGACTTACACTGAACTCTCATTACATAACAGGTAACATGACTCACCTGTCATAACCATGACTGTTGTCATTAAATGTCATTCGGTAAATAATGACACTTTTCATATAAAGTTGACAGTGTTTAAAATATCTTTAAAATAGCTTGTCATTAACCAAGAATCATTTGTCATAAATAGCTTATTACAAGCATTAATTAACAAAGTTAGTTATGAATCTTTGTGTTTCATTACATTACCTATAGTTAATTTGTTGTTAGTCTTAACTGTGACAGTCATGAGACCATGACATTGTGTCATTAGTTTTTACCTTACACATTGGAAAACATTGTTTTTTAGCTTAAGCATCTGACAGACCTGCAGTCCATAGGTGGTTCTAGACAGGAGCGTACAGAAATGGCTCGTTTGCTCACTTACAGAGTAAATGATGAAATATTGCCCTGTTTTTGTTTCATTCTTTTTTAAGTTACCCCATCAAAAAACATACTGACTACACTTGTCATGTATTGTCTAACTTTCTAACCTACATGCAGAACAACTCCAGAGACAGGAAATGATTTAAGAGGTTTATTTACAACAAACACAGAATATGCAGAATAACGGTCTGGGTGCTTCTGGCTGGGACTCAAGTCAGCTATGGAAGACAGAGACGGTGAGTTCAGGGTCGTTGGGAGTTTTGGAATTTGAGATGGAGGTGAGCTTACCTCCAGTTGGGGAGGAACTGGACTGGGGGAAATCTTGCGGGATCTGGAGTTTGTCAGTGGAGTTGTGGACTGAGGGCTGCGGCGGCGTTGGAGGGCAGACAGGTAGGACTGGGCGCTTGAGCTGTTCTTACTTGAAGGTGAGCTTCCAACTAGAAGGTCCAGGAGGGTCTTGCAACAGATGAGGTAGAGTAACTCGGGCATCAGATGGGTAACACCCTCAACGTCTCGAGGAGCGGGTCAGGTAGCCAAACGTTTGGCAAAATCAGAATTCACCAGGGCGCCACAGGAAAACACCATAACTGACTAACACTCCGGCAGAGAAGTGTCAGCAGCCTCCTCCAGTTTTAAAGCTCCTGATGACGGAATGACTTCCAGGTGCGCAGGCCCGCAGACACACACACCCTCAGGTGGAAAAAACTGACAACCTCAGATCACAACAACACTACAAGCCCCCATGGAAAATTTGGTCTAGAACCAGCCTCTGAACCTATTATGTGTATAAGTACTATTCTATTAATCTTTAAAAAAAACCACACAATTTTCACAGAACTTGCTTTTGGCTCTCTGATGACATATATTTAAAATATTAAATCATGTGTTATGATAAGCTACTCAGTACTTACGTAGACTTTTTAACAAATACTTCTTACACTTACTAAGTTAAAACTTAATCTACTTTTACTTGACATATTGACATTACACTGGAATACAATTTTTGGGTCCTCTAACCCATCTCTGTGTATAAATGATAAAACTGCTGACTTTTTATGTTTTTAAATAAAATGTACCACTTCTGTGGGCTCACCATTGAAGTGGCTGTTCCTTATTTTCATTTCTGAAAGGTGACAACCCTAATGTAAGTTATTAAACTTTCTTGGTAACACATTATTTGACGGAATCTGCATAAAATTGACATAACACTGGCATAAACATAACATCTGTCATGAACATGATTAAGTTTTCATGACTATTTACTGTATAACCGTTGTCATAAAGTGTCATCTGGTAAATAATGACACTTTTAATGCAAAGTTGATATTATTCAAAATGTCTTTGTTATGACAACTTGTCATTAACCTACTCTCACTGGTGAAGATGAAGTCAGCCAGCCCTGACCCGGGGCCCAGAGTATTTTTAGTTGTAAGTTTATTCCCACATTTTTATTTACATTTATTTACATACTTTGAATGTTAGAGTGCAATTGCATTTGGTTGATATTTTGAAAGAAAATTTGTGTGTTTAACACTCAGGCACTCTCGCTAAAGGAAACAAACACATGCAGTACAACACTTTCATTCTATTGACTGAGAGGTTGTCAACAATGTTGTCCAACCTCTTAATGCATTTGCTTATGTTTTTATTTTTAAAGCAGGACTTTATGTCTTTCTTCTCAAAACTTGTGATGCTTGTACTCAAACCTTTTCCTCGCGCTCAGACATAAGCTGTGTCTGAATTAATTGGCATTAAAAATGCCAACTTTGCATTGAATTATCATAATTTACAAAGTCATACAAAGTTGGCACTTTTAATGGACTTTTAATGCAACATTTAGAGTAACTTTGCATTAAAAGTGTCATTATTTACCCGAATGACCATTCGTGACAACTGCCATAAACATTCATAAAGACTCCTTCATGTTTATGACAGATGTTATGTCAGTCTTATGCACACCCTTCAAATAAAGTGTTACCAAATATTTTAAGTGTAAAAAGTAGAAAAATGAATATATATATACTTCATACAGTATATATATATATATATATATAATTCCCCTCTCACCCTCCGTGAGAGGGTGAGAAGGAGAAGGAGCCACAGCCAAATACCTCCAACGAATAAGGCAAGTCCTGAGAAGCCAGCTCAATGGCAAGAACAAGATCCGTGCAATAAACAGCTATGCATTACCAGTAATCAGATACCCTGCAGGAATAATTAGCTGGCCAATAGAAGAGATAAAGGCCACGGATGTTAAGACTCGGAAGTTACTAACCATGCATGGAGGGTTCCACCCCAAATCCAGCACCCTGAGACTGTACACGAGCGTAAGGAAGGAGGCAGAGGACTAGGAGTGTGAGAGCCACTGTCCAGGATGAAACATCCAAGATTCATAAATACATCAAGGACAAAGCCTCAACGGACGATATGCTCAGGGAATGTCTCAGGCAATGGGAAACAGAGGATGAGGGGCTAGAGGTTCCATCATGGGAGAACAAGCCCCTACATGGGATGTACCACTGACAAGTAACTGAAGTGGCTGATATCAGGAAATCCTACCAATGGCTGGACAAAGCTGGACTCAAGGACAGCACAGAGGCTCTCATCCTGGCTGCACAGGAACAGGCCCTAAACACCAGAGCAATAGAGACTCAGATCTACCACACCAGACAAGACCCAAGGTGTAGGTTGTGCAAGGAAGCCCCTGAGACAGTCCAGCACATAACAGCAGGGTGCAAGATGCTGGCAGGGAAAGCGTACATGGAACGACATAACCAGGTGGCGGCATAGTGTACAGGAACATCTGTGCAGAATATGGACTGGAAGCCCCGAGATCGAAGTGGGAAACACCCCCAAAGGTGGTGGAGAATGACCGAGCTAAGATCCTGTGGGATCCAGATCCAGACAGACAAGATGGTGATGGAGAACCAGCCGGATATTGTGGTGGTGGATAAAGAACAGAGGAAAGCCGTTGTAGTGGATGTAGCTATACCAAGTGACTACAACATCAGGAAAAAGGAGCATGAGAAACTGGAGAAATACCAGGGCCTCAGGGAGGAACTGGAAAAGAACTGGAAGGTGAAGACCACAGTGGTGCCTGTGGTCATCGGGGCCCTTGGGGCAGAAACCCCCCAAAATGGAGCAGCGGCTAAAACAGGAACAACATCAGACATCTCAGTCCAGAAATGTGCAGTACTAGGCACAGCCAAGATACTGGAGGAGAACCTGAAGCTCCCAGGCCTCTGGTAGAGGACCTGAGCTCAGAGGATGAAAGAGAGAGACCACCCGCAGAGGGTGAGAAGGGAATTTTAATCCACTTGGAACAGTAGCAAGTCCCCATACCAAACTGTACATTGTTCATTTAAATTAATTAATATTTACAATATTCATACCAAATACTAGGACTTGCAAACTTATCTGTAATTATTTGCCCTTTTCGGCAGCCCACCTCTCCTTTTCAGCCTCATAAAAAGAGGACTGATAAAACTCCCCCTTGTCATTTCCCCTTTCATTCATTGGGACTGGTACAAGGACAGGACTTTTGCAGGATAGTAAATGTTGGAAATATTATGTGTTGTTATCATTCTTACATGTGTATAGATTATTGATCTTACCATAGCAGTCTTATATTACTAGAGATTATTGTAATTTTCATTTAGAAGTGTTGGTCTCTCACTGTCTGTGTTAAAACTTTTGACTGCTGTGTTGAAGACTTTCTCACACTGATAACAGCCCTCTGCCCTTAGGAGAAATCGCTCACAAGGGAAAAGACGAGATGACCTTGTGTGTGTAGAACTTGCTGATAACTTGTCTCTTCTGTCTATCTCTCTCTTCTCTGAAAATAAAAGACGAGCTCTAACTGGAAATGATCAGAACGGGTGGTGGGCAGCTCGCTGGAGCTGTCCGCTGCGTCTTCTCCTTTCATGAAAGCCTGGTAAAAACTCACATAAGTTGTCTGTGGTTCTTTTTACGCAGGTTGTCAAAAAATACCTATCAGTAAATGTACTTCCCATTCTCACCAGGGAACCCAGTGTGGAGGTGGGAACTGTTTGGGCCTTGTTTCAGAGGCCTGTGGTAGAACCTGCACAGATGCCCAGCAGGATGCTCCTCCTTGGCCCTCTTTTGTCCCCGCTCCTCCATCACCCGTCTTACTTCAGCTGAGCATTGCTTTGCTCCTGCTCTCGGGCAAAAACTGGTGAGGCCAGGATGTAATACTGGCAGGTTGTATTAATGACAACACGGGGCCGGCCAACTCCTGATTATACAACATGGGGGTTTGTACAGCTGTAAAGACATGGAAGTGAATCGTTGTTGCGCACTCTTTCCATTATAGCATGCTCAGGTTCCCAGATAAAAACTGGATGAAGATGAAAATATTTAGGTGATGGGAGGTTTTGGATAGAATCAATGAGCTCAGGCTGAGGAGGGTAACACCACAAAGAAATCATGTCCATCAGATGTCTCACTGGTCGAGAGCCAGGCCACAGACCCAGGGATTCCATCTCTGTTTTCATCAAAATCCTTTGCTGGTGAGAGCAGATCCATCGCTTCACATCCTGGTATTAGCTGGAGAGCGATGGAGCAACTGGCTGGTCACCAAATGCATCTGGAGCATCTCTCGCTGAGGCTGCAGAGAATGATGAAGGTGGAGCAGATGTAGTGGAGAGTGCCACCTCTGGCTTACCAGAAGCTGAATGTGATGCAAAGGAACTTGAGGATGCTGCAGGGGTTCCTGGGAGGTAAATTGTACGATGTAGGTAAGCATAATAATAATAATGAAAAAAATGTATCAGTGATGATTATCTGTTTTATTCTTGAAACAATATACTCACTGAGACCCAAAACAGGCTCCGGTCTTAAGGGTGGTGTGGTTTTGCTTAATGGAATTTTGAGAGCAAGCAACTCTGGAGGTACTGGTACAGGACTCTTCAAAGAAACTGAAAAAATCAGAAACCTAGTATTCCGTAAACACATCAAATGCACAAAGGTGATCATTTATCTACCTGGTGTAGGAGCGACAGGGGTGTAGGCGGACATTACAGATCAGGAGCCCTGTGAACCCTGTGATGCCTGTGCCAGTGAATGAACTTTATGTCTTATTATAAAACAATAAACACTTGCTAGGGATATTGTGATGGACCATCAGTAAACAGCTTCTGTTTTCATCCGATGTAAAAGTGTACTTTTAAAGCAAGCCTTTTCAAACAAAATCACTTATGATTTTAAATAAATTAACTAATAGACAAAATAATAATAATAAAATACACAGGTTTCTTTAGCTATAGCTTGATAGATTTTTAAAACTTTTAACATCTTACCTCGTTTATGAAGGGATTTTAATATAAGCTAAAGTTTAAAATAATAAAAAACAAAGGGTTAACTGTCATACACTTGTCATTGTCATTGTATATATAAATCTTATATAAATTTAAGATTTATATATACCAAAATTAGCCTGTATGATCCAGGTTGAAGTTTATGTGATTGAAGTACAATTAAAAAGCAGTTCTCTGTTGCAGCCTTTTTACATTTGTTCTAATCAATATCAATAGATGTGGAGTGTCCACTAGATGGAGTCAAATTCACATATTTTACAACACTGACAAGACAGACTTAAGCAAGGCTCCAAATTACTTAAAATGTTGCTAGAAATCGCAAGATATTATGTGGTTAATCATGTGTTCTCTGTAAGATTTATCCTAAAAAATACATTTCTATTTGCAGACAGTTGGTAAAACTAGAACATGTGAAATTTTTATAATAACACAAGGTTTTCAGCCACACGAGACAGTAAAAAGAAAAATGTTATATTTTTTAAAATGCCACTCAACTGCATATTCCTTTGGATTGTTGTATGATACTTTTGATAACTGCATATATTGTAACTTTTCCGTTCTGTACAGTATGTTAATGCTTAATTTAGTTTTTCATGTTTTGATGTTTACATCCTTTTATTGTTAGGTTAACCCAGGGACGCGGCCAGGAATCTTGGGCCCCCTGACAAAAAAATTTGCTTGGGCCCCCCCTGCGCAGCTGCTGTTAAAATTTTTTGAGTTTATTTGACCCTTAAAACGAGTCATAATTTTAAAGGCTTGCAACTGCCTTGCTTTCATTGGTCCAATATTCATACTAACACAGTGTTTCTCAACCCTGGTCCTCACCGTCCCCCTGTCCTGCATGTTTTAGATATTTCCCTTCTGCCACACACCTGAATTGTATCTCTGGGTGATTAACAGGCTTCGGCAGTTGATGGTCATGCACCAATCAGCTGTTCTGGAATAGGGGCACATCTAAAACATGCAGAGCAGGAGGGTAGTGAGGACCAGGGTTAAGAAACACTATACTAACACAATATTTACAGATCATGAATTTTACATCCAACAGTCCACATACAGTATGCAGGGTCTCTCCCCATGAGCAACAGTCAAAAGCAATGTGCCTCTACACATAAACAATCCAAACTTCTCAAAAATCCTATGTAGTTGCATTTTATTCAAGCTGCTGTACATAACTTTAATAAAATATGTTTCCTCCATATAAGTTAAAGCTGTCACCATGTAATAGCAGTTTGTTATGAGACAGATAATCTGTGAAAAACAATCAATCTCCTCCATCTCCTTCCTGAATTACTATTACTGGTTAAAGTAATTAAAGTTCTGACCAAAACAACCAATCAGAATCAGTAGGACACTCTTAGTGCTGTTAATTAGCCTAATTCACTCACTGCTAAATGTGCTAATGTTGGAGAAACAACTTACTACTTATTAACCGTTTACCAATGCTACTATGCTAATGTGACCAGCAGGTGGAGATCTTTTTAAAAGTCACAAGATGCATCAGAACACAGACTGAGCAGTGCACAATATTTTATTAAACAATTTCATTAAAACATTTCTCTTTAAAAATGAGGCTTCAGGCCTACTACTCGGTCCCTGGAACAAAACGGAACACATAAGGTAAGGACAGACAAGTTACATTATTCCAAAAGAAATAAAACATGCAAAAGAAATTAGTTAATCAAACCAAAAAGCCCTGGTAAAAAAAGAAAAAGCATACTTTAGTATACTAAATTTTAACATACTTTAGTATACTTTTATCAATGTACTTCAACTGTGCTATTTTGGAACAACTTATTTTGTACTTAGTATACTTTAGTAATATTTAAATTGTTTAAAATTACAACTAATAGTATACTTTAGTATACTACACATACTTTTTTGGAACAACTTCAAGTATACTTTTTAAATTTCATATTTCAGAGCTATATTATTATATTTCGATATAATTATTATATTTTGAGTGTTAATTATATAATAATTATATAATTATGTCTCAAAATTATATTAAATATTATATATACTTCAAAAATATTTTAAATATACTATTAATATAATAATGTATTTAAATTACACTTAATTTTAATTTTTGAATTCCTGCTATTGCTAATGAACTACAATTTTAATTACTCTTAATTCGTCTTGAACTTTGAACTTTACATAAATTATTAGTTTACACATCAAAAGTGAACACATGAACATGAAAATTTAAGTATGACAATAAAACATGACAGTGAGGATCAACGGCAGAACATTCCTGTTCACTGCACATTACAGAAACCTACAAAAAGAACAATAGAGCAATTAAACAGAGAAAGCATTTGTATTTACAGAGAACAGAAAAATGGCAAATAAAAAATAATACTTACAATTTCAGACGTTGACTCACCATGTATGTGACATCATAAGAACTGATGATGATTGGGACCAGATGCCTGGGGTGGAAAAACATTTCTGGGTGTCTTTGTCTGTTTATGTTGGAAGTAGAAAAAATTGTCAGCAAAGATGAGAGGCAGGTTCACCCTGGACAGGTCACCAGTCCATCACAGGGCCCTGAAAGTCAACAAAAAATAAAAAAAGGAAAGATAAATGTTAGATTAACAAAAAGAGAAAAATTCTTTCCAGTTACCTTTAAATCAAATCATGTTTATTAAGCACTTAGTGTTGGTAACACAGCAGTTTTTGTTGTTGAAAATGTAGCTTACACAATTAGGATGATGTGGAGGTTCATCCTCAGAGCTGGTTGTTGATCTGGTGGAGTCAGAGCTTCTTCTGAGACAGAAAGTCTTTAGGTTTCCTAACACCTGATTTCTCTGGCTTCCTCTTTCATCTTCATTTGCTTAGTAAGACTGCAAACATATGTTGAAGATAAAAACATTGATGAACGAGTTAGAACAACAACCTCACAATATCAAAGTATCTCTGTCTTATGGAACTTAATTAAAACCAGGTTAGTTTATGAATGAAAGTCTAAGTTGCAACAAACAGTCTCCATGCAGTTATAACATGAAGCTGAATGATTACTATAATAATAATCACGTAAGTCACAATAAAATTGATAAAATAATTATTTAAGAAACCAACATAAGTTATATATCTTTACTGCACTGTTTATAATTCAATGGAGACAATTAATAGGCAAATTTACCACCAGCTAGCAACACTTAGCAGCTTCGTCCCTCTGGGCTCCTTTTGTGACACACATTTCATTTCCATCGGTTGTTGTCCCGTTGTGTTGTCGTCTAACTCGAACTAGGATATCACCAGCTTGAATTTAACAAAATTAGTAACTATTGTCAAGACCCTCTCTACTTTTAAGGCAATATTATGCGAGTAAAAATGGTGAATTTGAACAGGGTTTGTTATCTTCCCTGTGTTCAAGTTCTTCCTTCTCTTTGTGGCACTACATAAATGAAAATGTGCAATACCACCACCATCTGGTCTGGAGTATGAACTGGAGCTAATGCCGTTGATTATAAGGCTTTACATTTACATTTACGGCTAAAGATAAACGCATGGATGAGTTTCTCTAGATCGTGCGGAGACATAAGTTCTCTTACCCTGGAGATGTTCTTCAGGTGATAGAAGGCCGACTTTGTGACTGTCTCAATGTGCCTCTGAAGGTTCAGGTCAGAGGTCATCACTACTCCCAGGTTTCGGGCCTGATTGCTGGTTTGTAGTTGTAATAACTGAAGCTGTTCATTGATTCTAGTTCGCTCCTCTTTAGTTCCAAAGATAATAACTTTTGTTCAGCTGGAGAAAGTTTTGGCACATCCACATATTTATCTGTTCTAAGCATGTATTCAGTGATTGGATGGGTTCAGAGTCACCTGGTGACATCATAATGTAGAGCTGTGTATCATCTGTGCAGTTATGGTAGCTGATCTTTTATCCTGTAATAACCTGAGCCAGTGGGAGCATGTAGATATTGAAAAGTAGGGGTCCTAGGATTGAACCTTGGGGTACACCACATGTTACCTTTGACCTCTCTGATTAAAACTTTCTGATTGAAACAAAGAAATCCCTGTTCTTCATGTAAGATTCCAACCAGTGGAGCACTGAATCGAAGAGTCCGACCCAACTCTCCAGTCGATTCAATAAAATGTCGTGGTCAACAGTGTCAAAAGCTGCACTGAGGTCCAACAGAACCAGCACTGTGGTTCTCCAACAGTCCGTATTTATGTGGATGTCATTGAACACTTTGACTAGGCCAGTCTCTGTGCAGTGGTGAAAACGAAAACCAGACTGCTGTTTTCAAAGCCTGGGGGAAAACACCTGAAGAGAGCGTTAAGTTTACTATTTGGATCAGATCATTAGCAACAACAGGCAGGATTTAATTGACTTATAATTTCCTCTAGGGTTTTATAATTAAGTAGTTGTAAATCATGACACTTTTAATACAAAGTTGACATTATTCAAAATGTCCTAGCTATGACAACTAGTCATTAACCTAGACAGAATTGTCTTTGTTATGACAACTTGACATTAACCAAGAAATCATGATCCAACATAAATTTGTTATAAAAGCAGTACTGATTAAACTTTAAAAATCAGGTTTATGTGGTAATATTATATTGCTCTGCCATGTTGTTTAGTTGTAAACAACATGGCAGTTGTTTACAGTTTAAATAAATATGCAAAAAAACATTTTCTTGATAATAGTTACACACTGCAGCTCTAAGGGTCTAAAAATTTAAAGTAAAGTTCAGAAATAAAAGCTATTTCTTCACATGACCCATCTTAAAACTCAGGTTTGGCTAAGATCAATTAATTATAATACACCATCTCCACCAGTGAGAGGCAGCAGTGCACGAACAGGTGCCCAGTGTGTTGGTGAAGACGAAATCTTCCATATTGTGGGGCCCATAGACATAATATAAGGATAGACGCCTCATGCTCCGCTCTCGCCTATTGTCACTGACGAGATTTAGGGTGGCCATCTTGGAGCGTTAGACCACTCCACTCAGCATTATGTGTTTAGCAGACAAAATGATGT
Organism: Poecilia picta; assembly: GCA_033032245.1. Taxonomy (NCBI): domain Eukaryota; kingdom Metazoa; phylum Chordata; class Actinopteri; order Cyprinodontiformes; family Poeciliidae; genus Poecilia; species Poecilia picta. The sequence continues at coordinate 622,970 of CM065366.1, forward strand.
ATCAGCGCATTTAATCGATCATAACAGCCTATGACTCAATGCCACACACTTGGAACATTGAATGCTTAGAGATGTACAACATCAATAGGACTCTAAGAACCTTCATTGCAAACTCGATGGGGCTGTGGAAAACCACCCTTGAAGCCAACTGCAAACCACTTGCACAAATCAAATTGGCATATACCAAGGAGTTGCTCTGTCCCCACTGCTGTTCTGCATAGGCCTGAACCCCCTCAGCCAAATCATCAACAAGACTGGCTACAGATACCGACTGAAGAATGGGGCCACAATCAGTTACCTCCTCTACATGGATGACATCAAGCTGTACGCTAAGAGCGAGCGAGACATCGACTCACTGATCCACACCACCAGGATATACAGCACTGACATTGGGATGTCATTCGGACTAGAAAAGTGTGGTCGGATGGTTACAAAGAGAGGGAAGGTCGTCCGCACAGAAGGGGTCTCACTCCCAGAAGGAAAAATAGCAGACATAGAGCACAGTTACAAGTACCTGGGAATACCACAAACAAATGGCAACCTCGACGAGGTCACAAGGAAGGAGCCACAGCCAAATACCTCCAACGAATAAGGCAAGTCCTGAGAAGCAGCTCAATGGCAAGAACAAGATCCGTGCAATAAACAGCTAGTAATCAGATACCCTGCCGGAATAATTAGCTGGCCAGTGGAGGAAATAAAGGCCACGGATGTTAAGACTCGGAAGTTACTAACCATGCATGGAGGTTCCACCCCAAATCCAGCACCCTGAGACTGAACACGAGCCGTAAGGAAGGAGGCAGAGGACTAGTGAGTGTGAGAGCCACTGTCCAGGATGAAACATCCAAGATCCATAAATACATCAAGGACAAAGCCTCAACGGATGATGTGCTCAGCGAATGTCTCAGACAATGGGGAACAGAGGATGAGGGGCTAGAGGTTCCATCATGGGAGAACAAGCCCCTACATGGGATGTACCACCGACAAATAACTGACGTGGCTGATATCAGAAAATCCTACCAATGGCTGGACAAAGCTGGACTCAAGGACAGCACAGAGGCTCATCCTGGCTGCACAGGAACAGGCCCTAAACACCAGAGCAATAGAGGCTCAGATCTACCACACCAGACAAGACCCAAGGTGTAGGTTGTGCAAGGAGGCCCCTGAGACAGTCCAGCACATAACAGCAGGGTGCAAGATGCTGGCAGGGAAAGCGAACATAGAACGACATAACCAGGTGGCGGGCATAGTGTACAGGAACATCTGTGCAGAATATGGACTGGAAGCCCCGAGATTGAAGTGGGAAACACCCCCAAAGGTGGTGGAGAATGACCGAGCTAAGATCCTGTGGGACTTCCAGATCCAGACAGACAAGAAGGTAATGGAGAACCAACCTGACATTGTGGTGGTGCACAGTGGCGCAAAATGTGGGTATGCAGCGTATGCAATGCATAGGAGTGCAGCACCAGAGGGGGCGCCAAAACACCGTCCAGCGAGGTCAACACGCCGATGATGTTTTCCCTTATACTTCAGCGCGCCTTTTGCTCCTTCACCTCGTTATACATAATGAGGTAAATGTAGAGAGTTTTACCCTTCACGTATCGTCGCCTCGGGGAGGGGGGGGGGTTTCGCATCCACCTGGATAATGTGTAGTTGAGCCACTGGTGGTGGATAAAGAACAGAGGAAAGCCGTTGTGATGGATGTAGCTATACCAAGTGATTATAGCATCAGGAAAAACCCAGGTGAAAAAAAGTATACTTTAGTATACTTCAAACATACTTTACATTTGTGAAAGTACACTTTAAGTATGCTAATTATTAAGTGTACTACTGTTGAGGAAATATAATCATGGTTTAGTGTTTTGTTGAACTCAATTATAGAACCATTTCTAGTGCTTTAGTTTAGTGAATCTTTTACTAATATAATCATTTTTTAGTGTTTGAGTTAGCTCTAAAAGTCAGGAGTTTTTGTGTCACTGAGGTCGTAAAACTACAGGAGGCAAGCAATCTTATCTGTGTGAAAATCATTTAAAAGCAGGGTCACATTTGGTCTCAGGAAATACGGAATCTCCAGTGGACATCTGGCGGGGTAAACTATTGACCTGCAGTTCACTGAAGACAATTTGGTCTAAAACAATACATGCGGTTTGTTATTTATCTGTTTGGATAGAGCCAAGTCTCCGGAGACATTTGCGAAGTTGTAAAAGTCAGCAGGATTTTTAGAGTTCTGGTCAACTTCAAATAACATCAAGGAAGTAAAATTCTCTTTGATGGCTCACCAGATTGTAGGGAGGTGCCGTTTTCAGGGGTGCTCGGAGGCGGCTTCTAATTGGTCGAGAGGTGTTGCCCCCTATTTGAATAGAATACACCTACTAGCATAAAACCTCTTTTGCAAGGAAGATGAGGCAGAAATGGACAATTTTTAGCACCATGGGCTGACTATTTCTCCGAAGACGTCTTCGACGTCTTCGTATTTTCCTCTATCTGTCTTATTTTCTCAGGTGACTAATGTGTGACTGTGTTCCTTTAATTTCTCTGTCTTGTGTGATACTTTCTTCTGATTGGATTAAATTCTGAACTTCTGTGACGCCAACACGCTGCTTACGTCTCTTCTGTGTTCTCGCGAGAGCTCTCAGACCACGGCCACGGATTCCGGGACACAAGAACAAAGGAAAAACCGAAATTGCATAGTTTAAAAGTTTTACAATAAGAATTCCTTTTTCAACACTACCTATAAGTATATCTGAAGTATATTAAAAGTACACTTGTACCAATTTTGAAATTATTACTTTAAACACACTTTCACATAATACCAAAATACACTTTTAATATATTAAATAAAAGTATACTTTAAGTGAACAAAATCTGAATGAATATGTATGAACTTTTAAGTGCCTTAATAATCTTTTACTATTTATTAAAATACAATAAAAAAGGATAATCATGATGTAATTTTTAAGAAAATACCCAATCAATTTTCAGATGTGTGATGTAAAAACCCTTATAATCAACGGCATTAGCTCCAGTTCACACTCCAGACCAGATGGTGGCGGTATTGCACATTTTGATTTATTTAAAAAAACTCCACAAAGAGAAGAAAAACTTGAAGCAGGGAAGATAACAGACGCTGTTCAAATTCACCATTTTTACTTGCATAATATTGTCTTAAAAGTAGAGAGGACCTTGACAGTAGTTAGTAATTTTGTTAAATTCAAGCTGGTAACGTCCGAGTTAGACGACAACACAACGGGACAACAACCAATGGAAATATGGAAATGAAATGTGTGTCACAAAAGGAGCCCAGGGGGACGAAGGCTGCTAAGTGTTACTAACTGGTGGTAAGTTTGCTTATTAATTATCTTCATTTAATTATAAACAGTGCAGTAAAGATATATAACTTACGTTGGTTTCTTAAATAATTATTTTATCAACTTTATTGTGACTTGTATGATTGTCATTATAGTAATCATTCAGCTTCATGTTATAACTGCCTGGAGGCTGTTTGTTGTGACTTATATTTTAATTCATAAACTTAACCTAGTTTTAATTAAGCTCCATAAAACGGAGAGACTTTGATATTGTGAGGTTGTTGTTCTAACTCGTTCATCAATGTTTTTATCTTCAACATATGTTTGCAGTCTAACTGAGCAAATGAAGATGAAAGAGGAAGCCAGAGAAATCGAATGTTAGGAAACCTAAAGACTTTCTGTCTCAGAAGAAGCTCTGACTCCACCAGATCAACAACCAGCTCTGAGGATGAACCTCCACATCATCCTAATTGTGTAAGCTACATTTTCAACAACAAAAACTGCTGTTACCAACACTTAGTGCTTAATAAACATGATTTGATTTAAAGGTAACTGGAAAGAATTTTTCTCTTCTTGTTAATCTAACATTTATCTTTCCTTTTTTTATTTGTAGTTGACTTTCAGGACCCTGTGATGGACTGGTGACCTGTCCAGGTGAACCTGCCTCTCATCTGATGGCTGCTGGAGAGTGGGCACCACCAGCCCCCCTCACCACCCTGCAAGGATCAGTGTGTTCAGATCATGGATGGAAAGATTTTAAGGTGGTTTGTCTCCTTAAGTCCAAACTTAAAACAGCTTCATAGTTAATGCCAACATCAACTGACTCTATGACATTGCTGACCATTTTTTTCTACTTCCAACATAAACAGGCAAAGAAGACGCCCAGAAATGTTTTTCCACTCCGGCATCTGGTCCCAATCATCATCAGTTCTTATGATGTCACATACATGGCGAGTCCACAACATCTTGAAATTGTAAGTATTTTTTTTTATTTGCCATTTTTCTGTTCTCTTTAAATACAAATGCTTTCTCTGTTTAATTGCTCTATTGTTCTTTTTTGTAGGTTTCTGTAAGGTGCAGTGAACAGGAATGTTCTGTTGTTGATCCTCACTTTCATGTTTTATTGTCACACTTAAATTTTCATGTTCATGTGTTCACTTTTGATGTGTAAACTGATAATTTATGTAAAGTTGTGAGTAAAATTGGACAATTTTAAAATGACTGTAATGAAAAATATTTGAATTACCTTGGGTATCTTGTGTATTTAATCTTTCCATGTAATTTTAGCCTAAAACAATGTATGTACTGTAGTGTAGTTATGCATGTCATTACAAAATAGGTACATAGGAATAAAGACAAATTAAGAGTAATTAAAATTGTAGTTTATTATCAATAGCAGCAAATCAAAAATAAAAAGTGTAATTTAAATACATTATTATATTAATAGTATATTTAAAATATATTTGAAGTATATTTAATATTTAATATAATTTTGAGACATAATTATATAATTAATAACACTCAAAATATAATAATTATATCAAAATATAATAATATAGCTCTGAAGTATGAAATTTAAAAAGTATACTTGAAGTTGTTCCAAAACAGTACATATAGTATACGAAAGTATACTATTAATTGTAATTTTATACTAAATACTACTAAAGTATACGAAGTACAAAATAAGTTGTTCCAAAATAGTACAGTTGAAGTACATCAAGAAAAGTAAACTAAAGTATGTTAAAATTTAGTATACTAAAGAATATTTTTTAACCAGGGAAGAGCATGAGAAACTGGAGAAAAACCAGAACCTCAGGGAGGAACTGGAAAAGACCTGGAAGGTGAAGACCACAGTGGTGCCTGTGGTCATCGGGGCCCTCGGGGCAGAAACCCCCAAACTGGAGCAGTGGCTAAAACAGGAACAACATTAGACATCTCAGTCCAGAAATGTGCAGTACTAGGCACAGCCAAGATACTGGAGGAGAACCTGAAGCTCCCAGGCCTCTGGTAGAGGACCTGAGCTCAGAGGATGAGAGAGAGAGAGAGAGAGAGAGGGATAGAGAGAGAGAGAGAGAGAGAGAGAGAGAGAGAGAGAGAGAGGAGAGAGAGGAGAGAGAGAGAGAGAGAGAGAGAGAGAGAGAGAGGGAGAGACCACCCGCAGAGGGTGAGAAGGGAATGTCTCTCTTTATAGATATCTCCATCTTCTTCCTCACATCGTGTCTTTATGAAACAAAAACAGAAGATTTAGGATGTATCTTACTAGTGAAAGAATTACATATAAATAATAGTCTTTACCACCTGTGTAAACTTTGCTGGTGAATGTTATAACACATAATATATTTTTTTATAATATGTGTTACATTGTTTCATTGCTAATATAGGCTCTTGTGTCAGATAATCTAAGTCAATATTAGAGAATAATTATTTTTTTAGATTTTCATGTGGTGGGAGCAGTGTGGTAAAAATTGGGAATTTAAATTTAAAAGCACTACTTTAATAAGGATAAAATTGGTTGTAATGACTCCACTTTGAAAGTTACCTTTAAGGCACACAGACCCGCTACAGATGAGGCTTGAGACAATCTCACAATTCAGCAATTTTATTTATTATGCAACTGTTTAGTTTAATTCAAAAGTTCTAATTTAAAAGTCAGTTCAACCACAACTCTGAGGGGAGTGAAATTCAAGGAAGTGTCCTAAAAGAAAAGAAAAGACACACAGCAAACGAAACGGGGCAAAACAAAAGAAAATCGTGCACCAAACCAGAAGTAGAACCACCACCGGGAAAGTCCACCACCAACACCACGAGCTGACCGTTCCTGTTTAAAATAGAAGAAACATTCAGATTACAATTCCAGTAATACAGTTCAGTCCACAATCAAGCAGCAATAGTCCAAATTGAAGGTCCGTCCTGGGAGGAACCGATCCGCTGTAGCAGACGCGACTCAAAGCGGCACTAAGAGGATAGTCCAAGCTGGTCACCAATCAGCCACACTGGACAAGTGATAGGAGCAGCTTTACGCCGACCAGGATGGCGAGTATGAAGCCAGCAGACAGGATGACAGATAACCCAGATGATAGCAGCGGCTATCAAAAATAAATGTTAGAAATAGAATCTAGAAGCATGCAAAAACTAGCACTTCACTTACCACTGAGCTCTTTAAGTAGTGCCTGTTACTGGAAGGAGGAAGTGGGGAGCCTGTACAGGCAGCCTGGATATACAACACAAGCTGAGGTAAAGCTAAGCTAACAAATGTCAGGTGTGGGAAGATTCTTGACATTAACGTTTTTGCGTCACGACTCAAAAACGAATGGTTCTCCATCAGTGGGGTATCAGGCGATGTCAGGTATCCTGATCGTTTCACAGATTTCCAAAATCTGAAACGGAAAGTCTTGCTTGGATTAAACTTTTTCACGACCGCGTTTGCAGCTCAACCGTTGTAGGATCAATAAGAACAAAGGATTGTCTGCTGGTGTAAGTATTATTGCTTTGCTTTTTTTGTGTTTAGTGAATGAAAAAAAGAAAGTCAATAATAAACACATCCATTATGAAAACCTTTTAGCCAAGTACAGCAGAATGGCAGTACTGTTCCGGTGAACTGCTAGGTAACCACTCCCCTCTGCCACTCCCCTGCAACTTTCTGCAGCCCCTTTCTGCCTGTTAGTGAGGAGAACCAGGTGGACTCGATCTTCAATCTCCTAGCAATCAGAGTGCAGCTACATTTGGTGTGACTGACTTGTCAGTCCTGGTTTGAGAGCATGAGATGCAAACAGTGCTGGAGCATTTAAACTAAAAGTTTCAACAAGCTGTGAAGGACAACCGGTAAGGCCCAATGCTGTTGAATTGTTTGTTGTATTAAGTTGTTTAGTCTTGTTGAGGTCAAGTTAGTAGGGTGAAAAGAAAAAAAAAGGAAAATACACTTGGTGTTTATTGGTTAAAGTAGAAAGAAAAGGAAATGTTGGTTGGAATGTTTGTGAGGGTATTTAACAAGTATTGATAAAAATGAAATGCTAATTTATGTATTGCTGTTGAATTTACTAAAAAATATTGATAATTCTTTTGAAATAATTGGTTTGAAGGGGTAGAAATCTGATTTTCACAATGCATTTACCTTGTTAATGTCAAAATGTGATGATGATGATGACTGATGATGACTTTCTGTTTCTTTTGAGGTTTTTCACCTATTGAGATGAGCTATGTGGACCATCATGTAAAAATAAAGATGAGTCAACAAAATTAAAGTTTCTCTGAGTGAAATCAAGTTGACAGTTCACAGTAGAAACGGTCCCTTTCAAGTGGGGTCACACAGTAAATCAAACCAGAAAGAACTTGACAGTGAAAACCTGCAGTCTAAAGACTAGAGGGACATTAAGAGTTGTTGGTTGGCCCAATCGTGTCCACAAAGAGACAAATTAAGATTATTCTTTTGCCCTGCTGCTAAAATCAAAATGGCTGACTCAGTTGTGCTGGAGCAGCTGAAGAGTGCTAGAACAACAGTGAAGCGTCAATTCTCCCGTTTAGCAAATAATGTACTACGAATGCACACAGTGATGTCTGAGGAAGAGCTCAGGGACATCTTTGCAAAGCTCACAGCAGAAGCCAGTAAAGTTCTTGAAGCCAATGATGATGTTGCAGAACAATATACTGCAGAAAATTCAGATCCAGAGGTGTTAAGTGAACAACAAAAGGCTGATTTGGATAAAACAACCACAGAATGTGAGAAAAAGATGCAAGAGCTAAAAAACCTAATACAAAAGACATTGTGGGAAAATTTTGGGAAATATGAAGTGACACAAGCCATTACTGCAGAGTCACATGCAGATCATGTGGACACTGTGAACCCAAGTAAAAATGCAGATGCATATGGGTTCATGATAGAACTTAGGGGAACTTCAGGTCCCACCAACTCCTCTGCTATGGTTTGGATAGCATTGCAGACATCTATCAACATGTAACTGAGGAAGCACTTCAAAGGTTCTTCCCAGACATACCCCTCAGTGAACTGGTGAGACCAAAAAGGATACAGCTGTTAATAAGTCATAAAGAAGGTCAACTGGTTCCACAGAGGATACGTGCTGTTGGAGATCTTGTATTATGGGATGGACCATTGGGAAAGACAGTAGCAGGAACACACCCTGGGCTGTTTGAAGATGCTACATTCACAGCACACCAATCTAGAACCCACTTTGCCAGATCAATGAGAACCGCTGCAGTGATGTATAAAGAGCATGTATGCTCCTCATCGACCATCAAGCATTTCAGCTCTGCTGCGACCACTCGTAATTTTCTTGAATGGTGGAGGTGGGACAGCATTGGTGCTGCTTGCACCCCAAAATGCGGAGGCTGCCGCTGTGGCAACTGCCAGCCTGGTGGTAAAGAAATAACCTTGGCAGAAGAAACGGAGTTAGAAGTGGTGAAGAGTGGATTGACATATGCTGGTGCTGATGACCACAGTGACAGTCTCCATTGGCATGCAAGCTATCCATGGCTTGAGGACCCCTCCACATTGCCAAATAACAAAAAAGCAGTGGAAGCAACCTTTCTCAGAACGGAGAGACAACTGGCCAAGGAACCACAATGGAAAAAGGCTTACAGTGCTCAAGTTCATGAAATGGTTGACCGTCAGGCTGCAAAAAAGCTGACTGAAGAGGATCTAAGTACTTGGAAAGGACCTGTCTGGTACATAAGCCATCTCATCGCTCCTAAACCGCACTCTGTTACAACTCCTGTGAGACTCGTCTGGAACAGCAGTCAAAAGTATAAAGGTCAAAGTCTAAATGATCTGCTTTGAAGGGTCCTGATGTTCTCAATTCCATCCGAGCTGTCCTCCTCAAGTTCCGTCAGGGCACTTTTGCTGCTCTGGGAGACATCAGAAAATGTATAATTCTGTATGGCTTGAGGAGCGAGAGGTCCATCTGCACCGCTTCTTGTGGCGTGATTCGGAGGACCAGGAGCTGGAAGAGTTTGCAATTACACGGGTGAATATTGGGGACAAACCAGCAGATTGTATAGCCCAACTCGCCATGAGAGAGACGGCTAACCTTCCTCAATTCAGTCACATGAAAGATGAGTGTCAAGTATTACATGAGTACAGCTATGTTGACGACATTTTAACATCCCACAACTCCCGCAAAAAACTTAAGGACATCACAAAGAACGTAGAGTTGATTCTAAAAGCAGGAGGATTTGAGCTGAAACTGTGGGTCTTCTCTGGCCAAAATAAAGAAGAGAAACTAGAAACGCCACCAGCTGAACAGTTAGCTGAACAGATCAATATGCAATATGTACCGTATCTGACATTCATTAAAGATTTTATTTCACTTTAAAAGGCTTTTTACTAAACTGTAATCGTGTTAGCCACCGAGTACCGTGTATAAGTCCTAGGCACATTCGACCCCTCAAAATCATGAATGCCCAGCCTTGCAAGAACAATAGGCGTCAGTGATCTTGTCCACAGCTATATTTATGCTGAGGGTGTGAGGATCTGCTGTTTTCCTCATCGCCCGGTAGCTTTTTGCTGTGATGCACACAATGTTGGAGGCATCGCGTGGCTCAAACACCTTGATGTCGTCCAAAAAAGATGACATGAACTTGTTGGTTCCCCTGTCCATTTTTGTGGCTGACATTTTGTGAAAATCCAGCATAAATGCTACACTAATCGACTCAGAAATACTCTGCAGAGAGTCAGTCGAATAAAAAATACGGTGTTTAGACATAGGGCTACGCAGATGATGTGAGACATGCAGTCACGTGACACTTTCGAGGGTCGTTTCTGGGTGGAGCTTGGTAAGGTCCATAGTCCATCAATCAAAACAATAATATCCCTCTTCTGTAGTTTTGATTGAACAAAGTAGGAGGGACGACCGCTCCAAGAATTTCCTGCGCCGGAGCAGCCAATGCAGGGTCTACTCTTATATTATGTCTGTAGTTATAACGGCCAGACCTCCTGTTTAAAAAGAAGCAGAAGTTTGATATCTAATTCATATGAGGTATTTGTTGAGATAATAAGACTGACTGTTCTTTCTTTGCAATGTTAGCTATGAGCAATTCAAGCCAATCCTACCTTGCTGTAAGTTAATGTTAGTTAAAGTTATTAATCTCCATTATTGTAATGTTAGCCCTTAATATTAAACATATTTTAAAGACAGGCAAACAGGTTTTATCCCTCCAATTTTAATCTAGCAAGTTAAAAACTAATATGTTAGTCAAAGTTATCCTTTGTGTGCATTATTTAGCAACTTGGCTGATGTGACACAGTGCTTGTGTTCTTTGCTTTGGCAACTTTAGCCACATGAAGACCCATGTTAGCCTAAAGCAGAGGTTCCTAAACTTCTTCTCCTGTGCCCACCAGTGGCATTTTCTGGACCCCCCCCTATGGATTACAAATGGCTTTCTGGTTGAACTACATGTGTTCGGAGGGGGGTGAGGGAGGGAGAGACGATTCTTAGAGACTCCCTGTCCCTGGGGGATCAACTTTTTTGGGAGCAAAATGATTATACATACCTGGACTACATCGGTAGCCTACAGGCTACTTGTTAAGCTTAAGGTGCTGTATTGATATTAGCTAGTCATCTTTTAGCTACATTACCTGCATCCAACAGCTTCACTCAACTCAGTCTGTTAGTTTGGTGGAAAAACTGTGAAAAGTTCTTTGCGTTTTGCTGGTTTGCTGCCATGATTCTAACACACCTGCGTAGCTCCGCACAGCAGCAGCTGGTCTCCTTCACTGCCACACAGGTGTGTAAACCCAGCGAGCTTTGTAACGCTCATGTTGCGTTTAAAGGCGGCTCGGAAAAACAGGTTACCACATGTTAACAACGGATTTAACAGCTTTAACTGCTGATAAAAGTGACAGAGGACACAGATATGGGAAGTGTGGAAGCTGCTACTGTATCAAATTGACATAGGAATAACAGAGAGTTGGCCATTAATACAGCGTTCATGTTTTTTATTTTTCATCCAGACAGCTTCCCGCGTCCCTACCGGCAATGGCACGGCGCTCCGCCTATGGGCCGTTCCCCACAGTTTGTGAACCTCTGGCCTAAGGATACATGGTGGGCAGGACAAAGTTAGCTAATGAAGACATGCTACTAGTGTGGAGGATGATAACGAGGACCAGGGACTGAACTATGGAAAAGAAAGAAGTCCCTGTTTGACCAAAGAGAAAGAAGCAGATGAAATATTTCCCAAAAAATTTTGTGTTACTATTTTCTCCAGGTGAAGTGGGGTGGGACAGCCAGGTAAGTGTGGAAGGGGGAGCAAGAATTAACATTCACCAGCTGAGTTAATAAGTTACGTTTTGGACATCTAAAAACTGGTGTTAAATCTATTTATTTCTAATAAACTTCGTGCAAATATCAACAAGCCAGAGTATCTGGTTGGAAATAATTTCAAATGCTCATTAAGTGAAAATATACACTTATGTGCTTAAAACTATACATTAAATGATGCAATCTGAATAACAACAATGGCAGTCTCTCTGAACTTCTGCCAAACAAATATTTGATCAGAATAATTTTGTTCAAGTTTAGTTATTATGCTACTTGTGTTAAGAAATAATTGTATTGCACTTTATAACAACCAGTCATGTTAACTAGACATTTGTCTGCCAGTCTACCATTCTGACAGTGTGCAGCAAGGAACATTTTTGGAATGGTATTTAGATAAATGCTGAATTATGATGATATTGTTTTTGTTTTTCTTCTTTTTTAAGTGACCACAATGAATTGAGTCATCACCAACTATGAGAATGTCCAGAAGAGATTCACCAAGTTTGAAACCATGATTAATTATTGCAAGAACAGCTGTAATTTCTGAGCTTTTCTGGACATCTTCAAAGAGCTGCTGCCAGAAAATGAAGACAAGAAGAAGATCTCCTGTTTTCAGAGGATTACAGGAAGATTATAACGAATTAGATGGCTTAAGCAAAATATTTTACTGTTGAAAGAACCTATTTTCTTAAGTTACAGAATAAGTAATTCTGTTTTAGTTTTTCAATCAGTATTTAAGAGTAACAACATACTGAGCAGGCATTAAACCCTCCGTTTGAAGAACAAGTTATCTTTTGTTTTAATCCAATGTACAAAGGGTTTGTTCTACAGCTGTGATGGTAGTTATAAGTAGTCCAGTATGTTTCATTTCACTTCAGGTAAGACTTAATATCAGTGACTTTGTTATTAAATCATTTGACACTGTAATTAAGGTTAATGAAATCTTTATTGATGGTGCTACTTGTTTCGCTTTATTTCAGGTAGTGGGAATATTAATCGCTGTTTTGTTAAAGCTTTTGATAATGTAATAACAATTAAATCATTATGACTACTATTATGACATATTTATGACATATGATTCTTGGTTAATGTTAAGTTGTCATAGCAAAAACATTTTGAATAATGTCAACTTCATATTAAAAGTGTCATGATTTACTGAATGCAATTCATGGCAACAGTCATAAATTGTCATGAAGACTTATTCATATTAATGACAGGTGTTATGTCACTCTTATTCACACCCCTTCAAATAAAGTGTTACCAAACATTTTCTCAGAAAGGGCAGTTGTGGCTACTATCCAGTAGCTCGCCACCATCAGCGTGATTGAATGGGAGAATGACTGTAGTGTGAAGCCCTGTGGGGTTCTCTGGACTTAATAAGGCGCTGTACAAGTACAAAAGCCATTACTAACCATTTTTCATTTTTCACCGTTTTTCATTCCAACTGCATGGTCAAATATTTAATAGGGAGCACCTGTCTGATGACACTGATGCTCAATATGAAGAGAAAACAAACAGCTCCACCTTTACAGGAAAGATAAAGGACAAAGTAAAGACAGGAGTGGAATCAAAGGCTGTAGTTCATGTATTGAAATAATCAGCAGGATTTTGTCTGCAAATATATTTGACATCTGAGGGCTGAAATCTGAATTCCCCTGAGTTTCAGATGCAGGAAAAGATGGGGCAGAACAATGCTTTGGAGCCTGCAGGCTTTTTAACAATGTGAATGGGCTGCGCTGACAGACATTGGTCCTGCCGGATTATGTCACTGCACTGCTGTGAGTCTCTGAACAGATTATGATTCAGGGGGAAAAATCAGTGGGACTTATGTATATATGTGTGCGTGTGTATGTGTGTGAGAGCAGCTGGAGAGGTGATGAGTGTGTGTGTCCATATGTCAGTGCAGATGAGACACTTGGAGGGGGCGAGGGGCTTGAAATGTGCCTCCGCTGGGGGAGCTGATTCTTGGCTGTGGCAGTTTGTACTTTAACTCACACATATGTAGCAGTGTGTTGTCATGAAGGTGAGGCCATATCATGTCTGCAGGTTAAAACTGGGTCAATCAGACCTCTGTTTTTTCTACTAGAGAACACACTCACCTGTTTATCACTGCAATGGCACAAGCAAACATGTTGCAGCAGAGTGGCATTGAATCCTGTTTGTGCCTTTGGAAAAAAAACATGAAACTAAGACTTACTTTACTACTTTATGTGGAGTAAAATGCAGTTATGTTCTGCTTAGGGTGGTTTATTAGATTAAATTTGACATCATGTAACAATAAAGCCAAACAATAGCTACACCTGCTATTTGTAAAATAAAAATGTTCTATTAATAGAAGTAACTAATAGAATTACTTACTTCAGATAGGAGTAAATTGAGTAAATCTGTTTGCTTAAGAACAAAAAAAGCTTTCTACTTCTGTGAAGTTAAAGATTATTGATATTGTCACAGGGTTATTCAGTATTACTTTGGCAATTAAATCTTTTTTTCATATCGTGCAGCTCCAATGAAGAATATAGATAAAATGTATCTTGACGATAAAGTCGTTTGTTTTAGTTATTTATGCTTCATGGCTGCTTCCAGAAATCCAGCTAAGTTTTTCTGGCAGAACCTTTCATTGTGATAAAATATCATCTGCTGACATTAAGCCAGGTTAGAGTAGAGCATGCGATTTCAGCATATTTGAATAACTAATGACTGATTTAATTATTAAGCATCTATGTTTTAATCAACATTTTTTATCTCACGTGAAACATATTTGAACCACTTACAAAACAAAACAAAAATATTTTAGGCAATAGAGAATGAGATAAATATGCACGAAATTTTACATACACTGAATGATCTGTTGATTTTCTAAGGATTTTATTTGCTTTAATTCAAAATTATTTGGATGTTCTGGTGTTCAATTCTGAAATTATGTAGATCAGCTCAGTGGTAAAACCGTTTAGGTGGGGGAAAAATGAGAAAACACTGCATTTAGATCAATTTAAAACAAAAAAGATTAATGTTAGAAAAATAGTACAAAGTATTCAATGCAATTCTTAACTTACTGAATAAAAGAAGATTTCAGTTTTACACACATTATCCAGAAGAATTTCAGCCTATTTTTATTTTGTAGTGATTTGAGCTGCCATCCTGCCATCAGGGACTGATTCCATGGTTACGACATGAGTACTCTAGCTTTCCCTCACAGTCCAAATATATGCCTGGGTTCTTCTTGGGCTTGGAGGTCTTCTTCTTGGCAGCTTTGGCTGGAGCGGCGACGGGCGGTGGAGCTGGAGCGACATTTGCCATCTTCTGCTGATGACCTATTTTTAGGGACACATCGAAAGCATGAAGGACATCGAGTCTTGAGGACCAGGGACTGAACTATGGAAAAGAAAATCTCCAATGCATATAACTTCAAGTAAAATTGACAGAAAAGAAACATTTTATTGCAAAATAAGGATTTTTTTTCTCAAAGCAACTTATAAAACTTAAACATACATAAAACATACGTATATTGAACAGTTAATTTTCATGACATTTATTTTTCATTGAGTTTTGAAGTCATACAGCACCTTAATTATTTTCCATAATTCCTTTTGAGAAAGAGGAAAAAAAGCACATATTCCCACCACTGCACATTTTATGAAGTTTTTTTATAATACATTTTATATAAGTTCTTGCTTAATGTCAAGTTGTCATAACAATGACATTTTCATTAATGTCAACTTTGTACTAAAAGTGTCATGATTTACTGAATGACACTATGACAACAGTCAAATATTCATGAAGACTTACTGATGTTCATGACAGGTGTTATGTCAGTCTTATTCACTCCCCTACAAATAAAGTGTTACCAAACTAACTTACAAGTAACATTTCAGCAAGATATAGAAGCTTTTTTTTAGATGAATAATTTCTTAAAATTAATAAAGTAATAGTTCCACTGGCAGATAATTTCACTTTTCCCACGTTAAAATTGAAATTCTGGAACTTTTTCATCAATATTAAAGAATTATTTACTTAAAACAAGCTGATATATATCTCATTTAAAAGTTTCTTGTAAGTTATTTTTGTCTTATTTGAAGAGTACTAAGATATTTGCACTTGGAACTACAGTCATGGCCAAAGGTTTTGAGAATGATTAAAATGTTAATTTTTACAAAGTCTACTGCTTCAGTTTTTATAATGGCAATTTGCATATACTCCAGAATGTTATAAAGAGTGATCAGCTTAACAGCAATTAATAGCAAAGCCCATATTTGCCTAGAAAATGAACTTTATCCCCTAAAACACATTTCAACTTCATTGCAGCCCTGCCTTAAAAGGACCAGCTAACATTATTCCATTAACACAGGTGTGGTTGTTGATGATGACAAGGCTGGAGATTAATCTGTCATGATTAAGTAAGAATGACACCACTGGACACTTTAAAAAGAGGCTGGTGCTTGGCATCATTGTTTCTCTTCTGTGAACCATGGTTATCTCTAAAGAAACACGTGCAGTCATCACTTGCACTGCACAGAAATGGCCTAACAGGGAAGAAAGATTGCACCAGCTAGAAAGATTGCACCTCTGTCAACAATCTATGGCATCATCAATAACTTCAAGGAGAGAGGTTCCATTGTTGCCAAAAAGGCTCCAGGCGCCCAAGAAAGACCAGCAAGCACCAGGACCGTCTCTTAAAAGTGTTTCAGCTGCAGGACCGGGCTACCAGCAGTGCAGAGCTTGCTCAGGAATGGCAGCAGGCAGGTGTGAGTGCATCTGCACGCACTGGGAGGCGGAGACTCTTAGAGCAAGGCCTGGTCTCAAGGAGGGCAGCAAAGAAGCCACTTCTCTCCAGGAAAAACATCAGGGACAGACTGATATTCTGCAAAAGGAACAGGGAGTGGACTGCTGAGGACTGGGATAAAGTCATTTTCTCTGATGAATCCCCTTTCTGATTGTTTGGGACATCTGGAAAACAGCTTGTTCAGAGAAGAAGAGGTGAGGTTACCACCAGTCTTGTCTCATGCCAACTGTAAAGCATCCTGAATCCATTCATGTGTGGAGTTGCTTCTCAGCCAAGGGAGTCGGGTCTCTCACAGTGTTGCCTAAAAACACAGCCATGAATGGTACCAAGAGACGGGTGGACAAACAAAAACCTAGGAATTCTGACAAAATGCAAGCATTGATTGTGCAAGAATGGACTGCTATCAGTCAGGATCTGGTCCAGAAGTTGATTGAGAGCATCATGCCAGGGAGAATTGCTGAGGTCCTGAAGAAGAGGGGTCAACACTGCAAATATTGACTTGCTGGATTAACTCATTCTAACTGTCAATAAAAGCTTTTGTTACTCATGATTGCAATTGTATTTCTGTATGTGATGAAAACATCTGACATACACACATGAAAACCAGAGGACAGCAGATCATGTGGAAATATAATAATTGTGTCATTCTCAAAACTTTTGGTCATGACTGTAGACAAAATGTTTTTGAGGTCCAGCATTTGAAAATATTATAAAAAGCAATTAATGTGCTCTGTTTAGCAGAACAACAGCACTATGTACTATGTTGTGGTGCATTCAGTTTCTAAGCACCACAAATCTGGAATAAACTTCAAGAACACTGGAAAACAGCCAAAACACTGAGTTCCTTAAAATCTATACTAAAAACCCAGTTGCTTTGAAACATTAATGAAAAATTTGACACGTAATTACTTCAAAATGTAACATTGTTGACTGTGTGTTGTATGGCTTTGTATTTTTGTGTTTTTATGATGTAAAGCACTTTGAAATGCTTTGTTGCTGAAATGTGCTATACAAATAATATTTGATTTGATTTTGATTTGATTTGATGTAAGGTAAATGTTATATAAAATAAATATGTTTCAATCTGTAGAGACTCACACAGAGAAAAACAGTAGTTAGAAAGTTTTATTGACCTGAAAGTATGGCGCTTGGACACTGGCAGAAGACCTGCGCGCTGAGAATCGCTGTGAACTTTTATGATCGACTCAGGGCAAAGCTCAGGGCAGTCTTGCCCCGGACCCGAACACTGGTGGTGGAGCAGAGCCTGGAGGGAGCCTGAAAGATGCCCTGGAGGATGAGGGTGGAGACAGGGAGGAGGTGAGCCTGAATTGATGTGTAAATTAAAACTTTTTATTTCATTTTTCTGTTTTTGACAAAGTCCAGCAATGCAGAATTCATACACAGCAGATGAGTTTTTGCAGGTAGTCCATTGGAGATAGCCTCAGATAGACCTTCAGAAGCCTCAGCTCTGATAACTACAATAAAATTTGACAGGAGTTTCTTCATCAGCAATGTGGTGAGTGACTTGTCAGGAGGTCAATATCAGCAGACAACAAGAAGATTTCACAGAGGAAAAAAAATACATGCAAAAAAACAACATGTTTTCTATCTGAAGCTACAGCTCATTAAATCTTCTTCTCTGTCCCTGGGCTACTAGTTACTGTGGTTATGGGTAGAGGGATGATGTTTTTCATGCTGTGATCTTAGCTCATTGGCCTTTTGTGATTACTGAAGCTGAGCTGCAGGCGAAATAAAACTAAAGAAACAAGATCTTTCATCTGGGACACTCAAGCCAACAAGATTGTGTGTCTTACACCCAGATGAAATGGACTTTCAGTTCATAAGAAGACCAGAATTAAAAAAAGGAAAGAGCTCATTTTCTCCTCATCATTGCAGCTGTTTGTTTTGACTCTGTTGCATTAAACTCCAATTAAACATTTTGTTTAAGAGTTTGCCTTAAACACTGAAAAAATGTCATATCTATATAACAGTAACTGTAATTTATTCCATTTCTCTGTAACAAAAACGTAAAAATTAAATATAAGGAGTTAAGTATGACTGATAAAGTATCGACTTTATGGGAAAGAGTCCTATTTTGTCATGTATGTGAATATTTCAACCATTAACCCTTGGGATTATGTCACATCTCATAGTCACTCAAATCTGAGGAGGATTAATCACATTGCTCTCCTTCTACACTTAGACTTTTTCTATCTCTTGTCTTTATTTTCTTTCCACCACAGCTTCAACTTTTAGATCCCCCACCCATCATCATTGGTACCCAAATGTCATTGTTTTTGTCAAACATCTTTTTTGACAGGAGATGAATAAAATAAAACAAGTTAGGTAACTTGCTTTTTTGTTTCTGAATTTTCACAATTTTGCCTTTTTCATCATTTCTTTCTTCTAATGGATTCATGCCTTGTCTACTCTACAGTTTACTATGAGAGGGAACATGGGCCAAAATTTATAATTGAGTTTACATGCCTACATATACTCTCACAAAAACACAACTAAACCCTCTTAAACACATATATTACTGTTAAAAAACACAAAATAGTTTATTTAAATCAATAAAATCAATCAAAATGACGGCAGGGGGTGCTTGTGGAAATTTTTGCAAAAGGAAGGGCGCTGGGGTTCCTTTGGGGGGGCGTTTGGTCGAAGGTAAACTTTACACCTTATATGCACAACATTACCAATTTAGACTTTGAGCAACTTGGTAAAACTGTATTGTTTAACATTAAATGATGTCTGGCTGCAACTGTACTCTCTTCAGTATTTGTTAGCTTTTGGCGCAGCTCCGCTCCTGCTACTGGTAGCTTCACTGCAACAGGTCAGCGTTACACCAGCTGATGACAATGCTGTGATTCACTCTGTCTGGTGTCTAATTTTCAAATATTTTATGTTTTATTGAGGATTTTTGTACATATGTGTTGGCAGTTCTGTGATCATGTCAAAGCAGCAACTTATATTAATATGTGTTTTATTTTCATTTGAAGGCTGCCCGCTTCCATGGAAGGACAACAAAAAATCGCTCTTATAAACATTTAATTACTAAAATCATGATACCCTCACTTTGTATCCATCTGAAAAATGAACCCATTTAAATAACAAAATCCCTCCATAGGTGACACCACGATAGAGAGCGTTCATTTTATAGCGTTAACACCGGAGCTGTAAGTAGTCCGGTATGAAACGGGGGTGATAGAACAACACAGCACTTTTAAATTTTAATAATCAGAATACCAAAATTTTTCCGTTGTTTTAAAGTTTATGTCAGACTGCCATTTCCCCATCGATATGTTTCCCGACCACCTTGCAACTTAGGGAGTGAAAAGAAAAAACGACGCGCACATTGCGAAAATCTGAAACAGGAGAAGCGGGACATAAAACGGAGCGATAAACTAGATGTGAATTATGGCATAAAATCAGTGAAAAATCAACACATGATGTGAAACACATGATGATTAGGCGGAGCAGCAGGTGATGAGTGAAGATTGCTGATGGTCAATAAAAGAAAAAATAAATGTAGCAACAGGAAAGAAACTAAAGTGGACATAGCAATAAACCAAGAGAGGATAATACTAATCAAATAAAACTGAATGCAAATGAAAAAAGAACAAAATGCAAGAATAAACTATGAAACTAAAGTAAATACAGAGGAATAAACTGGTATGGCAAGACCTTTCGAGCAATAATTAATACAGAGACTGTATGGCAAGAATAAACAGACACTATTTACAGATAAAAGGTAAAATAATATTGTTGAAGTGCCATGGGTTTGTTGAGACCACATCTAGTACTGAGAATAAATATATCTTACAGACCATAACAGTAAATAACTTATCACTTATTTATGTTTTTAATTAGATTTGATATTTTTATTTCTTGAATATTATATTTCATGTCAGTGTTAATGTCATGAGGCTGAGACTCCATGACACTTTCAATTTCACTCATTAGGATTTGATTAAGAACCAGATTTGATCTTTGTAATTTCTGTCCAGTAAAACTATTAATCTATAATCAGGTCTATATAAAGATATAATCCATGTTTCTGTCTCATATTTGTTTGGTATTAAAAATGACCTGGAACTTTTGTTTTTCCACTGAAAGCTCTGGTTTGCACATTAAATGCCATGTGGGTGAAGTTTTATGGATGATGCTCTGATGTCCCATTATCCTGAAGGCAGCACAGAGCTGCACCACCAGAAACCACAGAAACACTGAAGAGAAGAAGAGTTATGATTAATGTAGTTACAGTTCTATCTATGTTTTAATGTTGCAGAGCTCAGTCGTTTTGCAAATTGATAAAAGTTTAAACTGGCATGTTGAACATCTTTTATCTGGTCGTTTTGTGGAATATTTAACAACTAGAAAATGGCAAAGAATAATAACACCTTTTCCACTCTGATTGGCTGCTGTTACTGATTTTAACTTGAATGTTCATTGCATTTTTCGTAGACGCCTGTGAAAATAATTTCTATTCCCATGACTTTTTTATTCTCTGGGAAATTATTTTTGATGATAAATACAAAAACAAGCATACAAATCAAAACATCTACAATATTGATAGTAATATTAATGATAAAATAATAGTCAGTGCAAAGTAGCCTGCAAATTCTTTGGTGGGGGGCGGAGAGGGACCTGGATAAGGGCTGGGGGGCCGAAAAAGGTTGAGAAACACTCAACAACAACAAATGGTATCTTCTCCTAACCTTTGATTTTACTGGCCACTTCCTATTTCAAACAGAAAAACAAGGGGTGCTTTCCTTCAATCTCTGATCAAAATCCAGATGGTTATTTTTTTCCACTTGTTTTTTTTAATTCAAACTCTTACTAAGATACAACTTTCATAGCTTTTATTTTTTAAAGATTGTACTTGTTAATAACACATTGAACTTTTGTTATTAAAAAAAACAATTGTTAAACTGAGGAAAAAAGCTGAAACAGAAAATTGCTATTATGTGCTCCTCATACATCGAATACTATTATATTATAACAGATGTGCATGTTTACAAAATATTCCAAGTCTGTTGTGTTGGCTGGTAAAGAGCTTAGTGTGCATGAAGCAGCTGGACAGACCTGATAACTGGCTACCACATGCCAACACACACACATTTTGGTCATGAACATGCACAGAAAGAAAGCTTTTAGTGTAGTTATATGGAAGGTGATCTTACATTCAGTTGGGTTTGTTTTGTCAAACCCAACTGAAGGAGAATGTTAATTCTCCTTTTACATTCCAGGAAAAAAAATAATTGAAGTGTTAACATCTGTTGAAATTGTTGCACTTCCGGTGTGCTAACCACCACATAGTTAAAGGTGACAAGCTCAATATAAAGTGATGACAACTACCTGGATTTCATTGGTTGTAGTTTACAGACTGTAAGGTATATTGTTAAAGTTTTTCATCCTTTTGAAGGCTACATTGAGACTAGAGACTGTACTGTAAAGCAAAGATCTGGACATGTATGATGCAATCGTGTCAATGTGAACATAGAACAAATGTGACAAGTACACAGAGGTTTTACACAGAAATAATTGGAGTTTAAAAACTTCCCCTATTATTTTGAAACTGCAGATGTTTGTAGTAGTGATAGAGCAGGATAGCTTAGATGTTATAAATATAAAGGAAAAACCAATCCTTTTATTACAAGTTACAACCATTTTACAGGTTAACTTTCACTTATTTTCTGCAATATAACTCGAAGTAAGCCAAACTTAAATAGATTAGAATGTGCTGAGAAATTGGTATTTATATCTATTAACTATTTTACTTGATTTTTGCAATAATTAAACCTTTGTTGTTTATCATTCATATAAAGCTGGAATATGAAACTAAATGATTTTAAGTATTCACAATTTTAACTGTACTTTGTGTCTCAAATCTTCCACTCCTACATGTTCTTCTCACATTAGAAAGCACTTTGAATAGAAGCTTCTTGCGTTTCTAAGGGTAATATATGGAGCTGCCTGCTGTGCAGACATTAATGATTAAAAAATAGTCATAAAATATTAAAACTTTCCTTGTAAACAGATAGAAAGCAGTTGAACGAAGATTTCAAATATAGCCAATTTCTTAGATCTTTACTGTTTCACAAGTACCATGAATATAGGAAGAATATTATTTCAAAACCCTTTTTGTTTAGTTTTATATTGTGCTTTATAATTTAGCTTTATAATTTAGTGTTATTCCTTCATCCAAAGCAAACCCTGAGTGTTGCTTTAACTCATTCATGCATTTTTGAATGAATCCCACGGCAGCCATTTGGGGAAGCCAAAGCTCCACCTTGGATCCTCAGCCCAGCTGAGCTCTCCTTCCCCCCACCTCTGCTGTACAGCTCCTTCAGACTAGCAGTAGCAGCAATTAGCAAAATCGTCTGGTGAAACTGCGAGTCTGCTGACCGTATTCAAAACGTCTTTGTTATGAACTCCTGTTATTAATTTAGACAAAAATGTCTACGTTATGACAACTTGTCATTAACCAAGAAATCATGATCTGATATAAATTTGTTATAAAAGTATTACCGATTAAACTTTAAAAATTAGCTTTATGTGGTAATATTACATTGTTGTTTACAGATTAAATAAATATGTAAAAAACATTTTCTTAATAAAAGTTACACACTGCAGCTCTAAGGGTCTAAAAATTTAAAGTAAAGTTCAGAAATAAGCGCTATTTCTTCACATGAACCATCTTAAAACTCAGGCTTTGCTAAGATCAATTAATTTAATTGATCCTAAAGTTTTACATCAAGATGTCTACAAAACACTTATGAACTTAGCATTTGAAACATCTTTTAAGGCTGTTTTAAGTAGTGCAATACATCATCTCCACTAGTGAGAGGCAGCAGTGCACGAACAGGTGCTCAGTGTGTTGGTGAAGAAGAAATCTTCCATATTGTGGGGCACATAGACATAATCTAAGGATAGACCCTCATGCGCCGCTCTCGCTTATTGTCACTGACGAGATTTAGGGCGGCCATCTTGGAGCGGTAGACCACAACACTCAGCAATATTGTTTAACAGGCACAATGACATATCAGCGCATTTAATCGATCATAACACGCTTTTTGTTACTGGGACCTAATCACACATCTATCAAAGCTACATTTATAAACAATTGTATTATTTAAGTATGTTTTTAATACATAGTTCAGTGTATACAAATATGATTAGTGGCTATAACAATAGAGTATATCGATGTATTAGGAGCATATTACAAAGCACACAGCCATGTATAATTTATTGTGAACGGCTGTGTGTATAATTTATTATAATAATACATATTTATATAACTATACAAACACAAATAAAGGATGATTAATTCTGAATAATATATATTGGATACATGTTTATATGTATGTATGTATATATATTATATATATGTAATGATTAATTAAAAAAATATATATATTATATATATATTATATATTATATATATATATATATATATATATATTATATATATATATAAAAAATATATATATATATAATATATATATATATATATATATATATATATATATATATATATATATATATATATATATATATATATATATATATATTATATATATATATTTTTTTTTTCAGACCAGTTCTAGCTTCAGCAGCTGAGATTGAGTCCAAAATCTGAGATTCATCCGTGCTGCAGTGAAACTGTCTCTCCTTATAGATTCTCCCTCTTCTTCCTCACATCGTGTCTTTATTAAACTTTCAAAACAAAAACAGAAGATTTAGGATGTATCTTACTAGTGAAAGAATTACATAATAATAGTCTTTACCACCTGTGTAAACTTTGCTGGTGAATGTTATAACACATAATATGTTCTATAACATGTGTTACATTGTTTCATTTCTAATATAGGCTCTTGAGTCAGATAATCTAAGTCAATGTTAGAGAAAAATTAATTTTTCAGATTTATGGAATTTCAGCCTTCATAATCCGGGCTGAACCCCATATTACACCAAGCACTGTAGTTAATATTAACTGGTATAGAACTCTCAGGTCTTTTTGGACTGACACCCTGGAAGCAGCTGATGGAAGCAGTTCGGGTGGTTGCTAAGGTAAAAACTCGGGTGTAGAAGAAGTTCCCAGAGCCCATGGAGAATGACTTGGACAGATCGTCATAAATTGAGGTTCGTCGGTCATGAGGTTGACATAGTG